>OY979440.1:13110535-13729642 GCA_963855545.1 Ethmia dodecea
TTATGGATTTAATTAATTTTCCGATATTAAAAGTATCTATACGGATTATACTAGAAATTCGGATTGAATTTAAACTTTTTAATCATCTATGTGTAGTAATTATAATTACATAATTTTAAATGGAAATAATGTAAAACAGAGCAACTGCTATTATTAAGAACTGAATATTTTTCAATAAATTCACCATTAATCCAAAATAGCGCACTACTCTCCCATATGAGCCCACTGCAGTTACGTGTTGTTAGGCTGACCTAGGATAAGCATAATAGTGGCCATTAAATTAAATTATTAAAATAAATAAGTGACTCTAGCGACTAGGTACTTGATTGCGTTACAAGAATTAAATGTAGGACCAATCCAATATTTTGTCCTAATATATCCGAAAAACGACGGAGCTCTTAGTCTCCACAATTCGCAGTCAAGAAAATAGGTACCTAAATCAGCAGTCTATATTACGTAGCACAAACCTACAAAATATATTTGGACTAGATTTGGACACTTTTCTCTAATAATCCAAGATGTATAGGAACTTACAGTAAAGTACTGCGATAAATCATAATATACAACTTATGTACTACGTAGTATAACGTACGTACAACTTATGAAGTACCACGGGCGGATATCGCTCTCCGACAAGCAGCAAGCATAGAATGTGCCTACACCATAGGTATCAATTCATAGCGTTTAGCGCTCCACGTAAATTCATCAGATTTGCATAGCTAATGGACGCGGTTATAGGCCGGCCGCGATAAGGGAAATATGCTGTTCAATGATTTACATTCGTGGTTATACCCACTACATTTATTAGCCCTAAACGAGCCAATTTATGGCGCCTGTGAGAATTAATGCCACCGAGGCATTATGCTCGAGTGAACTGCGGAACTGGAACTAATGCCACCCTCGTATCGGCTAATGCGCTAATAAATAACAATACGAAGTGTGCTGACTGATTGTGAGTACAGTTAAACAACAAAAGTATCACTAAGACAATTTTCTCTCTAATTTCGTTAGTAGGTAATAGCATATGAATTACAATCCATCGAGTAACAAACCGAGACTAAGTGCGGCCGAATGTTTCCGTTCGGCCGTCTCGCCGCCATTATTGGACAGAGCCAAGCGATACAATTACCGGCCACTGAATAATTTGATAGGGGAAATGATTGATACAACAATCACACGTAATCAGAATCGTGGCGGTGCGATTAGGCAAGCTGCGAGGGCGCCGCAGGACCGACAATTGCTCTTGTGCTCACCGACGATTTAATCAACTCCCAGCTCCTAATGGCTCTCTCTTCATTAAATTGTAATAACGGACACTTTTTGTCTTTGCGGTGTGCTCTGGGCGTGGCTTTAGCTTAATGCAGCGAATCCATTCTATAGCCATAATAATAATACTAATATGCTTAGGGTACTTAGGAGGCATGTGTACCTAACAGCACTAGGCCGGGCGATGCGATGGGGACACTATCTGCCACGTGTAGGGGTCCAAGAAATATTGTGGTAAAAAGTGGGTACGTATTTCATGGATTGGGAGTAGGTACTTCTACAGACTCCCCAGGGGATAAAGGCGTGAGCATATTAATTTATATGCTCACGCCTTTATCCCCTCCATTGCTGAGGATTGTTTAAAATAAATTAATATTATTTTTAAAAAAACCGCAGCATGGAGATATCTCCATACTTCCTGTCAAACTTCAGTATTTCTTGGAAAGTCTACTTTACCTACCTAAACCCATTTTTTTTTGAAAGAACGTAATTTGTTATGAAAAACTAGCTTGTTTTCGGAAACGTTTTCATGTAGTTAAGCACGCTAACCGACATGCGATTCAACGATTAGCGACCTCGCCGTGAGGGAGGGCGATAAAAATTAAGTTAGTCCACGAAAAATTAATTGTCAACTCGAAAACTAATTCTTGATTACATTCTACTCGCTGACCCGAGTAGGTACCTCACTGGCGGACTAAGGTAGGGCCGGAAGGGGCGGTCCGCCCCAGGCCTCGAGTCCTGAGGGGCCAGGGGCGGTCCGCCCCAGGCCTCGAGTCCTGAGGGGCCTCCAAATTTTGCGAAAAGTTCCCTTGATCAAATCCTAAAGAAGGATAAAAGGCAGTTAGGTGTTGGTTGGAGGCACCATAGATACAAATACGATTAAAGCTACACTAGAGGCCCGCACTAGAGCAGTGATAGCCCGGACGGTTAAAGAGCCGGCCGAAAATCAGTGAGGCTCGGGTTCTAATCCTGGCATGTACCAATGAGTTTTTAAAAAACTTACGTACATATTTATCACTAGCTCGACGGTGAAGGAAAACATCGTGAGGAAACCGTGTAAACAGACCCGGTCCGGCGATGGGCTCACCACCTATCACGTTTAGGGGTCCAATGTATCTCGTGAAATGTGGGTATATCCAGTAATGGAATACCTCTGCCTACCCCCTCGGGGATGAAAGGCGTGAGATTATTTATTTTATTTATTTAGAGGCCCGCCCTGGGCCTGGGGGGGCTCCACGTCCAAAAGTTCTAAGACCGGGGGGCCTCATTCAGTTTTTCCGCCCCGGGCCTCCAACAGGCTTAGTCCGCCACTGAGGTACCTACTCCGCCGTCTACAACAATAGTCCCGTACCCAAAGGATCCCAAATAGGAAAATATTAACAGCTGGCACGCGACTTTTTCTTCGGTCGGAGTTTATTAATTAATAGATATATAAATTATAGAATTATTCGCGGATTTGCCTTAAAAAAAATTTAAATATGCCTTTTCTGAAAAGTCCCCTCAACGTACAGTGACCCAAACGTCACCACATTTACAACAAACCCCAGTATAGTAAATAATTGCGTCGTAATATTTTAGGTATTACCAGAAATAACAACCCTTATCATCCACAAATGGCATATTTATCATTAAAGTTAAGCCATGGAGTAAGATTTACGACCCCTTCTTCCTACTTTTACTAACCCTAGCAATAAAGCCCATAAAAGCTCAACTATGATCGTATCGTATAAACATGATTTGTAATGTCAATTTGAAATAAGGATAAGTAAATAAACACCTAATATATTATTTACACATTTATTTCAATTGTATACAACAGTACACTAAGTATAAACAAGTCCATAATACATTGTTTTTACATCTATATACACATAAAACTCCTGGCACGCGAACAAGACAAGCCAAAGGAATGTATTGTAATTGTGTATAATATATTGATTTTGCAGGGAATAATTAGATCTAATATAGACTCAATTGATATCGAATTTATTCATGTAAATTCATCAGTATAAATGATAAATCCATAATGTTGTAAACGTTTATGTAAGTTTGTAGAGCTCTATAAAAATAATTTGATTAAGTATACAAAATTCCTGACACGTCATTAAACAATTAAATTAATATCATAAATCATATCACCATTTATTTTTTTTATTTCAGAGATCAAAATCCTAATATTTCAGTTTTGAGCACTGTTTTTTATTATTCATTGCAGATTAAATTTACTTATTTGTGGTTTCAATTACAGATTGATTATTGATAGTGCCTTAGAAAAACATTAACTTTCTCAATATATAATCATAATCTCATAATGGTCAACATTAACCACCTCTTGTTCACGCACCAGAATTTAATACTAAATGCCATATTACCGGACAAAACCTATTTCGACAGGCGTGATCTCCCACAGAATATTTTTTCTGCATAAATAACTTGTCTCTGTACACGTATAACTCACATATCCGTCGAAAGTGACTATTCCTTCAAACGTGATACATAAGTAAACATCTATTAATAACACTGCTTCGTGATTAATATTCACTGAGGAATAAACATCAAAAGACACCAGTACAGTTAATCAACGTAATCTTCAAATTAAACTTAATAGTTTTTAATACATACAACATTCATTATTTCATTAGATATTGTCATACATAAATACCATTTTCTTACCAAAATATGCAATAAACGTGTTTGAGATATAATTCAAACGTGGAATAGCGCCGCAACAACATTTCGTACCAATTTACCTATTAGGAATACCTCTGCCTAGCCCCTCGGGGATAAAAGGCGTGAGATTTTTTTATACATTATTTTACCTACTAGAGAAAAATTCGTTTTTACTATAAGTATATAAAATGTATTCGTTTTATTAACACTCTAAATACACGAGTTAAATGTATGGGATTTTATTTTATAATAGAAAATTTCATTTGGTAGCTAGCGTATCATGAAATTTCTACTTAAATGGGTAAGAGAATTCCAGTGTTTAGCCATTGAAAAACTTACTCACAAAGTTGCTATTTTAAATCACTAGTACACTATTTAAGTTCCAACTATGTATTACCAAAGTGATACTTAACAATAACATATACCTTGTCGCATGCTAAATTTACAATTTCACAATTAACAACATGAGGTTAACCATTCCATTTTGTAAAATTAGCTTAAATAAACTTACCAGCGACAATTATAAATATTAGAAATGAATAACAAGAATATTTACAGTGCACCTTATCACAAAATGAAGGCGAAGCAGGGCGCGCTTAAAATGGTCGCCCGTTTTGTGGTCGCTCTGGCAACTTCGGCGGTACGTTGGGGACCGGCCGGCTGTGGAAACACAGTATAATATTACAATATATTCTAACTAAAATATGTATAATGCATCCATGTACAGTGACTTCTAGAATATTTACAACATACGAGTACATTACTTGACAAGTTTAAATGAAGTTTGATTTTTCATGTTTCCGCTACTTAACTGAACTTATTTAAATATTTTTGTAACTGCTAATTTACGTTAATCTGTCAAGTTCATGTTATCTTCAATAAAGTGAAATGTATAAGCAGCTAGACAAGCTTCGTGATAGTAATACCCAATGGTTACCAAAATCTAGTACTACCCGTGCAAATAAAGAATGGGATTGAAAATAGCGGCTCATTGAGTCTGTACCGCATACTACGCAACGAAATAAAGTTGTATTTAGCTAAATAAATAAATTATTTATTTATTTATTTATTTAGATAAATAAAACTTTAAAAATAAATTTGTATTTAGCTAAATAAATAAATTATTTATTTATTTATTTAGATAAATAAAACTTTATTTCGTTGCTTAGTATGCGGTACAGACTCAATGAGCCGCTATTTTCAATCCCATTCTTTATTTGCACGGGTAGTACTTATCTATTATAACTACAAGTGCAATCATAACAATACATTTTTCGCACTATTTTTTTATGTCATAGAGTTATCTTACAAGATGAAATCTACCAACATGCTTACTTATATAACTGTACTTCCAACATGCTTACTTATATAACTGTACTTCCAATGCGCCTGTATAGTATTTAAGAAAATAGAAAATTTGATTAGCTTAATACATGCATCCCTCAAACAGCATTCTCAATCTATATCAAGCAAAAATAATTTTGTTTTAACGAGTAAGTTACAATAGCTATGTGCCAATGGTAAAAATACACTACTTAGTTTATACATTACATAAATTAATATAATTTTAGTTATATTTAATTGAAATACAGTTCTACATTTCAAATAAAATCAGCTTACCTAAATATCCTTTTGTAATATCATCCGAATGTACTGTTAGTATGAAGCCAATTACTACTGGAATAAATCAAACTCCTCAATACACATATAGCATTTAATTACTCTATTTATACAGCATAAGATTAACAATATTCATAAACTATATCAAATCCAACAATCACTGCCTATACCTTTTTTCGATGGTACTAACGCTATTAACAAGAGAGATAGAGAGCAAAACGTTTGATGAACGATTATTTGATTGTATCTATTAATCCTCTAATATGGTTAGAGTAATGAAACAACTACAGCGTCAAATACTTGGATATTTGTAGGAACTCAGTTTGGTGATGCCATCGGCCAGGGCTGTGATAACACCCCTGCCTTATCTTACGGGCTGGGACCCAGTATCTACCCCCATTTAAAATAATACCAAAACTAATTGGTTTGGTAGGCTATTTGGTCGACGTATGAATTGTGTAAATGTACCTCTACGTGATGACGAAATTTTAAGATAAAATGCGAATTTACATTGTAAATTTTAATGTTTTAATGCATTTTTATCACCATCAATAAACATTCTAATAATTGACCAAAGATATTGCTAACAGCAACAATATACGAAACAAATGCTTTGGTCTTAGCCATTATAAGCCCAATTATTATCTTTGTATTACATACACGCTTGATACCTTGTAACAGATCCATAAATTGTTTGTATTTTACGTGCTTTCGCTTATACGAGCATACACTGATTAATTGTAAATATGTATAGTTGATAATGATAACAAACAAGCTGGGGTTATACATAGTAAATGGAGTAAATGCATAACATTACACACTGCGGCCTACTATCGACGGCAGAGAAAACACGAGACGAACGTGTCGCAGTCCTACGCTACAGGAATACCTAGACACTGAAGTGACGTGAGAACATGTTGCAACGACTGCCCACTACGCATCTAGCTCTACGGGACAAAGTGTCAGTGCGTCAACAAATCAATTTCTCAACTTTATCTTGTGTACCTACAACTAGCACAGCTAAACAATTTCGTGATATGCTCTTTTGGTCTCCTGACGCGACTGCCAGGGAGCCCGCAATGCCGACCGCGAAAACATTACAATTACCAAAATGTACACACCTATCTCAAGTCGCTGAACGTTAACATTTCTTATATTACGTAGCATGGATTTCAGTGGCATATCCCCTTAGTAACAGTTCTAATAATAAAGGTACGCAACCCGTAGTTTCGGATTAAATACTTCATAATATATCGTAAAGCACTCACAATTTTAATTTAAGTAATACTGCCAATCTTCCGCAATGATAATAAAATGACAAAGTGCCGTATATTTTGTCGAGTGCCAATATCAAAGTAAGGAAACATTGATTAATGTGTGTGATCTTCATTTCATTAGCTGTTACGTAATTGGTGTTTTGAGCACTTATTTATTGCTGAAAGTTAATTGAACAACCAATAAAAACTTGCTTAATTTAAATAATGTATTTTTTTTACAATATGCCATATAAACCGTGTATATTAATTAATTATAATACCGTGTGTATTAATGTTGTAACAAGAGAGTAACATTGGTTATGTTATTTACGATGTACGACATATCACAAGCATTTTAATTTCCACAAAAAACAATGACATTAGACACGTTACATTTCATGTAATGTTACACAAACAGATGGTATAGAACAGGGCTGTGATCAATAGGAATTTACTTATCAGTGAAACCGGTCACCAATGCCACAATTACTGACTGCAACCCTGTTATGTATAAATAGGCTCAAGAAATTATTACAACACAAATAGAAAAATATTTTCCTAAGTTGTATTACGATACGTTTGCGATTAAAACATTGCTTACACAAATAAAAAGCAGCGTTAGTGTTAATGTTACGCACACATTCAACCTGATAAGAGACATCACACATTATTCGGTCAACACACGCGAAAAAATACGTTTGAAAAAACTTTTACAACTCTTTGATATTGGGGATATTTAATGTTTTTCCTGACCGTTTCATTTAACAGTATACAAATAAATATTAAATATAAAATTCGTATAATGGATACAATGATCTTGATTTGAATGTAAATCTTTGATTGTGTAAAGCAATCAAAGAGACTTCATCCCACTTAGGTACAAATGCGACATAATTGCAACCGAGGTGTATTACATTTTTGATTGAGTTGAAACCAGCCAGGGATAACAGTTAAAAACTGAAGCGGCACCATTAACAAGGATTTTGACAATTAAAGGTCTGCTCGACTGCTTATTTGCGACTGCAGACCAGTGCCTACTTTAAATAAATGATTGATTACACACTCTTTGGTGCCAACAGGTAAAACTGTATGTCAACCTCGCTGTATGTTTCGCTCAATAGTCGCAGTTGCACGTGCAACCTCACGGGTGATTTGGCGGTGTGCGAGTTGGATGTTTACTTGAATTTGGCGAAGGCGGAGCTGAGCTCGTTGATGGCGGCGTTGGTGACTGCCTGGCCCACGGCCTGGTTGATCTGCTGGCGCATGTGTGGCGGCAGCTGGTTCATGGCACCCACCGCCGCGCCCGCCGCGGCTCCACCTCCCGGCCGCCTAGTGTGTTCATTTACATACGACTGTTATACCGTGCCTTTTAAAATAACACGAATAATCGAAAGCCTAAGTAGGTACTGGCTGAAAATCGCCGAAGTTAATCTAGAAAAACGATGTTTTATTGCTAGCTCTCACAGTTTCTCTGTAAGACATTAGGAGTAATGTAACCGCCATAATTAACTTTACAATATTAAATTGATATTCATCAGCACATACAAACAATTCTTACAGCGGAACTGTGAATTTTATAGATATTCATGATGATTCGCATTATAATAATAATGGAAATAATGGGTTAAAATTTGACACAAAATTACATCATAAGTTATCTAAATCATTTGCATAAAATACTAAAACTACACAATCTACTGCAGAATTGTTTGAAGACCACACACAAATCAATGAAAACTAAACATGCAGTGCTTATACAATATTATGTACGTACACCCTTGTGTAAGTTGACAAATATTAAAAATCCAGCTGTGTTGTTCACACATTCATCATTTAGTTCATACTAAAAATATATTACGTAAATAAAACTTCCATTACAAAATAGAGATAGTTCATAGACCTATAATATTTGATCTTACCGGAACGATCTTCTAATAAATTGATATATTTATATAAACTGCATAGACACCAAAATAAAGCATAGTTCGATTTATCTAATAATAAAAATCTTTATGCAGGCAGCTAGCAAGTAAGAATTCGATGAGTACACAACCATCTACACATCTGCTATAAAGGTTTCTAACTGTAAAATGTATGAATATTAAAATAAACAATAAATGTTAGTCTTGAAGATAATGTTTTACAAAATATTTTTCTAGCATCTAGCTACCCGCAAAAGATTCAATAAGCAAATATTTTATGTCATCTATGAGTAGGTATATCATAAATTTCACTATTTAATTTATTTCTGGAAGCAACATTTTGTCAGACGTTATCATAAGTAATTATCATTTACATAACTAATAATATTGTATATAACATATGTATAAACTTCACGATAGTTGTTAACTTACTACGTTTGCTTTACTTTATGAAACTATCATGTAAAGTACCAATTTGCGAAATTAGTTTGGGAAAACTGAACTCACCAATAAAAAAATTTTTTAATAATTGATTACCATGTATATACCCCTATAAATAAATCATATAAAACGAAAATTCTTCGAAATTATGCTCATAATACCACAACAGAGTTAGTACACAATCTAGCAATCGAAATTACGTGATATTAAACTCACACGTGCGTTAGACAAAGACAGTTGTACTAAGTTAACATCCCATCGGTTAGTACCTTATACTCCTACGTTACTTATGTTAGTTAGTTAGTGCGCGCCGGCCGCACGCTTAGCGCCGCCTGCGAAAACAACCACACACACTCAACTTTTACTCTTCTAAACTAATAATTATATTTCTAATATAAACTCTTCCTGCATAGATTTATTTAACCTCTTTATATTTTTATAAATATTACAACCAACATCAACAAACAAATATTTAGGTTGTGTATTTTCGTAAACGCTAACTATTTTTTATATGAATGTAGTATGTGTCCTTTTATAAATCAATATTAAAAAAAATACATATGACCTAAAAGTATAAGTTATTATGTATACGATAAAGATGTATAACTAGTTTTCATAATGCACATTATGTATACATATTATTATATAAATATTATATCTTAAAAAGCACATATTATGGCTGTTACATCACCCACAATGCCTATATGATTATTCCAAAGCAAAGCTCATAAGCCGGATACGTAACAAAACCTTCGGAAAACCAAAACATTAAATTACTGTTGCCATCATCAAATTATCGTTTTATTATATATAATACATAAAGACTCTGATTTATGATCATTTATGTATAAAGACTCTGAAAAATAAGTTTTCAGTCTTTATGTATATTTCCGTGATGTGGACGATATTTTGTGTAAAAAACCAAGTGAATGAAATTTCGTCCAAAAATCTTTTTTTTTTAATACTAGCGGCCATATTTCTATAGGGCACCCTGATAGATATATATTCTCATAATCATAAATAAGCGCAAAAATTTGGTTTGTAGCATATACTGGATCCCTACACTTTTTTGCAGCCGGATCTCGTACTATAACTGCGGGGGTTGTACTCACGTGGGTATAAGCGGCGCAGGCAGGCCTCCCCCGGGGGCGGGTCGTCCTGCGGGGGGCGGGGGAGCAGCGCCCCCCGGTCGCGACGGCAGCGGGGGCGCGGGACGACCCGTGCCCCCCACTGGCGGCGGCGGGGCCCCACGCTGGCCCATTTGCACAGCTAACATACAAAGAAACGATTCAAATATCGAAACTGATACCGAGCTCATGTTATGCTTAATCTTCGTTTTAATTCATATGTTGTAACCAAAGAGATCAAAATATAATAGGACATAGAGGGAGCATTTGGAATATTTTCATACAAAACTTTGAAGCATGTTTGAAGCTCAAGCGTCATGTCAGTTAGTATGAACGCGAGCTGTCATTCGGTCGAAATTGTACTAGACTTATTCCATTCGGAATAACTTTTGTCTTCAAATTTTCCTCGCCTTGTCCCCTCTATGCCCTATTATATTTTAATCTCTTTGGTTGTAAGTAATCTGTGGTTATTTTTTGGTTTAAAAATATAAAACCTTAGTAGAACACTAGATTGTTATCAAAGCTGTATTTATCTATACTGCTATATCTATACTTAACATTACAATATGGAAAGATTTGTTTGATTGTATTGAAGAGGCTCCGAAACTTGCAAAGTTCTGGCTCTTAGTTGACTGTCTATTGAGTACATAATAATTCAACCGGTTTAACGCGAAACGTGTACTGATAATTACGACTGATAAATAAAACACGACAAATACAAAAACAAAGTTCTATTTTTTACAGCGCTCTATACTGTTTCTGAGTCCTTTCAACCATTCACTTAGCTAGTTGGAACTCAATTCATTTAAATCATATCATTTGGAGTTCTTAAAAATACGAAAAGTTGTATTATAAGTTCGCAGCTGTAGATATTTATTTATGTTATTTATTCTATAGCAAAATTAAAAGCGAAGGAGCCGCTGGAGCAAGTTGTTAATTCCTTATTGCTTATTTGGTCGGTTCACAACCGCATTGGTTACTATTCATAGTTAATTAGCGGTTCTGAGTGGTTTCATCCGCGTAGTTCCCGTTCCCGTGGGAATAGAAGAAAATATAGCCTATGTTACTCAGGGATATTCTAGCTTTCCATTGGTGGCATTGATGAAATAATTTTTAAAATCGGTCCAGTAGTTTTGAGTTCATTCGTAACAAAGATACAAACATACAAAAATACAAATCTTTCCTCTTTATAGTATTATTAGTATAGAAGTATAGATATACACACTGGAGTTGAAATGACGTTCAATAAGTGGACTTATAAGTCCCTACTTTCAATAAAACATGTTGACTTTGACTATAGTTACCCTGGTGCGCTGGCGCAGTGCGACGCGGGCCTCCCGGCGAGGGCGGCGAGAGTCGCGGGTTGGAATCGAGACGGCTCTCCAGCCAGTCGTTCTTGACGGGCGGCGGCACGGGCGTGCTCACCGTTGCCATGGACACGTCGCCGATTATGTGCAGAGCCTCCTTGCACGCGTGGTACATGCGCAGCATCTCCTCGCGCTTCTGCGCCTCCTCGGGTGACTCCTCCATCATTTGGGACTAGAAAAAATAAATAAAATAATATCACGCCTTTTATCCCAGAGGCAAAATGTCTTCCATTTCTGGAAATACCAGTTTTCACGAGAATATTCGACCCATAAACGTGATAGGTGGTGAGCACATCGCGCTGGACCGGGTCTGTTACATATGCCTCAGAATTAATTCTGAGACCTGCGGGTTTCCTCATGATGTTTTCCTTAACCGTCGAGCTAGTGATAAATATGTACGTAAGTTATGAAAAACTCATCGGTACCAGCCAGGATTTGAAACCGTGCCTTACTGATTATCATCATGAGAAGCGGGTTCTTTAACCGTAAGGCTATCACTGCTCTCTAGAAAGAAACTAGAAAAAATAATTAAATAATATTCAATATACAGTCGCAGTCGTAGCAGAAAGTAATTGCTGAATCAGTCAGAACTGGATTTATTGTCTATTTACAATTTGTAATCGCAAAAAAAGTCTTTATTTGACAGTTGTTACATGGTCAGTGCTTGCTCTACTCACACTGGCGGTAATGACAGATGTACGGAAGAAGCAACGAACGTCAAAATGAAGACATTTGAGATTAAGGTTGTAAATAGACAATAGGACAGCAGGTTTAATTTATTCCGATAAAATCGATTTGTTTCTCTATCACTAACTACACACTTCTTATGTTGGTTTCAAATTTATTCATAGTTATCTTTAAATCTGAAAACGTCGATTTAAACGTACTATTGTCTTATCAAACTTACCTGATCACCAGATGCGTACAAATGCGCGAGCAGTTCTCCGTTGATGAAATCTTTGGCGTTGTTGATGATCATCATCATGATCGACTTGGGTACGAGATCACGCGTCGTTTTGGTCACGATGCGCATGTACGAGTCCACCAGGTTGCGGATCGTCTCCACTTGCCGCTCCAACTGGGGGTCCATGCTGCTAGTGCCCGCGCTGTCGGAGCCCTAAAAACAAAATTCAAAAACATTACTTTTTCAATTCCTACATCAGATGTAATAGTGTTGCGTGTTTAGTTTCGATATGTTTTGGAAACCCTTAGGTGTAATAACATTTGTTTCGTAAGTTGATAGGTGAATTATTTCTATGTAAAACTAATCAGAAAGTTGAGAGGTTTTCTAAAACAAATTACTTTACAATTAAATTAAATTCGCTATCCAACGTGGCAATGCAGCTAGCATACTGGGGTCCTTTGAACCAGGGACGATAGTGGTGGACTTTTTGACTGATATTTTTTTTTGTTCTTTCCTTGTTAAATTGTCGAAGCTTGTTGTGGATTCTATGAATGTAATATTGACGAAGCCTGTTGTGGATATTTTGCATGTATTTTTATTATTGCAACATAAATTTAAGAAATGTATTAGTGTTCATAATGCGCATGACATAATTACTACAAGAGATTCAATAAAAACGTTTCTTTGTGAAAAATAAAAAAAGCTGTGTGTTTATGACTTTTTTTTCTTTCAAATTACCTTAATATTAAATCTTTAAAAAAAATTGAAAATGGTTTGGACAAAGCTTATTTCATAATCGGACCCCTTATTTTAAGGTCCAGCGCCTATGATGTCGCCTACAGCTTCCGAGCAACAATGGAATATTGAAGTGCAGTATAACTGAAGTGAATATTGAGACATTTCAATTATAGAAGATAATTTTATAGGTTTGAAATCCGTTACTTTTACCTCGTGTTATATAGATTTCCTTGCATGTGTTAAGTGTCAATAGTGTATCATTGTCTTAAGCATTTTATGCATTTTACTATGATTGATCATGTTTCATCAAATATCGCTGCAAATCAAATACAAAAGGTTGTAAAAATCTCAAAACAATAAAAGATTTATTTTTACCATGTATAACAACTTATTACAATGACAGACCAATCAAATTTTTAAAAAAGCTTATTGCATAATATCACTTATAAATATAGTGTGGAATATGAAATAAAAGTAGAAATATTATGTCCATGTTAGACTTTGTTAGAATTATTAAAATGTAGTTTTAGTAGTCAGGTGCGTAGTTAGGAATACTCACCCAATTAATGTTCCAAAAAGTGTCCATAACTTCTTATTAAAATTATTTCGTGCTGTTAAAAAATACTATTGCAACCCACACCAAATTCTTTAACTACCTAAATTGTCAATCAGATGACCTGTACTCAATTTTGGTTGATATTCACAATGAATTACTGAAAAATACTGAAATATCAATTGGCATGCATTTTATGAAGGCTTTAAATGCCTATTACACTGCATATCACCTCCATACAAAACTCCAAAATCCATCAAACAAAGCTTTAAACGACGATCGACTTACTTTTCTTTTATTTCCACCCAAACCCGGAAAAGGCAGAAATAACTAAAAAATAAAAAACAAACATGCTAAAACGAAACTAAATCTAATAATTAAAAATTTAACAATAATATATCTCCGTCAAATACCTGTTCAAACTGACATGGCAAACATGTTTTCTTTTTCGTTTTAAATTTAAAAACATAATATTTTTATTACGTCTTTATAAAGACGTGCATAGGTAATAAAGTTAAATACATTAGTTTTAGCGTGCATAAACAAACATATGGAGTGCATTATTATGAATATAGTGAAGGAGCACCGCACTGACCACTTAACAGAGACTAATAGATGAAAACATTCCAAAAATTACACTATTTATGTTATAACCAGGCAAAAAAAATCAATTATACATTTTATTGACCAGTGCCAGTTGCTGAAGGCTAAGGCATTTAAAAGAACGATTCAATTTACGTTATATAAATATACTCATAAAAAGGTAGTTGCGTAGTTCACATTACAACTGCTCACGCGAAGTTTAAAATATATCTATAAATTTCTGGATAAAGCTGAGAAACTACTAAATAAAAAGTATATATTAAACGCAGTATAAAAAGTAAGGATAGAACTCAAACTATTTAAAATTATTCTGGACACATCACTCAACAGAAAGTTAGCATTGCAAAAAATTCAACTGTAGTGACGTCTGACTCTACATGTAATGAAATGATTCTTAAATCCTACATCGACAAACCTGAGATCCATCACTCTGTATCGCATGACAAAATAAAATATTTTATAAAATAAAATTGACATATACACTGCAATAGTACGTAATATTAAATATGTAGGTATTTTTAATAAAACAAACGCTTACAATAAATTGTCATAAATACCGCAATAAATATACGCGATAGCGTAATAAGCTGTTAAGATTGAAAATGGAGATATTACGATAAAGGGATTACACAAAAAAGGGTGGAAAAAGAATAACAAAATGACAGGCGATGCACAGTTAGACAAAAACAGATAAAGCGAATTGGGTACCTCGTCTCCATTGGCGGCTTCAGATGTCTTCTCTGGATAGACACCGGCGCGCAGGAAGGACGCCTTCCACGAATCAACGTCATCTTGGTTCTCACATGACAACTCTAGCTGTTTGTAATCCTGTAAAAAAATGTTGTACTTATATCACCATTTTTTATATTATACCTATTGACAAGGGATCTTAATTTTTCTCACCAATTACAAAACATTCGGAACTGCTATCTATTTACCTCAGTGTTGACCCCATTTTGGTAATTGCTTTATATGTTACCCACACCTTAGTAGCAAAAATGACCTGATCCCAAAACTATGTCGTAGAGCTAAAATTACATACATTCTCTTTCTCACATACACACTTGTTTGTACAGAATCAGTTTATTAAAATACAAAATTATCCTTTAGTTTGCCGTATGTCATTTCTTCCCAGAATTCGATCCCTATTAGCGACACTATCGAATGGTGTAATAATACAGGATGTTTTTTTTTTCAAAATCAACGTGTTCGATTCCTGGCTAGGAATACTGATATTTCAAAAATCCAAATATGCAGTTTTTGTTTTTATCAAAAATCAGGACCGAGACTCCTTTGAGTATTTTAAGCTATTCCTCATAGTTTTTGATTTAGCCATCCACGCCTGCTTAAAAAATTCACCCTGTATACATTAATGTTACTAATACTAAAAAGAAGCCTTATTGAATTTTCAAGCAAGCTGTACCTTGTAAACATTCCTGCCTTCAGGGTTGAACAGCGCGAACATGTGCCGACGCGACATGAATCCCTGCTCAAGGTCACGCAGCTTGAGCCCGTCTAACGGCAACATGTATTTCTTCTCACGCTCCTCCTCATCCTTGTACCACGAGATGCTTTCCGAGGTAAGCACGAACCAGTAGTCGCGAGAACCACCTGTGTAGATGTATCTTGTTACTATGCTATATGAGCAAAGCAAAATGGTTCTTCTATTTTTGAACCTCATAGTCACCTCATCCAAGTAAAGTTACATTATTGTTGAGAACTCAGTATTATATTATAGTTATTACACTTTTTCTATGAAACCCTCTTCGTTAAGAACGCCGCCTTAAATTTTTACTAACGCCGGGTTCGACTAACAAAGAATAAGGCTTTCTTAGATGAAATCTTATAAATAAATCAAAACCGGCTAAGTGCGAGTCGGACACACAACACGAGGGTTTCCATGCCACCTTACAATAAAAAACACATTTCTAGGAAGTACAGGGATCCCTTTGAATTTTATAAATTTCTATTATTTGTTGTTATAGTAACCACACTGAAAATGTCTAATTCATGTTGTCATTACGATTCTAAAAATACAGTTTTGTGACAGCCGGACGTACAGACAGCAGACCCTTAAGAATGGTGTCCCGTGGACACCCTTTGGGAACCATTAAAAAAGAAGTAATAATTACCTTTCATAATTCCCAAGTTGTGTATGCACATGTATCCCTTCCTGATGACTTGATTGCCGAGCGCACGGTGTCCCGACTTATTTGCATTTTCGGACTGATTCTGAGCACTAGAACGAGATATTTCACTTTTGAAATACATAATGAGTTCTTTCGCTGCTTTGCGCATTAGGGGAACCATCATTGTGGTCATTGATAAAAATATGTGCTCAAATTGCATATCGAAAACATTAAGTAGTTTTGTGAGAGAAAATTAATTCAATAAAAAATGCTGTGGTCCCACTGCGGGTCATACCTGGTTTAAAGTATGTCGATGGCCACCCAGCGCGATAATGTCAACAGTGATAAGGGAACTTAGTGCAATTTCTGGCTTATTACTACGACAAAGCATGAGTTTTTTTATAAATTATTTTTGACATCATGCAAATTGTGTGTGATGATTACAAATGTGCATGCAAATTAGGTACATAAAAAGCAGCTAATCAGATTCACAATGTTGTATTAATGATATGATGTGGTCACACAATAATATATTGACTTTCTTCGCAGATCCTCTAAAATACTGCAACAAGAAGAATAAACGGCATTTGCCCGAAAAGGGAAGAAAATCTTAGACATCAGTCATCGTTAATTACAGTTAGGAAAGGTAGCGCTTACTATCAGCTGCTGTTGTTAAAAAAAAAGGCGTTATTGTGTTCAGGTCGTCCGCTAAATACCTTGAGTCCACTGCGAGCCTAACACCAAGCGTATTCTTCCAATTTAGATTTGAAACGTCTTCAAATGTGTCATACTGTCGTAACGTGTCCACTGCCACTCCATAATTTATGAATTTTGGCTAAAAGGTGGCGCCAGCAACGAAATCGACAAAGTAGCCCTTCCGTGACATGTATCGATGATGATCTTTTTGGGTTATTGCAACTAAAACCTTCGTCAAATATCGGCCTCGCTAATCTAGCTCAAACTAGACCGGGCGCCATCGTCAGCAGCGTATGCTTTCGCGGCAAATAAGGGGATTCAAGTTACCCCGGACAGGGTGACAATCGAATACATATCTACAATAAGTACTTTTAGTACAGTGAATAGAGACCAAATAAAGGGGGTTACCTTACAAACGGTCCGGTACTTCTAAATTTTTTACATGTTGTCTAGGATGGTTGTTAAGTGTTTAAAATGCAAAATGCACAATTCCCCCCCCCCCCCTTTGCGCCCGCCGCCATCTTGAAAAAACCGAAAAAAATCGGCACTTTTTTTAGATTTTCACTTATATCTTTGTTTCGGTGCATTTTCGCTACAAAACAGTTCTATTCAATGTTGTAGAGAATAAAATTCCCTATAATATACGTGTTAAATTTTGTTTGTAGGGCAGATAGTTCACGAGATATGATATTTTTAAAAATATAAAAAAATACGCATTTTCCGGAAATTTTTCAAACTTATCAAATAAACAATATGCCGTTGTTTTCATTTTAATGCTTACTGCCCCCTCCGTAAGGTTGGTTAAAAAAGTATACGAAATGAATGAAAATGAAAACAACGGCATATTGTTTATTTGATAAGTTTGAAAAATTTCCGGAAAATGCGTATTTTTTTATATTTTTAAAAATATCATATCTCGTGAACTATCTGCCCTACAAACAAAATTTAACACGTATATTATAGGGAATTTTATTCTCTACAACATTGAATAGAACTGTTTTGTAGCGAAAATGCACCGAAACAAAGATATAAGTGAAAATCTAAAAAAAGTGCCGATTTTTTTTCGGTTTTTTCAAGATGGTGGAGGGCGCGGAGGGGGGCGAATTGTGCATTTTGCATTTTAAACACTTAACAACCATCCTAGACAACATGTAAAAAATTTAGAACTACCGGACCGTTTGTAAGGTATAAGCTCTCTATTCACTGGGTTATTTTAATATGAAGTAATTCGTGGTCGACCGGGCCGTGTCCGTGTTACGGTTATGAAACGGTATCGAAATGTCGGTGGGTATTTTTTCCCGTTTCCACCCCCTCCGGCATGCGATGAAAGCAACACAACGCAACAAATTTATTTCAACTGCGAACGGGACTTTTTACATTGTAAAGAGACCGGTATACAGTTCGCGAGGTGTAAGCTAACCTTTTGGTGTTGTGTGGGTGGACGTCGAAAACAGGGGAAAAAACAAGTCTGCTTTATCGGTGTGCGCCACAAAAAGACAAAACTGAGCTTACACCTCACAAACTGTAATACGAATGACTGCAATGAAACAACAAGGTACGAGCCCGGCCAGGTCCCGGTACGGGGTAACGTGTTTTTTTTTTTTTTTCTAAACGCAAACGCACTTGAGTTTTAGCGGACGGCCGTTTACATGGATTCTAAACTAATGGCATTTAAAACAATTGTTACCTTTCTTTGGTATCAAATAACTGCTTTCTGCGGAAAAAGGACGTAGTTAGGTTCAGGTGTTTTCAGTAATAAATCCGATTGTTGTATCGTTTACACCCTGTTTCGTATAAGATGCATATTTACATACATATATACATACGCTCACGCATTTTTCTATTGTTTTAATATTCCTTCGCCCCACTCGGTACGTTTATGGAACTAACTTGGCAAAGCCGATGAAGTCCTCGTGGTTGGTATTCATGTAAGCCAGTTCGCAGTCGATGAGCAGCACCAACTGGTCCTTGCACATCTGCTCGCGCGAACGTACGTGCGACATGATGATGCGCTCCGTCTCTTCGCGCAAGCGAGGATATCGGGACATCTGTCAACGAAACTTATTTTTAGAAAAAATTACATATTATTATAATGTTGATTTTCGGTGACCTGAGTAATTTATTTTATCTCAGAATAAACCTTATTCTTATTTGTCTAGAGTAGTTATAAACAAACACATTGTTTCTTATATTCTCACAAAAAAAATTGCATAAGAGATTGTATATTCTTGTCTCTTATGTTTTCCATTGATGAGATGGTGAGAGATAATGTATTGTAATAATAATGCGTTTGGTTAGACTAAACGCTAGATTATTTAAACAGTCACCTTTGTTAATCTAATACGTTATAATACTTACTCTCTCTGTGCAAATGCGCACGACGTTGGAAAGCTCCTGGACGACCAAATCGACGCACTTGAGACAAGGCTCCTTTAGACGCGAGATCTGCTTCTTTACTATAGCCTCGAATGCCATGTCGGGAGTGAACAAACCAACCTGGCAAAGACAATTTTAATATTTAAAACATTAACATCGAAAAATAAAATAGCACAGAAAACGTGACTACTTCCGCAAAAAGTGACGCTCTTCAGTCGGGTCTACTATCTCTTTTCCAGTACAAAAAGAAAGAAGGAAATAAACTTTTTATTCTAAATTATTTATACCGATGTGAACCAAAAAATATACATACTTACATAAATAGAGGAAACACTAAGTTAAAGAAGTAAATAATGTAATTGCATATTGTCCCTCATTTTTATATTTAATAAAGTAGGTATACTGTAAACTACTCAACCACACAGAAAAACTCTTCAATGTTGCCGTGTCGTGATCACCTCAGTTTTAAAAACCTATTGTAATTTTCTTGTATAACATAAATACATGCACTCACCTTTTTCCCGACAGTGAAAGCGTCTTTTTTATAAATAATAAACATAAGGCACGTGTATTACACGGTACGTACCCTAATACCGTGTATGTTTCGAATAGCGAACGCGATCTCCCGCCGCAATTCCTTCTCGTCGAACTCCATCTTGACGATTTCGAATGGGAACCGCTCGTGGAACAGTCTGTTGATCTTTGCTCCGCCAGACAACTCGTTTGTGTTGATCTGAGCTGAACCGGAGCCCTCGATCGTGCGCTCGAAGTCAGTCTGCAGCTGCTGGATCATTCTATAGAAATAAATTGTATTAATGCAAATCTAATATATAAAAATATCGTGTCACGGTGTTTGTGGTTGCACTTCTTCAAAACGGCTCGAGGCTCGACTGATTTTAATGATATTTTTTATATATTTGTTAATATATCAGGATAGACTACCAAGTTTACACTTCGAATTATTAACAAAAACTGCGTACCTACAGCCGAAGTAAAAAAAAAAATTTTTTTTTTCATCATGCGAGGGTTACATTTCACCAAAACTTTAAATCACCATATTAATGTATTATAGAAATATGGCTAGAAACTAAGTTTAAATAACAACTTACTGCAACATGGCCTTGGTCTTGATAGAGGGGTCATCGGGGCGGAAATGCTTGTATTGGTCGACGTCCTTCTCCAGAGTGAGCAGCTGTTTCTGCAGCTTGTCTCGTAAGCCGGGCAGCGTGTCGCGGATGTGGTTTGTCAGCTGCTGGTTCAGTACGCGCTGCAAATACGGCGTGCCCAACCGATCTGCAAGGTGCCGGTACGACGGGTGGCTGCGAACATACGTGACACTTTGTGAGGAAAAATGTATTTCTATAAATAAAACCTAGATAAAACCTTTATATCTTCATGGAAATATACAGTTGAAAAAAATCTATACATATAAAAATAAAAAAGTATAGAGACCGTGTCTGTACATGAAATTTTTATTTTTTTCGTGGTAGTGTAGATAGTTATCGATTTAGATATCGAAACAATTTTTTTTATTTTTTTCTATCTGTCGGTCTGTCTGTCTGTGCAAGCATCAAGCAAAAACTAATATAGGATATTAGAATTTGAATGAAATTTGGTTTTGGTTACTATACGAAAATATCTCATTTCCACGGGAACGGGAACAAACTGGGTCCGCGCGGGCAAAGTCGCTGGGCATCCGCTAGTTATAAATTTAAGGATAAAACTGGCAAATAATAGCTATACAGCTTATCCTCGATTCTATTATAATTATGTTTTACATATTATTGTTATCAATATAATTAGTTCAATTTCACTGCTATTTTAATTTTAAATGGATTTTGATTTAAATCTTTCTTCTCTTATTTAGATCGCCAGCAGTAGACTGCTGCTTGATAGGGTAACCTATTTCGGCCCGGTTTTCAGCGCGTTTACTCACAATAAAACTCACGCAATGTCAAAAGACAAGGTTTTTGAAACTTCTACTGTTAACTACTAGCCCAGCTAACACCTTGGAAATCTGGGAAATTTACAATAAAGACCTATCCTAAGCCACTTTTCACACGTACCGGTTGCCGGGTAGCCGGCGGGCGGCGAAGTATATGGCCATGTACGTTCGCTTTCATACGTACGGGCGGGTAACCGGGAAATCGACCATATATTTCTCCGCCGGGTAGCCGGCGCCGGCCCGGCGGGAACCGGTACGTGTGAAAAGGGGCTAAGGGTCCGTCATTACGACTTGTCGCCGATGCATACGACCATTGGCGCAGCTAGGGATTTTTCCTAGGGCCCCCCATGCCACGAATCGGCCGGCCACGGCTAGGTGGTCACTGACATGCATGCGCAACTATGTACTTAGGTATCAAGTATGGATTTCAGTTATCCTATTATACTAAATTATACCTGAGGAAGAACTTCCTCTCAGCGGCGAGTGCGGCGGAGATGTCCTTCCGGCCGTCGATGTCCTTCTGCGAGCGGTTGACGACGCCGATGTACCCGCGGCGCAGCGGCAGCAGCTTGTTCTCGAGCACATCCCGCGCATCCGTGCCCTCGTCCATCAAGTCCAACTTCGTTATCACGCCGATGGTGCGCAGACCTATGGCACAGTACTGTTAGGGTTCCTTACGAATAATTTAAAACTGGTTTAATGTAATCTATAATTAGACTCTTAGGTAAATGAGCAACACAGAAGAAGGTTTCTATGAGATTGGTTGTCCGTCAGTGGAAGGGCCTCCGTGGGCGAGCGCCGGGCAAGTGCGGGGGCGGGGGCGGGGGCGATCTTCGGGATGACGACGCGCGGACTATAATCATAAAAACCGGCCAAGTTTTCACAAACGGATCCTTGAATCGAAAAATTGATAGATTTACCCACAATTTGTACAGACCTAGACGAGGCCTTGCGTCAAACGGACTGGTGTAATTGTATCTATTTTGATTTACAATAAGGTATAGAAATAAAAAAAATATTTATTTTATTTATTTATTTAAGGTATAGATTGTATTACTTTAAAAACAGACATTATTGTAATAGTCTTCATTGCGTTTCGGTTTTAGATAATCGTGTGAACTTAAGGCTCTCAAAAACTACTGTAGCAACAACTCAAACCAGTCAAGCTGCATAATCGGAAAACAATAGGATTATCTATTGTAATAGATCGCCCGCAGTAAACTGCTGCTTGATAACAACTACATCAAGGTTTTTATGTCATATAATAATGTATTGTGTGATGGTTTTTTAACTCAAATCTTACCTTGAGGGTCGACTTCTTTGGCAAGTTTCAAGGCATCACTGTTAGCCAAGTCGGTGTTGGCGGGCGTGACGGCTAGAATAAGGCAGGACTCGCGACGGATGAACTGGAATATCATGGCCTTGATTTGCTGCTCGATGTCAATGGGCTGGTCGCCAATGGGCACCTTCGTCAGGCCCGGCAAGTCGATCAGCGTCAGGTTAAGAACTGAGGACAAATCATAGATTTTTTTCACCAAGAAATCATCAGCGGCGGACACGGGTGATACATAATCCTATTGTTTCGTTGTTGATGACTGACGAAACAAAAAAAACAACTGCCTGTAAGCAAGTGGGTAATTTAATTCGAACCTACGTCACCTAGATGTAAAAGAATGCAAATCATGTATTTTTCCGCATAAGTGTATTTGTTCCGATTAGTTTTTCTGACTTGCTTCAAATAGACATTATTATGAACTGAGTGATTCAGGGTAGATCACGTATAAGGCGCAGTGGCATTAATGAAATAGTTTCATTACAAGACCCTTACGTCAGGAGCAAAACGAAATGATATCACGAAATTTCCGAAACTGTAACACTCAGAAATAAAGAAATTGGAAGATAGGTAGGTTCCCTATATTATGGTGCTGGCGTCCACCAAGAAAGTGTTTTAATAAACTCCCTCAGGAACAATAAAACAATAGGATCCACAAAGGCAACGTCGCTGGATACTGAAGTGCTTTAAAATACAGTTTATCAATATAGGTAACATAAATAAATTTTATCCATACCATAAAGTTTTAAACTAAGTCTAGAACTGATTGCAGAACTGAAAATATAGCGCTTTTGTGTTGTTATTTGACAAGATAACGCATTTCTCTTTATATGTTGTATCGACCAATTTATTGTATTATTGTTATGAAAACAGACCACACAGCGTGCCAAAAATATTACTTGTTGAGTTATGAGTAACATACAGATATACGAGTATGTATATCTATTATTTATACACAGAAAACCAAGGCCATTCCCAAAAATAATTACAAGTGGAGTAACTTTTTCTAAACTTCTACTCCGCCAAGAAGAGTTAGGTTTGTCTATGTTTAACTAATAAACATAAGCTACCTATAGGTAGCTTTAGAAAAATTAAACGTTGCAATACAAATTTACGTTTAGCAATATTATAAATCTATCTATATAAATATAAAATGAATTGATGTTCGTTAGTCTGATTAAAACTCCAGAACGGCTGGACAGATTTTGATGAAACTTTTTGTGTGGGTTAGAGTGGGTCCAGGGATGGTTTATACGGTGGCAGAACGACGTCTGCCCGGGCCACTAGTTATAGAATAAATCGTATTATTTTTTCAAAGTTTGCAATAAAACAAAACATAGTCTGATTAAAACTCCAGAACGGCTGGACAGATTTTGATGAAACTTTTTGTGTGGGTTAGAGTGGGTCCAGGGATGGTTTATACGGTGGCAGAACGACGTCTGCCCGGGCCACTACTTATAGAATAAATCGTATTATTTTTTCAAAGTTTGCAATAAAACAAAACATACGAATAAGTTAGTATGCGCATATATCACTTCAAATGCTAAACAGATAATCCTTATAATAAATTTTGTTGAATACACAACATTATGTTAAATCGTGGTTGAATCTTTATTTCAGACATATCTACAAAGTTATTTAATTAAAAATATCATTTTTTTCGCTACTATTTTTCACATGACCTACTCAAATCAGTCAAAAGATACAATATAGATAAGATAAAGAGATATTTTATGTCATCGTTACAGAAAATACCATGCTTCATCTAACCAACATTAAACGAATACCTACCTCTCGTTATTACTTTACTGTTTGTTACGTGAAATATGTAAGAGGAACAAAAGGAACCTTGATGGTAAGAGTTCAGTGTCTGTCTGCTTTACAGTAACTACAATTGTACCAGCTATAGAACATTCATGGCGATGAAGAAAAACTAGAATGGGACGAGGAACGATCGATGACCCATTTTCAATCGGCACAAGTGAAGCAGGGTACAATTCGACGGAACAAAACACACGTCCTACATAAAAAATTATTAATATGTTCTATGAAATACGTGATTTCATCCGCGTAAGTCCCGTTTTCGTGGGAATACGGAAATAAAATATAACCTATGCGTCTCCCAGAAATGTAAGCTTTCCATTGGTAAAAAAATTTTTAAAATCAGTTCGGTTAACAAAGATACAAAAATACAAATCTTTCCTTTTTATAATATTAGTATAGAAGTATATATTTATAGACTACTCTCATCGATATTCACTCAAAATTACGGTCATTTACGTTTACCTAGATAATCTACAGTAATATTATAAAAAGGAAAGATTTGTATGTTTGTAACGAATAAACTTAAGAACCACTGGACCGATTTTCAAAATTCTTTCACTCATGGAAAGCTACAATATCCCAGGCTATATTTTATTACTCTAGGTATTCCCACGGGAACGCGAACTACGCGAGTGAAACCTCGCAGAACCGCTAAGTTATAAATACTGTTGGTATGACGGCGTTGCTATGGTTTTGAATAAGACAATTATATACCGAAATAGGAATTTTAATTTCTCGGCAATTACATGTAAGGGCCCTCCTACTATAATTTATTTTTATTTATTTTTTATAAAGCAACACGTCTTTGATAATTATGTTGCCGATGTTCATAATTCTAAATTACGAGGGCAGTTGCTTTATCTAAAGCACTTGATTATCACTTACTCAATTAGTCATCATGATACATTAACGTTAGAGACCCCGTCATATATGGCATCATTGTATGCGAAGTTAAACGTTAAGGCAATGTAAGAACTTGTAATATCATTATTATAGGATACAAGTACGAGTTACAAATTGAAACTGGACATTTAACTGTTTTTCTGAAAAAACTCGAGGCACGGACATGGATGGACTAGTGCCGGATTTATACTTTTTCTAGAAATATACCACCAGGGCTACGACGGACGGTTCCAGGGCCCGTCCCTTTAGCTATTGCTATGCTTCATACCCACAGACCATTAATCTAGCTCGCCCGTGGTCATACCGCTATCTAGGAGCAAAAGAAATAATCCCAGGGCCGCGCCGCGCCGCACCCTGCGGATATTTTTCGGAGCTCCGGACCCAGCCTGGACACGACCCTGACTTGTCCTTGATGTGTGCATAGTGTAGATGGTCCATAGATACTTATTACCTTCCCGAAAACATTATTATAACGTTATTGCCTAAAAGTTCCTGGTCTGTGACAGACGGAGAAAACGTAATTATAATAACAATAATCGATATAATTTCGTAGTAGGTCTTGTTCAATCATTTTCATTCGTGTATAAATCAATACAACGTTAATTTAGGTCAGCTGTATCAAGATGCGAGTGCCCCTTCATTTGATTAATCGGAAGTACACTGTAGATCTATAAAAGGTGAACGGTTGCGTAGCCTCGCGATGGCATTCCTATGTCCTTATGCCTCATCTCATCATCAATAACAACATTTTTGTTTGTTTGTGTGAGCCTCATTCATAGACATATACATGGCCTCATTGTATTGATTTGACCGGCCTGTTGGCTCAGTTGGTAGTGACCCTGCCTTCTGAGCCGGAGGTCGCGGATTCAATTCCTGCTCGGGGCCAACATTTGTGTGCATAAACATGTCTGTTGGTTTATAATTTATTTAAGTAGGTATGTTGTTTAGTACCCATAGTACTTTGCATAGTTTGCGACTAACCGTATGTGAATTGTTTTCCACAATTTATAGGTATATTATCTAAACATGATATGTAACACATACCATTTGGGGAGTAGACGCGCAAGTTAATGGGCACAGGAGAGATGCCCTTGTTGGAGCCGGTGATGCGGTCTGTCTCCGCCTCGATCTCGGAGCGCACTTCGTTGAAGTCGACGAACTTCTTGCCCTTGCAGTGAAGGAACTCCGCAAACTCTGCACAGAACACATTATTAAACTGCAAAATTATGGAAAGGAGAAACCGGCCAAGAGCGAGTTGAATTCGCACGCGTAGGGTTTCTTACCACTGTACAATAAAAAATACGTCAAAAAATTTATTATTTACTCTTATAGCACAAATAGAAATACAAATTCTGGGAATTTCAACTCTGTGCCTATTACGGATCATAAGCCCACGAAGCCAGCCCACTAACAGACAGACGGCCTGACAGCGGAGGCTTCGTAATAGGATCCCGTTCGTTGGCACCCTTTGTGTATGGAACCCTAAAAATTTTTGGCGTTTCCTCTATATAGGTGCCTCAGAATGACTTTTTTCAAGGCGCGTAATACAGGATTAGTTCTATGTGGCAATAATCTTCATGTTTGTAGCTAAAGAAACAGCTTGATTCGCGTTCTATGCCTAGATCACGCTGTTATGTATAAAAGCCGTTGGATGTTTGCTTTATGGTATGATGACTATGACTCATGTAGGTACCAAATTATTATAATAGATTTTCTAAGTACTGACTTCAAGGTAAATAGTTTTTCCCTTTTACCGTCCTCATTATGACGTAATTACAGTTAACATAAATTATATTATATGGTCATAATCATAATGTATCACGATGAAAGGGTATACTAGTAATCCCATAGATCAATACTATTCAATACTATACATGTCATTTAACCTACATCACTAGTATCACCTAGTATAGTGGAACTTGTCATTGACGTCAAACTCTGAAACCATAACTTAGGAGCAGAAAAAACATGGGACCTCTTCAGACCAGAGCACTTCCGCAATGTAGCTTCGTTATTTTATTAGTGTACCTACTTTCCTGATACATACACTTACAATTCAATACAGCACATGACACGATGTAGGCGATCGTTTATGTTAAGTACACCACACAGCCACAGGTAGTGAACATGGATAATAATGTAAGCGCTGTAAACCAATTAGTTGTTTTAACATTCAGCAGGCGCCTGAAGGTTAATGATCAACTATTCATGTGTGGAAAACAAAAACCCGTGCATTAGCATCCCGTGTATTAATTAGCCATAATAGCTTTGAGCTGATTGCCTGCCAATTGCCACCTACCCTCAAGTTACCAAAAATAGATACATATAACAAATAATACTTAAATATAATTCTATTAGTAAAAATAACTCTTGTAAATAACCGGAAATTCCCAATAACTCCCTTAGAATTTAGAGATACATATTTTTATTTATTTGTGTACCAAGAAAATGTACATATGGCGAACTTAATACCTGAAGGGCCAAGTCGAGCCAAAAAAGCGGCACGGCCGTACCTACCTTTTCTCGAAGCAATTCACGCCATTTTCGACCCCCTATAACTTCGTTGTGGATAAAACTAGAAGCTTGAATTTTTAGTAACCAAGAAAGCATTGTATCAACACAATATATTTCAAATTTCATCCAATAGATAATGTACTTCCTAGTGTGCGAGGAAAGACCCTTAGCTCAGCAGTGGGCTGTTACGGGTTGATGATGAGATATGTATGTAATACACTCGTAGTTATGACCATAAACATATTACGCAATAAGTGTAAGTATAATAAGTTTATGGTTACGTATGACGCACGCATTACCTAATTTTTGTTACCTGCATTTCCATGTATGAGCTGCAAAATCAAGGGACGTCGTGTCACTATTCCAGATCCTCTTGGCAAAAAGTCCCTGAAACAAATAAGCTTGGTAAATATAATTTAAAATATTAATCAAATCCACCGGAAAACCCCGTCATTAATAGGTCTATGGACCCAGTGCAGCTTACTTGCAATAAAGCTACCACGATTGTGGCGTATAGTAAGCTGAAAACAACGTAATCATTTAACAATCACTCTGTATCCGATTTTTCGGTATTTTTAATTATCTATTATTAGCTTTTATCTATGTAATATTAGCCATTAGGATTTAATTTTGTGAAGAGATATTTTATTATCAGATCAGACCTCTAAATAATATAATAATAATATAATAATATAATCTCACGCCTTTTTTATCCCCGAGGGGGTAGGCAGAGGTATTCCATTACTGGATATACCCACATTTCACGAGATATATTGGACCCCTAAACGTGATAGGTGGTGAGCCCATCGCCGGACCGGGTCTGTTTATATTGGGTGTGAATTAATTCTGAGACCTGCGGGTTTCCTCACGATGTTTTCCTTCACCGTAGAGCTAGTGATAAATATGTACGTAAGTTTTTGAAAAACTCATTGGTACATGCCAGGATTCGAACCCGAGCCTCACTGATTTTCGGCCGGCCCTTTAACCGTCCGGGCTATCACTGCTCTACCTCTAAATAGGTAGTAGGTATTTTACAATAACTATTTTTTTTTTTGGTTTTGTATAATTTTTATGTCAACAAATAATTCTTTTAACATAGTCACTGACTTACTCCTACCTATTATACCTATTATAAATAATAATAATAAACTGTGGGACACAATTCACACACGGTTATTTAGTCCCAAACTAGGCAGGGCCTGTACTATGGGTACTAATAACTGATAGACATACTTAATAAAATAAATATTAAACACCCAGACATGAAGCCAACAGATGTGTTCATGCACACAAATGTTGGCTCCAGGTGGGGATCAAACCCACAACCTCCGAGTCAGAAGGCAGGCTCACTACCAACTGAGCCGAAAAGCCCGTTATCATTAATTTGTTGTGATTCTAAATTCATGAATACTATTAACCACAACTGATTTTATAAATCATGGGACCTAACGTTGTAATGCAAGATGTTGCAGAATATAGATAAGGAAGAACTTTAGTAAGGAACCACCCCTATTGGCGCGGGAGGAGGGGGTTACTTCCCCTCCCCCCCCCCAGGTTGGAGGAGGGGTCCTCCAACCTGCAGAGTGCGGAGAAGCTTACTTTTCCAGATATTTTGGGAATAAATGTCTTGGTCAGGTCTATTATAGAAAAAAATATGAACCCAATCTGAGTGGTTCCATAAACTACAGTTGAACTGAGATTACCTAATTTTGTTATAAAAAAAATGTGTTCTAATTGGTATTGATTGACAGAAAGTGACTCTACTGAAAATAGCAATGATACCAAAAATTAAGTTAATTAGTTTGGGACTAAATAACCGTGTGTGAATTGTGTCCCACAATTTATTATTATACAAATAAAAATCCACAAAACTGATTATGTGCCTATGTATCTGATTACCTTGTCTCCCTATTTTGCTTTTTTTTTTGTTAATTAATGTAGGAAATCAATTTAAACTGAATAGATGAATGAAAATATATACATGTATGCCATCCTATATTTGATAACAAATGCTTGATAGCAATTCAGGCCATGCATTCTACTAATGATAAAGTATCAAAGACAATATCCGTCCCTCATATTTGAGAACATAGCTTTAACATAATTATATCTTTTTTTTCTTATACAAAGGCTCGATTAAACAAATGCACAATACACTTATAGCAAAGAATGTTTCTCTCTATCAGTACTTTTTGGTTGAATTCAGGACAAATGTTTTATCATGGGTTCAGTAAAATTTATTTGAAAAACAGATAAAGACTTTTTATTCTTAAAAATTTTCACATTAAAATTATAACCGAAATTTCTAGATGTTAGAGCAAATGAATACTAAGCTCTGAAATTAAAGTCAACAAAAAGATCAACAGAGTATGACTCATCTCATCCAAATAACTAAGAATGAAAAATGTGTCTTACCAGGGCTTGGAAATACTTTTATGATTTAAAAACTAAAAAAATATCTAAATACCATTTTATTATAATAACACTTTACAGAATGGTAAACAGCAGTATAAGAAACACTGCAATGGATTTAAATGTGAAGTAAGGAACGAAAGAAGTGAACACTTGGTTAAAGGTTCAATGTTCACAAAGAATTCTCACCTGCCGACAAAATTCTCTAGCACAGAACTCTTTCCAGCAGACTGACCACCCACTACAGCAATTTGCGGAAGATCCAAAGACATGTGAACGCCCATTTGTACGAATGCATCTTGTAATTTGTTTACAATGGGGATCAACTGCTGCATTCCATAATTCCCAGCCATTTTTTATATTATACATTAAAGTTTTTACACTTGAAAACCACTAACACTTGCTCATCATCCAATTCATCATCGATAAACTACTTTTTCAATATGGTGGGTGGTTACTGGTTGGTTACGTTATCGTTTCATTCGGCTGTCAAAAGTAGGGTGGGTATGATTGCTACTTTTAAATCATTTTCATTAGATGAAATTACTTTTTTTTCCACATGATTTCGCTTTTGAAATTTCACAGTTAATTATTTTTAAAGAAAATTCACACTTGCTACTGGAAATGAAATGTGAAAAGAAAAATTTGGACTACTTTGTAAAAAGGTATGCGTGATTATACATAAAAAAGATACGCGTCTACTTCAGAACCACGTCCGTTTTTTTCGTCAGTTGAAAAATGATATGAAATTCACATGATTTGGAATTTCAAAAGTAGCAGGCCAGGCAAAGGGGAGTAGCAGGTGCGTAGTATGAAAAATCATTTCATATGATTTTTAAACTGCTACTCATGAAATGTCCGATCTCTAGTCAAAAGTGTCAAAGAAACAAAGCAAAATTTAAAGATTTCAAGAAACTTGCTATCTCATTCGGTCGTACGCATAAGAGATGAGATAGAGAGACATAAATTGAATAGTTTACGAAGATAGTTTGAAAGTTTACCAAACTAAAAGGTTTATAAGTGACAGATGGTATATATTCTATATATGGTAGATATGGTAGATATATAAAAATGTACATAAATACGTATTTGTAGAGAATAAAAATGTTAAATAAACAATGCAACAAATATCAATTACAATTCAAACTTTAGATTAGATCAATATTTCTGGACATGCGCAATAAATATAGGCCAATACGCGAAAAATTTAATATACTACAGGGACATTTCTGCATGTACTTATACTTTTTAATATTATTTATTAAATAGATATGTACATACCTACTTACTTATTTTTGAAAAACCATCCTAAGAAATTGGTAAATTTTTTTAATGTAATTAAAAACAATACCTACCAAAATCAATATAAAAGAAATAGTACATTAATATTTTTCAGGTACTTTTCTTTAGATATAAATTAATAAATTGTTATGTTTATTTACAATATTGGCAATGAATCAACCCTAATCGATATGAGCCATTAGGTTAAAACATTAAGTGACTTATAAATAAAAAGAATACCTAAAAATTTTTTCAAGTACGTATTGAAAAACAGCTTTAAATAATAAATATAAAAAAATAACCATTCACTTACCTGCCGACAAAATTCTCTAACACTGAACTTTTGCCTGCCGATTGTCCACCCACAACTGCTATTTGAGGTAAATCTAATTGCATATGCACACCCAATTGTGTAAAAGCATCTTGTAGCTTATTCACAATTGGGATCAATTGTTCCATTCCTAAATTCCCCGACATGGCTGCCGGTTTAAGAAAACACTCCTCCTTTTATGAACTTCTCTGCAGATCTTAGTCTACTGATTTTTAGTTCATCAATATGGTACGAGATGAATTAGTGCGCATGCGTAAAGGAGAGAAGAATAATATAATATTGCTATCTCAACTCAACTAGAACAAAAATAACAAAAGAAAAACTAAAATAGGACCAGAATACTTGCTCGCATATGGTAGTTTTGTTTTCATATTCTTACTAATGTTACTTTTCTCTTAAGCAAATTCGCCTTTATTATGCACAAAATAAAAAAACCGAGACATGCGCTACAAATCTCATATATAAATCAAAAGTCAAATTTACAGAATAAAGCTCAAACGACAGAATAGGCCCCATATTTTGACAAGCCCAAAAAAATACTACACCTCCCCTCGTACACTACTACGTAATGGAGCAGTTTTTTTTTACGTTTGTTTATTTCTGGAAGGGATTCTTGAAAACTTATGCATCGGTTATTTGTTGGAATCTGAGCCATTTCACAAAGATTCTTCAGTATATATAATTTATTAGTTATATCTAAGCTCGTCTTTAATAAGTTTTCACCAAAAATAAAATAAAAATTAAAATTTTAATCTAGTCACATTTTTCCGCTAGAGTACGCTGTCTCGCATCTTTCCTTCTCTTTGTGACGTCACGCTATTGATTGGCGAACAACGAAGGAAGGAAGGAGAAGAGATCGTCTTTTGGAGACGCCATCTTAAAATAAAGTGATATAAGTTTTGGTAGCGTAGAATATAGTTAAAATCTAAAGTAATCTTTATTAGGGAACGAGCATTCGAGCTTTGTTATTTTTTATTTGATCATAACGAGTAAAACGGACCAAGGTATACATTTATTTCGTTTTTGTTATTTCGTAAACTGACAAAAATTAGTTTGTTATTTACCGTTCTTCTACTTCTATCTTGTTAGTACCGTTATTTTGAGGCAGTTTATTATCTACTTGAAAAGGAATAACGGGTGTGAAAGTGTAATATCTGATGCAAGGAATTTGGAAGTCATCGATCCAGCGTTCAATGTACGGATGTAACACGTCAATATAGTTGGGAGGGCAGGGCTCGCATTTGTTGCCGTACCAGTGGCAGTGCCGTGAAAGTGTTTTCAGTGCTCTTCTAGTGAATTTTGATATTTCAACTTTTATCTACTCAACAGACAGTAGTTCAGTGAAACTAATAATTATTGCAGTGAATGTTGTAACTTTACATTGGTAGTGAAGGACGATTGTTGCGTACACTAGCCAATTTGTGTTCTACTTCTACGTTAGTGTGTTGAGAAGGTAGTGCGAAGTTTGGTTTGTGCTGGTTGCAGTTGGTGGTCGGTGCGAGGGTGACCTCCTGATGGTGTGTACATCGCAGCATGTCTGCACTCTCAACGCCGAGCGGCGGAGGCAATACGGCGCAGAACAAGCCGGCGTCTGGCAAGCAGAAATATCAAAAGTTGGACATCAATAGCTTGTACTGCACTAACAGAGTAAGTATCCACTTCTAGTCTCTAGTTCATATTTTTTCGGATACACTAGCCTCATCTATAAGGGGTCTAAATGACATCAAAACCAATATCTGAGATAAGTGAAAATTTAACAACTTTATTAAATGTTATTGTCTTTGTTACATATGTACATACTAAAACTTTTATATAATATTTTGCGTAAATATGTGATTTATTTCATAATTATTTTATTAGAAGGAAAAGTGCCACTTAAAACTGTATAGAGCATGAAAATTATAGTATAATATTATTTGGTATTTGTTTGACTAAATTTACCATGAAAAGGATCATATGAAAGATAATATGAAAAACCTGATCTAAAAAAATTCTATCTAAAGGTAACATTTTATAATTTATTGTAAATTGTTATGTAGGTAGGTATAAATAATAAACATTTGGAAATGTTTCTATTTTTACTACAAATTTTGGCACAAATCAGCCTAGTAACTTTTCCCAGAATAATTTTCATTGTTTAGCTGATAAAATACCTTGTTCTATAGTTTTTGTAGTTACTATTCTGTTATATAGATAGTTCCTCCAACAATTTAATTTAACTGTATAATATGATATAACAGATTTGGTCAGCCAGTACAATAGATTGACCTTTGTCTTGTAACAGTTCCTGGCTACTTAGCCTTGCTTTAGAATGCTAAGTTAGGAATCTGTACTTGTGCTTGTAATGGTTTTATGATTAATAATAATAATAATTAGTTTATTAGATTGATAATGACAGACCTGACTAATACAATATTTCTAGAAATGTTTCACAACTGAAAGTAGTCTATTAAGTGGAAACGTGAGTAAGTCTGATGACAGATATCACACTAAGGCCCCCCCACTAGGCAGCTTGGCTGCAGCAGCCAGTCGAACATATGACAGTGTATGGGAGCCAGAGCGAGTGTAGGGGAATGGAATGTGGCTTCTGTCAGTCACCGCACACTTTTCGTAGCATCCAGATGTGCAATTGATTGAATTTCTTATATTTTCCTAAAGGTTATGAAACAATTGCACTGACGTTTTCATGTAGTGAAAAAACTGGTTTGGGTGTATATGAACATCTTGTAGGAATGAAACAAGCCTTTTGAATGCCATTTAGAAAAAGATGAATCTAATGTCTTTTCTTTACGTAGCGTTGAGTTTTTACCAAGATACTCACAAAATTTCAAGTTCTTCCACATCCATATTTCTCGATGGAAGGGTCCCCTCTGACAGGGTATCATTTGGCTGCTCAAAAATTTCAGCCATCACAGCGTGGCTGTGCAGTTGTGGCTGCCTATTGTGCAGAGGGTCTATTTCAATTCAATTCAAGCCTTTATTAGCCAAATAAGCAAGTAGATTTACTATTACAAACATAAAATTTTATTATTAGAATTATTATTGATTTTATAGTTTATTGCACATCAGTTCTCCTTACTGGCGTGTCCTTTGACACAAAGGCCTCCTCCAAGGGTCTAGGTGTCATTCAAACAAATTTTTTTTATGTATCTTCTTTATTGATTCATGAGCAGTGATATCCCTTACGGTTAAAGAGCCGGCCGAAAATCAGTGAGGCTCGGGTTCGAATCCTGGCAAGTACCAATGAGTTTTTCAAAAACTTACGTACATATTTATCACTAGCTCGACGGTGAAGGAAAACATCGTGAGGAAACCCGCAGGTCTCAGAATTAATTCTGAGACATGTGTAAATAGACCCGGTCCGGCGATGGGCTCACTACCTATCACGTTTAGGGGTCCAATGTATCTCGTGAAATGTGGGTATATCCAGTAATGGAATACCTCTGCCTACCCCCTCGGGGATGAAAGGCGTGAGATTATATTATTATTATTATGATTCATGAATTCACATTCCATGCACATTGTGTAGAAGACCAAAACCTACTATGTACATATCTCAAGGACATTTTGAATATATACATAAAATTAATTTCAGAACGAAAATTCAGAACCGTCCTCAGTTAAATCTCAACTAAGCCGCAAACATGGAATGCAAAGTCTTGGAAAAGTACCTTCGGCGCGGCGCCCACCAGCCAATTTACCTTCTTTAAAAACTGAAACTGGACAAGATCCTAACGCTAAGTAAGTTTTTTGGACCTAAAGCTAAGTAAAGTTATAGGTTCAGGTTTTATGGATTTATTTATCAAAATTATTATTGATTTTCCAGCTCTGTATCTGCCACTACTACAACTGTATCTACACCAGCAACATGCACTTCTCAAACTATTGTAAGTGAACTTGTTCTCTTTATTTCCTATTGTTATATATTTGTATAACAAACATTGATTCACACAATATGTATTATGAATAATTTTATTTAGTACAAGTACCTACCTACATGAAAACTGTAGTTACCTACCTAGAAATTAATTGAGTTCATTCACTTTGTAATTCATTGTTTACAATACAAATGAAACATGTAACTGTATTCTAGATATTGTTGAAGAACATAATAAATAAAGCAAAATTATCTATACTTAAGTGTCTGGCTGTGATTTCAAAATAGATTCCATTGCTTTTGTGAAAACTGCTATTTATATGCCCTATAATAAATACACTTTTTTTTACAATTTTTATCCGTCTGTTTGTGGAACCATCGCAAAATGTCAGATTCGCAAAATGACGGATTCGCAAAATGTCGGAATTCTGACATTCTGCTTATCTGACCATTCGCGTTTCGCAGAAAGTCAGATTCGCAAAATGACGGATTCCCAAAATGTCGGATTCGCAAAATGACGGAATTTTAAAGATACTTTCCACGACACTAGGCTAGGATAGACGAATTTGAAGTCTTGTCGATGAAATGATGATAAACCAGTGTTACTTTTATAGTATCAATCGCTAGCTAACTAGTGGCCCGCCCCGGCTTCGCACGGGTGGACATGTACGTTGATGTATCACCAATCAGTCAGTCTGTTTATCATATTTTTTTATACATATATAGATTAACTGATTTTTTGTTGAACTCTTCAAAATATCTACTGGATTATCATCATTTCATCGACAAGACTTCAAATTCGTCTATCCTAGTGTCGTGAGAAGTATCTTTAAAATTCCGTGATTTTGCGAATCCGTCATTTGCGAATCCGTCATTTTGCTTATCTGACATTTTGCGATGGTTCCCTGTTTGTCTCGAATAGGCGCCGAAAGTACTTAACAGATTTCAATAAAAAATTCGGGATTAAAACAGCACTTTTCACTTTAACTTCGTGTACGTTCAATCCGTAGAGAAGCGAGGGCGGGTCGCAGTCAGAGTCAGTCTAAAATAATTGTTCGGCGACTTTCGCTCAAAAGATGGAGGACGTAAGAGAAAGCTGCTAGATACTGTAATGAAAATGTGTTTTAGACAACGACATCGAACAGCGGTGTTGTTGCGGGCACGGGCCCTGGCGGCTGGGTGCCGTTGCCGCCGCCGTCATCGCCCCACTTCCGCACAGAGTTCCCCTCGCTGGAAGCTGCTGCTCAGCCCTCACACCGCTCGTCGGACCATTCAACTCCACAGCCACAACTCAGACCACAAAGTGAGTAAATATTTACTCTTACACGTCATGCACTACGGTTGCACGTTAACAGTTAAATGCAAACTAAATTACATAATTATCTAAAAAAAAACATTCTACTTAAAGAATTATAAAAAAAAAAACAAAATGTTTGATAAAAAAACTCACGCCTTTTTATCCCTGAGAGTGTAGGCAGAGGTATTCCATTTCTGGAAATATCCACATTTCACCATTCTGTGGACCCCTTAACGTGATAAGTGAGCCCATCACTGGACCGGGTCTGTTACAAAACACATGCCTCAGAATTAATTCTGGGACCTGGGTTTCCTCATGATGTTTTCCTTTACTGTTCAGCTAGTGATAACTATGGAGGTATTTCTTTTTTTTAAAACTTCATTAGTACAGTCAAGAGCACATGAAGCTTTACACTTGTAGTGCGATACTGACCTCTAAGGCGCGGGACAAATACAAGAAGCGTCGGGCGGAGGTGAGGCGCAGGCGAAGCGCGGACGCGGCGCTACTTTGATATTTCATACAAAATGTATAGAAGAGGTTCGCCCGCGCCCCGCGGTCTCAGTATGTCTCACGTCGCACCTCTTCTATACATTTTGTATGAAATATCAAAGAAGTAGCGCCGTGCCCGCGCTTCGCCTGCGCCTCACCTCCGCCCTACGCTTCTTGTATTTGTCCCGTGCCTAAGGCGATTGTAATAAGAACGTTACAAAGTCCGATGTGTCAAGCTCTACATGCTCTTGACTGTACATGCCAGGATGATTTAGGGCTCCCACACAAAACTGCGATGCGATGCCGCATCGCAAGAACTTGGGATACGATTTTGTGCAGCAAACCGTTTGGTAGGGCAACCATACCTTCAAGTGTAATTAGCCGTATTGGACGTGTTTTTAGGAAGCGTAAGATGGATCGCAAAAAGATTATTGCACTGCTGTTATTGTTAAATACATAGATATAAAAGAAAAAGAAGGTTATGGGTTCATCCATTTATTACGATTATTAACTCTGACGGGAACTATTTTATACGAAAGTACTATGGGTTGAGAACTGAAGAAGATAAATTGCGCTTCTTTCTCTAAAGCTGTCTCATAGCGGACTAAAAGTCTTTTAAAAGGGGCGTCACCAAGTATGACGTAAAATCGCAGGAATGCGCGATGCGAATGAAATCGGACGTTCTTGCGGTGCATTCGTGCGAGTTCGCAGATATTTGCGATGCGAGTTCGCAGTTTTGTGTGGGAGCCCTTAAATAGAAAGAATATGAAATTGTTGATTGATCTTAACGTTCCTGAACAAATAAATACAATGTTGCAATATGCAATGTTAACTGGTGTTGCAGCGGAAGGCAGCTGGACGTCCGGTGGCACCGCCGGCGTGCGCCCGGAGGCCGCGGCCTCTCCCGCCGCCGTGCCCGCCTCGACGCCCGCCGCACAACAAACACCCGCCTACCGTGCTATTCTGCCATCCTTCGTACGTATTTGCAGTAGCATCAGTCTATGACAACATTAAACAAACCGGCCAAGTGCGAGTCGGACTCTCGCACGAAGGGTTCCGCACCATGATCTATGAAAACGGCAAACAATCGCGTTTGTTGTATGGGAGCTTCCCTTAAATAGTTATTGTATTGTTTTTTTTTCATATTTGTTATAACGGCAACAGAAATACTGTCTAACTATCACGGTTCATGAGACACACCCCTGGTGACAGATGGAGGGATAGTGGAGTCTTAGTAATAGGATCCCGTTTTACCCTTTGGGAGCCTATAAAAGGCTGTATTTTTTTTTAAATCACATCTTTTATCCCCGAGGGGGAAGGCAGAGGTATTCCATTTCCTGTAATAACCAATTTTCACCAGTATATTCCTTGGACCCCTAAACGTAATAGGTGGTGAGCCCATCGCCGGATCGGGGTGCTGTTGCGCATGTGTCAGCATTAATTCTGGAATGCGGGTTTCTCTCGATGTTTCCCTTCACCGTCGAGCTAGTGATAAATATGTACGTAAACTTATTAAACAACTGGTACATTCGAACCTGAACTTCAATTACGGAATTTATTTATTTATTAATTATTTATTTATTACGATTGCCAACAGGTTAAACACTATAAGCTATTGTTAACATACAGAAAAACTTAAAAAGACAGAGTGAAAACCCAATTACAGGCAAACACAACATGTCGGTAAACATTTTCGCTTAGGTCTAATATCGCTTAGTGCTATTTTGGAACATTTTTGACTAAATACAATACATATATAATTTTAATAAACTAAAATAAAAACTAACAAGCAAACCAAATAAATTTTAACTCAAATTTTAAACAAAAACCAAGTTACTGTGCCTAAACTATTGTACTCGACTTGTCCAAAATGTAATCCAATAGTTATAATGATAAAATAAATGAATATTTTGCAGCTGATGAAAGGTAGCAGTGGCGGCGGGCTCGGGCTGGGCTCGCTGGGAGCGTTGCGTGATAGCAGACCAAGCGCGGGGGGCAGCGGGGGCGGCGGGGGAGCGCGTCCGCCACCGCGACAGCCCGCCACCCCACGGGCCGTTGAAGTGCTCACGGCTCGCCCCATACTGCGCGAGGAGCAAATCTCCTCGCTGGACGACATCTCACGCGACGCTGGTTGGGCGCAGCACGATGACATTGATTATGAGTATGTATCGACATTTCTGATTCTTAAAAAAATATTATTTCTCCCCCGTTACGAGCTAATTTTGTCATTTCGTTTTTTCAGTCAAAAATTGGACTTCTCTGATGGAGAGTCATCTGCTCCGAAAGCGAGCAGTAAGAATAACCGTGCTAACATAGAACACGATCGTATAGATGCGAAAAACCATGAACCCGGAGACGAAGACCAGTTGTGGGCGGAGCGAAGACAGAAACAAAGCAATGAAGTTGCTCAGGCGGTCGCTCGTGCCAAGCAACGCAAGGAAGAGGAGCAGAGGCGGCAAATGCGAGATTCGGCGCCCCCACAACACTCTCACAAGGATTCTCGGGAGAGGATGGACAGGGGAGAGAGAGACCGTAATGATAACAGAGAGAGGGAGCTCGATACTAGAGACAAGGAAAGGATGGATAACAGAGACAGAGAGCGCTCAGACAATAGAGACAGGGAGCGCACAGATAACAGAGACAGGGAGCGCACAGACAATAGAGACAGGGAGCGCACAGATAATAGAGACAGAGAGCGCACTGATAACAGAGACAGGGACCGCATAGAAAACAGGGACAAGGAAAGAAACGATGTTCGCGAGAGAGATACGAGAGATAAAGAACGTGTCGATAACAGGGACAGAGACCGTACGGATAATAGGGACCGGTACGATAACAGAGACCGTGACCGGGACAATCGTGAGCGCGATAGGTTGGAAAGCAGAGACAGAGGCCGTAACGAAAATAGAGAGCGTCAAGAAAGCGATAAAGAGAGAATGGATGTGCGTGATAGAGACCGCGACAATAGGGACCGTGTGGATCGTGATAGATTCGACAGGGATCGAGAGCGCACTGACAGAGACCGCGATCGTGACCGTGACCGAGCAGACAGAGATCGGGTAGATCGTGACAGAGATCGCGATTATCGTGATAGAGACCGGGACTATGGTCGCGACCGTGAACGTGATCAAGCAAATCCGGCGTTCTCGAAAACCTTTCAAGCTAATATACCGCCGCGATTTTTGAAACAACAGCAAAACAGGCAGCAGGATGACCAACATAAAGGATGGGCGTTTACTGGAAAGCCAGCGCCGAGACGCCAGGAGCCTCCGGCCTACAACGCTCCACGACATGCACCGCATAATGGCGGACGCCGATCATATTCAAGGTAATACAATTTGATGTTTTTCAAAGCTCAAGTGAACAGGCTACAACCAGGCAACCGTTGCCTATTTTTTGACCAAACGTAATATCGCATAGCCCACTGCTGAGCGATACAAGCTAGTTTCTGCCTATCTGAATTTTTGGAGCTCATTTAAAATTTTCATTAAAATATGAAAAATATTTTTTTTGCAGAGATTATTCCGACCGTGAAGATGAATTCAGAAGGGATAAAGATGGTCCTGGACCCCAGTGGCGGTCTGAAATGCAGGACTATGACAGGCCCGGAAGAGAGCTGGACAGGTCAAACTCTAAAGATTCGTACAAAGATTATGGTGACTATAAAGATAGGAGAAACGAATCTGACAGAAAATCTTCTGAAAGCACTGTTGAACACACTAGTAGTAGAACTGCTGCTGATAAACTGACTGAAGTGTTTGAAAGAAAGAGTATAGGTCTTGCAGAACCATTTGCAACTTCTGACTTGTCAAATCAGGCGCCAGAGAGAAGAAGCACGCCACCGTCGAATACCTCTCAGCGAGAGTCCTCCGAAAGGGATTATGGCAAAACGTCTTGGGCTGACGTCACTCAAGATGAGGCCCCTAATTATACAATACTCAAGTCCTCCTTAGAAAAAGTGATTGTATCAAAGGAAAATGAGCAAAATGTTAAAGATTTGGTTCAAAAAATTGAACCAGAAAGCGATGATTCTAAGCATATGTCTCAGCAATCTGGACAAGTCATCCGACAAACACCACCGCCTGAAATTACAACAGCTTCTGTTCCTCCACAGAATCAGGCGAATAAGGCTGCTACTGGGCAAAACTTTGTTCAGAATCAACAAATACCTCAAGTGAATTCTTACACTAACATAACTTCACAAAATGTCACACCTATCAGTCAATCTCAGTCTACTTTCACTGATAACCAACCCATCTCTAAAACTCAAACACTTCCGAAACCTACCAATCCAGCTGATAACCTCTCTGCTAACCAAATTCAAAAGCAACCTTCATCTGAACATGTTCCCCAACAACATACTAACAAACCTATATTCACATCACAAAAGTCTGAAAAAGAATTCTCAGAGTCTGAATCAATAGCGTCCAAGTCGAGCACTGACCCGTCGGGATTAACTGGAAATAAGAGCAACGAAACACATTCTGTGGAATCTCTTCAAGTTGGAACTGACTCTCAAAAGCGGTTTGACGATAAAAGAAGTGAGAGGTTTGGCAATGAACAACTGAATAGAATTCCGAGCAAGGAGCCAATCGAGCGCAAGTCTAGTGGATCAGGATCTGAAAAGAAAGGAAGAGGTTACGGCGGCGGTAGTGGTTACTCTGTTTATATGAGGGGTTGGGGTCCTAGAGAATCTCGCGGGCGACGTTCGCACCGTAGCTCCAGGTCCAATAACAGGGCTAGTGAGTCTGATGGCTCTACTGATGGTGCTCCAAACGCAGAACGCAAAGAACGTCGTAGAGCTCCTCGTAGTCCTCGTAGCCATAAGAAACAGGATCGATCCGACGACCCCAACCGTCCTCCACAGGACTCCGCTACTCCTATTACTGATGGCATGGAAAATAGAGAACCATTTGCGCCTCGAGGCCAACCTTCGCGGCGAGGAAGAGGCGGCTTCCAGGGTACTTCACGTCCTCCAGCGCCTGCTAAGAGGGTGGCAGGATATGGACCACCCAATACTAAGAGTCCTTTCAGCCAAGCTAATAGAGCCGTTAAAGAAAACGAGGATATTAAAGATAACTCGCAAAGTGATGAGAAAGGAAAGTCGGTTAACAAACCGCGCACAGGTTCATCAACCGGGCGTGGACGGGATCGACGGCCCAAGGGTGCTGGCGGGCCTTTAAGTGGAGAGGATGAAAATTGGGAGACGACATCAGAACATTCCGAAGGTGGGGGAACTGGCCATCGTCGATCTGTGGGAAACAAGCAATCAGGGCAATCTCAGAAGGGCCAAGGAGGACGTAATCATAATTTAAGCAATCGCCAAAATAATGTACGAAACACGCAGGGAGCGAAAAAAGATTCAGTGGGTGATAACAAAACTGCTGATATTACAGAGGCTATGACCGATATTAAGCTATCAACTGCTAAGAAAGACGAGGAAGTGGTTGATGATGGTTTTCAAGAAGTAAGAAATAAGAAGAATTCAAAGGACGCAAGAGGATCCTCTAAAGAAGAAGCTCAGCCGAAGCAGCCAAGATCTCATTCTAACCAGGGTGCCGGCCGAAATGGCTCATCGACGAGAAATTCCAGTGACAAATCTAATTCACGTGGGTCTGCGCCTGTTCCTGGTAAATCCGGTACACAGTACGACCGGCCACGTCAGACTAACCTTGCACCTCGCTTCGTCAAGCAGAGGCAAAAGCAACAATTGGGCTTGGTGAGTGGTTTCGGACCAGATACAGGGGCAGCACCGCCACCACCACCAGTAAATGCCTGGGATAAACCCATATCGCAGTCATTACGTGGTAACATTGAGGAACCCGTAGAAGTGCCTGAGAACAAGTCGAGCCAATCGAGTCAACGCAGCACTCCTGGAGAAACACCAACCGAGACAGCGAAACCTGCGCCTCCCACTTGTAATCTGGCGACTGATAAAGCGGGTGTTCTCGATGGGACCACACCTCCAGTAGAAACTATTATATTTGAGAATACTAATTATAAGACTGCTCCACCTGCTGAGGCCTTAAAACAAAAATATCAACCTGCTGCTAACACTGCCAAACCACAAGAAGATATCCCCGCTGAAGTCGAAGCGCGGCCGTTACCTTTTAATGGTGATGTGAGACCGAGACCGAGATCCATTCAAGAGCTAATAGGCGACAATGGAAGACCCGTTACTGACGCCGAGGGCACTTTGGGTCTACAGATGACCTTCGACACGTCTCAAAAAGCGGAAGACTCATCTGATATGAAACTAGATTTTGCTTTCGACTCTGATCTCGTACAACTTACCGAAGACAAGTCTGCAAAGGCCTTGGGTTTGCCGCGCGGGACACACATGAGCACTTCCAGCACGATATCACCACTTGCGGCGGATCTCAATTTAAAAATCGCAAGCGTTAAGAAAGTTTGGGAGATGCCCGCGGTAGCCGAAGGAAGCGAGGAACTGCAGTTCGCTGCCTTTGAGGACAATAACACTGAAACCGGTGCACCACCAAATGTATGTAAAGTGAAGCCGACACAACAGCTGCAGTCGCCGCCGCCGCAGCATTACAACCATGTCGGCTACCAAGGAGGCTATGGCGGCCTGTCGGTACCGTCACCGCCCGCAGTGTTATTCAACTCTTCACAGCAACTGTTGGGCTCATCGCAGCAGTTGCAACAGCAAGGTGGCCTATACGGTGCCTTCCTCGACCAGAGTCGTGGTCAATTCGGCGGCTTCCCTGGGAGTCCCTACGGTGCCGGATCAGGGCCATACAATTATCAACCGCCGCCTGATATGTTCCAGAGTCTTCCGAGTCAATACCGCATGGTAAGTGATCAGATTAATAAATAAAACATTTATTTAGATGTAAAAGGTACATTTTTTACGGTTTCGTACTAAATTGGTAAAAAAGAAACCCTTATGGTGCCGCTCTGTATGTCACAACTGCTTATTTCATCAAAAACTTTAAATTTTGTATAATGCCTGCCCAACTTATTCGCAAATTGTAGGAGAGAAAAATATGTTCACCGCTCTTTGAGTATTAAACCAACAGGAGATGTCACGCGCACTAGTTTCTTTACAAAAAAGTCTGCCAATTTCTGCGGGGGGGACGAGGAAACAATCACAAATAATGTTAAAACAAACGCATTTTTTGACAAAACAATTAAACACTAGCTTGAACTAGGTGCACACAAATACATTCACCAATACAAGCACTCCGTGAACTCAAACAAACTAGTTGTATTTAACCGGTATGCTCAAAGACCGACACGTTTTTTTGGCAGAGGGGAGCGCCTGTCAGTGGCGTCTCCGTTTGGTTTAATACTCAAAGTCACCGCTTTTATCCCCAAGGTTGTACGGTATTCCATTCATTAAAATTCCAACATTTACAATAATAATGTGGCAAAAAGAATTAAATTGAACTTTATTGCATATTGATAATATGTACTACAATATGATTAGATAATCATAGAAAAAAAAATACGGAAACGGTTTTAAATATAATTAATGTATTTTGTCAGGCGGCGGCGGCAGGTGGTGGCGCAGCATTTGGACAGTCTGGACAGCTGGGCAACAACCCAAGTACTGTTCTAATTTCAAGCTCCTCTAATTCTTTAATGTCTGCAACAGTCAAGCCGTCTTCTCAACAAATCGGAGCTATTGGTAAGAGTAGTACATTTATTTTATTTTAAACAGATTCTGGGATAACCACTACTGGAGTAGAGCTAGCTGTTTTCGATGCAGGATGGTTACCCGATTGATTGATTGTTACCAGGGCTGTCCAAACTAGATATCAATCAATCCCAATAAAAATTACTAAATAAATTACAAAATTGGGGAAACGAATTCCTTCATGTTATTGTTTTTAAATTATAATAATTTTTCATTAATTTATATTTTACAATTGTATCAATATCAACTAGTTTTTGATAATTGCAGTGCATGCGTAAGTGATGTATCTGTCAATAAACACCATTTCGGTTGAATAAACTTCATGGATATGCACTTTCACAAAGACAGGTACTGCGCATCACAGAACCCATTTTGAGACCAAAATGAGTTAATAATCAAGATTAAAAACTTGTTAGAACAGATAATAATTTCTCATACATTTATTTGGGAACCCATGAAAGTTGATGATAATGTTCCATCTACAAAACTAAAAGAAAAGCAAAGGATTTTCTTGTCAAAAGAGTGGATCAAAATCATTTTGCGGGCCGCATAAATGCAGGGCGCGGCCGTGCTTTGGACAGCTCTGTTCTATACCGTGAGGCTGTTGATATTGAATACATGTAAGCTTTGTTACGCAGGTAGTAAAGGAGGAGGCGTTGGTGGTGTGGGGGGTGTCGGCGGCGTGAACACTTATCAGCAGCAATACTTAGGCTACTCGGGGCCGGTGGGCGAGTCGCCGTACTCGTTGCCAGGGCTGCTGCCTAGGCCTGCGCCCCCTGCATCGTCCTACTATTCGCCGTACCAACCGCCCACAGCGCCCGGGCCCACCTACCCGTTGCAGTTCACACCACCAGCACAATCCGGCGCATTCGGCTCACAGTTCCTCTCATCGCAACTGCAAGTGGCTGCCGCAGTTCAGCAAATGCAAGTCAGTATCGGAACTCTTAACTTTTATGTGATTCAGCATTTTGTTTTAGCGCAACCGCATTATGAATATTTACACATCTATTATAGGATGTTATTAAGTACATAGCATTGACTTATTTAGCATCTTTAATTATTACATCTGCATAAGTATTTTAATCTCTATATCTAAAGGTACCTATCAGATATTGCCAGTCTGGTTTTATATTATTGGATTCATTTCTTTGGACACGGCGAATATAGTGATAACCATGACTTCAGGGTTTCAGTATATTAAGGGTGGGAAAAACTAATGATCGCTGAAAAAAACTTCAATGCAGATTTCCTTATTTTTTAATTAACGGAATGTTTCCTCTCAGTAAAAATACCATTTTTGATTACTTCTCCTTCCAACAACTTTTCCCACCCTTTTAAAAAAGTACTAGTAGGTGGAGGCAGCATTTGAATTCCATATGTTTGTATTTCAGCAACAGTACCGTGCGCCGATGCAGCAGCAGTACGCGCCGCAGCCTCGTCCTCCGCCGCAGCAGCAGCTGAAGAGCCCGTTGCACGAGCACGCAAACGGGTTCGCGCCTCTATGCGAGGCCGCCTCGCCCACGCCCAAGGGCGCCAACAAGCCGCAAAAGCCTCCACACTCGCCGCCGCAGCACAAGTACCACGCTCCGCCGCCTCAGCCGCCACCGTCGCACACGCCGCACGGACCCCACCACCAGCAGCACCAGCAGCAGGTGTTAAACAGCTTCCTTGTATGTGAAACGAACAAAGCTTTTTACTAACATTTTACAGGTTTTATGAGAAGGTGCGAACGCCATTCGAGCGCTGTTTAGCGTTCAGGCGTTCAGTGTTTGCAGAATGTTTAACTCTCAGAATATTCAATAATAAATAAGTGAATAGTGATAAATGGATGTGTGCCACGGTGACTTAAATGTATGCTCATTGAAGAGGCACATAAATAAATAAATTTTTGGGACACAATTTACTCACGGTTATTCAGTCCCACACTAGGCAGAGCCTGTACTATGGGTACTAAACAACTGATAAACATACTTAAATGAATATCAAACACCCAGACACGAAGCCAACAGATATGTTAATGACACACAAATGTTGGTCCCTAGCAGGGATCGAACTCGCGACCTCCGTCGCAGAAGACTACCAGCTGAGCCAACAGGCCCTCAAACAAAGATTTTTGCATATAATACACTCATAATTCCTTGTATATCAGTAGCCCTAGATAGATAAGAGTAAATAGAAAAAGGGTGTCAAGGAGTTGGTATTCTAAAATATGTATTCATAGCTCAGGTGAAAAATGTTGGCCTCCCACAATAAACCAAAATGTCCTGCAGCTTATAGCTTATAGTAAATATTAATTTTTATTTCCCAGATGATGGGAGGAGGCAACAACGGCCGGTGCGGCGGGAACGGCGGCGGGAACATGGCTCGCGGGGGCATGGTGGGCGTGGCTCCGCGATACCCCGCGCCCATCCAGCGGCCTCACGCGCCCGCCATGCCTATGTACCGCGCCCCTCCCGCGCCTCAGCCCGGCCCGCCTCCTCGACAGCATCACCAGCCGCCGCGCCAGAACATGTATTATCACCACCACCAGCGCAGTCAGTATCTCATCTACTCGCTCGATACCTATTCGGCCCGATAGTAGTTGTTGTTTCTGTAGGTAAAAGAGAATTACACTTAGAAATCTCAATAGTCTAAATTAACAAGGCACTCTAAACTAGGGATGTTATGGAGGTGGTTTTATCTTAACCGAAGTCAGAGTCGGAGTTTTTAAATTTGTTTTTTTCGGAGTCAGAGTCGGAGATGGTGGCTAAGAAAGATGTGTCCAAAAAACACTTGATTTTGGACGAAATTAATTAATTGACACGCCGCACAAAACAAAAGAAACCATTAATCGATGACAGAACGCATGTTCCCCGGGCGAGGTGCGTAAACCTGTTTGTATACGTTGACTCCGATTACCTCAGATTTAAAAGTATGGGAACCGAAGTCGGAACCGGAAGTGTAAGATCAATCGGAAGTTCCGACATATCGGAATTGAAGTCGAAGTTCTGTAACATCCCTGTTCTAAACTCATCCATGAACGGCAGCCTATCTCCACCAACGAGTTGCTGATTCCAAATGCAGTACCCCGAGAAGAACCAGCAAGAAACTCAAGGGCAGGTTTTTTTACCGTCATGTCTTACTAATACATGATTAATGGCCTGACATAGCGTTGAGTCGGTGAATTCTTCGCATATAGGTCGACTAGGTAGTCTGTAAGGAGCCTTTTTTGTGACTATTGTTTTAAATATGTCAAGGAGTAATTTTTTTATTTCCATAGACGGCGGTGGGGGCGGCGAGCGAGCGCCGGAGAGCGGCGAGGCCCCGCCCGCGGCCGAGGAGCAGGCCGAGGCGCCAGCCGCGCCTGACGCGCCACCCTCGTCCGAAGTGAAGGCCGAATGAGCGCGCCTCAGCCGCTCGCCTCGCCTTCCCGCGACTATTCACGTCCCCGGACGTCGACGACATTATGTTTTCGGTATTTTAAATTAAGTCGTAAATTATGGAAGTGATTATAAGATTATTTAAGATTCGTACGGATCGATGAGGCGCCGCTGTTTCGCGGCGCGATTCGGTAGCTCCGCCTCTCGAACCGGCCCCGGAGGCCGCGCGACGCCGAGGGGCGCTCCTTGTATGTAAATATATTGATCGGACGGACATCCGGCTGTCTATTTGACTGTTATGTTTAAGTATATGTAACGCGAACGGTCGGCGGCCTCGCTGCGATCGACCGATGTACCGCGGGGACGTTACGTACGTCCAGTTGACCGATGCTGCCTCGAGACCTCTCACTAGTGAATATGTACGTAGCGATGGTTTGCAGAACTAATGTCGATGCAATATAAATGAATAATAAATGTAATTTGGAGTGAACACGACCGAGCGCCGCTCGGCATCTGCTGAGCAGCGTAAGCTGCGCTCCATGTATCATAATCAATTATTATATGCGAATAAAAATTATAATGACCTATTTCTGTCTTTTATTAATCCAACTATCGAAGAATAAACATACATACATATTATCGCTATGGAAAATATAAAGAGCAGTGATAGCCCGGACGGTTAAAGAGCCGGCCGAACATCAGTGGGGCTCGGGTTCGAATCCTGGCATGTACCAATGAGTTTTTCAAAAACTTACGTACATATTTATCACTAGCTCGACGGTGAAGGAAAACATCGTGAGGAAACACGCAGGTCTCAGTGAGACATGTGTAAACAGACCCGGTCCGGCGTTGGGCTCACCACCTATCACGTTTAGGGGTCCAATGTTTCTCGTGAAATGTGGGTATATCCAGTAATGGAATACCTCTGCCTACCCCCTCGGGGATGAAAGGCGTGAGATTATATTATTTATTATTATTATTATTACAGCTCAGCATTAAAGTCTGAGTGGACAATCATCCCCTGTTTTCCTTCCTTTAGGGTTAGATTTTTTTTCCAATTTTATGTAGGTCCAACTTCGGGGTAGGTCAAAGAGATTAAAATATGATAGGACATAGAGGGGGCATTGGGAATATTTTCATACAAAACTTTGAAGCTCAAGCGTCATGTCAGTTTGAATAACTTTTCGGCTTAAAATTTTTCTCGCTTTGTCCCCTCTATGCAGTATAATATTAATCTCTTTGGGGTAGGTATACCCTTTCCAATAAAAAAAAGACGTGTGGCACTCGGGGACTGCCGCGGTCAAGCTATTGCATAGCATTTTGTATCAACAAGTGCCCGTCGGAGTGGGGAGCGTGAGGTGGCGCATAGGCGAACGACCCGTGAATTCATCGAGGGCGGGCTCGAGAAGGAGCGCGGAATCCCGCGACTTCTCGAGCATTCCAGCGACTTCTCGAGCAGTCGCGGGAATCCGCGCGCCTTCTCTACCGAGCGGGTCGCTGCGCTTCGCTGACCTTCGCCGCTCTTTCGGTGTGAGTTGAGCCTAAAACATTTTGACTTTGACTAAACCTTGAATTATTGTATTATGAATAAAATTATTGTATTCAAAAATCAATTAAAAGCTTTTCTAATAAATAAGAGTTATTATGGTTATTATAATATTAAAGAATTCTTTGAAGATAAATTGTAAAATATAAAGTTGACTGTCTTGGTTGGTCTGACTATTTCATTTCATTTGATTCGATTCGATTCGATTCGACTTGACTCGACTCGACTCGACTTGACTCGACTCGACTCGACTCGACTCGACTCCGACTCCGACTCCGACTCGACTTTCGACTTTCGACTTTCGACTTCGACTTCGACTTACTTTACTTTACTTGACTTTACTTTACTTCACTTTATTTTATTTTATACAATGCACGGCCTTTAAGCCACACCTCCGTGCCCGTCGGAGTGGGGAGAGCGTGAGGTTTTTTCGTTACGGAATTTCTGGATTCGGTCCCCGCGCTCAAGGCCCGCGATAGAAGCTATGCAATAGCTTAAAATAATTATCAAAATCGGACTACTCTGTTTAAAAAGTTATGCGTCGACTTGAGAACCTCCGCCGTTTTTTTCTTTGGCTTATTCTGGTTAAGTCTAGTACCTACATCTGGGGGCACGACAGTGCCCCCGCCAAGTCGAGCAAAAAGCGGCACGGCCGTACCATCCTTTTCTCGATAGTTTTTACTAGGTACATTATAACCCTATGTTTGAGTGTTGGTCAGTTTGCGGTCAATGTTCCTAATTCGGTATCGTTATAGGGAAAAACCGTGCAAAACATTCATCGATATACATTTGGCTGGGTGCCAAAACAACCGCACCCCGATTTTGATACCTGTGGGGAAGCGACGCGACGGGACGCTTGTGGCCGCGTCGTCTCGGCGCCACAATCTTTAAGATGAAGTTACATGATGCTACAGTAGGTACTGAAGCTGTGGAAAATTTGTAAAAGGAAATGTGTGTGTAAGTTCATTTCATTATGTTACACTGCCTCTAATCGAAGAGGATAATATCATTACGTTATTCTGTATACGTACACGGAAAACCAAGGCTGCAGAAGGGCCTGGGGGCCAATTCCACTAAATGACAGCCATTGGCTAGCCATTGTCTTGTCATATAACCGTAGACATTTAGTGGAATTGGGGCCCTGAATGAATGACGATTGACGACCACTTAGTTGCAGCCGTCGATCACAGAGCTCTATTTCTTTTTTGATGAAACCACGGGTAATTAAAATTCTCAGTGGTGGTAATGGGTCAACTCACCGACTCGCCGGGTCCATGGGTAAAACGTGCTTTTTTGAGCCGTAATAGGTTGACACAGTTAGTATTACTATGTCCGCTAAAACAACAAATAATAAGAAATACATAAGGTTAAAAAAATTAAAGGGTTCACATACATGAAAAATGTTTTCCCACGAAAGCTTCCACAATGTAGGTATATGGTATATCTTATCGAATTTGATAGTAGAGCCGTTTTCAAACACGATTTCAAAATAAAAATATATTCATAAACAAGTGTTACTCGTTTAATACTTATACATATATAGCATATATATAGTCATATCGTTTATATAATAGAACTAATATAAGTAAATAATTGAGCGTTTATTGTATGACGAAATGCGTAACTATTGATTTCAAAATTGCGTGAGTTTCTACAGTTTTAAACTTATCTATTTACTTTGCGAACATCATTAATTTCTTTTATGACATTTCTTCCTAGTATCTAAAATTATAGAATAGAACAGGCTTCAGTAGTGGATGTAACTACTTATGCGCCCGGTATAACTGATTTTATTTAAATATGAAGTAGGTAGGTTACTCAATAAATCTACATCCTTAATTTACATACTTTTCGTACCCATTTTATTATTTCGTATGTAAACAAAATATACCATGTGTATTTCCATTTTAAAGCTAATATGCAGAGGCGCCGTGGCTTAGTTGGTTAAAGCGCCTGTCTAGTAAACAGGAGATCACGAGTTCTAATCTCGTCGGGGCCTAGCAACGTAGCCAGTTAGATACGTTTTTTTATAATACTTACTTAGACTAGTCATTGGCTAGTATGATTTATTGTGAAATATCATGAATTCATGATGTACATACCTACCTGCATACTCTAACGCTAACATCACGCTTTAGAGTAAACTATCTAAAATATGCTGACATCTGTGTACCACAAAAGGTCCAACGGTCCAGCCTTGAAGCCCTGTGGTTTTTTCTTGATATTTGTATAAAGGATCAATTTGTCGGAACAACTATAACGCGTACTAATACCTACTTGTTCAATGAACACAGAAGTAGGTAGATTACCTAGCTCTTAATTGCGATAATTATTCGTGCATAAAGGCCTGCACGAACACAAAACATGCCAATTTGAGCAAATGCTTCTTATGCAGAAACCAATAAAAGGAAGCATTTATTTCGGTCTTCAAAACCAAATCAATGAAAATATTCAATGAAATTATCTACTAGCCACTTCACTGAAAATAATTGGTTTCTCGTTTTATCTGGTAGAGATTAGAATACCTACCCTACTCACAATAACATGTCCGGGAATAGCCTTAAAGAGCAGCAAAGTACTTACAAAACATCTTTAAAAACAAGCACACTAGAAACATCTTTTCTATATTTTCATTTTCTTAAATGAAGGAACTGTGTACTGTACATAATATATACTTTACCTACACTACACACATAGATACTCAGACAATAGGAATAATAGAATGTAGGTACTTAACCAATCTATTTTCAAAATGCATATTGCATACGATTAGGCAGGTGTATTAGATTAAATTTACAAAAGGTCAATAGCCAGACAAGGATGCAGGGCGATGCTTTGTTCGAATCCTGTCGGTCGGGCTGGGACGTTTACCCCAGAACTAGCTACATTTACTTACAAGGAGGAAAAATACATTTTCAACTCGCAAGCTTATTCTGTTTCGCAAAGATTGTGTTTGTCATTCAAAATCTGAGTGCAAAAGTGCATTTTGTCCCTAGCGTGTAAAGAGTTTTTAAAAATCGAATCTTTCTGCCAGTCCACTGAAAATGAACGAATACATTTCATTGTAGGTAGCTACATTTCAGTGCTCCTAAGTCCTACTTAATTTAAATAAAAATTTATGTAGGTAAGTACTTATATTATTTAAACAAAGAGATTTAAATAGGACAAATCTCTTTGTATTTAAGCTGTTTTTCTTGCATCTAATATTTTTCTCGCTGCAGTTGAGGTTGTGTGTTTTGCTCGACAGCAAAGTTATTCTGCGACCTTTGAAACCCTCGCTAATCAACTTTGCAACCTTGCATAGCAAATAACTATTTTATTTTGGAAAGTGTAATCATGTCAATCACGATGAGTATTTTTTATAGGAATATTTATTTATAAACAAAAATAATAGGTAGGTAATTGCTGCTGTTTAATTACCATATCTGAAATATTAAATTAATTGCTAGACGTACTCAGTTATTGTCGATAAAGGACAAAGACTTTAATTTGCAAGAGACGGAAGGAGGGCTTTGACCGTTCACTGCATCGAAAGTCGCGACGGACTACCTACAAGGAGGACGTTCCATTGTCTACGTATAGACCAACCACCCTATATTATTTAGGTTTCTCTTTAATAAATACTAGCAGCGCCCCGCGGTTTCACCAGTTCACGCTTTCGTAGTTCCCGTTCCCGTGGGAATACCGGGATAAAATATAGAATATGTTATTCTGATGTATAAGCTATACAACATGTAACAGAATAAGCGCAATTCCTGAAATTAGTTTGTTCAGTATCGACTACTTATTCCTGAAAAAATTAATTATCGTAGCTGAATTTAGTGCTTTTTATGGAAATCGTGGTATTATTAATCGATATTTAAGAAAATTGGTTAGACACAAGTCACAAATTAAGTTCGATTGCATCATATTTTTTTTATATTAATATACTGATTGGGGTGTATGAGGAATTGCGCTTTTTCTGTTACGCGTTGTATAATTGTAAAGTTTCATCAAAATCCGTTCGGTAGTTTTTGCGTGAAAGAGGAACAAACATCCATCCATACAAACTTTCACGTCCTCAAAACTCTGAACTTATTTAGGTACCTAAACTACATAATTACCAACCAGTCTTCAAGGAAAATTATATGAGGATTGTTGCCATTTACGGTACAGAGACGATTTTAAATGTCAAGTGTTACATTTTCCTGAAATTAAGACTACTTTAGTAGTCTACCGTATATTATTATACCATGTAGTCTACCATAATTATTATGAATGTCGATCAGATTGTTTTGCGAATATTTTCCTCCTAAGTACCTACTGTGATAGAATCGTATCCTACCTATAGGACATATGTTTTAGCTTGTCCAAAAATACAGTTCGTCAAAATAATCCGTTTGACTTTATTTTAAAGTGGTGGCAAGGTATGTTTGAAACGGCTTAACTTGCACATCACAATTTTATATTTATATTTAATGCCATAAACAATTGAGAAAGTTAAAAAAAGGTAAAAAAATAGGCACATAAGTGCTATTCAACCTTATAACCGATTGTTGGCTTTGCAAACTCCGGAGATGAGTGAACAAAGGTGATGTTCAGAAAATCTATTGAGGGTGGTATAATAATAAATGAAAAATACTATAGAGATCTGATTTAGTAGAGCGGTAAGAAGATTCTATTTTAAACAAATATGTCCTACAAAACACCCCCCAGAATGCCCCCTGATTTGTAAAATTCTTTAAAGTACAAAAATCTGCTTGCAACATTATCAAAATACTGGTAACCCATCCAACATACATTTTTGTACATGAAATCAAAAAAGCTTGAATCCAGAGTCGTAAAAAGAAATATTTAAAAGAAATAAATATTTTTTTGCACGAAAGTAGCAATTGATGTGCTATGTGAAAGAGATAGCGATCTACTTTCTTTCTCACTCTTATCTGTCATTAGCCTTTATGCGGAAGTGAAATAAAACACAGTAATGTTTTTATTAATTTGTCGGTCTGAAACTCTGCCAATGTCAATATGACATTTCTTCACCTATATGGAGCACAGAACACTATTACTCCTTGGACCTTGGACCACGAAACGAACATGCCACTTAGACTAACAAAAAAATTATAATTTAATTCAGGGAATACAAAATAATCATACAAATTCAATTAGCCTAATTGAACACTTAACTAAATAATTATAGACCCACAGGTTAAATCATTTTGGGTCCCTAGACCAAAAGGGTGACGTTCGTTTCTCAGTGACCTAAACCCTCATATATTACTGAATTTTTCAAACATAGGGTGGCATTTTAAAATATTTCATTATTTTATCAAATAGCCCAGTAAATTAGCTTTACAATGATATATGTATGGTTCTGGTAATAAAATACGAGGAATAAAATACCACTATTTATTCTTCTCTTTTTTTTAACAATTTCTATCCGAAGTTTGCAAAGAACAATCGGAGACAATTAAAGTTACGTAATAGCTTTTTTTTTCAGTCAAATAAATATTAGGTACCTACCTTTTAAATACAAACTTAGTTAATAGGTCCCAAAAATAAAAAATTAACTTTATTGAGTGGCAATATTCATCAATTAATATTCATAGAAAGGTAGGTCGGGATCGGAATTATACTAAGAAAGAAACACAAAATCGGAGGGATGCGATTACGACAAGCAGTTACCTACTAGCTAAATTTATTACAACGTGGCTAAGGTAATTATGTAGGTTACAGTAAACTTCTCATTAACTACTTATTAGCTAGCGGAACAAACTACAATTAGGTATTTCCCTAGACGGCAGATAACTTCTAGTGTTTGTACAACGATGATAACATTTGCAGTAGGTAGTATTATCTAAATTGATAAGTTTAAAACCACGGGGAAACAGCACTCTGGTTTGTAAAATGGTAAGTAGGTAATTAAAATGGAACAGAATGATTATTGAGGTAGGTACCTATCTCGAATAAAAAACAAATAACCAATGTACGCCAATACTTAAATTAAATATACTTAGATCTCTTAATTTGACTCCGTTAGTTCCGTTACTCAATTGTGTTGTGTAATACAGAGGTAATATGTACACACACCAACAGTTGAAACATTTGAAAACATTGTGGTGCATTTATAACTAGTACAGTCAAGAGCACGCTTAGCTTGACACTTTGGACTTTGAACCGGCGGCCCTGTATTCTATGGCGCGCAGTATAAATCAGAGCTCAGCATAAACTGGTAGTGAAAAGCTTGACTTGCTCTTGACTGTACATCACACAAAGAGAGCGACACAGACCGGCGCGTATTATCCCGTTTAAAAGTGAATCAGATCCAGTGTGGCCAGAGAATACTATTCGGTTCGGGTTTTGGTAAATTGCAACTAGTGCAACCAATCATTTTATTCATGTACCTGATAAATGTAAGATCGATACATCCTAGTAGGTGTACCTATATACTAAGATCTATTTGGTGAGAGATATAATGACATCTACATCCCAAAATGTTATATGTATAGTATTTTGCGATTTGATCTAGGAATACTAGCACGGTAACAAGTTCTTATAACAATGTTAGGCTGGACTTTCCCCTCCGAAACAGGAGTACGTACTACTCTCTCAGTTGATCATAATGAGAGAAGTTTCTTAATAAAAATAGGCAGATAAGAACCATATTATTATAGTCGAGTCGTAGAGTCCAGCGAATATACTATGGAATTTTTATTTTTATTTGGTCACCCTAGCCGCTAGCTATACACAATCAATCCTCTTGAGTCTATTCACTGCAAGTTCGCTCGCTGCTGACGCTGACGCTGGCTGACTGAGTGAGTCAGTTACCTTGCAGCCACTTGCGGACGCGCTAGTCCGCTTCTGTCTGCAGTTCGTATTACGACAAACTTGTAGATCAAACTTTCACTCTTGCGTAAACATATATTATTTCTTTATATATTTTTAACTGGTGCTTAATAAAGTGCTAACGTAAGTGTATCTACTGCGATAACTATTTGAAATTTAGTGTCTCATAATAACAATAGTGAATGGTGGCAAAAAAGGATGTATTATTTCTCCGTAGTTCTCAATTGAAAACATAAACCTAATTCACAATGTCAAGTCGGTGACCATAATTGACTTACGGTTCGGGTCCCGATTGTATTTTTTTTTAACAAATTACGAAGAACTACAGTCGTTATGGGAAAAGACTACGGTAAGTTTTTATTATTCTCAACCCAATACCATAGAAATATTTTCGTGTTGTTTATTTTATTGTTTGCCGCCTTATGTAACGATGTTGTTACTATACCTACTAGGTACCTACCTAGTTACTAAGTTAATGCAAGCAATTAAGTTAATACAAATGGTTTTTTTCTTACTATTCATTTAATAATACATAATAACTTTGTAAGTACAGGTACCTACTTAGCTTTTAGGTTAAAATACATTTATTTTCCTACGAAATTTACATTTCACCTAAGTATAATTTATTTCCAAAATTGTATGGTCGAGGTTTGTACGCTGCTAAATAATATTAGTATTAACATTCTTGTTTTAAATTGCTAGTTTTTTAAAAACGTTTACTGATTACAGCGTTTCGAATGTTTTCAGAGGTAGGTAGCTGGACTGGACTTTCTCAAACATGTTAATTCCTTTTTCCGTATTCAATCCTATCTTTGTTTCGTAGGAGGTGGTATTTAACTGACCTCTTTTTTAAGTGGATGTTTGAATGAATTCTATTTATTTAATTTTATTTTATTTAGCATTATTACTATTACATTACCCAGACTTGGGCCAGAAACACTGACTGACAACAGTATCAACTGCTTACCACATATTTATCGACCGACGTAATATGGACGATTAATAATACTTACATAAAATAATGAATTATTTAGGTTCTATACATATATAAGTTTAAGCAGGAAAAACTTATAAATGTGTTAAAAGATAAATTAAAACTGGTTTTCCGATCTAGTTTGTTTCGAGATCTACGCATTCTGACTACGCAATCGCTTCAATGATGAACTGGCCTTGGTCTGTGAAACAACAAAACTCATAAAAATATAATTTCAAACTGAGATAAGTGGTACAGTCAAGAGCACGCTAAAGTTCCCCATACACGGGAACGATCGGTCTGTACGATCCGTCGCAACAGATAGATCGTAACGACGGATCGTCCGTGTATGTGAAGATCGTTAACGATTTACTTCATCGCAAGCGATATCGCAGATCGCAACAAATCGACTGTGTGTGGGCACTCGACGATCAACGATTAGATTTTTTCGTGTTGCCAGACTGTGGGCAATTTTACCACCTTTTATTTAATTTGCAATGTATGTATATAACTATGTAAGTTCGGGTGGAAACTTGCAACTCAATTTTGAAGAAGATATTTTAAACTGATGTATGTAAGTCCGGTTACAATGCAATATTATGGTACCACCAAGCTAGGAGGTGGATATCGCAACTTCTTAATGACTAGACAAAGATAACCAATTGAGCTGTTTTTTTTTGGTTTGGATGTCAATGCGTGGTTAGCCATGTGATGTCATTTTAAATCCAACACGGGGGAACATCCAAGGTGACGAGTTATTTTTAATACACTCTTACAAGATGGGTAATAAATTAAAGGGCCGAACTATACTATACGTGACATGGAATTTCTGCTTCTTAATTTTTTTGTAGCTTATACCTCTAGGTATATAAGAGGGATTATTAACCAAAATATCAAAGCGCGGAGCGCAATAATTTCCGATTACAATAAACTAACCTCAAAACTGTACAACTTAAACGCGTTAAAAAGAAACTACAATGCACCCATAACTACATTACTAGATTACTCTTAATTCCTTATAATTACACACAACACACTTAAAAATACACTAACACACTTACGAACAGATATACTCTCACACATAATTACTTACACACAATCATTCTCTAAAATAGTTTGTGTAACTGTTTTTTAACCCAAAATAAAAGAAAATAAAAATAAAATAACACATATTAATAAGTCAAACGTCAATGCGTTTCGTTTAGTCTATTTTACATGTCAAATTAGAGTGCAGTCTGATAAAGTATTTTCGATGTAATTTTATTGTACTAGATAAATTAAATTTAGTTTCTTCATTTATTTCACTTAACGTTATTGCCCATATTTTACCGATTCAAAGACCTTTCCGCCCTTCTTTAAAAAAAAACTTAAATTGCCCATGGCTTGGGTAATTGCCCACGGTCTGGCAACACGACAGATCGCTTGCGACCGATCGTACAGACGGATCTCACAGACGGATCGTTCCGTGTATGGGCGTCAATTTTGTTGCGACGGATCGTACAGACGGATCGTTCCGTGTATGTGGCCCTTTAGATTGACACTTTGGACTTTGACCCGGCCCTGTATTCTATGGCGCGCAGTATAAATCAGAGCTCAGCTTAAACTGGTAATGTCAAGCTTGACTTGCTCTTGACTGTACATACCAAGTTGTTACCACTTATTTGGTACTACCAACCTTAAGTTTTGCGTGCTTTGTTCTTTATACAGATAATCTGTCTGTAACAGATTATACTGAAACTGCACACTGGCACAATGTACCTTACTAGGTTTATCCACACTAGTTTATTTAAACTGGCCTGTGGTTTATCATTTGTTCTAATCTTATGATATTGTCCGCAACTCCGTCCGCGCGAACTTAAAAAAAAACACATACTCGTATTACTTAGTTTGTATGATAAGTAATATGTGTTTTTCCCAGATGAAAAGTATCTAGTCTGTATCCCTCTTCATGTTAATACTATCCTATTGTCCTGCAAATTTTCACTAAAATCTGTTTACCGCTTTTGCAGTGTAAAGGACAAACAGACTACTTCCGCTAGAGGGACTACCTGAAAAAGGTTACTCATTATGATACTTGAATTAGGCGCACAATGCCACATTCGCAAAAGACACATTCGATTTTCGCAAAACGCCACATTCTCAAAACGCCACATTCTCAAAATGCCATTTTGGCATAATGCCACACTCTCGAACATAATGCAAGAAAGGAAGTTGAACAAGTATGGCACTTTGTTAGTGTGGCATTTTACTACTGTAGCATTTTGCTGTGTGGCATTTTGCGAATGTGGCATTTTCAGAATGTGGCTATTTGCGTCAACGTGGCATTTTGCGAATGTGGCATTGTGCGCCTAATCCTGATACTTTAGGCCCGAGATTAGACCCAGGGCAGATTTAATGCAAAGTAGGTAAGACCTATGCTGTCTCGTGCGGTGATCGAACTTTAAATTTCTGATTCAGTATGTAGGGCTACTAGGAACTGACAACAGGTAAATTTAAAAATAATAATTTTATTCTATGTAAAGGCTTATAATTCTACTTATTGAATTAAAGGAAATGCAGCTTAAACCGCTTCGGGATACCTATTATTAAAATATGTACTTATATAATTTATAATACGAGTAGTTGAGGAGAAGAAGCGATTCAAGAAGCATTTAATTTCTCTGAACTAAGTAATATAAATGCGTAAAAAAATATACAGTTGAAAAGTGAGCATATTTGGGATTGAAATACTTCTGCCGACCGCCTCGGGCATAAGGCAAGATACCTATACATATATGTTTTTATAAATTTGTTGCAATTCAACGGAGCAAACGTGTCTACGTGACGTATGCCACACGCGTCCGGGACAAGTTAAGGCTTTTAGTATACCTATTTACTGTGTCAACGCTGTCGATGTCGCGGGCAAAAGTTAGTATAAATATAAACATAGTCAAAGAAAAGTACTAAATATAATATATTTATACCTATTAATGGGCCTCTGATAGAAGTGACTGCCTTCTGAGACGGAGATAGAGCGTTCGATTCCCGCTCGGACCCAACTTTTGTGTGCATGAACATGTGTGTTGGCTGTGGCTTCCTGTCTGGGTGTTTAATTTTTTAAGTATGTTGCTTAGTAGCTGTTAGTAGGTACCTACAGTATGTCGACTTAAGCTTGGGTCCCACGGTCCGTAAAATCGCGGATGCACGCAGACCAGCTCGCACGACGCACCGTGGGACCGGCCTCGTCCGTGATAGCACAGAACGTCTGTGGCGGTGCGCCCGTATCCATCGTGAGTCGGTAACTTCAAAGGTGCGCTCTTCTCTCTCTTTCTTTCGCTTTGCATTATGACAACATAAAAACATCTACACACACCGACACGCACCGTTGGACCGGCCCTGCCTGTGGTGCGTCGCCGTCCGTGCTCGTCGGCTGAGTGTAGCTGATCCGTAGAATAGCGGACCGTGGGACCCCAGCTTAAAGCTGTGTGTGAATTTTCTCCTACACTCTATTAATATAATCAGTGAGGATCGGGTTCAAATCGCATGTAGGTATCTAGCAATGAGTTTTTCCAAAATCTTACGTACGTACTGAGGAGGTTCTGAAGTCGACGCGTATATATTTTTTTATATTGTATAATCGATCAAGCATAACTTTTTACACAGAGTAGTCCGATTTTGATAATTTATTTTTTATTTGAAAGAGTAGTCTACCTACGCCGAAGTTGGTCCCACATAAAATTGGAAAAAATATCCAACCCTAAGGGTACAGGGGGAAACAGGGGATGATTGATTGGCCACTCACAGATGAGCCGTGTATCACAAAATACTATAATTAAAAACTTTTTAACAAAAAAATTTACTGCCGATAAAACTGACGTGTATCAATGAGTTTTTCAAAAAACTTGCGATATTTATCACTAGCTCGACGACGGTGAAGGAAAACATCGGAGGAAACCAGACGTCTCAGAATTTGTTCTGAGGCATGTACGGTGTAACAGACACGGTCCGGGGATGGGCTCACCACCTACACGTATGGTGGTCGAATATTCTCGTGAAAAGTGGGTATTTCCAGAAATGGAATAAGTCTGCCTACTCCCTCGGGGATAAAGGCGTGATTTTTTTATTTATTTATTATACAAATAATTTACAGACAACAATCTGTGAATCATAACACTTTCCCACCAGATAACACAAACCCAGCATTTAGTTCATTGCCTTGGTTTTTCCGAAAAATGGTGTTTGATGTGTAATTAAATAATCTATATATATAAAAGGAGAAGCTAAATCTAAAAATCAAGGCCCAGCCCAAACCGCTGAACGTAGAAACATGAAATTTTGTGTGTAGGTTACGTTTATAGTGTAGATGCTTGCTAAGAAAGGATTTTACGAAATTCAACCCTTAAGGGGGTGAAAGAGGGGGTTGAAGTTTGTATGGGATAGTGTGATTTCTGCGTGTATCAACTTTAAACTTGGCACAAATACTCTTCAAAACACAATATAAAATATTAGTTCTAAGATTTTTTGAAAATCATCCCCCAAGGGGGTGAAAGTAGGGGATGAAGTTTGTATGGAAAACCTTCATTTTTGGGTGTATCAATTCGAAACTTTGTAAAAATACTCCTCAAAACAAACAACAAGACACGTATTTCCGGATTTTTCAAAAACCATCCCCTAAGGGGGTGAAACAGGGGAGTGGAGTTTGTATGGAGACGTGTTGTTTTTTACGTCTATCAACTTCAAACTTTACATAAATACTCTTAGAAATAAATTATGAGACACATATTTTTGGATTTTTTGAAAATCATCTCTTAAAGGGGTGAAATAGGGGGATAAAGTTTGTATGGGATAGTGCGATTTCTGCGTGTATCAACTTTAAACTTTTTACAAATATTCTTGAAAATAAACTTGATATATTAGTTCTAGGATTTATCGAAAACCATCCTCCAAGGGGTTTCATCCCCTTGGGGGTTGAAGTTTGCATGAATACCTTCATTTTTGGATGTATCAATTCGAAATTTTGTAAAAATACTCCTTAAAACAAACAACAAGACAAGTAGGTATATCTCGATTTTTCAAAACGTACTGGTGAAACGGGGTTGGAGATTGTATGGAAACGTGTGGTTTTTTTACGCCTATCAACTTGAAACTTATCACAAATACTCTTAAAAATAAATGATGAGAAACGTTTTTTTGTATTATTTTAAAATCATTCCCTAAAAGGGTGAAATTAGGGGTTGAAGTTGGTATAGAGAAGAGGGGTTTTTTGCGTCTATCAACTTGAAACTTGGCACAAATATTCTTTAAAAGTCTCCATACGAAGTCTATTTTTTTTTGATAATTTACTATGGGTTGCTAGGAGAAATTTGTTTGTGCATCCCAAAATGTTGAAAAAATAAATGTCCACCCGTGCGAAGCCGGGGCGGGCCGCTAGTTTAATAATAATAGTATAAGAACTGAGGTACCTACTTAAATTCAGTACTACAAACAACCAACAGTAACCTGATAATAATATTATTTTCATACAAACGATAACATTTTAAATTTGGCACGAACGTGCTTTTGAGCGATTTCAAACTATAAACACAGAGATAGATTTTAACATATTCCAAGAATAAATTCATGCTTACTTAGGCACTTATTCACAATTACTTTAGTACGTTATTATTTGAGATAATTGTATGATATATGAGTACAGTACGTCTCTATTTGAGAACTGGTATAATTAGAGTCAATTAGAACTTGTAACACAACCGTAAACATCCGTGGATCCATGATTGATTTAGCCCGGGTACCAACAAAGCGTACGTGAAGGTTATACTTACCAATTTTAGTTTGAATCTAATTGGGATAAAGGCTTTGTCCTGGTCAAGCTTATCCACCTGTCACGTTTAGGGGCACAAAAATAAACATGTGAAAAGTGAGTATTTCCAGGAATGCGAGGAATGAACTGCCCTTGAGTTTCTTGCCGGTTCTTCTCGGGGTACTGGAGATAGGTTGCTGTTTACATTTAGCTAATCTCCATGGACAAGTTTATTATTATAATATTGATGTTTCTAAGTGTAATTTGCAATTACCTATATAAAGAAAATAAATACATTTTGACTTTTTAAAACATTTTTACCTTTTGTGTGCCGACCCGACCTCGTCGACCACGACGAAGTCGTGATCTTATTTTTTAGATTAATGTTAATTAAGTAAGTTATTTTATATCAGTGAATTGTGAAAGGCTCAAAGTACAGCGGTAAAAATACTGTTCTATATTATGTAAAGAACAGTATCTATATATATTTATTAAAGTATTGTAAGAGCATAATATTGATTGGATTACCTATTACTATGATGAATATAACGTTTATTTACATTTGGATCAAAAAAGTAGGTTAGGTATTAAGTAGTTACCTACTGATATTCCATAATGCGGATTTGAAAGAAAACCAGGTAATGTTCAATTATGAGTTAAGAGTACCTACTGTTTTATATGTATAAATATAGGTATACTTATAAAGTTTGTCCGTATTGATCACTACTCATAAAGGCCAGTCTTAGTATAGGTACCTATCTACATGACTAAATGTATTAAATAAATAAAAATGGTGCACTGTGGTAGCTATCAAAATTTGCGTAGGTTTTTATTTCCTATAGTTTTTTAAATTCATTTCAGATACCATATCACAGAATTTAATCAAATACCGTAATATGACTAAAATCATTTGGCCCAGTTCTTTACATAATGCTCTATATTAAAAATATGTAACTTACTATTTAAGGAACGCGAATTTATGGAACGGAATAAGTATGTTGTTCTTTCATTTAATTAGATGCCTTAAATAAAATGCGTAGGTATTAACTTACTATTGGTTCTAGGTAGATATTTAGATATTCTTGTTGTACTATTTAGATAATTGTATTTATAACACATTTGCTCGTAAAAGGTGTCTTATTTCACCAATTTTAATATCGTTACCTATCTCATTACGCCCAAGTGCGGTAAGTGTAAAGTAAAACGCACGGTTTATCAAGATGCTCCGTCTTAAAACGAACGGTACTTTTTAAAATCTCAGCAAAGAGTTTTTATGTCAAAAAAGTTGTCAACATTTTATGATTAAAATTAACTTTGGTAGATAAAATATATTAAAGAAATATTTATGTACATAATTATTTAATTTAATTAATTTTTACAGTAAATTACAACCAATCTCTAACAAAAACACAAAAATATTATTTTACTTTATTAGTAATAAGTACTGGCTGTTTTTTGTGCCTTTTCCTAAAAAAAATTATGATGCGCGCCGCGCGCTTTTTCTTAACGCAGTATTGTTTTTATTCGTTTACCATAGTCGGAGTTTTATTTTATTTCCTCGCAAATGTGTTATAAAACATCGTATGACATACGTGCGCTTTGATAATTACAGCCTCTGCTTACTTGTAGCCCTCGCCTACGGCTCGGGCTAGCAATATCGCCTCGGCTGTAATTTTCAACCTACCGCACTTATATCATAATGTACTATTTCTAAGTAGGTACATTCATAGGTACCTTCGCAGGTAAGTACCTACTATAACATCCATACGAATGTTTTTTTATAATACCTAGATTATTTATAGTAGAAGTACCTATTAATGAAAATAAAACACTTTCCTAATAAAAATTATAAAAAATTATGATCATGGAAAGAATGAAGACAATTCTTAGTACAATTTCATAACTAAAACTTATTTTTTAGAAAGGCGAGTTTAAAAAAAAACACGCCTTTTATTCCCGAAGGGTAGGCAGAGGTATTCCAATTCTGTATATACCGAAGGCGAATTCTGTATATAAAGGCGTGTTTTTTATAAGAAATTGTAACTTTACTTTTCTGATTCACGATTATGCTGTCGTAAAATTGCTTACTAAAATTGCTTGCGTGGGGTTACCACAGATAAATAGTGGTAACCCCGAACGTTCCTTTACGTCAGTTTTACGTGTTTATTTACGGCGCGGCAGGCGCGAGCGCAGCGACCACTGATCGCCGCCATCCGTGGGACGTAAATAAAGCTACCGTCACCAGCATTCACGTTATTGGCTTTAGCCGTTGTCCACACGCATTAACGATAGAGATGTCTTTATTGTGTTATCTTTACTGTTTACTTACTAATGTTATCTAATTGAAAATGAAATAAGGAAAATATCATGCTAATAACCAGAGACAAAGATTGTCTTTATCGACTAATCTATTAGTTTGGTATCTTTATCATAACTATCTTCAGTAATATGTTTTTACATTATTGATCCAGTGGTTATATGAGTACTTATGTACTTATTAGTAATAGATAATATGATTAATGAATCACCTAGGTACAGACAGCTACATAATATTATGAAGATACGAGTTAAATACAATATATTTTACAGAGATAAAAAAAATACAAAAATATCAAATAAACCATAAAAAAGTGTCATTCATGCACGATTCTTCTTTATGTATGTAATCCAAGAAACTTCTCTTCTCAATGTTAGGAGAATTTTGTTGAACTTGTATGAACTGTCATAGAAAGTAATGTTATCATATAGGTACTTATAGTACAGTGAATAGAGACCAAATAAGGGGGGTTACCTTACAAACGGTCCGGTAGTTCTAAATTTTTTACATGTTGTCTAGGATGGTTCTTAAGTGTTTAAAATGCAAAATGCACAATTCCCCCCCCCCCTCCGCGCCCGCCGCCATCTTGAAAAAACCGAAAAAAATCGGCACTTTTTCTAGATTTTCACTTATATCTTTGTTTCGGTGCATTTTAGCTACAAAACAGTTCTATTCAATGTTGTAGAGAATGAAATTCCCTATAATATACGTGTTAAATTTTGTTTGTAGGGCAGATAGTTCACGAGATATGATAATTTAAAAAATATAAAAAAATACGCATTTTCCGGAAATTTTTCAAACTTATCAAATAAACAATATGCCGTTGTTTTCATTTTAATGCTTACTGCCCCCTCCGTAAGGTTGGTTAAAAAAAGTATACATCCATTTTGTAGGTAATTAAATTCCCTACAATTTTTATTCTTATACTTGTTTTTCTCAAATAGGCCAAAATTGAATTACAGCGTTCTAAAGTTAGAAGTTTGAAAAATTTCCAGAAAATGCGTATTTTTTTATCTTTTTTAAAATATCATATCTCGTGAACTATCTGCCCTACAAACAAAATTTAACACGTATATTATAGGAAATTTTATTCTCTACAACAACAGAAACAAAGATATAAGTGAAAATCTAAAAAAAGTGCAGATTTTTTTCGGTTTTTTCAAGATGGCGGCGGGCGCGGAGGGGGGGGAATTGTGCATTTTGCATTTTAAACACTTAACAACCTTTCTAGACAACATGTAAAAAATTTAGAACTACCGGACCGTTTGTAAGGTATCAGCTCTCTATTCACTGGGTTATTATTATTGATTATTAGGTAAGTAAGTACCTACCTATATTTTATTCATTAGCGCTATTATAAAAACAATTGACTTTTCACCGTACTCTACCGGTTAATTAATAGACTATACCAATATAATTACAACTACAACGCGATAATTACAACCAGTTTTAAAATTAATCCAGTGTGAAGTATACCTTGCAATTTGGTGCTATTGGTGACGTTACCCTGTGCGCTACGCTTATAGTTTTTTTTATATAAAAGTTATTCGTTAACTAGGTACCTCCGTAAAGAATTTAGGCTGCAGTGTAAAATGTATCGCAGTAGCAAACTGGATTTACTTACAAATCATGTGTAGTAGGTAAAGATGTATTCATAATAAAAAGCTGTAGCGGCGGCATCCATAGATCTTGGAAATTTTCACTACGTTCAATGGCATCTGCCTACAGAAAATTCAATTTTTATCACCAGTGTATAAAGTTTACATATTAAAATAAAGTACGTATTATTTTAATTGTCGATTTCAGTCGTCCCGCGAATGAGTAGGTAATTTCCACTGAGAATCCAGAAAATGAGTCATTCTGTAGTTACTGACAACATGAAAAGATAAGACTGATTTGAACTGGATGATGTATTTTAAAGACGTGGGAGTATTTCAAATAAATAATTATTTGAACGTGAGTCATACTTTCATTGTTTGTCACGTCACGAGGACACGGCATACTTACGTACGTATTGACGAATGTAGTCAAGAGTACACTCTCGACACTAACAGGAAACTGCAAGTGAACAATTGAAACAATTAAAGAAGATTATGGCCTGCCTGTGCTTCACCTAATCTGAGGATTAAATTTGCGTACCTAACTATTTTAAAGTCAACCTTAACTAATACGTTTGTTTTTATTTTTAACGTCTTATTTATGCGAGTTCTCTATACTCTACTCGATCCAGTGACTCTGTAAGACATTAAACCTATAATGTAAACAATTTTAATTCTCTGCTGGATTGGATTAAAAAATCTTTTTCTTTGGATTAAACATTATTTTTCTAATTGGACCCTGAGTCGTGTGAGTAAATCTACTATATAAAAATAAGTCGGGATTTCCTTCCTGACGCTATAACTCCAGAACGCACAAACGATTTCCACGATTTTGCATTCGTTGGAAAGGTCTCGGGCTCCGTGAGGTTTATAGCAAAGAAAATTCAGGAAAAATTTCAACAGAAAAGCGGGAAAATCTTATAAGCATTGCACCCGTGCGAAGCCGGGCGGGTCGCTAGTAGTTTATATAATATATGTATAAGTACCTATAATATGATTGAGACAACATTCTGTTTTTCGTAATTTCCTTTTAGATCATATCATATGCATAGAGCTACGCACAAAGCAGTAAATAAATATGATCATAATTTAACTGCTTCCGATAGCACTGTGGTAGGTATGTGCCTTGAGCACTCTTACTTGCTCGCTCAGTAACGTCTTTTACATCGTCGTAAGTATGATTTACCTAAGTAGGTAGTTACTCGTATAGGTATTTGTCCAATGATATCATATCATAAAATCTACACTAATTTGATACTATTGCTGGGTATTATGTAGATTAAGTGCCTAGGTACATGCATAGTTTGGTATTCGCTATACACAGTGTAAGTAAAGTGCTATCTTTATTTTTTTATAATTGTTGGTTTAAGATGTATCTAAATAAATACTTCGGTAATAAATAACTAATAACATAACACTCATAACTCCCGGCTCTCATTGCCTCCTATCCGCGCTGGGATGTAGGATACTAAACTGAAGTAAGTAGGTACCTACACTTAGATTAATGCATACCGTTTGCTTTGCCCGGTTTTTTTTTTCGTTGTGTTTCCGCACATTGGAAGTCGTTAAGCCATGTCAGATACCCTTGGGTGGCTTGAAAAATTCTAACTAGGCCACTAGCTTAACACCATCTCCCAATCCGCGGTGGGCTCGCGTGGAAGATTATAGCCCATATTTCCTCATGTGCGAGGAAAGACCCTTAGCTCAGCAGTTGGCTGTTACGGGTTGATGATGATGATGACGTTTGCTTTGATCAGCGACGTAACGCCGAGAGATTATTTTATTTTAATCCAATCCCAATTATTTACTACTCTAAAATCTCATAGGCTTTGCATATAGTCGGTATTTCATGAACGTCATTACTCATTACAAATAAAATTGAATTATTTTTGTACAGGATAAAACATAATATTAACTTAAATTTAAAACTTCATCAAGTGACCTAGGTACCTAACTATACGTACGAGTAGGTCGTTATCAATAAGCCGCGAACCGCGATAAGGATACCTATAGGTAATCGTATATAGTACCTACCTACCTATGTGACAGTAGGCGATCCGTAACTCTCTTGCATATATTAGGTTTACAGCTGTTTACTCCTGAAAAATGCGTAGAAAACAGAAGAATAACAATACGTAAAAGTGTAAAAAAGTGAAGTTAATATGGGATGTTGCGGTGACTGCTGCGTGCCACCTAAAGAATCCAGTAAGTTTCGTGTGCCAGTGCAGTGTAAAGTCACTAAGCCAACCACAGACCATTAATCTAAGCCAACGTTCTTAACAACCGAGCGGTAAATAGATCAGTCAGATAATATTTTAAGTACTAGTACTCTTTGTAGTTTGTACGGTTTAGATGTTTATTTACAATGGAAGTTGGTAAGCCACGAATACAGTTGGGTGGCTTGAATAATTCTGTTAGGTAGGTGGATAATAACCACACCATCTGCAATCCGTAGTGAGCTTGCCTAAGAGATTTTGGCCTATACTTCCTTTTGTGTGAATAAAGAGCCCAGCAGTTCCCTATGATGATGATGATGAGAATGCATGTTAACTTTGTTTATATGCTAGTGAATTCCGTAACCTAGATTACATAAGCAAACGATCCAGTAGTTGCTACCATACATATTCGTATGGTCAATATGAGTACGCTATAGGTAACTTCCACGCAAATTCCCTATAAATTGGGAGATTGTTTTTGCTACATACATAGATTATATTATTATCGATCTACTTGAGGTAGCTACTAATTCTTTAACTAATCGAAAAAAAAAACGGTATAGTGTTTACTTGATTTAAATCGTTTTTATGACATTTGTACCACATGGGTCCGAATGGAACCTTATTATGCTGAGCTGTGGCATTTCGGCATAACATTGTTTTTGTATGTGTTCTTTAATTTCTGTTTTTTGTTATGTTGAATAAAAAATTTCTTTCTTTCTATTGTAGTGTGGTGGCACTGTGTTTATCCATCTCTCAGAGGTTTCATTTTCCAGGTCGATCTCATAAAAGTCATACTCACACATTCTATCAGGGATCGGTTGATTGCTACTTTAAATCCTTTTCATTTAACGAAATTACTTATTTTCAACATACTTCAAAAAAGGAGGCTTTTTGTTTGGTAGATCATACTTCAGAGGTGGTCACATTTAAATTTTATCCATCGAGCGGTTTTAAAAAAATCAATAATTCTAAACTAAAAAATATCATCGATGTATCCTACAATATACATCGATGATATTTTTTAGTGCTATTAGTTGAAGTCGGTTCTTTACTCTTTAGAATTATTTGTTATTATAACATTATTTTAAATGTGAAATTTCACAGGCTATGATTTTTTATTATTTTAATTACCTACTCTTAACGATAAAAAATCACACTTGCTACTAGAGATTAAAGATAAAAAATGAACAGTGAAATGAAATTCACACGATTTGCGATTTCATAAGTAGCAGGTGCGTACGTATTAAAGCTAATTTCATATGATTTTTTACTGGAACACCAAATAATCGAATCCATGGTACAGAACCCTCGGTACACGAGTTTTTTTTAAGATTTTCCATCCTATTTTTCAGGAGAACCGATTCGATACGACCCTAACTTCAACGGCCCTATCCACAACCGCTCATGCACAGACATTATTTGGCTCATCGTGTTCGTTTTGTTCCTGGGAGCATGGGGATACGTCGGGTACTACAGTGAGTACCAGAAATAAACATTGGCATCATAAATAAATCTAGTCCGACACAGTAACTAGCCTTTTATGCGAGCTTCAATAAATGCGCCTTGAAAAATGTTACCTTATTGTAACTAAGTTGTAGTTTTGTAAGAAAAATATAAGTATATCAAATCTGTAGGTACCTATCCTATTGCTGATAATAGGACGCGTCTACGTCCTTAGTAAGAGATAAATATTAGTTATTTTATTATGGATATGCTTCCAACTACCATGTATAGGTACCTACCTAACCCAAAACTTGATCCTGGTCTGTTTATTTCTGCGGCCCTTCAGGGTCTGCGCCCTATGCCTGCGCACCGCTGGCACCGCACTAGTTATGGCACTAGTCGGTCATATATAATTTATGTCGTTCCGAGTTAATGGTATATTATTAACTTTATCAGATTTCACGGAATCCTTTCGATACGGTCAGAAAATTTTACTTTCACAGTCATTTCTGACTCAATCTAGCCGATAACGCGGAATGTTACAGTTATTAGAGATTATACAATTCAAATCTGTTATTTCTGAAGGTAAAAAGTACATTTAGAAACGTTGATAGTAACAAGGGACTCTAAACTCGTCCATAGAGGTTGGCTGAATGTAAACAGCAACCTATCATGACCACCAAGAAACGGCCTCTTCACCGAGGAGTTGCTGGTTCCAATTTCAAAAGTAGGTAGTAGGTACCCCGAAAAGAACCAGCAACAATGTGCAAGTTACCTACTAGAAAATTACTAATGTGTACAATACACATTAGTAATTTTCTTATTTATGTTATGTACAATACACATTGGTAACTTTCTTGAAAGAATACTACAATCACTACAATAATATACTTAGATAAAGGTTAAACTCTATGTTGAATTCAGCATATGGCACACACAAGCCAGCCACTTTACTAGATAATAAAAATTCGATAATACTACGGCGAATTGCCGTTTATTTACTGGTTAGTCCACGGGTGGACCTTACGCAATTTTTCTTGCTCGTAGTTTACTTTGTCCAGCTCGGTAGACTATGGGTTTGATTGATGGTATCGGGTTTCGACGCTACGAACATGAGCGCCAGATTATGAAGTCCTGAATCCTGATAAGGACAAAAGTTTTGTGTTTTTCATAACACGAGCGGAGTGTGATCCATTTTGGCACCATTTGACTAGTTTTTTCTTCATTATTTCGCAGTGTCTTCCTAGCAGATGTTTTATTTCCTCATCACATTAATTCATCTTCAGGTATCACACATGGCAGTGTAGAAAAACTTCTAGCACCTATCGACACAAACGGACACCGCTGTGGTCTCGACTCCGGCTTGGAGAACAAGAAGTATTTGGTTTTCTTCGACATTTCGCGGTGCCTGTCGCCTGGGACTCCTATCACGGGATGTCCTACGCCTCAAGTGAGTTCCCATAATAACCTTGGTATTTAACGCAGTTACACAATAGAATTTCAATTGTTTTCCAAGTATTGTTCTACCAGTTGGTATAGGTAGTTCATATTAAAATAGTTCACACGCAATTTTCCTTTGTTACAGGTTTGCGTAGAAAAATGCCCGACTAGTACGATCCAGTTTAATAAAGAACTAACTTCGTCGAACTTCAACGACCTGCGGTCTAGCATGGTATGCGTCAACGATGTCAATGTTCAAACGATGACCTACAGTACTGCTCAGCAATACATAAAAGAAGGGAAATGTGCGGAATATGTACTGCAAAGTCAGCCAGGTATTTACATTACAAATCACTTTAAATTTTGTGAGTTGTTTCGTAGTTGGTATACTTGAATTAAAATGCCATTAATCAATCCAAATTAAGGCTTTTACGGCAAATGTCTTTTAAAGTGTGGCATGATAAGTAGTCTTTCAAAAATACTACCGCATGATCTTGATTGAATCCAAGAAAATGATAACTGCAGTGTTGTTCCGCTGCATCGGCGACCTGTCCACCCTTCCGTGCCCTAAAGACACGTCGAAGCCTGGCTCGCTATTGTTGGACGAGAAGGGTAGCGAATCCTGCATGAGGAACCGTAAAAAGGATCAGAAGACGTTGCTGAATAGTGCAACGGCACTGGACTCTTACATAGGCTGGATTGTGGCCAGCTGCGTAGCCTACTTCACCAGGGATGCGGATGCGCGCGAGACTCACGTTGTATGTAGCAGTCCGACACTGCACGCTCTCTGGCACGCCTTATTATCCTCTATGTATCAAATACTAACTTGGCATGAGCACGGTGCTGTGATACTGATATCTTAACCTAATCTAACAGTATATCTTCTCTCAATATTCACGTACCTACCTTTAAAGTAGATATCAATAATAGCGCACTTATACATGAATGATCATTGTCTGAAACATCTGACAATTACTAACTGATGGTGATGGTTGTGCATGGCGGTCGCTGCGCAGTGTTGGGGCGGTGCTTTGTGAACGTCACCGACCTCATCGAACAAGGCAAGAATTTGGGACTCGGCACGGAACAGGTTCTTCAGCAACTCACCAATAAGATACAGTTTGACCAGGTAGAACACCAAGTAGAAATAATTTTTAACTTTATAGAATTTAGTAACCTATAAGGACCGTATATTAAATTCCATTAATGCAGCATGCTAGATTATAATATATCTATTTAGTTTGTAGCTAACTGATGAATGTAGGTAGATATTGTAGATTACCTAGTCACTGTACCTATTATGTACAAGTAATAAAGAATGTAGTTAGTGTAGTAATCTACGATTTACCTACCCACTCATGGATTTATATACAAGATTAACCGCAAGTATTATTTTGCAGGTAAAGCTATAAACATGAAATAAAACGCATAAATAATAATGAATAACGCAAGTAACTAAATTCTAACCAATAATCGGTTTCTATTAATTACTCGATTATCATATTTCAATAAAAAAAACTGCGTTTACAGCTGTCGTCGCAGATCGTGCAGGACCTGGTACAATCGCGGTGGTACATGTTGGGAGCACTGGTGGCGGTGATCTTCATCTGTTTCATCTACATCCTGTTGCTGCGGTGGGTGGTGGCGCCAGTCGTCTGGACCTCTATTGTTGGACTGCTTGCACTTCTTGGATTTTGTAAGTAAGCCGTAGACTTGTTGACAGCCACAAAAATTTTATTGATTTCTTCGCTTGTCATAAAGCTAAAACCACACATTTTTATTTTTCCAGCCTTATATCTATGTTACAAAAACTACGCGTACTACAAAGCGAATCCCGTGAATTTGCACCAGACGACCAACCTAAAAGGATACGCGCAGTCAATATTCGCGGAAGCCTCCACGTGGCTAGTGATTCTCATCGTCGTAGCTGTCATTGTGGCCATACTGTTCGTAATGATCATCTACCTCAGGAGTCGGATCACAATCGCCATTGCGCTTATAAAGGAAGGAAGCAAGTAATTCTACCTTTTTTCATGTTTAATTAGATTATTTTTATGTTGTATTTAACTAGGTACCCCATCACCATTTGCTTGCCTTCGTGCTCATATCGCCCTTTATACAATCCATTCATCTCTACTTTGTTATTAGCCTCTTTCTGAATAGACGAAATGACGTTCGTCGCGTCAGTCATTGAGGTCATTATACTCATCTCATTTTCAACAGTTGTGATGCTGAATATCCGAGAGCAGTTTTATGTGTCTGCAGAAACGGCATAAAAAAGTTTCTTTAGATTATTTTCTATATGTGGTATAGAGATTGAAAATTGGAAACATTTACTCACAAATATAGGTATAAAGTAATTCGAAATCGTTCCAGAGCGGTAACTTCCAACAAGTCTACGATATTCTTTCCGATATTCCCGTGGATACTGCAATGCGCCGTCATAGGTTACGGAGTCATAGTGCTCATGTACCTACTCTCTATCGGCGACTCTGCCTTCAAGACAATAAACCTCAAAGACGATGTCAGTTGTAACTGCAGAGGAGTATATACAGAAGTAAGTGTCACAGCAAACATTTTCCACCAATGACAGAGATAATGAATAAGTAACTATGTACTTACTTCGGAACGATTTTAATTCAACATGACTGAACATAATTATGGTACTAAATTAAATCCTTTACTTCCATGACGCGCAATTACCAGACGAGTACAATGTCGACCTTATCAACAGTAAAATTAACAAAATATATACAAACAAAGCAGTGATAGCCTAGTAGTTAAAGAGCTCGCTTCTCATGATGATGATCAGTAAGGCTCGGGTTCGAAACCTGGCGTGTAAACAATGAGTTTTTCAAAAAAAGCTTACTTATATATTTATCTTTAGCTCGACCATGAAAGAAAACATCGTGAAGAAAACCTGCAGGTACCAGAATTAATTCTAAGACAGTAACAGATCGAGTCGGGTATTTCCAAAAATGGAATACCTCTGCCTACCCCCTCGGTGATGAAAGGCGTGACATTATTTATTTATATAACTACTATCATTAATATTTTCAGGACTACGTAAACTGTGACCCACTAAAATTCGCAACCAGTTGCTTCGACAATAGCGCCGGCTACCCTCAACCGTGCCACAATGCCTCTTGCCACTTCACAGGCATCGACAATCCGCATAATGTTGTATACATGCACCGTAAGTATCTACTACTATTCTACACTTTACTTCGCCTTATCTAATCTATGGTCTTGTTGTCTTGTTTCCCTAGTTTATCAAGAGAAGACACTTCAAGACGAATTAAGTATGAAATAGAATATTATGCGTCCATTGTAGCTGTCTTCTGTTTATTGGTTTTCTATTTTATAGTAAGATCATAATAACATTAATAACAGCTTTGATGATTGATCTTAATTTTTTCTGTTTACAGTTGTAAATCTGCTTGGTTTTTTCTGGACAATGTTCTTCATCAGCGGGGTGGCAGATATGATGCTAGCCAGTACCTTTGCAACTTGGTACTGGACATTTTACAAAGAAAATCTTCCGTTCTTTACTCTTACATCTGGTATCTATAGGACCATTCGGTGAGTAATTGTGTATGCCTTTAGGAAATATGTTACTTTTTTCTCGTTGTCTTGTTCCCAGTTTCCCACAAAGATAATTATGTTTTATTTGGAAAACTTGCGATAGATATTTTGAATTGCATTTTCACTATTTGGTCTTGCGACATCTTGCGTGGATGGACCCGATCCGCCCTTGTGTACCCCAAACCGCAAAATAATATTCTGTCGTTTCCTATTTCAGCTACCACATGGGTACTGTCGCGTTTGGAGCGCTGATCATCGCGATCGTGCGTGTGATTCGCGTTATTCTAGAATACATCGACCACAAAATAAAGAAGTTTGATAACCCATTCACACGCTGCATTCTATGTTTTTGCAAATGCTTCTTCTGGTGCCTTGAGAACTTCCTCAAATTTATCAACAAGAACGCGTATATTATGTGCGCCGTACATGGGGGCAATTTCTGCAGTAGCGCAAGGGATGCCTTCTCTTTGCTCTTGAGGAATATTGTCAGAGTTGTCGTTTTAGACAAGGTAATTTGAAAATTTTGTTATTTGTGAAATGAGAATATGTTTTACTAAATATAAAATTTTGTTAGCTTGACTAAATTCTTAAAATAAATCCATGGACTACTATTATCGTCTCACAAAAATCTAGGAAATAATCTTCAATAAAGACAACAAATCAAGATATAATATCTAATGCTTCAGGTGATGGACTTCGTCTTCTTCCTCTCTAAGCTGTTGATCTCAATTGGCGTGGGCATAGCGGTGTACTACCTCTTGCAATGGAACTTCGTGTATGAGGTGACGCAAGGAGAGCGTCTTCACTACAGCTACATCCCCGCCATAATACTGAGCATTGCCACCTACCTCATCTGCACAATATTCTTCAACGTATATGCGATGGCAGTTGATACGCTGTTCCTTTGCTTCTGTAAGTAACTTTCTATGTCCAGTATGCCACATAATTTTTAATGTCCCATATAGGTGCATCATCCAAACATTAATATGTATCTAGTTGTCATTACATCTTCACTAGATTTTTTAATTGACATGTAATGTTTCTATTTCAGTGGAGGATTGCGAAAGAAACGATGGTTCAGCAGAAAAACCATATTTCATGTCTACAAATCTTATGAAAATATTGGGAAAGAAAAATAAGAGGGAATAAATTCCACCGATAAGTGCCAAATATTCACATAAGTACTAATGTACATACTATACCAATGTAACTATTACAGAGTTGTGAGTTTTACTGCCCATTGTCACAAAGTTGCATTATGTCCCATTCCAAATATTCCCAATGGAATATTTTTATATGTATGTAAAGTTTTGTGTAATACAGTATTTTATTTTTATACTATTTAGTATAGTTTTATAGCAAGAAACCAAAAATTGGGTAGATGATTAATATTTTATTTACTAAATAATATCAAATTTTTGATAAATTTACACCTAATGTGAAATAATGCGTAAATTTAAGATTATAAGAAACGGATTTTGAGTGCCTGTTTGTATGGTCATTTGATAATAAATACATTCTTGTGTTTTTGTATTGATTGTGTTATCGATAACATATTTTTATAACTGAAATATAAATTAAATATAAAATGAAAGTTTTTTTTTTCTAAAATCTCACTTTTGGTATGTAATCAAACAAATTCTTATTCTTCCATAATATTATTTATTCTATGCTGTGTCAAGAATGCAACATCGAGCATTGCCTCGGGGTCCAAGATGTCTTTAACAGCATCATATTTCAAACTTTCCTCATATGCAAACATTATGCTGGTATCATCTAACATCATCTTGGATGCTACCAGGGCCGCAATACAGTTTTTCACCCTTGCCATTGTCTCTTGGTCAGATCTGCTTACTGGCTGTCAATAAAGAATTTACGTCATGAAGCTATTATGTATGTATACTACATCCATGATTTACATAATTATGGATATATCTAATGTCACAAATTATTTATTTTTTAATAAAAACTGTGATGTTGTGCATCCTGCTACTGCAAAGCTACCTAGTCAAATGACTTACTTAATATTATCTGTCAAAATGCAAAATTAATGGGGACTAGTGGCTGCCTGCAGCTTTGTTTGCCAGGGACCCGTTTTACACAATATCTTTATAAAATATAGCCAATACGTTATTCTGATGTATATGATATTACTGCAAAGTTTCATAAAAATCCGTTTATTAGTTCATCCAGTAAACTTTTATGTTTTGTATTTGGAAAATTGAAATTCTTTGTTAGAGGTGTTTTGAGATTTTGATGGATTCCTTATTTAATTTGTTCTGTAAATGTTACGCCAAAAACTGTTTTATTCACATACCTGCAAATCATAATTTTCTAAATCATCCTTACTTGCTTCCATTACAATATCTTGCTTCTGCGGACTAATCCATATGTAACCATTATTGCCTATTATGACAGATATACCACAGGGCAAATTGTGAAAATGGTTTTTTCTTCGCTTAATCAGTGATGGAAATACTTTTACTAAAGAGCCTTGAGCTAGCTGCAACAAAGAATAAGAATTATTATGTGCCAACAGTAGGTACTAGTAAGATATCTAATGTACCTTAATATTTTTACCATTACACTACACCTATAGTCTATTTCGCACCAAATGGGTTCGGTGACAGTTCACATTTTTCCTTTATACGCATACAACTTTCTAGTAAGAAAAATAGATGGTTCCAAAAATAATGAATAATTTATTATTATGTCATTGATAAAATACAATAATTGTCGCCTCTAAAATTCTAAATTAAAATCTCAGACAATCAAAATCAAGAAAAATATAAAAACAATAGATAAATAAGATATCCTAAAAATACGTATTGCGTGGAACGGAACTTTTACTCATAGGGATTGACACAACATAATCTACATTAAATCGATGAATCGAAGCGTTTTGGCGGGAATCCGAAAAAAGGTGCAATGTTTTTGTAAAATTTTCATTTTGTTGTATCTTTTGGGTTTAAAATAGTAAAAGTGTATTATGTGGCAGGGGTCTGTGAAAGTGTACAGTGATTTGTAGATTCGATAATGTATGATTATTTTCGTATTGCATCAAAAAGTCGATGACATTTTTTTTTATTTTACAATTTTTTTCCCTTATATAACCAGTGAAATTTAAACATATTAAATAAAAAGTAATCTTGAAAAATCATTCTACCAATCAAGTATAAAATCGATTCTATTTCCTTTACAAACTTACTCGAAACTTTAGAAAAATGGATTGGATTTCATTAGGACACATCACTTCAATTGTCAACAGTAAACTGTCACCGAACCCATTTGGTGCGAAATAGACTATAGTCATTATCATATATATTAACCTCTCAGACCATGAATCACAGACACAATTGATTTTTAATTGTGTCTTAGTTCCAATTGGTACCGGCAGTTCTTAACTGATTAATATTAAGCAAACATGTTTTACACGACATAGTGTTGAATTACATAGATTGTTGATAAACATAGTAAAGCACCTTTCCATATTTCAAACTTCTAGTGTGTAGTGAAAGGGATCCATCAGAGAAAACACTCTGCACTTCAGCACTGATGAGATCTCCCTCTTGCAAATACTTCCTCATCATCTGTTCGTCTTCAGCAGATCTACGGCGCTACAAAATCAAAATAATTAATCACTTGTTTTTAATAGAAATATAATAATGACAAAGTAACTGCAACCTACCAGCTCTCCACCAGGTAGATTCACTGAAGATAGCTGAAGTATGGAATCTAACCGAGAGTTGGTTTCCACCTTCCACCGGCGTTGGTGCACTTCAATCACTCGGCCAACCACCACATCACCTATCTCACCGACATACCGACTTTTTAGGGGACGAATGCAAATCAGCTTATTCACTTTTTGCATCACCCCAGCAACAGATGCTTTTAGGCAATCATCCTCAGTGTATGTCCCATGACCCCTAGAAAAGTTTAACAATTTACATTAAGTTAAGTATGTTTTTGTTACTTAGAAAAACTAGACCGCCACAGCATACCGAATGGTAACGATAAATTACCAGAATCCAATTAGAAGTTTTGTACTATTGTAGCCACGAAATAAATAAAACATCGGTATTGATGAGTGACTTACCGCATGAAATCTTGCAGACCAGTGATAACCTCACCCGGAGTATAGAATCGTGGCAACTCATTTGCAGATGCAACACAGTGGTTCACTCTTTCTGAAGCTAATCTTATGGAAACGTGGCCAGTCATGTTAATTTATTTTGTTGGTTTACAGAAATACCCAAAAATCCACTAAGAAAACAAATAATGAACTGAAATTGACAAACAAGTGAAAACGTGAAACTCAAAACTGTCACAGTCAGTGACTGTGTCACTACTGTCACTGGGACACAAAGAGGCATTGGGAATGTAGCCATCAGCCTAATTTAAGAGATTTGGCTCTTGTTTTATTTGGGTGTTGTGGCCTAAAGTGATGTTCAGAAAATCTAAAGAGGTGGTAATTCTATAAACATAAATAAAAAATAGAAAAATAGAGTTAGTGGAGCGGTAAGAAGATATTATTTCAAACAAATATGTCCAATACCCCCCACAATGCCCCTCGTTTTGTAAAATTCTTCAAAGTAAAATGGTCCTTAATAGTGATATTATATTATGTGGCAAGCAGAGATATTAATAATATCATTGGTGGCAAGTATCTATGAAAGTGTGCAGAGCAAAGAGTATAGTATACAGGGAATGTGAATGGGAAATTCGCTTTAAGTATTAAACCGACTTTTTGGATTGCCTCAAGACGATATTTTTGGATTGCCTCAAGAAGCCGCTTCAATCTTCAGTAAAAGTGCACTATAGTTTTACTGTCGATGACTAAGTCATGGATCGTGTTAAAGATACTGTTTGTTTTATTTATGGAATCTTAGAGCAGGGGGTCGAATTTTGAATCTCACCAAGTGACTAATTCTCACCGATGTGAGTGATTTCCGAATATCGTATTTTTTAAAGTCATCGGTGACTTACATTTGTCATTCCTATGATATCGATATAAGAGTGCCCCTACCCACTCGAAATTGAAATCACCATGCCATTGTTTTTGACAGTTGACGTAGTGCCATCTGCCAAAAGGGCCAAAGTATGTTTTTTGGAAGAATTAGCAGCGGGGCTCGATTGTGATATTTTGTGATTGCGACGATTTATTGAAAACAGCGTGTGACTTTCAAGAATACGGCTTTTGGAAAATGGTGACATAAAAGTCATCGGTGATAATTTTAGTCACCGGTGATTTTGATATCACCAGTGAGATTCAAAAATCGCACTCCAGAGCCATTTATAGTTAAAATCTCAAGACGAGATGAGGCACTCAAGGCAGTATGGTCTATGACTCCAGCTTGTCCAACACAAGTTGTGCGAATAAAGAAAAAAAAAAGTCATTATTTACCAGAGTCTATTTCGCACCAAATGGGTTCGGTGACAGTTCACATTTTTCCTTTGTACGCATACAACTTTCTAGTAAGAAAAATAGATGGTTCCAAAAATAATGAATAATTTATTATTATGTCATTGATAAAATACAATAATTGTCGCCTCTAAAATTCTAAATTAAAATCTCAGACAATCAAAATCAAGAAAAATATAAAAAACAATAGATAAATAAGATATCCTAAAAATACGTATTGCGTGGAACGGAACTTTTACTCATAGGGATTGACACAACATAATCTACATTAAATCGGTGAATCGAAGCGTTTTGGCGGGAATCCGAAAAAAGGTGCAATGTTTTTGTAAAATTTTCATTTTGTTGTATCTTTTGGGTTTAAAATAGTAATAGTGTATCATGTGGCAGGGGTCTGTGAAAGTGTACAGTGATTTGTAGATTCGATAATGTATGATTATTTTCGTATTGCATCAAAAAATCGATGACATTTTTTTTTATTTTACCATGTTTTTCCCATATATAACCTGTGAAATTTAAACATATTCAATAAAAAGTAAACTTGAAAAATCATTCTATCAATAAAGTAGAAAATCGATTCCATTTCCTTTACAAACTTACTCGAAATTTTAGAAAAATCGATTGGATTTCATTGGGACACATCACTTCAATTGTCAACAGTGAACTGACTGTCTGTCACCGAACCCATTTGGTGTGAAATAGACTATAGTGATTTACTGTGTTAGGTATTTTAAATCTTATTTCTTTTGGTATTGGTCTGTGATTAATTTTTCTATGATTTGGAGAGGGATTAGTATAAATAGAGGAAATTAATACACTGGGAGTATGTAGAGGAGTATCACAGGATCCGCTAGGAGTAATTGTGTTCTGTGAGAAGGATCATTGAGTAAATTATTACGATTGAACAACAGCACATCAGTACAACTGCCTGTACCGTAGTACTATTACTTATTCTGTGCCTGTACTTAATTTTGGTTCTCTTTCTCAGCAAATTCTGAAACCATGTCGGCCGCAAATGCGGCACCTATTACTGCAACTGACAGCCTGTCCCAGGCTTTGAAAGCCAATATAATCCCGAATCAAGAATATCTCCTACAGGTATTATTGTTTTCACATGCTTTGCTAGAGATATCTGAGTATTTTTTGCTACTGATTGTTTATGTTTTTAAGGGTTCCGTACTTGACTCAGCAGTAGAAGTGTTACTCCACCGGCTCCGTGGTCTCTGTGATAATGTGGATGCTGGTGCCGAGACGTTTGATGACCAGGAGGTCTGCTTCAGTTTACGAGATCCAAATCAACAGGTAATTATTTGTAAGTAGGTAGTTTCTCAGACTGCATTTAGTTGTAGAGGCGCCACTATTTTTGTTTTAGTTTTCTGTTTATTTCCATTATGAACATAAAATTACAAGTATTTATACTAATAATAAATGCTTTGATGTGGGATGTTTGAATCTAGGATGAACTAGGAAGAACTAACTAAATATTCAACAAACAAATAATATGTTTATGCACTCAAATGATAGTCCAGGGTAGGAATCGAACTGGCAATTAAAGGGCAGGTCCAGTTCCAACTAAGCCAAACGGCTAGTTATATCAGGCTTTCTAATACCACAGAGTAAAATTACAATAAGAACGATTCTGTTCAGAGTACACTTATTTTTACAGGCTGCACCATTAATGTTGCGAGTTCGTAAAGCACTAGATGCAAGAGATATGCCATTCCAACTCCGCTACATTGGGCAGCCAGACCTTGGTGACAAGACCCGACCCACAGTGGTGCGCTCCAGCCTAGACATAGCATGCAGTGGCATGCTCATTGAATTCCTTAATGAGCTTGGATGCCGAATCGAATTTGAGTATAGTGTCAAAGGTAAATAAAAAAAACAATTTTCCAATGTAATGTAAACTCTCAAGTGCTTAATTATAATAATAAAGCTTATTAATATTTTTATTATGTTTATGGAAACTCTCTTACAAAGCCTTGAGTTATTTATAAGATTGTAAAAAGAATGTGGTATCATTGTATAATTTATTAATAATAATAATAATTGTAATTAAATAAAAATAATAATTAATGATCCATGAGTGTTTATAATATTTATAAATTATGTTCAATGTTATAAAAACACTTAGTAATTTTCAGGTTACATGTTTAGGAAAGGACGCATGAAGATCACGGTTGCAAAAGTTTTCAAAATTTCTCAGAGCTCAATGCCTCCAGAACCAATTTCACAAAGTTATCTAGTTGAATTATCTGTGAGTATTGTAGATTTTCACTATAACTCCATTGTGCAACCACATACATAGTTATGTTGTATAGTTAAAATGTTAAGTAAAGAAGCAGTAGCAATATATAAATTAAATTGCAACTATTGCAAGTGATCATTTACTAATGCGATTATCCAATAAGACCTCTTAAAATATATTTCGATTTTCATTTGACAATTAAAGCATTTATAATAATAATAATAAATCAATCAAAAAGTTTCTGAAAAAAAAAGTTCCCATAAAGGAAAACCTTACTCTCTTTCTTATTTTTTTTTTGTGGGTCAGCTATCAAGTATCACTTCTATACATTAAAGAATATTGTCGGGCCTGTTGGCTCACTTGGTAACAAACTGCATTCTGAGAAAACATTTGTATATTATATTATACTAGCTGTTCTGCGCGTATTCACCCTCGTAAGTCTCGTTCCCGTGCGAAAATTATAGCCCATGTTACTCCGAGAAAAGTAAGCTCGTCATTGAGCAAATTATCATCAGCTATTTTGTACCAAGGTACCTAAAGTCGGCGTGGGTGTTTTTTTATGATAATATAATGTTTCTAGGTATTGGCACCGCAAGGACAAGACGCAATCGCGGAGGACATGCGCGTGTTCGCTGACCAACTGAGGCCACTCGTGCAGCTTGATAAGATCGACTACAAGCGGCTTGGGCACATGGCCGTCACATAGACCATGTTCCTTTAAATTATCATCATGGCCCCCTTTGTATGTAATTGAATAACAAGAATTATTATCGTACCTTTTTTCCTGGGTCAGTATTTTTTTATTTATTGATTTTGGAACACAAAACAGAATGTAATCACATTAAGGAACAGAAAAAAAAATACTACAAAATATATGAAGACAGTCGAATGTAAGTAGTCATTAAATATGATCAAAATTAAAATATACAGTACAAAATGAATTTTACCTTGATGAATTTACTGAACATTAACCTCAAAGTTTGAGATAATACATCAAACATGAAATAAAGAAATGCTATAGCCTATCAAACATAATGGGTTAATTTATACATCATATCTGCAATTGAAATTAGTTCAGTTTATCGTTCCAATTACGCATTGACAACATGTTCGTATTTTCACATAACTAGTAAAATATAACATTGAATTTGCATCATGCATGTATGTATGTGTGTTATCAATTATTTAAATTTATTTTTATAGTTTTATTTCAAATGGCGAAATGGCCCACTAGAACTAAATGAGTAGTTCAGTAGTGTTACTTATTATAAAATAGGGGAAGGAATGGGAGTGCTCTGATTTAGTTTGATGTAATGGAATGATAGAAATCTTTTTTTTTTGCAACAACCTTGGTACAATGTTTTTTAACAAAATAAATAAATAAGTCTTAATGTTGGAAGCCATTTATTTTAAATAATCAGTTTATTATTATAACCGTACGAAGTCAGGATTTTTCTTAGAGCCCTTGATGATGAAAGTGTCCTCGCCGTAATCTTCGTCTTCATATGTGTACCCGTGGACATATGCAAAGTTACCAAAGTACACACAATTTTCATAATTCAACGGGACAAAATCTGTAAATGCCATGTTAACCAAGTAAATACTTTGTTGCGGATTGCGCTTTAAGTCCTTTCTGATTTCTATTGTAATGATATTTTTTAAATATCTAAAGGTAATAATCCAAAAATAATTTAGTTTCAAATAACTTGATAATAATTAATATAAACTTTAGGTAAGTCATATCTCGGGATGGTTGAAAGACGTATTCCATGTCTAAAAACATTTTTACGGACCGGATACTGGTTTCCTCACAATGTTTTCCTTCTCAGTTCAGCTAGTGTATGTCAATATTTACTTAAGATTTAAGAAAGGTGTTGGTACATGTCCTTACCAGGAAGAGAACCCGCAATCTCACGCAGAAGAAGCGGGCTCACTTCCAACTGTATCACTGCTCGCTTGTTGCTATTAATAAAAGAAATACTAATACTCATCAAGTAGTACCAGAGCCGTGGAGGCAGTTATGCATATCCATTATGCAGTGGTTGTCAAAGATATAAGTAGCGTTGCTTAGGAAGTCGAATGCGCATATCTTCTGAAAGTATGTGGGGCAGACGCCGCACCTGCACATTAATGAGTTTGTACTAAATTATAAGGTTATTGGATAGAAACAGCCCATACTGTTCGACTGTTGAACAATGACATTCTTTCAACCTTCTAACCCGACCTTGTGTTATTAAATGAATTTACTGAACATTAACCTCAAAGTTTGAGATAATACATCAAACATGAAATAAAGAAATGCTATAGCCTATTGTCTATTTACGACCTTAGTCTCAATCGTTTTCATTTTGACGTACGTTGCTTATTGCGTTGACAGATAGAGTGATGAATATTGTGATTCGAGAGCGTTGCGGATTGAAAGATGATATAGATTGAAAGAAGAATGCTGAGGTGGTTTGGTCACATTGAGCAGATGAATATAAGTCGCCTAACGAGACAAATATACAAGGGTGTTGTGAATGGGCGAGTCAGTAGAGGACGACCTAGGCGTACCTACATGGACCAGATCGGCGATGTGTTGAAGAAAATCCAGATAAAGAGTACCCGAAACCAACGAACATGCATGAGTCGTTTGATGGATGTGAAGGAAGCACGAGTGATCTGCCAGGTTCGTAGCAAGTCACAGCCTGTTGTCTCTGCCTAACCCAATGGGAATTAGGCGTGTGATTATGTATGTAGGTATTGTACGTTGCTTTTCCCCTACATCTGTCATTACCGCCCGCGCCAGGCTAAGTAGAGCAAGCACTGGCCGCGTAACAAATGTCAAATAAAGACGATTACGATTACAATTAAGGATAGTCAATAAGGCCCCTGTTTTGCAACACGTTTTGGTCACATTTTCCCAGTACCCCGTGGGGATTTTTGAAAATCTTTACGTCTCAAACTTAAAAAATGCCAGCAGAGCTCCTATAAAAAAAATCCCCAAGTATCAGAGGTGACCTAAAGTTTAAAAATCCTTCAGACAAACTCCACTTTACGAGTGATTTCTAAAAACAATTAATAATTGCATAATTAATAGGTTTCTTACTGAGAGTCTAAATACAAATCTTCACGTCCCTTCCTAGATAATCCTAATACTGCTAGAGGTCTCGAATTTCCATACGTTTGTATGGAAATAACAGTATTTTCTTGCTTTAATTTACAACCAATAAGGCCTGACTTCACGAAGAAAACTCCCGCTGGTTTAGAAATCAGCACCCATAAAAGAGCTTCTCTTTTTATATTAGATGCGAGGACTATACAAGTGGCTTAGAGAATAGAACGACAAAATGGGATTGACTCTAGAAAAGTGACTTGATTTTTTTCCGTCTGCAGATTCAAGTTAATAATATAAGCTACGTATGTACCAAATTGACTATTAGGTAAAACCAATCAAAAAGTGAAGCAATTGAACACTAAAAATTAATATGTCTTAGCAATATTCAATACATTTTCTATAATAAATTTACGTTTTGACAGAAATGACAAAAAAATATTATTGACGCAACACCACAAGGATAATCAGTCACTGACACTTAATTGACTGTAATTAAGCGTTTGTAGAAAAAAAATTGTTTGATACTTAGGTATGTAGGGGGAGACTTATGGATGTTACATGTAACGAACCTATGACCGTCCGGTGCTGGGTTTCTTTTGTACTCTAACCCAGGTTTTGTTTGTTGGCATGTACCTTTAAAATAAATAAAAGTGATATTAGTAAAACAAAAACATATAAATAATACGTATACGAACACATATGGCGATTTGTATTGCGTACCGAAAGTCAAAATAATCGACCAATGCAATAGGATTCTAAACATGATTACTTTGCAAAAATTACTGTTCTACTGATTAACTTTCTTATCATTTCATTAATTTTTACTTCTTTTATAAAATCCTTCCTATTATAAGCATAAAATCTTATATTTATGCTAGATTCTAGAAAACCTTCTACAGGAAAAGTATTTACTTAATTATTGTTTTTAATAAATAAACCATGCAGAAACTAAATTGCATAGGACTAAACACTTACAAGAGAATAGTTCGTGAGTGACAAACACCTATATAAGTATAAGAATATATATAAACTAGCTGTTGCCCGCGACTCCGTCCGTGAACTTAAGGTTATCCCGCTATACGCTAGAAACTATGTTTTCCTGAATGAAAAGTGCCGTAAGTATGTCTTTTTACATTTTGAAAATCCTATTGCATTTGTCGATTATTTTGACTTTCAGCATCAGCAAACCATCAGAAGTACGCAATACAAATCGCCCAATGTTTTCCTATGAATTTTCGTATCTATTTTCGTATGTATATGTTTTTGTTCTATTAATTTGTCAACAAAATAAACCTGGGTTCGAGTCCAAAAGAAACCCACCAGCTTCATAGTGTTCGCTGTCGTACATTTGATGTAGCTTTCGGTTTCACATAGGAAACCCGTGAACAGGTATAGTGAAAAAACAGAGTTAAGTACTTTCGCAGCCCTTATTTTACAATAACGGATATAGACACGTCACGCTAGAGGATCGCGAGTAAGAATCGTTTGACCCCTAAAAGTGTCTGAAGACCTATTCCTGTTGCCGCAGAACCATTTTTATTTTAAGTGGTTCAGTCAAGAGCACATGAAGCTTTACATTTGTAGTGCGAGTCTGACATCTAAGGCGATTGTAATAAGAACTTTACAAAATCCAATGTGTCAAGCTCCACCCACGTGCTCTTGACTGTACTTGCCCCGACCCGGAATCGAACCCAGGACATGCATGTGAGGCGTAATTATTTTATTTCTATCAATAAAATAATGACTAAATTATTTCCATCACGGTTTTAGAGAATAAAATTTCAAGTATCACATGTTCAGTGGACAATATTGTATATTCTCGGTACGATAGAAACAATAAAGATAGCACGAGAGTAGGGATGTTATGATTGCTACTTGTAAAACGTTTTCATTCGATTAAAAATTACACTTGCTACTGAAAATGAAATATGAATAGTGCAATGAAATTCCCACCAGAGGCTAGGTGAAGGAGAGTAGCCAGGTGCTTATGAAAATTCATTTCTTATGATTTTTCACATACTACTGATGAAATGACCCATCTCTACATTAGAGCGATTGTAAAACTGTGGCGTGATGGCCGAGGAACGTGAGCAGTCTCACACAAGCAAAGACAATGACTCAGGTTGCCGCTATCGCACTGGGATCCGCAATCCACGCGATAATTATTGTAATGACATGTGAAGCTACAGTACCTACACCTCCTGACCTCCAACCAGCGATAGTCCGGTGAGCGAAGTCCTTTAATATAGCTATTTTCGCTGCTGACTGTGTTTTGTATTGGTTATACATATACTGGATAAGGGTCAAGTTGATATAGTGCGTTCGGCAAGCTTATAGGTATGCTAGTTCGTTCATATATTTAGGTTTTTTCCATGTATCTAGGAGTTGGTCAATTAATTTAGTATGGCCGGGAATATATTTTTTCAGTAATTTTTACTAATTTAATGCAAAAATGTGTTCATAAGTACCTAGGTACCTTCTATAGTACCTGGTCGTAATACTTGGAAAGTGATGTCATGAAAGACAACATAGGAAATGCATAATTATGACTTATATGTAACCATACCGTAGGTATAATATACTTCTTCTTTAGAAGACATATTTATACAAACTGCTAACTTGTGTTTGAATAATTAACGTTGTAGTTGTATTTAATTGATTAATTTAATTCCATAATTTTAAAACTTTATATAAAATGATTGATTGATACTATTATTGCTCTCTATTTAAGAAATTTGGAAAGAGAAAAGTAAGTTACGATTGTATAATTGGGGTGAATGTGGAATTGCGCTTATTCTGTGACGCGATCTTATCATTCTGAAGGCAAAAATTCTCGTTGGATCATTGTTAGATGCTACACTTCACTATTATTGTCTACAAACATGCACATATTACGAGTAGATGTGGTAGGTGGGTACTAGACACGAAGGCACGATCAATCATTAATTCATAAATGTACCTATCGCGCGTAGAGTTAATAGTTATGTGTGCGTAGCTATCGCGTAGGCCGTTTTGTTGCGTGGCGTGGGTTGCAAGCAGGCAGGTAGGTAGAGCTGGCAGCGGGGCGCGGGGCTCGGGGACCGGTCCCACCAGACTCCGTGGCGCTGCGTAGTCGTGCCTGATCACCTTGACGCAGATATTTCTAAAGATTAATCAGTTTATAACACTTACAAGTAATATGTATTCATGAAACTGATTCCTATACTAGATTTAGGAGCGGAAGCGCGGTCCCAAATACTTGTTGCTTGCTGACAGACAGACTATAATTTATACCTACTTAGGTACTTAATCAATCCGCTGGGTTGTCTTATAAAGTTATAGTAAAATTGTATGCATTGAGAATATTGAGATATCCTAAGAAAAAGTAAATTATGAGGAAAACATCGTAAGGAAACCCGCAGGTCCGAGAATTGATCCTGAGGCATGTGTACCAGCCACCAACATCCCAGTCCTGACCTATGGGTTCACTACCTGCCCGGTTAAGGGGTCCGTAAAATATACTGGTGTAAAGTGGGTATATCCAGAAGTAGAATAGGTAGGCTAGCCCCTCGGGGATGAAGGCGTATTTTTTTTAGCTATTCACTTATCAAAATTTTAGATGATGCTTTTATTACGAATGCGTAAAGCAATTTTCCCCCCTTTAGTAGGTACCTAACCTATCTACTTACCTATACAGACTGCGTGGTCATAATAATTCAGGTAGGTATCGTATTACAATGTGTCAAAGTAACTCTAGATTCCAACCTTCAGCGGCTCGCTGCACGCTGACTGCATACCTGCGAAGTTAGTAAGCCCTCGAAATGCCCTTATTACATTTAGTGTCCTTAATTGTATCGACAGCTCCACTTACCTACCTACCAGTGTAAAGGAAAATGTGTCAATACAGAAAACAATGAATTAATAGCGGTGGCATAACAAAGGCGACTGTAGTAATTACCTCGTTTACGTAATAATCATAAAACCCATTCAAGATTTCGCTGAAAACTAGACTGTTATCACGGCTTAGTGACGTCAGGGGAACAAAACGGCTCACAACATAACGTAAGTACATAAATTGGAATGCATCATCAGCGTGATACACACGGAAAATCCTCTATTGAACAATTAGTTTGTCTGAGTACCTACCTACTGGTATCCACGGGCGTAGCTATATCTTTTACAGGGGGGTGAGAGGTCCAGCTTCGCTCAAAAGTGAACTAAGTAGTTATTGTTCGTGCTTTCACGCCATAAAAAAGATAGAACTGTACCTAAGTGTCAATGGAAACAATAATTGCAACAACATGTCATCAAGCATGGATGCAAAAGGTGGACATAAAGCAAAAATTTAGTTTTCGCCAAAGAGATCTAAATATAATAGGGCATAGAGGGGACAAAGCGAGGAAAATTTGAAGTCAAAAGTTATTCCAAATGGAATAAGTCGAGTACAATTTTGACCGAATGACAGCTCGCGTTCATACTAACTGACATGACAAGAACATGACGCTTAGGCTTCAAAGTTTTGTATGAAAATATTCTCAATGCCCCCTCTATGCCCTATTAAATTTAAATCTCTTTGGTTTTCGCATAGGTGCACGAAGGAGTGGGGCCCGGTGGAGGGTTCCAGACCCCACTAATTTTAACCCCCCTTACTTTCTCGTGTCTCGAAGTCCAGCTGCTTTTTCTAACATTCCAATCAGAAGACATGGGATGATACACCAGTCTCGGGACTAACAGGTCGAAACTCAATACACTACGCTTGTCGAAAACGTACCTACCTAGCTACCTAATGAGAATTTTATTTTCAAAAAATTTATGACATACTGATATTTGTGACCGTGTTAGCTCAATCCTTTGCTCAATCAGTTGTTTTCATTTTTAACCGACTTCAAAAAAGGAGGAGGTTCTTAATTCATCGCGTATGTTTTTTTTTGTATGTTAATCCATAACTCTCTCAAATCTGGACCGAGGGAGATGCTGGATGCGTCGAGCTGAAGACAGGGCGCTATGGCGTTCTAATGAGCACTAATGGAGAGGCCTATGTCCAGCAGTGGACAAATATAATGACGATGTTATATACTGATCTCATTTGAAGTAGGTCATTCGTTAGACAGGTAGTAGTCAATTATAATAATTAATTTATTATGATTAAAACATTGATAGGTCTGACCTATCAATGTTTTAATAATAATAAATTAATTATTATAATAAAATAATCGCTATTGTTAACTTGAAGAAGATATAGGTAAGTACCTACCTTTTAGTAAATGGGTATAATTCACTCAGTAGGTAAATGACTATACTGTGAAAATATAATATGTATGACTGTTGTAAAACGTGTTTGTAATTTTTTTTCTTATTAGCGTTTCAGAAGGATATAGGAATAAAAAAGATAAGAAGCGACCTGACTTTTTAATCATATGAAACACTTGAAGTGTGCGGTAAACTGGTAACCATTGCCCGGCGGCTAAACCTCAAGGTGTGAATGCATGGCTCGGCTCGGGTCAAGCGCCACCGCACGGGCGCAGCAGGCGCCACTTTCTTTGCGTTTACCCAGCCACGGTCCGGTTTGATTTTAAAAATAGACATGATTTTACTTACGCGAACAAATCGGCATAAAAGTTATAATACTGAGTCTGGTAGGTACCTACCTAGGTGTCTACTGTGAAAAGTCTTGATAAAGTTTATTCTTTAGTAGAAATGTCTCCTGGTAAGTACATTGTTTTGTAGTTATTTTTGTAGTTACTTATTTAATCAAATACCTACATGACCTACCGGCCGACTAAGTTCCTACAGTCTTATCTATTCTTGGTTTAGGCTTCAACTTTATGTAAGTAGATAGGTATAATATCTTAAATGGGTATTATATCTTCCATCGACGTATACTTACTATCTATGTATCTATATTACTAGGTAAGTATGTTTATACACATTTAATGTAGGTATTAGTATATAATCAGTCCGTTGATTTGAAAGTTACGCTTCTAATTTTTGAACAGTTCATTTGTCAGTCAAGAGAAACCTAGGGCCAGTGGTAATTTATTCAGTAGATTAGACAAGTATCCATATAAAACGCGACCCACCTTACCATACCAGTTGGCAGCCAAGTTACCACGGGCCGAGCGGTCGAATGCGAGCGGCGCTCTCCGATAAATTATCTACGCACACCACCACATTTTCAACAGATCTATAATAATCTGTGCATTAGCTATAGTTGGTGTGTACGTGTGTGAAACTTGTTCACAATCCACACGAGTTTATTTCCTTTGTGTTGATGATTACTCACACGACGCTAACGTATCGGTTCGATTCAATCACGGATGAGGATGCGAGCGACGGACGTGAGTAAAATGACAGTAGAAACCGATTATCCTAGCTCCTGGTGATTTCTATAGCATTTTAGGTGAGAAACTACCGCTATAAGCTGCATATTATATACTTAGTACCTACAACAAAACTATTAGGTATTACACATCTGCAATACAGAATTCCGGAGAAAATTTTCAAAAGCATCAATAAACTAAAGAGAACATAATATAAACACAAGAAACTAAGGAGAGTATAAGATATAATAATAAGTAATGGGTAACGTAAAACCAATTAGGTACCTACGTATGTACCTATGACCATCTAACATCTGTAAACCGTGAGTCTAGGTAGGTACCTACTTACCTAATTCACGGAGCGCATTTTATTTTATTTATGTAAGTATTAGGATTGCCAACAGGTTTAACACTATAAGCTATTATTATACATAAAGAAAGACTTAAAAAGACAGTGAAAATCCAATTACAGTGAGTGAGTTACAATCAGTGGAAACATTTGATTCCTATATCCTGAACTTAATAGGTACTTACCAGAGCTATCTCAAGAAATCATCAAACTGGCAGGCTATAAATTAAGCTCTCCTGTCGAAGATACTAGCGTCGATATACACTTATATACGACTGTGTGATGCAACTGCGTGGATGTGTGCGACAGAATATCGGTCGGTGTAGTTTTCTGAGAAGCCGACGGATCGGCGGGCGCGGGCGCAGCGGTATGAAGTGAGGCGAGAGAAGGGACAGGCCCGGCGTCAAGCCCATATACATATATCTGGTAGGTGCGGGACGGGGGACCCGATCCGACAGGCCTGGCGCCCGCCGGCCCTGCCAGACAACTTGTCGCTGAGCCCCGCAATGCCAGTTGGCCGCCTCCCCACGCACCGCGCTAAACTCTCCCATACCACTGGCTAAGTGTAGTTAACCGTCCAGCAGTCATGCAAACTCCTATCGAACAGCACATTTATAACATACATACTTTCAGTATGCATTTATAAACAGATTTTTTATACTAAACAACCGAGATACCAACCAACCAATACTGCTATTAAAATATCCACCAGTCATTTAAGTATAAGTAGTTAGTACCATATTAGACAGCGGTGCATATTTCTACAATGACAAAGTTCTTGGTCATTATTTGCTCAAGATTGAGTCATTCTTTGTTTCAAAAACTGGGTCATCTACGCTACTGCATATGGATTTGCGATTGATAAGGGAATAATTATTGTGTAACTTTTGTTAGTGAATCGGTGTTACTCATTCGAAATGTATAGCACCGACACTACATTTAATTAATTGCCGATCTGCAGGTTCAATTTTAAATAGTTACGAGTACCTTCAGATGGCATTGTTGATAACAACGAGTACCTACCTACAGCAACTGCCTTACCAACTTACCTTATTGAAAGGATTTATGAATCCAAATAGATCGCTGTCAAGTGATACTATCACCCAGTATGTGCAGCTTATCAGGGCTTAGTGCGGTACGTTCAGGATGATCCCCATTGCGCCACGGATATTTACGACACCCATTTACACGCGCGCCTCTCGGGTGGTCCGCACCGCCCGGAGCCGCAATCATCACGGGTTTATCAAGAGGGCACACACCGATTTTTTTTATACCGATTACCTACCTACTAGCCGGATTTAAAGATCGATTTTCTGATAATAAAGCGTATCATAAAATTAGGATCCAGCGCAGCTTCATATATTTCCTTCACATGCAATTTATTTGAAGAGCAAAATGGTGGCGAGAATATTTATGTAACCCGTGCATTTCATGTAAAATGTGTACCCATGCGTAGGTCTGGTGTATATTAGCATCCTGTCGTTAAGGGTACGTAACAACAGCATCGATATTTTTGGCTTGGCACGTCGTCATAAGTCAGCAGATTGTAAGTATGTAACGTAACACGGGGTAAGAAAAGCTTTAGCGAATTGTGCTTTCATTGGCACTGGTCACATTTACGTCACGGTCGGTCATCGTTCCTGAAACAGAAGTGGCCCCTGCGGCATCGGCACCGTTGACCCATGCTCCGAAGGTGAGACGACGCCCGTGACTTGCGCCAAGGTTAATGAGGCGATTTGCTTCAGATTCCAAGATTTTAATATTTATGTTCCTATAAAGTATATAGTTAATATGACAAGACAAGACTAACTTTTTATTGTACACCAAAAACAACACAGTATGGAACGATTAAAGTACAAAAATTAATACCTATGGTTATCCTCTCGTTCCATGTAACTAATTAAAAATAGTTGCGTTTAGTAACCTTGTCCCTTTGATTGAGAGTAAATAATCAAAGCCTTGTCCTTAAGGACATAAGGTTACGTTATACTTTCTTTATAATTGATGATGATTTAATAATTAATATTGTCCTAATCCTAGAATGCGAAAAACTATGTTTTAATCTGTTAAAGTTCCAGACAGTTAAAGCTCTGGCTTTAAATGGAAATTTTTGAAACTTGCTCACATCTAAGAATTGTGTTACCGGAGAAATCAGGAAAGAAGATACCTATAATAAGATAGGGCAGTATTCAAATGGCATGCAAACAAGCCCTGAAAAAATGCCAAACCAGAAAAAAAATACTTACTTGCTTCTTTGTTCACACAGAATCAAATGATAGAACGAGTCGAAAATAAGTAGGTACTCGTACCTTTTCAACCTATCAAGCTGATCGTAGCTACTCGTAGTCCTGCGCGGCACTTGTTTATTTGTTTCAGATTTCGTTTAAAATTATCGGAATGTTTTTCCGCATTACCTACGTACATAGTTTAATTATTTGTTTATTTTTAATAAAACGGTCAAGAAAACTATAATAACATAGGGGTAACAAAGCTGTAAGACTCTTATGCGAAATGAACTCACTCGCCCGCTATCAGTATCGAGGTCGGAGTCAGGGGGCGCGCTGATTGCGTACAGCTACGCAGCGTGTTTACTCAAACGGGCAGTTTGAAGATTGCCGGTTCCTCTTGATCTTCCCGAAATACTGATGAAAAGCGCTATCAATTAACAGAATTATTCCGCTGTGTAATTTAAAAATTCGCAAAAATACTTGAGGGCTTTGTGTTGTGCGTCATTGCAAGAAAACAAAGATTTTAGGAGAGCCTAATATGCTCGTGTCAGAATATGTGAACGGTCAGTGGACGTGAGTGATGCGAGCTCGCATATTATAATTAGTCGAAGCCGGCGTGAGTAATGGCGTCGGAAATAACACGCTGGCGGTTGGCGCCAAGCGGAGCGGCCATCATGGTATGCCGCGCTGGCATCACACAATCACAAGTTGAGCGCGCCCGTCTGCCGCGGTGCCGCCGCCTCGTCTGTCTTGTGACTTGGGCTATTTATGTGCTGCAGTGATGCCGAGCTGATTTATTTAGGAGTTCAGCTCTTGGAGACTTAGATGCAATAATAGAGGTTGCTCTATTATTGCAAATGCAAGTCCTCTATATGTCTGATTTTATATGTAAGTAATTAGGTAGGTACAATTATTTCTAAATAAGTAGTCTATGAGAGCTAACTAATTTAAGCATGGTCTCATAACCAATTCACTCCTGTCAATCAAAATGTAGGTATTCTAATAATTGGGGACTACTTAGCTGTCCACGACATGATACTGTATAGAGGACGCACTATTCGGAGACTTTCATCTACAAAGTACAAACTATGTGGTAAGTATAAAATCGGTATAAAAGTGTCGGCACTTTTATGATCTGCGATGAGTATAGAATATTATGAACTGCAGTGGAAATCCGCTCACAGAATTAACTAGTGGCATTGGGTGGGCTATAGTCATGTCTATAAAAGTGTCTGATCTTACCTTACCTATATTTTTTAGTTTGGTGGCCAATATGGCTACAACAGCTCCGCACAATAAAAGATAGCGGATGCCGCGGATGGTATAATCTCGAACTCGAAACAATTGTTTATTAATGGACTTTTTATAGTGATGCGCCGAAATTCGTTTCACATTCGGTAAAACCGAAGTTCGGCAGCTTTTACCGAATTTCGGCTTCGGCCGAATTTCGGTAAAAAAATACCGAAGTTCGGTGATAGATACCGAATGTTCGGCAGTTTAAAATAAAACCCAAATTATACTAATTGACACACAATTTCTGCACTAAGATACTTCTCAAGTTTTACAAGTAAAATAAATTGATACTAGCTGATGCCCGCGACTCCGTCCGCGTGGATTTTACGATTTACCCGATGACTCCTAGCCCCTATTTTTTCAGGATATTAGCAATTTAGCAGTAGTAGTCCTACTTGCCCAATTTCATCAAAGTCGGTTCAGTAGTTTACTAGAGAAAAGGGAAGCGGTAATTAAAACACTTCGTGCCGAGTCGTAACCTGTCCATCATAAGAGCGCGTAGCCTTGACGAACTTCGGCCGAAGTTCGTCTTCGGTAGATTTTTGAACCGAACATTCGGCCGAATTCGACATTCGGTAGAACCCACATTCGGTGCATCTCAACTTTTTATCATCTCTCTTGATTTATTTATCTTCACCATCACGTAGCTGTGATTCTTGGTGGATGTGAAATCAATCTAGAATCATGCCGAGATATTACATCTAGAATCAACTTCAGTTATTACGCCTTGGGTGTCAATTGTCAACGATATTGGACTTCGGTGAACGGACATTCTGCGAATTAGACATTCTGCGCCTAAATGATTTATCATATGAGTAGGTACAGTCAAGAGCACGCTAAGCTTGACACTTTGGACTTTGAACCGGCCCTGTATTCTATGGCGCGCAGTACAAATCAGAGCTCAGCTGAAACTGGTAGTGTCAAGCTTGACTTGCTCTTGACTGTACTACCTATACGCATATTATTCACTGGGCACCCGCCACATCTCGCACGCCGGTTGCTGGTTATTCTTACGTTGTGTGACTTTGCACTTACTTAAAGATACACGGAAACGTGACGCTAAGACAACTAAGCCAAGGAATTTACTTTATTGGTCTCTATCTTTTACCATAACGTCATTAATCCGTGTAGAGGTGCAGCTACGACTCCTGGAGCTTTAAACTGTCAATTTTAAACAATAACTAGTGTCCGACCGAAACTGGTTTTCCGGCCGAAACCTAAACAGAGTGTTCGGCCGTGGCTTCAGTTTCGGCCGAAACCGAAACTCACGTGGTCAAGTATAAAATTCCTTAAAATACTGAAATTTGGTGTATTTTACCTATTATTCTGCATTAATTAGGACATGAAATGGAAACACAGTAGGTGGATATATTAATTTTGTTGTATTAATTTATTTACTATACCTAATTAAGTATAAAAAAAAATTAACGCACGACATTCCTGAACAGTGTTATGTGTGGTATGGCACAGCCTCAGCATTAGGCTGCTACGGATAGATGACAATCACAATTTTTATTTACAATAGTTTTTATTATTTAACTAGCGACCCGCCCTGACTTCGCACGGGTGCAATGCTTATACTAAAACCTTCCTCTTGAATCACTCTACCAGGCTCCTCAGAAAGTATTGCGAAAAAAAGTTTTTATGTATGGGAGACTGGCCAGTTATAATGATTTTCGAAAATGTGATTATTTATAAGTAAAAATAGGTATGTTCCAATTTCAAAACTTCCCTCCACATTTTTTGCGAACTAATTCAAATTATTGTATCTCGCTGAAATATGAATCTGCGCCGGGAACATTTTAGAGCTATGATTTTTTACGATTTCAAGTGTCACCTGAAACCGGATGAATCGTACGATAGACTTCAAATGGCATTCATGGATGAAGACCCTTCCAAGGCAACCGTGTATCGTTGGTAGAACGAATTCAAGCGCGGTCGACCAACTTTGGGGGATGAAGAAAGAAGCGGTCGCCCTTTGACGGCTGTTACCGAAGAAAACGTGCTAGCAGTGAAAAATTTAATCCAAAACAAAAGGCGAATTACATATCAGGAGATTCAACACATATTGAAGATCGGATCGGGAAGCTTTCACAAGATTCTACACAGCCATCTTCGCGTGAGGAGGATAGTATCACGCTGGGTGCCGCACAACCTCACCGATGCTCAGAAGCAGGCCCGGGTGGAATGGTGCCGTGATATGCTAAACAAATTTGAAGCAGGCTCGTCTCGGCATGTTTACGACATCGTTACAGGTGATGAGTCCTGAATTTATCAATACTACCCAGAAACCAAGCGCTAGTCGACTGTTTGGGTGTTTCAAAATGAACCAACGCCTACCAAAGTCAAGCGATCTAGAAGCGGGGGGAAGAGTTTGATAGCTAGCTTTTTTAATTTGACAGGCCACTTGGTATCAATTCCCTTACGGGATCAAAGAAGCATCAATGCCGAATAGTATACTACCAAATGTTTGCCAGAAGTTTTTTCTGTTGTTAGCAACAAGCGACCAAACACAGGGCTCCGCGGGCTACTGCTCCACCACGACAATGCACCTGCGCACACCGCACTCAAACACGAGGGACTTCCTGGACAGCACGCCAGTCAAACTCCTGGGTCACCCTCCTTACAGCCTTGATCTAGTACCATGTGACTTCTTTTTATTTCCAAAAATTAAAAATCAGCTCAAAAGAATACCATTTTCATCGCCGGAAGATGCGCTGGCTGCGTTCGAGCAGGCTGTAAACGAGGTGTTTGCGGCGGACTTGAAAAAGTGTTTTGAAAACTGGTTTAGACGCATGAAACTTTGTATATAGGCTGGTGGAGAGTACTTTGAAAAGATTTAATAAAAAAAAATGTACCTATAGAACATTTTTTTTAGTTTCGCAAAACTTTCTGAGTGTCCCACGTATCTATTAAAAAAACCGCATCAAAATCCGTTGCGTAGTTTTAAAGATTTAAGCAGCATACATAGGGACATAGGGATATAGGGACAGAGAAAGCGACTTTGTTTTATACTATGTAGTGATTCACAACAGTTATTCTAAATATGCACACTGCAATAAGAGCGTATTGGTATTTCTATACTGAAGGGCTTCACATTGTCTCTGCAAAAGGCAACTGACACGCTAGGTACCTACCTAGCGGAAAGACGTGTCCATATCATTTACTTACGTAACCCTAATATTGGAAAGCACATCAAAGTGAACCACATTTGGCCTCCGCTCGCCGCGCGCCGCGCCCCGAGAGAACTACAAACATCCCGCATTTAAAGGAATTTCTGGAAGAGTCAAACAAAGGCACCGCGGCTAATTATTTTCTGTTTGCACTGAGGAAACACTTATTCAAAGGAACCCATCTTTTTGTCAATACAGGTAGATAAATATAGTTTTGAAGGGTTAATTTTCCTTGGGTCTTTTTATTGTTCTTGTTTACCGTTTAAAGTTGAGAGGTTTGAAAGATTACATAAGTATACAATTATCGCAGTAACAATGATGATAAGTAATATATAACTGTATTTAAATTAATCAAATAATTTTCTGTAATGCTTATTTTAATTACAAGCAGTTTAATTAATTAGGCAGTCTTATTTCCGATGTGACGAGTTTGTAACTGTTGTTGACGTCTATCTTCTAGAGTTTTCTAGTGAGCACATAAAAGGCATTAGATTACCTACATATTTTCAAAGATATATTTTATAGCAAATTGACATTTTATCTAAAGTAGAAAGAATGGCAACCTGCTGTATAATACCTACCTATATGCTTTTGCTTGTGCCAAAAATATCCTTGACATCATAGTATAGTGGTGCTATGCTACAACTTGTGCTTTATGGGCCATCATACTCGTCCGGTAGAGCGTCGTAAACATCGCACATAGAGCGGCATCTGCGAGCAAACGCAGTCTTTGCAGGAAATGTGTGAAAACAGATACCTACCTAAGAATAGAATTTTCTTTGGGTATAATTAAAACAAAAACATTTATTTAACCAACAATTCTGTTAAAAAGTGCTGGAAAATATTCCCTGAATTATACTTGTACAATGTTTTAGAGACCGCAGTCTAAAATGTTAAAACCGTAGAAACACGGAGTTCGGTCTTTTGCTTGCCTGGCTGCGTGCCTGGAGTACCTACCGCTAACGCCTCGCTAAAATTGTACCTACTTATACAAAAATATAGGCGAATAAGCCAAGATGCGTCACAGGCCCGGGCGAGCACCGAAATAATTTGGGTAAGCAAGCCCTATGCAAAATTCTAGTGTTGTTTGAATGTTTTAAACTAGAAGTAATTTTCTTTATTTAATACGCTTATACCTTTAATAAACAGTTACTAAGATTTGGATTAGGTACCGACCTGGATGTATCCAATATTTTTCTAAATATTTTTGCACTCTACAAAAGAATGTCTGTCCTCTTGTCTCGTGGACGAGGAGAGGATGAGGTTAGTGTCATTGTAGTAAGTAATTATACTGGCACCAAGCGAGCCGTTACCGGACCGGGCTGCACAGGCTGCATCACACGTGTCTCTACCAGACTAAGCGGCGCGGCGTCACACCAAGCCCTCGGTAGACTGTGCGACGCCTGCTTGCGTTTGCGTATAACAACTTACAACTTAGGGTATATTATGTACTACTTAATTCAAAAATTATCACTAGCTCGACGGTGAAGGAAAACATCGTGATGAAACCCGCAGGTAACATAATTAATTCTGAGACATGTGTAACAGACCCGGTCCGGCGATGGGCTCACCAGGCTCCAAAGAATATCCCGTGAAAAGTTGGTATATCCAGAAATGGAATACCTCTGCCTACCCTGAGTTTTTTTTATTAATTCAAAAATATTATAACTATAACAACAACTCGAAACACTCGCTACAACAAGTAGAGCTCCTTACGAAAATACGTAATATAATAATAATAAATAGGTACTGCCCATGACTTCGTTCGGGTATAAATTTGCAGAACCAAAAAGTCTTTGGTGTTGTTTTTTTGAAACAATAACAATTCTTTGTAAATAAATTCTGTAGGTTTACTTCCTCTCCCTGTAAACATTGCATGGTGGGTGATGAATGCGCTATCCCTATTGTACACGTTGTACACATACCTTCTTAGTCGTATACCCCTACATGTCTTATTAAGGTATAAGATATGTTTCTTTCATATTTTTTTTTACCTAAGTAAGTCTATTTTGTAATTTTGGGTTAAGTACCATTATCTATAAAAACGGCAAAAAAACACGTTTGTTGCATGGGAGCCCCCCTTAAATATTTATTTTATTTTCAGTATTTGTTGTTATAGTGGCAACATAAATACCTACATAATTTGTGAAAATTTCTACTGTCTAGCTATCGCGGCTCTTGAGATACAATACAGCCCGTTTTACCATTTGGGTACGGAACCCTAAAAATGAACCCTTATAAGATCACGTAGTCTGCCTTTCTTTTTAAAGTTTCATAAAATTTATGAGGATCAGGTTATAGTTATTTTAAACATTTCGATTGTGTGTATCCCCGAAAAACCCATTAAAATTTGAGTGAAAATATCTGATCTTCATTAGGGATTAGGACAGGTAAGCGCCAAGCGACGGAATTGGGTGGCGCCGGCGGCGCTACCTGCCATGCCTATATGGGTGCGATCAAGTGTGCTATAACAATCATAAATTAAAATGCGATTTATAAACAACTCTGTTTATTATAAGTAATAATAGTTATAATATTTTTTAATAAATGTAGGTATGCTTCATAATCATAAATCCCACATATAAAAATACAATCTTATATCTTATACACAAAAATAAGCTATCATTTCCAGATGATGGCATAATGCACTATGGCGGCGTGTACAATAAGGCACGATGAATGGGCTACGCCCCAGGCGGCGCCAGGCGGGCGACGGCGACTAGATCACAGAAGTTACGGGGCTGAGCCCCAAAGGCGTCCTCTCATCTGAGCGGCGCTGGGAAAGAGGGCACAGGCGTGCACCAGCGCGGCGCGGGACACGCGGTCAGCGCGCATCCGGCCGCGCTTTGCACCGGTACGAACGCCGACACGTGCACGCCACTGGTCACCGGCAGTGATGCTATTGCGGGCCGTTTCTCCTCCTCATCCTCAAGGAGGTAAGGTCTGAATAGTTTAAAAGGTTTTCTTTGTGTTGTTGCGTCCGATACAATATGAGGAGCATATACTGGTTGTAGTCCAGGCGGTGGTGAAGGTCGACGTACAGATAAGTCTATGGGTTCTGAAATCGGTAGTGGTAGTGGCATCGGTGGTGGCAATGGTGTAGGCACCTGCAGAGATGTGGTCACTTGCATTGGCGTAGGAAGCATCGCAGGTGGTGGTGATGGTAACCGAGCACTTTCAGGAGAACCAGCTGCATAGGGTGGTGGTGATGGAGCTGGCTGAGGAGCTCGCCTTAGGAGAGCCGCTCTCAGTGTAGGCTCGGCTTGGAGCCACTTCTGAATCTGACGACGATGGATGCCAAATTTTCTCGCAGTTGCACGTTGATTGCCTCGACATTGAGCGTCGCGTCTGTATGCTTCAAGAACTTGTAACTTGAATTGAGGTGGGAATATGCGCCGGGACCCAGCGCGGCCCTCGGGTCGGCGGTCAGTGGGCGCGGGGGCCGAATGTGTGTTGGCGGCTGCCATATTACTGGGAAGACGTGTGCGCGTGGCGAATATCGGCGCCGAACTGACTGTCGCTTGCTCGGTGCGGCGCGGATGTTGGTGGTGGGCTCGCTGCCCGTGGCGCGTACCAAACGAACGTGAACGCGCGACGCGAGCCTTGTATGCTCATTAAGGCCATTTCACATTGTCATTTACAATTAAAATAATAATAAATAATAATACATAATGTACAATAACATTTATCAAAGTGTATTTTATATACCCACTGAAATAAATGAATTTTGAATTTGAATTTTGAATTATCAAATAAAATAAAACAAAAGTTGACACCATTGTCAACCTTCAGGTTTTTTTGGCTAGTGATCTCGCTAGCTGACAAAATTTAATATTTTTATATTTTTGTTATGAATGTCATTTAATAAATGTAATGTTTATTCAAATGACTTATGAGATATTATTTTATTTGAGCAGCGACATTAAGATTAGTAGGTAATAATATGCATAGGTGGTCACTAGGAACTCTGTATATATATTTCTTACTTACTATTTGTATCTAAAATTTTATGTGCAAAGTTTATGATTAAAAAAATATGAATAGGAATATATGATTAAAGAATAAACAAAAAATAAAGAAAACAGGTAAAACAAAACCTTTGTGTGAGCCTATACGGACCACTTACTTACTTTTTTTTTAATTGGTTCTTTATTTAGCTGTGTGAAGTGTGAACGCTGGTTGAGGCAGTAATCTCGCCTCATTCTCGGCGTGAAAAAATGCCGCAAGTGGGAGCCGATAGCACGTAGCGCCACTGTTTCTATCTTTTTTCTTCATCTCTACTTTCCTATGAAAGAAAAAGACGGATAGAATTGCCCTGCCTTCGTCGCTGCCACATCCGTTTACGAAACAAGTTTGCATGCGATGTTGCCGGTTTGTGCGCGCGGGCGGTTCATGAGCTAAGCGGTGGGGTGCGGGCGGACAAGAATGTGCACGGAGCGACAACGCAACCGACCGCGGCAGACAGGGTGTCGCCGACTCGCCGTGGCGAGACAGGCCGTCGCTCGACGGCGCTAGCCCCCTCTGCACCCGCACCGTCCGCAACGCACATCAACAAGTTATTTCGGCTCAGCCTTTTGCGTGGATAAAAGATCTCAAGTGATTCGGCAGTCGCAGGCGGTTACTGCATTTGGAGTGTAGGCGGTCGCTTAGCGCCATCGCTCGTTTCGAGGAAAGTTGTTTTTTTCTGTGGGCGACGGCCGCCTGCCGCGCCTGCCTCGCGTCCGGCGACCGTGAAAACAGCGACGATCCAACTCCCCTTGCACACATTCTATGTTATTAAAATATTCAATATCTTTGTCACAAGTTATAGGTAAATTAAACAAACGCGTCCCTATTGAATTATTCTTTTATTGTTATAAATATACTGTACTTACACCTAAAATCTGAATTGATAAAATTAGGGAGGTACCAGGTATAAATAAGGCTTTCTAAACTTACTCTAGATGGATTTTTAGTTAAGTATATTGCTATGAATATAGGTAATTTCTTTTAACACTTGATTTGATAACTTAGAATTAGAAAATATACCTATACAACGCGTCATAGAATAAGAGTAATTCCTTATACTTACACCCAAATTACTAAATAAGTATAAGAAAAATACCTATGAATCCTATGATGTATTCCTACTTTTATTTTGTCTAACCAAATTTCTTAAATAAAGAGCAATAATAGTACGATTTTCGTTGGTTGCCCCCTATTCAGTTATGATAATTAATTTTTCGGAAAATATTAACATATTAAAAATAGCTGAAATCGATTTAGTATTCGATGAACAAAGTAATTTCACTTATTCTTATGGAATTGCGCTTATTCTGTTACATATTGTATACATATACATTTAAATATACAATGTTAATAAAACCTATAAATTGATTTAAGAGTGCAATGATTTTAGTGTCAAGAAAATGAGATCACCGGGCACCGTAGTCACCAGTAGGTACTGTTCAGGAAAATTTTAGGTAGGTAATATTATGATTTTCCTTATTTGCACGTCAATCTACACTTTTGGATGTAGAAATGTAGGTGGGGTAATACACCCAATTATTGACACCCAAGTTTAATGACACACCAACAGATTTTTTCAAAATTACTATATAGGTACAATTATACTTAAAATAGTTAGATAAAACTATGTAGGTAGGTATGTACCGTGTATATATGATTATTCTAAATATAATTGTGTATGGTACCTAATTAAAAGATGACCACGCTGTGAGTCTGTGTTTAGAAAAATATTGAGTATCTACCTACTTATCATTTCAGACAAGGTGTAGCCTACGTACCGAATGCAGGTTTAAAAGTACCTATAAGTTTAAAATCCAACATTTTCCTTAAGTTTGCCGTACCTATGTCATTTCTTCCCAGAATTTGATCCTTATTAACGACACTATCGAATAGTGTAATAATACAGTAGGTAGGTAGGTACGTATGTTTATTTTTTCGAGAATCCACGTGTTCGATTCCTGGCTAGGAATACCTACTGATTTTTCAAAAAACCAAAGATGCAGTTTTAGTTTTTATCAAAATCGGGCCCGAGACTCCTTTGAGTACTTTTCGCTATTCCTCATAGTTTCTGATTTCACCATCCACGCCTAGGGGCCGTTCAAGTATTACGTAAGCACTATGGGGGGTGGGGGGTCTTTGTTTTGCTTATTTTAGATGACATGGGGAGGTAGGGGAGTCTAGATGATGATTACGTCATCGGTAGTTATTTACTTTTTTACACGAATGGCCATCCTCACATTGTCTATGCTTGAAAACGAAACGCATATTCGAGGATTTGTTAAGTTCGTAAGATTATAATATTTTTGGCCCTTATTCTATGTTGAATACCATATGGATCGTTCTTCTTTTTAACCTACAAAAAGGTGTCTCCACCAGTTAGTGAAAAAAAAACCGAGGAAATTACCATTATTTTTTCTTAATTGTATATTAACATGCACTGTACTATACACATAATGTCTGTGCACGATCAAATAACATATGTACCTATTAAAAAATTTCATTGTAAAAAGTACGTTACATAGTTGTAAATCCGCGTGACAGAAGTGTATTTCATACAAATCATCAGTGTCTCCCGTTACCTCGGCTCGCGTATAATCCCTAATTATGCAAAAAAAAATATGATGACACAAAATGTAAAAATATCTAATAACTCCTAAATACATATATTACCTATCATGAAATGGCAACCATATTTTTTTATCACTTTTAATAAAATATTTAAAAATAATAATAATTTAAAAACTAAGTAGGTAGGTATGCATGCTAATAGTTTCTATCTAGCAGTAACCACGTACGGATTATGGTCAGTCAGTGACAGTACTTATAAAAAGTGACGAATATGAAGAAAAAAAATGGGCAACATTTTATGAACTTCCAATAAAAAGATTAAAAACATAAAGTCAACAAAGGGGCACAAGTCTTTCGGTAGTGTTTAAAAGTACTTCTATACAGGTGCTAAATTAACTTTTCTAAAACACCTAATGTGTTACAGCACAGCATAATCGTCGCCTATATACGCTCTATTATATTTCTAAATACGTTACAAAACATACAAACTACCCAGCATCACTATTTAGCTATAGGTACTCCAGGAAGACTGCACTTTAGGTCGTCCGCAGGGACTGGCCTAGACTAGAATGTGGCAACGGACAGACAGAAAAGAACCGGCCACCCGTCCCCCGCCCCACGATCGCACCACATACTCTTTCTTGATTGAAATTAATCCATGCTAATATGGGGCCCCACCAGGCGACTTTAAACCAGTTTGTTACATCGAAAAATTTACATTATAGATGATCTAACCTAGGTCTATTCTCCGATTGTGTAATTATTGCTGAACATGGACGATTATACCTACTTTAGTAAGAATCTTTTACCATAAATGGAAAATCTTTAAGTAAGTCGGGAAAACGCTTTCTAAAGCTCTTTTCTTTCTCGTATTACTTTAGATACGGTCTCGTTCTCGTTTAGTTTTGACACTTTTTGTAAATACATAGTTACTACTAATTTATTATTGTAAATTTATGTAGTTTAGTTAGTACCCACGATAGGTACTGTTTTTGCAATTGGAGAGCTGACGTGATGATTTAAACAGTACCAGTACCTACCTACATAATAATATTATTCTAGCGAAGCAGCAAGTATAAGTACCTGCCTACTGACTGACAGGCAAGGTCATAGTACCCAGTAATTTAATCCACCATGACATCATGGCGTTGCTAAAATATTCCATCGAGCTGGCTCTAGTTTTTGCAGTGATTCGCATGGAGATGCGGAGTCCGCTTTCGAACATGTAAGTACCTTTAGGTAGGTACCTATATGATATTATTTTTTACTTAAGTAGGTACTTACCAAAACAAACGGTCTTAAAAATAATAATGTTTGAACTTAATTATTTTCTAAAAGTACTTACCATTATTTTTAAATTTTGCTTCGCTTTTATCATTATAAATAGACACTTACTAAATTTTTGAGGCATCATACCTAATAATTAGGTAATTTAATTTATAACACATTTGCTCGTAAAAGGTGTCTTATTTCACCAATTTAAATAAAATATATAATATAAAATATAATAAAGAAATATTTATGTACATAATTATTTAATTTAATTAACTTTGACAGTAAAAAACAACCAATTGATCTGTAACAAAAACACAAAATTATTAATTTACTTTATTAGTAATACTGGCTGTTTTTTGTGCCTTTGCCTAAAAAAAAATGCTGATGCGCGCCGCGCGCTTTTTCTTAACGCTGTATTGTTTTTATTCGTTTACCATCGTCGGAGTTTTATTTTATTTCCTCGCAAATGTGTTATAAAACGTCGTATGACATACGTGCGCTTTGATAATTACAGCCTCTGCTTACTTGTAGCAATATCGCCTCGGCTGTAATTTTCAACCTACCGCACTTATATCATAATGTACCTACTATTACTTACTTAAATAAAATTTTCTTTTGGCTTAAATAGTGCGGCTAGGCCTTATTAATTAACTATTATTATTTTAATAAGGTTGAAAAAAGTAAGTACTTAGGTTCTAATTAAATTTTGGAGAATGATTCTAAGGTAGGTACTAAAAAGCATGAAAGCATGGTCATCTGCGCATCAAGTACCTAAGTGCGTTTCTGCACGGAAAAAACAGATTTCTTAGAATAATTTAGTTTTTTTTCACGCAAAAGCAAATTTATTTAATTCAAGAAAATGGTCCTCTCCCTATAGACGTAAAGAAATATTTTCTTGATATCAGCTAAACATTATCTTAAATAAATTTATTTAAAACAAGACAGAATCATACAACTGGACAAAAATTACATTTGATCTAAGAAAGGCATAATCTTGGATATCAAATAAAAAAATTTTTCTAACAAATTATTGTCAGCTCTTAGTTTAAGAAATGTATTTCTTGATTCAAGTATTGCAATACTTTTTGCTTAAAAATATTTAATCTTGAAAATAAAAACGCGTAGTCAACTGAAGTGAATCAGTTTCTTTATTCAAATATTTTAATAACGAGAGAATGTAATTCTATGGACAAACTTCCACCTGTTGACTGCCAACAACGAAAATGATGTTAATGATGATAATAATTTTGATGGTGACATTTTTTGACATTTTTGTAATTTTTTGTCATTTTTGAAACTTTTGACATTTTAGACCTTTTTGACATTTTGACATTTTTGAACTTTTTGACATTTTAACATTTTTGACATTTTGACATTTTTGACATTTTTTGACCTTTTTGACATTTTGACATTTTTTGACATTTTTGACCTATTTGACATTTTTGACATTTTTGAACTTTTTAACATTTTGACATTTTTTTACCTTTTTGACATTTTTGACCTTTTTTGACATTTTGACATTTTTTGACATTTTTGACCTTTTTGACATTTTTGAAATTTTTGAAATTTTGTCATTTTTGACATTTTGACATTTTTGACATTTTTGACATTTTTTGACCTTTTTTGACATTTTGACATTTTTGACCTTTTTGACTATTTGACATTTTTGAACTTTTTGACATTTTTGACATTTTATGACATTTTTGACATTTTTGACCATTTTTGACATTTTGACATTTTTGACCTTTTTGACATTTTTGAGCTTTTTGACATTTTGACATTTTGACATTTTTGAAATTTTGACATTTTTGAAATTTTTTGACCTTTTTGACATTTTTGACAGTTTTGGCATTTTTGAGATTTTTGAAATTTTTGACCCACGGGTCTGAAATGCCCAGTCCCTTTTGACCCACGGGTCTGAAATTCAAACTCGATCGAGGTATTGACCTAAGGTATCTACTGACCGAATTTGAAGTCAATCGGTCCAGTAGATCCGGAGATATCCTGTCGACAGACACACAGACACACAGATACACAGACAGACATCTTACTCAAACCATTAACTTCCTCTTATAATGCTACGCAGGAGGAAGTTAATAACCTAAAGATTGTGTTTTTTTAGATCAACATTACTATAGCATTGGACCAAGTAAATTTAATGTATTCGATGAAATTAATGTTTCTTTGGTTTCAAATTACCAGATTCTTTGATCAAGAAATACTGAACTAATTGTAAGTAATAATATTTTTCGTTTTAGTATTTTATGTACTTCGATTTATATATTTCTTTTTTAATTCAATAGTATTTTATTTAATTTCAAGAATATATTATGTTCCGTCTATATAGGATGTTAATTGATTCAAGATTATGTTTATTTGGTTCGAATTACCCGATTTCTTTGTTCAAGAAATACTTTACTAATTGGTATGGAGGAACGGAGGTGGAATGCTCCTCCATCGGTAAAAGAGAAGATATCTTCCTTTAGGCGAGGTGATCGTGCCTGGGGAACGCAGTCCAACGGTTGATGTCGGACAGTTGTATTTATACAAACTCATTAGAAAACTCCGATAGCGCGGTTTAGAACTCGGCCGTCTATTAGCGCGTTCTATGTAGTGTCGCTACATCACTCCCCCTCCAAGACCGGAGGTCGATTTCTTGTGCAGCGTCGATGCTTCGTAGGTAGCTTGCAAGTGCCAGTGCTGCTCCAATGGACCTGAATTGGCGGATTCTAGCTTGCTGTGCGACTGCTGCTGTGATGAGTGATGGCGATGCGATGCTGCTTCTGAAGTCCAGGTGTTCCAGAAGATTGCGCTGATGTCCAGGTGTCGAGGGTCACCAGTATGGAGGAACGGAGGTGGAATGGTCCTCCATTGCGAAAAGTGAAGATCTTCCGCCAGGCGTGGTGATCATGCCTGGGGACCGCGGTCCAACGGTTGATGTCGGACAGTTGTATTTATACAAACTAATTAGAAAACTCCGATAGCGCGGTTTAGAACTCGGCCGTCTATTGGCGCGTTCTATGTAGTGTCGCTACATAAGTAATAATGTTTTTCGTTTCAGTACAATAAATACTTCAAATTATGTATTTTTTTCTTAATTTAATAGAGTTTGATTTTATTTCAAGAAAATATTTTACTAAGCTATGTGCAGCATGTTTAATGATTCAAGATTATGTTTCTTTAGTTCAAACTACCCGATTTCTATGATTAAGAAATTACTTAATTTGATAATATGGCAAGTTATTGATGCAAGACGGATTGATCATCTTAGAGGAATAAAATTCCTAAATATTTTAAGCTGAGAGTATTGAAACTTAAATTTAAGTCAAATGTGTTCTCTTGAAATAAGTAGTAAATATCTTATCCGAATAATTATATTTCTAGGTACATTATTTCGAATGAAATAATTTTTTCTTGAACTGAGAAAACATTACTTAATTTGATAATATTGTAAGTTATTGATGCAAGACGGATTGATCCTCTTAGAGAAATTCCTAAATATTTTAAGCTGAGAGTATTGAAACTTAAATTTAAGTCAAATGTGTTCTCTTGAAATAAGTAGTAAATATCTTAAACGAAGAATTATATTTCTAGGTACATAATTTTGGAAAGAGGTATTTTTTCTTGAACTGAGAAAACATTACTTGATTTGATAATATTGCAAGTTATTTATGAAAGACGCATTGATCCTCTTAGAGGAATTTTAAAATATTTTAAGCTAAGAGTATTGAAACTTAAATTTAATGCAAATGTATTCTCTTGAAATAAGTAGTAAATATCTTAACCGAAGAATTATATTTCTAGGTACATTATTTCGAATGAAATATTTTTTCTTGAACTGAGAAAACATTACTTGATTTGATAATATTGTAAGTTATTGATGCAAGACGGATTGATCCTCTTACGGCCGTTCCCAATATTCAATCTATCTCTTGTTTTGCCATACTGGGGATAGAAAAACCTATCTATCTTTAATTTTTCTGTCCCAATAAATCTATCGTTGATAGGCAATCCTATCTAACGTTTCTATCTATCGATGGGAGGGCATACAGCTTACTAGGGATAGATATTTGTATGCAACTGACAGTTGGCGCGTCCCTATAACATTATTATCTGTCAGTGTCATTAAAGTTGGCTATCTCTAGTAACCTAAAATCCGATCCTTGGTTTTTCGAAGATAAGCAGACAGAAGGAAGATATAATAGGTAGAATACGTTGAATTTTCATAAAATAAGTTAGTTTCCCGTTGCAAAGAATGTCGGACTCAAGTTCAAGCGATGATCTTGCTCTTTTGGAACAATTAAGTGATTGGGAGTCGGAAACCGAAGAAAATGTTGCATCCCGATCGTATGAAGAACGCATAAATTACTTATATAAATATAACGATTATGAGTTTGATTACCGATTTAGATTAAGTATTACTGCGGTAAATGATTTACTCAAAGAAATATACCCATTTCTAAAAGTAACTTCAAAAAGGTAAGTACTTAACTAGAATTTTAGTAGGTATTTTTTTTCATGTTACTATTGTGTACAAGAGTTACTGATATGCTACAGATCATACAGTCTGTGATATGCTACAGATGTATCTATGTTCTACTTCGTTTACTTTCTTCAGGAACCACGGAATTTCACCTCTACATCAACTGCTGTTGACATTGCGGTTTTATGCATTGGGTACAATGTTAGTGGCAGTGGGTGACTACATAGGAGTCTCAAAATCAGCTGATACCTATACTATACCTCGCGTATAGTGAAAGACATATCTCGGGCTATTGCCAGGTTGTATCCGAAATATATATATGTGCATAACAATACAACGGAAGACTTTTATAATATTGCAGGGTTTCCTCGTGTATTAGGTGCAGTTGATGGCACACATATTCTGATGCAATCACCAAGTAAGTACTTATTTGATGTAATTAATTACCTCTAGAAGTCTTCATGAATTTCCTGTCATTGCTAACAAAAAATTATTTTGAACAGATTCAAATATTGGAGAAGAATTTAGAAATAGAAAATCTGTTTTTTCGATGAATGTGCAAGGTGTCTGTGATGCAAATTTGTTCTTTATGAATATTGTGTCCCGATGGCCTGGATCAACTCATGATGCTACAATTTTTAGTAATAGTGAGTTACGAGGTATGTTATATTACATTATGGTAGGCTCTCACTATACAAAACTACACTATTTTGGTCTAACAGTTATGAGGATGATTGTAGGGTTTTATTCAATGGAATCACTGTCTGTAACTTATATTACCATGGTAAAAAAGTTATTAAGCAGTTATTTAATTTTCTAGCTCAGTGTGAAAACGGTGTTTATGGCAATAGATGGTTAATTGGTGATAGTGCATACCCTTGCAAAGCCTACCTGTTGACACCATTACTCAATCCAGAATCGGGAAACGAAATAAACTACAACAGAGCACACATCAAAACTAGAAATACTATAGAAAGGTAAATCATCAAAACTTCTAATTCTACTAGTGTAGCTAGTATTGTTATAAGTGGAAAAAGATATTTTTTTTTACGAATAAATTTCTTTTCAGGTGTTTTGGTGTCTGGAAAAGGCGATTCCCGGTTCTTTCACTAAAAATTAGGCTTTGTTTGGAAACTATCCAGGCTGTAGTCGTTGCAACATCCGTGTTGCACAATATTTGCAGGAAAATGAATTTGGAGGAGCAGGAGCCCGAAATAGAAATTCCAAATCATAACATTAATATAACATCTGAGAATATTTCAGAAAATAATGCCATTAATCAAATTGAAGAGCGTCAAGCATTAATCAACAATTATTTTATGTAAATAGTTAATAAAACTAAAAGTATAAGTACACAAATTTTTTGCATTTATTTATTATCAATATTAATTATCACAAAAGTTTGTAACGAGACCACTGTGCACTGATTTTGTCTGTTTTTTCGATCTGTCAATGCCGCGCAAAGCGACGTTCTCTCACTTTGGAGGCGCGTGGCCGACTGAATTCCGCGAGCGTTCGCATTCGTATTTGAATTTGCGCGCCGCTTCATAGTAATTTGTATGAAGATTTTGAGCGAAAAAATTGGTCAAGTTTGTGATTTTTTTACACAAATTCGAAATATAACATGTACCAATGAGTTTTTTAAAAACTTACGTACACATTTATCACTAGCTCGACGGTGAAGGAAAACATCGTGAGGAAATCCGCAGGTCCCAGTATTAATTCTGAGACATGTGTAAATAGACCCGGTCCGGCGATGGGCTCACCACCTATCACGTTTAGGGGTCCCAAGAACATCTCGTGTAAAGTGGGTAGGTAAATCCAGTAATGGAATACCTCTGCCTAGGACGAAGATGAAGGGTTTTCCACGAACGGTACAGCAATTATCAAAGGATCTTCCACCTCCACATTTTCTGTGACCTCCACCTCTGCATCACCTCCAAAAGAAACGCTGTAGCCGTCACAAGTTGGGCCTAAAATTGCAGCAACTTTTTCCAGTGCATCATCTGGTGGAATATACTCTGGTTTTCCACCACCAGTCTTAAGATTATTCATTCTTATTTTGGTACTCCTTTTACGGGCAGTTTTTTTTAAATTCTCCCATTTAAGCCTGAGCTGCTCCGGTTTTCTGGGGTTACTTGCCACTACTGAGTTAAATGTGTTAGTTATTTTTGACCAAGCAGCTTCCTTGAGCTGGTTGTTGCTGGCATTTGTGGCTTTACTAAAAAGCACAGGATTTGCCTCAACTAAGTTGACCAGTTGCATCACTTCTTCTTTTGTCAGTGGAGTGCTTTTTTGCTGAAATATAAGAACAACAATGTAATTGCTTTCCTACACAATATCGAATCAATTCTGTCACATAAACGTGGTAGAATATAACTGAGATACTTACTGCCGACATTTTTGTAATGGTAAATAACCGTATTAATAAAACACAAAGCAATACAATGAACATAGAGCGAGCGTCGTCTGAGAGAGCATGAGCATCACAGATGAGCATAGCATGTCAATAAAATAATGTAACAAACAAAAGGTCTGTCAGTATCAAAGAGATTAAAATATAATAAGGCCCTATTAAATTTAAATCTCTTTGGTCAGTATAGAACGTTCCATTTCATTATTGTGCTTATTATAAATTCAAACGTTTTCAAGTATTAATTTCCACTTTAAAATTAATCTTAGTAATTAAATAATCTCGACATATTATGTAATATAATATAACAAATATCATTTTATTTATTATGAATCAAAATTCCATTTATACTTCATTGTAAATTCACTGAGAGTGCTAGTGCCACTGCGTGTTTTGGAACGCAAGAGAGGGCTCAGATATGCGGCTTATCTACTGTCAACTGGAGATAGCAAACACCTATCTGCACCTATTGGGACCACTTCTAAAGATAGATAGCTGATTACTAAGGATCGAGGATAGCTATCTATCTTGAACCGTAGATTGAATATTGGGAACGGCCGTTAGAGAAATTCCTAAATATTTTAAGTTGAGAGTATTGAAACTTAAATTTAAGTCAAATGTGTTCTCTTGAAATAAGTAGTAAATATCTTAACCGAAGAATTATATTGTTAGGTACATTATTTCGAAAGAAATATTTTTTCTTGAACTGAGAAAACATTACTTGATTTGATAATATTGTAAGTTATTCATGCAAGACGCATTGATCCTCTTAGGGAAATTTTAAAATATTTTAAGCTAAGAGTATTGAAACTTAAATTTAAGGCAAATGTGTGCTCTTGAAATAAGTACTAAATATCTTAACCGAAGAATTATATTTCTAGGTACATTATTTGGAATGAAATATTTTTTTTTGAAACAAGAAAACATTACTTTATTTAATAATATTACGAATTATTGATGCAAGACACATTGATACTCTTAGAAGAATTTAAAAATATTTTAAGCTAAGATTATATTCTTGACTGAATAATATATTTTGAGAAAAAAAAGTTTCAAGGTAAGATCAACAGAATTTTTAACTCGACACAATATTTTTGAATCAAGATGATATATTTTGTCTAAAAAAATATTCCAAGATATTTGTTTTACTAAAATGAAGAAATCCTTTTTTTCTGTGTGGCAGTACCTATAAGTCAACACGCTTTCTACTACGTACACACCTACCTACACTTACAAAGTTTTAGGAAAAAATGTAACAAATATAATAATAAATATATATGGGTCATATGGATCAGGTGCAAGTGGCAACAACAAGCAGTAGGTAGAGGTATATAACTATTTGATTCGATCTACTAAGTTTATAGATATCATCGAGTAGAAAACTGTTTTGTTTGATAAACATTAAGTCAGTGATTGAACAAACCCATTTAACCCAGTACCACCAGTAACCCACCCAGTAACATTAGGAGAGAGCTGCGATGCCTATGTTTTTCAAAATACTGTTATGCTTCCAGAAAATGTAATCTGGATGTAGATATGACTATGTTAAAGAAACACAGCTATAAAGTGTTCCATTTTATTTCACCCTTGAACCTTCAGACACCTTGTAGGTAGGTAGGTATCTCTGTAGGACAGACAAGCAGCCGCCGCCGCTCATAAAATGAGCTAATCAGACCCACAGACACATCGACGCCGCGCTGCCTGCGAGCCATACCAACGAACCGCACTCAGGTACAAAACGACTTATCAACCAAGTAGCGGCTTGAATTAATAAGCTTTATGCGGATCACACAGGCTTCTATATGCAAAAATAATCCCGAAGCTATAAAACACTTCAATCGACACCGTGTTGCTATTTCCATAGAGACCTATACACATCACTACCATTGGAAATTTGATTCTTCGAATTAAGAAAGAGGGATTATAATGCAATGTTACCACTCATTTGGAGAGCTCTTGGAGGATAAAGTGTTAAGCACACGTGCGTTTCAAAGTCACCCAAATGGGGACCAGTCCGAGTTCCACAGTATATCTTTCGAGATCGTAGCATTGATAACTGTCTGTATCAGTACTGGAACTCCGTTCGATCTTAATGGCAGTTGCTTGCTTGGTTAGGGAGAGTTCAACCACAGAATAATAAATAGTAGTAACGTACTCAACGTATAGTTAGTTACAGAAGTCGTCAAATACGTCGAAATTAAAGAATACCTATGATGAGATGAGATGTAGCAAACACTACACATCTACTTATGAAATTGACGATGAAATATTTTGAAACTTTAAGGTCCATAAATAGCTAACTCTACTTATTTGAAATACTAACTACAAATACTACAATATACCTTAGCGTCAGGTATTTGAAATACCAAATATAAATTTATTTTTTAAGAAGTAATTGAATTACAATTACGAAATACGTATTTCTGTTTCAATTCTGTACGCATTTAATTCCAAGTACTAGGTACCTAATTCAAATAGGTACTGCCCATTCCCGCTGATCGAAAATTTCTGTTCGTAGGTGTAGATCTTTGAAGATCTATTTAAGGTCGATATACTCTTTGGTTAATCAAATGCTTAGTGTTTAGTACACAGCTTAGTGTGTAGTATTTGTTTGGTAGGTGAATGTGATGTACTTAACTATTACGGGTAGGCTGCATGCTTACCTGCTTAGTTCATTTTTCGAAGTTCGAGATATGGATGATTAATTCAATGAACGTAGAGCAGTGATAGCCTTTACGGTTAAAGAGCCGGCCGAAAATCAGTGAGGCTCGGGTTCGAATCCTGGCATGTACCAATGAGTTTTTCTAAAAACTTAAGTACATATCACTAGCTCGACGGTGAAGGAAAACATCGTGAGGAAACCCGCAGGTCTCAGAATTAATTCTGAGACATGTGTAAATAGACCCGGTCCGGCGATGGGCTCACCACCTATCACCTACGGGTCCAATGTATTTCGTGAAATGTGGGTATATCCAGTAATGAAATAGATTAGATAGAGATTATTATTTATATTTATTTTATTATTAATTCAATGTGCCTATATCTATTGTACCAACTCCCTTTAACTCCACAAAGTTTTGTATTACGGAGTCTGTCCACCTATTAGGCATAGAAACAAAAGAAAAAATCCTACGGGAACGGGAATAACAGGATAACCTTTTCTTCTGGTTTTGTGTTAGTTCATTTAGTTGAGGATATGTAGTACGTACCTAGGTAAGGAAAGAGAGAGGGTAATAAAATAATTGAATCAAAAATTAGAACTTCATCTACCTATACTTCATACAAAATGCTCAGCAAAGGCATAATTTATATGGGGCGATGATTTTGTTGTTACGAATTTCTAATTCTTTTTACCTAATGTGGTTCAGACGTTCAGAGTCATGGGTAATCTTTAAAAGTCATTCTTAACTTTTTTTGTCTTTTCAGTTGTAGGTGTAGGTAGGTAGTACGTGCATTTCAATAAAACATTAGTCTAGTATAAACGTATAGTTGGGGAGATGGCACATTGGAAAAGAAACGCAGAAAATATAGATTTTCCTTTGCATAGGTACTCTTCTCTGTCATTTTGACGCTTGTATTGGGCGGTTTCGGAGATTAGCGTGTATGATCATAGTGGCACGTGTGTTTGCTAGCGATTCTGCGCGGTTTCACCCGCGAAGTTCCCGTTCCCGTTTGAATACGGGAATAAAATATATGGGATAACTGATAATGTAGCATTCCATTGTTAAAATAATTTTTAAAATAACAAAATAGTAACTTGAAATATGATATTTAGGTGTCTTATATGAAATTAAGGTTTTTTTTTGGTTTAGGAATTATCATTTGACTGTTAATGTGGACCTGAATCCAAAACGTAGTAAGGTATCCGTCCTATCGCCGACAACCGGTTTGTGGTCACCTCATCTCACCTGCGCCACTGCGCTCTGCGTCGCGTAGGCCCGCGTTCTCATTCACGGCCGCATTAAATAGCTTTCTACCAATGAAAATATCTTGTTAATTACATAAAACCGACGAACAGCAATGACTTGCGGAGATGTCTGAGAACGCATGGTGGGTCCAATTTATCTAGAGCATACCTATCTCATAGTTAATTTACAAAGATACCCATACTTAAACGTTTTTATAGCACTGAGTATGTAGTACCTACTTCACAACTACATTTATATATTGCCACCAATGGTTTTAGGCATCATTATAAAATGCCTACTTTCCCATGCCTTATTTACAAAAGCAGAAAACCATTATCAGCTTTATCAGAGTCTTGTAAAACTATAATATCAGTCTCTATCAATCTCTTCAGCAAGATAACAATAATTTGTGAGGGTACCTATGAATTTGAGATGTGGCCAAATAATACTAGTGTAGACTTAGGTAGGTAATTCTACGAAGTTAACGGTTAATGGTTAACTATGATGTGCAAGTTGTGCAATCAGGCAATCACGCTTAACTTAAGTTAGCGCCCGCCTACGCCTACGAGCTAATAATAATGCATGAAGCCTGCCCCAAGCAAACCGTTACTCAATATCTAGATTCTGGAGGTCAAACAATAATGAACATTAACATTCAATAACCCACAAAACGCTGCACTTTGTCACTTATTAACGCATTAACTGTACTAGTTCTGATAACGACCATATTAATACATTAATTTGAAAAAATAATTGTCTTTGCATTCCCAGTAGGTAATCGTGGAATTAGGTACCCAATTTTAACGTGTGCATCTGGATTGAGGGCCCACTTTTTAAATTATTGCGAAACGAAATGATACTTACAGGGCATTTACTTAAAATTTTGTAAAACCTAAAGCAAAGATTCTTAAATTTCTTAAACGTGAATCAAAAGAGTTATGGTCAAATAGCTTGGGCCCTCAATCCTGACGCCTGCATAAAACGGCATAGTCGAATCTCAGAAAGTACTATCCCTGGGATAATAATTTTTATTCGAGTATTTAGTTAGGAATTTGTTAAATACATTAAGAAATTGTCAAGTCTTAAGAATGCGACAATACAGATTTATGGCGCTTTAGCTTGGGCCCTCAATTCAGCAATTTTGATATTGTAGAATCAGCAAAAAATATGAGTTTTTCTAAGGAAAGATATTAATACGACTATAATATATTTGAGTTCCATATCTCGGAAAATTTGTTAAAAAGAAATAACGACACAAAAGTTAATTGTTAAAAAGTTATTGAAATTCGTATTTTTTCAAAACGTCTGAACTGAGGGCCCAAGGTTTTTGTCAGTATTGACTAGACTAAGCTTTCTACACTACCGCACTTTAGGCTAAGTATTTTAACAAATTCTTAACTAAAAGGCTACAAAGCGTCCATTCTTCTAAATGCCGTACTTTAGGAGAAAATTGATTTTCGATGTTTTATATGAGAAAATTCAGTAGGGTGACCATAATGTTTATCGTAAGTATAAACAAGTATTCGTTGTGATCATGTAAGTAGTATTTTGTAAAGCGCAGATACAATATATATAATTATACAACGCGTAACAGAAAAAGCGCAATTCCTCATACACCCCGGTTAGTAAATTAATATAAAAAAAGATGCAATCGAACTTTAGTTGTGTCCTATTTTCTTAAATATCGTTCTATAATACTACGATTTCAATAGATAGCATTAAATTCAGCTATGCTAATTCATTTTTCGGAAAAATTTAACACATATTAAAAATAGATGAAATCGAATATGTAGTCGATACTGAACAAACTAATTTCAGGAATTGCACTTATTCTGTTACATATTGTATATAATATATAAAGCTCGATATAATTATATACGATTAGCTGTGCTGTGCCTTCACCTACGTATGCGTGGAAAAATAAAATAAGAAAGTGCCAATAATCAATGAAATTATGTACCTATTGGACGTATTAAAATTATAACCCTGTATATTAACAACTAGCATTGCTTTGCGGTTTCCTCCGCGTAGTTCCCGTTTCCGTGAAAATACGGGAATAAAATATAGCCTTTGTTACTCCCTGGTAATGTATCTTTCCATTTTTAAAAGAACTTTTTAAATCGGTAACGTGGTTTAGGCCTGTTCCCGTGGGAAAATTATAGCACATGTTACTCCCAGAAAAGTACGCTTTCCACTGGCAAAACATTTTTTTTAAATCGGAAAAACCGGTAGTATTGGAGCCTTTTCAATACAAAAAATCAAAAAATTCCTCAATCCAATATATTCCAGTTCCCGTGGGAATATCAAAAAATCTCTTCATAGCGGTTGCCTACGACATATAAGACGCCTACATAACATATTAGAAATTGCGGGTGCCCATCGGCGTTTCCTGCGCGGATCCGGTTTATTCCCGTTCCCGTGGAAATTTCCAAAAATCTCTTCATAGCGGTTCTCTAAGATATACAAGACACCTATATTTCAAGTTTCTAGGTGTTATCGATTTCTTTTTTCACCTGTTTTTATATTTTCCCGTGGGAATGAGATATTTTTCTGGAATAAAGAGTACCCTAAATGTTGACCCGGGTACTCAGTTATTTCCATACCAAATTTCATCAAAATCTGTCTAGTAGTTTTTGCGTGATGCGTGCACAACCAGACAGACAGACAGACAGATATAGACAGACGGACAGACAGACAGACACAAATTTAAAAAGATGTTGTTTTGGTATCTATATCGATAATTATATAGACTAGATAAAATAGACTCGTTAAAATTTTCAAAAACATTTCATATACAGCCGCGGCCCCGTTAGAGTTTTGTTTTATGTATAGATAACATTTTTACATATTTAGCTTACAAATAAGGGTACTCACCTTAATTTGTTTTTAACAAGAAAATAAAAATAATATGAAACCCTGCCAAAATCTTTATTATTTTACATTATAATCTGCCAAAACATATGAAATTGTATGTATATAATTATATTATACTATCACTAATATGAGTCAAAACCCGAAATACACAGCAAAATGAAAATTAAACAAAAAACATGACGGGAACGCGCGTACGTCAGGCGTCAAAAATACGAATACTATGATAACCATTTAAATAACACCCTATAATAATTATTGGATCACACAAAACGTAATCGCTTCCGACAACAACTATTCGCTTATGAAATATCTTATATGAGGATACATGCTGATTTGTCTCAAAAAAGTAACAAAATCATATACACCCTACTGAATTTTCTCATATAAAACATCGAAAATCAATTTTCTCCTAAAGTACGGCATTTAGAAGAATGGACGCTTTGTAGCCTTTTAGTTAAAAATTTGTTAAAATACTTAGCCTAAAGTGCGGTAGTGTAGAAGGCTTAGCCTAGTCAATACTGACAAAAACCTTGGGCCCTCAGTTCAGACGTTTTGAAAAAATACGAATTTCAATAACTTTTTAACAATTAACTTTTGTGTCGTTATTTCTTTTTAACAAATTTTCCGAGATATGGAACTCAAATATATTATAGTCGTATTAATATCTTTCCTTAGAAAAACTCATATTTTTTGCTGATTCTACAATATCAAAATTGCTGAATTGAGGGCCCAAGCTAAAGCGCCATAAATCTGTATTGTCGCATTCTTAAGACTTGACAATTTCTTAATGTATTTAACAAATTCCTAACTAAATACTCGAATAAAAATTATTATCCCAGGGATAGTACTTTCTGAGATTCGACTATGCCGTTTTATGCAGGCGTCAGGATTGAGGGCCCAAGCTATTTGACCATAACTCTTTTGATTCACGTTTAAGAAATTTAAGAATCTTTGCTTTAGGTTTTACAAAATTTTAAGTAAATGCCCTGTAAGTATCATTTCGTTTCGCAATAATTTAAAAAGTGGGCCCTCAATCCAGATGCACACATTTTAACAGTGACAATTCAATAATGATGTAAAATTATTTAATCGTCGTACCTTCTGTAATGTCCACTTCGTTTGACTTATACTCTAGTATCTAAGACTTATAATCTAACTAGCGACCCGCCCCGGCTTCGCACGGGTGCAATGCTAACACTAAAACCTTCCTCTTGAATCACTCTATCTATTAAAAAAACCGCATCAAAATCCGTTGCGTAGTTTTAAAGATTTAAGCATACATAGGGACATAGGGATAGAGAAAGCGACTTTGTTTTATACTATGTAGTGATGTGAGTAGAATAAAGTACCTACCTAAAGGTGCTACCTAATGATTATTGAGTACCTAGGGTACCTACCTACTTTCTTTTAGATCGTCACATAATGATTCTGTAAGTACACTAACTACATAGGTACTGCCCGCTTTTCCATAATAGTACCTACCTACGCCCGGTGCTTGCGCTAGGATAGGTAGATAAAATTTAAGTTTCTATTCTATTAATGAATCGTTAATTTAAAACAGCTCCGATTGTAGCTTAAACTTAACACTTTACAACCATGATTACTAAGTACTTATACGTACACAACACAATGTAGGTACCTATGCGTTTCAATTTTGCAGTCATTCACCAGTCGTTAGCGTCGGGGTTATTCTTGCTTGCACACTTAATTTTGTGTAGTTTTTGTGAAGCTCTTTGAAAACGAACTGTCTTCCGCTAAACATAGGATGAACTTTATTCGTTTTACCGGACGACTAAATAATTTTATTTATCCACTTATCGGAAACCTAGCAACAGCCCTTTGAAAATTCGACACTTTCATTCTTACAACGTCTTGTTGCAGCTATACAGACAAGATAATTACTGAATATAAGAGTTCATACGTTACGGTTTCTATCATTAAGAAGCATCATTACTTCATTAATTAGCTGTAGTTTTTAATTTACGAATTGCGTCTGACATGTGGAATGACCCGACACAGTCCCCGCGATGGCATCATCGCCAAATATAGTTGCAGATAAAATATTATCTCTACTTAAGTGAGTGACGTATCGGCAAAGACCAAACGAGAAACGCCACGACGACGCGACGACGGATTAATTTGCACAAAATAGACATAGTGGTGACTGTAGTGACCATGCTGCAGACCACACAGACCTGAAGTGATGCTGACCATTGAACTTTAGTTATGATAAATGTTTGCTTGCTAATTGGCTAACTAGCGGCAATCGCAAGTAAAGTCAGGTAAGTAATATATTTCTCATTGCAAATAGGTGCCTACCTACTTATTCTATATGATGCATTTGACTTACTGGCATATTACCTATTTCTCTCGTGCAAAAATCGCCTACGGGAGTCGATATGCTTTTGGAAATCTCATTAATATTTGTCCATTATTGTATTTGTGGACATCACGTTTTTGTAATTTGTAATTAAAATTAGTAAAAAAAATACAAAGGTTTTTTTTTAATCAGAAAACGTATAGTGTGATTTTCATACATTCATGAATAGGTACTAGAGAAGATTTATTTTAAATTTTCAGCTCGATACCTACTTATAGAGAGGTAAGTATATATATACCTTTATATAGGTACTCGTATGTCTTCCATGATATTACCACATATAGGTATTATATTACCAGTATATCAGTGATACATAATTGATTCGGTATTGTTCATTCGACATTGCAGGAAAGTACACTACTTACTTTTATGCGAAGATAAAGATCGATAGAAAACGTATGATGTCATACCAGCATTATTGCACGATAGTTATCATTCTAAGGTATTACGATACGAGTACTCAGTCACGCAGACTGTCGAATGCAGTGCGCCGGTGAAGATACAAACTCTGCAATTATTAAAACAATCGATAATCAATAATAAAATAATTCAAAATAATAATTTTTGGCACCGCATGGCAAGAAACGCCGTAGTCGTCCTCATCTCCTGAAACCTTATTTATTTTATTGGGACATCTCTTGAAAATATTACATCGAGTACTACCTACTTGCAGTTAATCTCTACCCAACGCTGTTTTTATACAATAAGCAATATAATCTACTTATTTTAAATTTAGGATCGTGTTCGAACTCGTTACAGCATCACCACGCCACACCCAAAACTCCAGCTCAGTTGCTGACTGACTAGGTACCCTACGTACGTAAACAAGCAAATCGACGAACGTGGCAATTTATAAAGTCACTAAAGCTATTATCGAGTAGTAACAGAATAGGTCGACAGGCGAATATTGTGTGAATTAGCGGTGTGATGTGGACTGCAGCGTGCCACGAGCGTCATCGACCGCGGCGGGAGTCACGCGAGCCTGGCGCCCGCACCGCGCAGTCCATTCCCCAGCAAAACAAACCCACCATCTTGTTTTTTAAATTCTATGCAGGTGTGATTACTACGCGTTTCCTTTCTTCGATCGAGGTTGGTTTAATAATCGTGTAAACGTTTTTATAGTCCTGAGTTCCTATCCTAAGTACTTAGACTCTTAACGGTATTGCATAGTATTGCCGATAGACGGTTAGTTTTCGCAACTTGACTATACGTGTAGATGAAGTTCATCAAATGAACGTATATTATGATAATGAATGACAATACAGATAAACCAATTATTCATCTTTGTTTTCCTGTGGTTTTCCTTAATGATAATGTCACATGCAAACGTAGGTAATTTAATCATCCGGAGCGAAGGACCAACTTACTGTAAGCAAGCGGACTGCATGTTGAATTGACGATTTAACGTTGTTAAGACTGGTGTACGGTGCAGTATTTACCTAGGTATTTCAAGTAATAATATACTGTTGGGAAGAAACCAATTATTTTTTCAATATTTACAGATAAAAATGTTGGCTAAAGAGGAACCATGTGGAACCACACACACCATAGAAAGTTTAAAGAAAAAGAGCAGTTACAGTAGGTACCTAGATACCTAAGACCATATAACCATAGATAACCATAGGAAAATAATTTCATTATAGTCTTTATCAGAATTAATTTATATTTTGTTATGTAGGTACTTTAAAAAATATTTTGCACTCCGTTTCTCTATTTTACTCGAATGATAGCTGGCCCACGTGCAGTGCAGAATAATCGAGCAGCGCCATGTTGCATTGTGCAACGGTCCGCCGCTCGCCGGGTGGCGCCTAGCCAGCGGACCACGGCCATCTAACGCAATCATCAGCTATTTCTAGCACCCACATCATTATAATGACCGCGATAGCCGATAACAAACCGACGATTGACGTCGAGGCGTCCGTTGGCTGATTCAATACAAGACAATATAATAAAATGCTTTCAATAATACTAAGTGACTCGACTCTGATCCTTTTTGTTATCAATCCGAAATTAACAAAGGCGTTATGTACACATAGTCACATACCTACCTGGTCAAGTGTAAGATACTTTCACTACCTTCTAGGACAGTCTTTCAACGACCTTTAACGTCAAATTAATCTAATCTAATCAAAATGTACCGTCGTACTATAAGTATATACTATCACTGCGATTTACGTCAATTGTAGGAATAGGTATTGAAAGTCTTTCAAGTTTCACCTGATCAGGTGCTACTTGCGAATCTTGCGATGATTGTGTCATCGGCAACGAGTAGGACCCCACAAGCGGATGTAGATAACATTTTGCTGCGTTGACATCACGTACCCGATGAATCGTGGGAAAATTCCTGACAAAAATACATATTTTACCGTTTTAACTATTTCAGTGAGAATACTGCAACTATGTGTAACACCTAAATCAATTTAGCTATATTCGACAAATAAAATAACTTAATTTTTATTTACTTATACTATTTATTAACATTTTTGCTTTACCATCTCAATTATTAAAATTTGTCCTCCTGTTAAGTAAAAAGTTTCACAAAAGAAAATTGCTGCAGTGCAATCATCGCAGCTCATAATTATGCTTTTAGTTTAGGAGTGCTGTTTTTCTACCTTCTTCAACTTTTTGATGCGGTAGGGGTCTTGCCAGTACCTATGGGTTGGTGGTGTGGTGAGAGGAAACCTGTTTGGTAGGACGCCGGCCGCCGTTGTGGGCGTCTGCCGCGCCTAACTCTACCGGAACTCTACCTACCTCGATTTCAACTCTCCAGTCCTTTACAACGGTCATTAAAAACATCAAAAAAATTAAAAAACCTATACCCACATAATATATGTGTTATCTGTTTAAAGTTAACTATATCATAGGCCTCATTTTGTGATGTATACCTACCTATATGTTTTATCTTGGTAGATACTAAAACTAACTAAAACAGCTTTCTTAGAAATTAAAATAGAATGCGGTAAAATCGTAAGAAGCCGCGCTCCGAGCCCAGCCGGTATTGAAACAGGTTGTGATTTTGTTTAAAACGTAGGTAGAGGTCCATTTAAGCCGCAACAAAAAATTAGGTGCCAATAAAGGGACGGAAACCCATTGTTTGAGTGTCATTCTGGTATCAGGAATTTCGGGAAAAAAAATAAGGTCCAATAGAATCGGGCGGCGGGGAATACAATGGAGCCTTTGTGAACACGGCGCCGATCGGTCTGGCGGCGCGGGCGCACGGGCAGCGCGACGCGCCGCCGAGTCTGGCGCGCTCGGTCCAGTATGTATGAAGCATAACGTGCATTGTTGAATGCGCATTATAACATACGCTCACGATCCCAACATGGCGCGGGTGGAGGAGCTGCGCGCGCTTTTCCATCTGCTTATAATGCGGCGTGTGGCCCCAACCCGCGACTCTACGCTTGCGCTTCCCTACATATAAAACGCAGACAACATTAATCCGGCACACAACAATAAATCCGACCGCTACCGTTCATGTAATTCAATTGTATGTCTACGTAAACAGTGCCACCTATGCCCACTATTAACGATTCTATTGCGTTTCAAATTAACTCTTCAATTCATTCTACAAGCGACACTCACTAACAGAAACAGTTGCATACACCGTATACACTGGAAACCTAGCAAGCTAGCTTGCTAGACCTAGGTAGGTACTTTATTAGATTTAATTTAAGTATCATAAATTGCATTAAGTAATTAAGTAGCTACCCCTTTTAAAAAAATACTTACTCAAATAGGTATACTTGTAATACATTCTAGTAACAATATACCTATCCCTTATTTATTAGTCACACATCAGGCCACCTCGATTGAGTGCAGTGAGTCAACGAAGTTGTGCTTACGCTCAATAAGGAGACAACATTCTACGAGTTTCCTGAATTCCCGAGATAGGTACCTACCTAACTAGTACTTCTCGCTGACTAGTGACTATAGGTAATAATAATATCTACCTATGTACATAGTTCTGGACTTACGCTTAATTAAATTCTTTGAATGTCTGTTTAACCTGTCATAAGGTTAATTATTTGTAGTAATAAAAAAAAATCGGTAAAGGTTAGCTTCAATACAAAGGGTTTTACCCAATGATATTAAATTGTCTTATTTAATATCATTGGGTTCACCGATAAAATCCAAATTTTAATTTTGCATCCGAATTCAAGGAATCGTAACATGAGATTTTTGCGGTTACAAGTGATACTATAGCCTCGACAGGATTCCTCTGTACCACAGTATTATTACGTGTAGGTAACTACGATCTCCAATGTTAAAAATCTGCTGCCATGCCACAGATATATGCCCTGCAGATCAGAAGCATATGATGTTAGTTTGGATATCGTGGTACGGGTGTGCGGCGCCCGGCATCAAATTCCAAGAAACTGTGCCTGGCCTTGTGGCCTCTTTGATCCTTCGTCATGACAGAGCAGATACCTACAGTTGATTTCGCAATACTTCAACGACACTTATCTATCAGTAGTCAAGCATAAGAAAAATACTTTCCAGTTAAGTCATGTAGGTAATTAATTATCATACCTGTCTATGATTGGTTTTGCTACATTTATAAAAAATAGTTAACTAAAGTATATTTGTTAACTTGTATTTAGGTAGGTACCCTATTTTTGTAAAGTAGGTACCTACTTAGATAAGTACCTCTATTTATAACTATTTAGTATTCCCTGCTTTAGTAACAAGCCTGTGGGCCATCTGTGGGCTCAGTTGGTAGTGACCCTGCCTTTTGAGTCGGATGCCGCGGGTTCGATTCTTGCTCGGAGACAACATTTGTATGGATGAACATTATACACGTATGTTTTACTTCGTGTCTGGGTGTTTAATATTTATTTAAGTATGTTTAAAAGTTGTTTGTTTAGTACCCATAATACAGGCGCCCGCCGCTCTGTCTACCTACTTTGTCCAAAAATCAGCCTTCAGGGTTCATTTGCATTTCCAAATGTATACCTGGACTAAAAATTCCCGGACTAAAAATGCTTGAACCAACTTTGTGCTACTCTTACTGACACTGCAGTAGGTGCATAAACTTCACAATTTTTTAAATAATATTTTTCCCAAAGTCCTGTCCTTTATTTATTAAACCCAGCCAGAGATACAAACTGTAGCAGCGATCCTCTCGTTGGTCTCCAAGGGTTTAATTAATAAATGACAGGACTTTGGGAAAAATAAAAAGGCCTTCACCAACGAGAGGATCGCTGCTACAGTTTGTATCTCTGGCTGGGTTTAATAAATAAAGGATAGGACTTTGGGAAAAATAAAAAGGTCCCTTAGAGATTTTTCTTCAGTTGTAAGGTCTCGGATAGGTGTGCTGAGACCTTTATTTACACATCCAAAATACGAAGACTTTCCCCCTACCTGTTACGTATAAAAATTTCATAGTAGGTACCTATTTACCTACTTCGGATATTGCGGACTTATTATTATTAACAACTTCGGATCTTGTAAGCTTCGAGTAGACTACCACATGCTTCGCACATCGCACAGCCAGGCCAGAATGGCTCGGTGAGTGTATGATATAAAAAATGCCGCGCCATGTCGTCCTAATTAGTGATTTGTTAGGGGTGTCGCAAAATATGTAGATACTCAGCGGATGCCTCGCGATTTTCGTTTATTTTTTAAATTAACAAATTACTAACTTCCTTCTTATGGACAGTCAAAATTATATAACATTATGTGTTTGTAGGTTAACTTAACTTCCGCGAACATCTTTTGGTTTCATTTCTTAACTTTATTACTGCAGGTGTAACCTACCTTTGTTAACCCTTACTCCCTACCCATCCTAGGAGAAACACTTAGACTACCCTGGGGTTTACAAGACCCCAATAAGTTTTGGCATGTATCTTTGAAATAAAACAACGTATTAATAATCAGCTTTCTTTATTAGAATTATACACATAAAAAGAAACAAAAATAATTTAAAGCAACTTTGTCTAGCCATTCTTGACACATTAGCATGATATGCTCGCCGCAGAGGGGATTTTCGCATAAGCTGCAGAAAACCCTGGTCTTCCGAACCTTACCTCGAGGGCATACAGCACATTTTTTTTTTGTAGCAAGATTAGCACCTTGTTCAACCAGTGGTCGCTTCTTTTGCAGTATACCTTCCACGAGGATTCGGAGATTTGTAGGCAAAGTTGGCCAAGTCAAACGTTCTTCCATTTGAGGAGCAATGAGTGTTATGGCAAGTATTTTTTTTTAAATGCCAGCGTTTTGGGGAACTTTTAGTAGCAATTTAGAAAGAACATAAGTTTTGACGCCTAATATACTCAAGAGGCTGTAAAATATTGCCATTTATCATCTCCAGGTCCCTCGAAGAAATAACACTACTAAAATATGTAAAATAAAATAAATATTAATATGTCTCCTACAAAACATTAATATTGTCCTATGATAGATTATTAAGTAATACAACTTACCAGTTAGAAAGTATTTCATATTACTACACTATATTCACCATACAAAACTCGATAAAGTATAAGTCCAAAATAGTACGCGGTCACTACCCTGGGGTCTGACGAACCCAAAAACTGCAAAATCTCAGCCCACACAGCTCTAACACCTGATAGCGACTGACGACAAGAGGGCAGACCATGCCATTTGAGAATACCTAGAACCACAGGCCTGTTAGTTTTATAATTAAAAAAATATTTACGAAAATTTTGTCACTGGGGTTTGCTGGACCCCCTGGTAGGGTTTAAGGGTTAAAGGATTAAAATATAAGTTTAGTAAGACATAATAAATAAATAACACATGGTGACTACTCGGTATATTCGTAGTAGGTATCCATCTATTTCTCATCTTACTGAACACAGTTAACTGAAGGCCTGTTAAGGTCCGATCAAAGTAGTATGGTCCTTCGGAGACGCCACTGACAGGCGTTCCCCTCTGCCAAAAAAACGTGTCAGTCTTTGAGCACACCGGTTAAATACAACTAGTTTGTTTGAGTTCACGGAGTGCTTGTATTGGTGAATGTATTTGTGTGCACCTAGTTCAAGCTAGTGTTTAATTGTTTTATCAAAAAATGCGTTTGTTTTAACATTATTTGTGATTGTTTCCTCGTCCCCCCCGCAGAAATTGGCAGACTTTTTTGTAAAGAAAATAGTGCGCGTGACGTCTCCTGTTGGTTTAATAGGTATTCAAAGAGTATGGTCCGATTGCTCCGAAAATAAACCCTTAATCAGGTAGGTACTCAAAAACATAAGTACCTACCTTATGCTATAAATAGGTAGATGATGGTTTTATCGGTCGTTAGTGTATTTGCACCAAAATTTGTACTCGGTTCTAAGTAAAGCAGTCAAGGGTCGCGAGTTCGAGCCCCGCTCAGAACATATTCGCTTGCTTGCATGAACATAATATCACACAATAATCTATACTTATTATTATTTAATAGGTAACCTATAAAATTATTATACTTACTGTTGGACCGAGTTTGATTTTTTGTGTGCGTGTGATTCAGATCCGAATATGACCCGACTATTGCACGCAGGAGTCGGAAGACCATAGATATGAAAATTTTCACTAATACGATCTGATTTATGGGCAGGACAACGTCTTCCCGGCCGTGCCAATAGTTGAATATAATACCTACAAGATCTTTCAGGAAGATTGCTGGTTAGTCACCAAGAAACATCACATTATAATATCAATAACATCACATTATTTATATATAGCCTCAACTATATTTATAGATAATATCGAAAAAATGCTCTTTTCACAGAAAAAAGATTATGTGGTGTGGTAGGTACAGTCAAGAGCACGCTAAGCTTGACACTTTGGACTTTGACCCGGCCCTGTGTTCTATGGCGCGCAGTACAAATCAGAGCTCAGCTTAAACTGGTAGTGTCAAGCTCGACTTGCTCTTGACTGTACCTTCAAAACTTTGTCTAACTCCAATAATTTACGTTCCATTCTTTCGACACTAAAGGCCCATCGAACGTAGTGAACTTTTTCTAAATCTAAGGGATCATCCAACATCATTAAAAAGCCAAGTCAAGTGTGTGTGAGTAGGATTGGCACACCGAAGGTTTCTTTCTGTACCTTTTCCATAAATATTTATGTAACTATTATATTATATTTATATATGATACGAAAAAATTACCTATAAAAAAAACCTTTAATATTACATTAAATCCATGACCGTTATTTGAAGCTTACTAGTTTGAGATAGGCCCTCTCTGTTTTCCGCTTACTTGCCCTCCTTTTCTACCCGTATATGTGTGTCTCTTTTACGCACATCCGCCTTTTCCCCACCGCCAGCAGTGTGCTCGACTATGTCGTCGAGAACGGCTATGAGCATTGGCATCCTGTTTTCCGCCGCGTACGGTCGTACAAAAGGCCGTGAAATATGTAGATAAAGTCCATTAAAATAATTATAATTATTTTATCAAGACACTGATAGTGTATAACTTATACAGTGGTGAGTGCTAAAATCTGCCGTTATTTGCACGTAAGTACTTTATGGACTTTTTAAATAACGGTGTTACCGTTCGGAACTGTTTTAACAGTTCATTATTTTATTAGTTTACTACATTGTAGCCCTTCTTTAACACGACGATATATTTTATCTATATGGTTTTTAATTTCACTAAATTACTAATTCTACCCATTTTATTTTCAATAATACCCGCGTATTAGGTAATGTTAATCTATATTAATTAATTGATTTTCTTTTCACATCTACCTGTTCGAGTTATTTCGAGTAGATATTTTTAATGTTAATCTACCTACCTGTGCCGTGATTTTTGCGAAAGTGTATATGTATATTCACTTATTTTAGAATTAGGTAGGAACTGTGATGGATGATTAGCGTGTTGAGAAGGATAATTCTCCACATACTACAATAACTAAGGCGCACCGCGTTTTAAAAAGCGCAGTAAGTCGAAACGGAGTGTCTCATCCAACAGTTTGTCGAGTAAAAGTACGTTCATTACGTAAAATTCTACGTCGCCACGTGGGAGAAAAAGATCACAACGCCGCCGACATAACAAACGAAGGGGGGGCAAACAAAATAAGGACATCCTGCAAAGGCTAATTCTGAAGGTATGTTAACTCCTAAAACATATTAGGTACTTCTCGCAAGTGGTATTATTACTGTAATCTGTACTGGACTCTGTGCTGTAATGAAATTGATAATTGTTCTTTGATTTATGACATTACTTGTGGTATACTTTACAATCTTTGGAGTGGTTCAGAGATTAAATTGGTGAAATGTGGGTATTTCTTGAAATTAAATACCTCTGCCTTCCCCTTCGGGAATAAAAGGCGTAAGATTATTTTTTTTTATTTTATTTTATACTTTACAATAATGAGCGGCAAAATGCTAATAGTGGCAAGCAGTTACGCACAATCGCCTTTGTCCTTTTATTTGAACTTATTTTTGAAAGGTGAAACTACCCACGATTCATAAAGAGGTCTTAAGTGGGACCAAGGTATAAAAGCTTTACAATCATACTCCTGGCTCTAAAGAGATTAAATCATATGATCATCACGGCATTTTATTTACGCAGATAAAGCATATGCTGCTTTTACCTTCTGCATTCTCAAAACAGATTTGCAGTCAAACATTCGTGAATTTAAGTTATGGGCACGAGATTAAAAAGAAAAGGGAACTTTTTTCTAAAAATTATACTACCTACCTACGAAAAAATATCTTCGGATTTATTGCAAATGGTTTTGCGGTCAGTGTATAAACTATCGATCCATCGTCTCTGCCTACCCCTGTGGGACAATGGCTTGGGCTTTATGGATGTATGTATGTATAAACTACTCAAATGTGAAGAGATGGGGTTATCGAATTTGTGCGTGACCCTCTGATCAAATCGGTGTTTCGTAAAATACCACCAACTTGTCGGAGTTTGTTATTGCAACAATTTCACTGACTGTCGCATGGTTTTCAGCTCAAGGTTCCGCCCCCTACAAGGCAATAAGTTGCCAGATTAAAACACAGGCAACCATAAGCGTTCCGCAAACACTCCCGATTACAATAGGGTATTTTATTGTACAATCAAATGAGTTACTGTGTCAAAACGAAAATTTACTATGGATCCCAGCACCTCTACCGAAATGTACATAATGAGTACGGAATTTCTGACCTCGTGATTTTTAATAAGTACTTTATTACATCACTTTCTTGATTGCTTTAACAATTATTTATTTTTTAAATATGCTATAATTGTAAAATTAAAATCGAAATGCATTTTTAGAGGTTTTGGGATAAGCCTTTTAATTAAATAATTACTCGCAATTTAATTACGTTGCAGTCAAATACCCTATTCTGAAAAAATACATAAGTAGGTACTGACTCGGACATTTTCAAGGCTAGTCAGCGGGGTTCTTTCGCAGTCGATGGGAATAGATTCATTCACCGTATGTTAAATAAGTATGGTACCGCATACCTTTTGTACAAAGACCGCCTCTAGTGGTGCCAAAATTGTCCGTGAACCCTTACTGCACTCGGAATCCAAATTAATGACCTTGGTCATAGACGAAATGAAAGAACAGGGTGTTCTAGAGGAATTACTAGTGCCCAAAAGCTTGGCTCGCCCCATATTCAATTTGAGATAACTAAACGATTACATCATCACAGAGCCATTGAAACTTGTAAATGTTTTTCGAATCCCAGGGTTTGTCCAAAAGTAGACCTATCACAGCCTACTGTCATGTGCCCATTGCCGGGGCCACAGATATTTTCTTCGTCTGATTTACAGAAGAAAACTACTGCAGATGACTTTCCTTCCGTTAGGCCTTTATGTAGCACCCAAAGTATTTGCCTCGCTGACTAATTGGCTCGCTCGCAGTCTGAGAGATCAGGGAATTTGTTTCCCTCGTTGACAGAAGACGACCCTCGTTGTGCTTCAAACAAGAAGAGCTTTCGCTCCCAGGTGTATATTTTAATGGTCAGACTGCTGTTCCTAATGTGGACGATGCACTTGTAGAAGTTCGTAATATAAAGGAATCTCGTATTTCTAGGAGTACAGTGGGATACTTGGTCGTATAAAAAAAAAAAAAATTCTTCCAAAGGAAAATATTCAAATACCTGCCAAAGTCTCGACCATAATTGCAACACGACAAGGCAAGCATTAAAGAATTGCAGAGCGTGATCGGGTTACTGAACTTCGCCAGTTTCGTCGTAGCCAGGGGCAGACTACATTACCGAGCCTAGCATGGCTGTATGTTTCATAATGCTGTATTGAAAAATCAATATCGGTCCACAACTCTGGTTTAATGCGACAACAAGTCAGGGCTGCCTACCTAACGAGCGAAGGCGGGCCCAGGTCCTTAGCTTTACGTTGAATTCGAGAAAGCAAATGTATCGCCTACTAGACATTTAAAATATAAGCATCAGTGCTTGCTTACAATAGTTACCATATTCCCGGAAAGTAACAATGGACACACCGACCATCTGTCTCGGTACCCATCATCACCGTAATGGCATCTCCTACCTCATTGTACGGAGAAAACCTTTAGAAAATTCGAAATCCCTGTAGTGGACCTATTTGCGTCCGAAGATACATACATGGTAGATAACTAGGTGTCTTTAGGTCTCAACGACAAGAGAGTGATGTTTCACGCTGCATTCTCCGTAACATGGATGTACCCTCTGGCAGAGATATTTTTACCGCCCTACTTGATTCCCAAAGTGCTAGCGCACCTCAGCGCAGGGCATGTTTCTCCTAGTGGTGCCGCGGTGAGATAGTTTTTTGCTAGAAAACTGATCTAAAAACACTGACAGTGGCGGCCCCTTTTACTATTAAGAATCTTGAAGAGTGCCTAGTAGACACAGCAACATTATGTTCGTCAGGTGTACATTTTCTTTTTATTGTCAAGTTAAATAAATAAACCGGGATACTTTCCCCCCTCATATTCAAATAATGACACTGGAGGTGAGAATAGGTAAGTTAGCCTCTTGCATAAATCCTTCAGGCTATTCTGAGGTCAAGAGTAAGTTTGTCATTAATATTAATAACAATAATATAAAAATAAAAGCTTAAAGTATTTTCTGCAAATTTTTGCATTACACAATGGAAAGCAAGCTGGCCTCTTCAATAAAAATGTTTTGTTGAAACATATTCTGAAATCAATAGCCTTGAAAAAATCGAGATTAACTAAAGCATTTCAGTCTGCTTAGTGTAAATGAAAATTAACTGTTCGCAACGGCTACACATACCGCCTCTATATTATTACTGTGTTCGGGTGGAAGAATCGACGACTAAACCTTGTTTTCGGTAGACTCACAGCACCTTATTAAAACACTGATTCTATTACTTTCTCGCTAATATTTGTATCAAAAATCGACGGTGTCGATTATAGACAGTCGGAATGGAAACTGATTATCAATCATGAAAAGAAAAACCTGGATCCTGTTTATTGGGTTAAGAGAACCTTAAAACTATGTATATAAGGATAAACGTATAGCTGCTAAGATTAGTAATTTATTTATAAATTTATATTATAGATATTAGGCAACCTAAAGCTGCCTTTTCAGCTACTATTGCGAGATGGGTTAAATCATTGATGTCTGTAGCCGGATTAACAGCTTCTCCAGGTAGCATGGGTTCTGCTATAGCAACCTAAAATTGGTTGGATAATTTCCTGATTGAAGAAATTTTACCTAGGGGAACCGGGATATCTGGTAATGTCTTCGATAGCTAAGGTTATCTTAAAGCGATAAGATCGCTCTTTGTACTTATTTCTTAAATAAGTGTGTCTCGTATTGCATATTTTTATTGGAGTACCTGCAATAAAGTTGTGTCACGAAGAATTTTTCATGACAAAATAAAATATACCGGAATAAATAATGATGTGAAATTTGCTATATTCTGGGTTTGCTTGTGATTGGAAATAAAATAAACTGAATGTGGGTAATGACTGTTGCTAAGTATTTATTTATCTTTTATATTAGTTGTTGTACATTAACCGTTAACACTATTACAGATAAGTTGTAACTAAAGTTATACCAGACTAGTTAATCGGCAGAGCCGGGTTCACGGGGCAAATAAAATAACTTAGCTGTAAAATCCTAACGAGGTTATACCACCAATCAGGTTAAATTTATCATTAATATGTTAAAATTTAAAACACCTACTTGATCATGGTGACTTATCTTAAAATAGCGAGAAGCGCTACACCATTCTTAAAAGCTCGGAGAAACTGACACGGTAAGAAACACCGTAGTCATCGAATAAATTTGCAACGGAGAAACTTAGGGACTGTAGAAACTTGCGTATCGTAGAAACTTAAGTACTGTAGAAACCTCCTTGTGGGGGAGAAGAGTGAAGCTTGAAGCATCAGGATCTCATGTCAACCCCGGAGGTTTCTTACAAGTGTGTGGGTATATCAACCCATACAAATTGGAATATAGAAGAATACTTCAGGAAACATTCTTTCTTTTACAATGAGTTTCCTAATAAAAGTTTGAACTAGGGTAGATTCAGGATGTTCAAGTTTGAGCTCAAAAGCATTTGCTTTTGTAAAATGTCGTTAGTCAACTTATTTCGACGACATCACCGCTAAGAAAGAACGAAGTCAACGTTCTGTATTTGGAAGACCATCTCTCACACACTTCCCGAAAAACACGGTAACTGTAGGCTATCTTGACCTCAAATTCACAAGATACAATTGTGCAAAAATCATAGTTCAAAACTGTTTGACATTTAAGTGATCTCAAATATAATAACACAACACTATTTTCCCTATATCATTAGTATTTAAAGCATTTAAATGCTTTTAAATTGAATAACATAATTTTGTCAACAAAAGGTAAATCTTTCGTAGAAATTGACAACACAGACTTCTTTTTACAATGACGTTTGGCAAAGGCAAAGGCATCATCACATTCTGCCTATTTTTGAGTCACAATATTAAATGCTTCAATACGAAAGTACAACGTTACAGTTGTTAGCTACTATTTACAAGTTATGCTAGCTCCAGACAACATTCTTAATAATAGCATGAGATTTTATAATCCATTTAATCAGTGTTCATTCAAAAGTCAAGTGTTTTTATTCAAAGTAGGGACTTATAAGTCCACTTATTGAAACTCAATTGTAAATCAATTGAAAGTCATTGCAACTCCACAGTTTCAGCAAGTATATTATGTAAGTTCTAATAATCAAGAAATTGAACACAAGCTTTGTTAATGAAATACTTTTTGATAACAGTATTACCTATATTACATTTCATTAAAATGCAATTTTTCTAAGTTTTCAAATATAACTAACTATTTGTTTATGCACATCCTCCTTCTGTTCTGTGGTATCCTATACCCACTAGCATTTTCTCCAAAATAGCTATCTGGCTGGTCTTCACCTTGGCGTCCTCCACCACCAGGCGATAACAAACACGTCTCAAACTAGTAAGCTTCAAATAACGGTCATGGATTTAATAGAAGCGTTTTACCTGAAAATAAAACGCATATTAAATACTTACCTTATTTGAAGCTTAACTTTAATTCCTGCCTGGTATTTTGCGACTCAATGATCATAGCCGTTCTCGACAACATAGTCGAGCACACTGCTGGTGGTGGGGAAAAGGCGGATGTGCGTAAAAGAGACACACATATACGGGTAGAAAAAGAGGGCAAGTAAGCGGAAAACAGAGAGGGCCTATCTCAAACTAGTAAGCTTCAAATAAGGTATAGGTATATTTAATATGCGTTTTATTTTCAGGTAAAACGCTTCTATTAATATTTATCAATCCCAATTACCTACTTAAAAATGTTCGATTTTCAAATTTCGGATAGTGTTTTAAGATCATTTTTAATAAGTGTAAAGCCAAAGACGTTTAAAGAAAAAGTTTCTCTGATTTTCTTCCAACCTCTTTGTGTAAAGCTATATGGCACAAAAGGAAATGAAATTATGTTTTTGTTTTCTTTTGTAACTCCATTTAAAAAATATTTACAACGTTTTTAATATTAATTCTTACATTCGCAGTTTTGCAATAAAGTAGGTATTATAATAATGTTATATTTTTGTTTTCGTATTCCAAATCAACAGAGACAGTTCGATAGACAGACAGTGTGGCACCTTATAAAATATTTTTTCATCACTTTGGTACAGAACCCTAATAAATAAAGTAATTAAAAGTGGTTTTCCACAGTGCCATTAACATATTTTCATCTCCACTTATGAAACTCCTTAATCTATAATTATAGCAACAAAAACTTGATCAAGAACTTTTTACCAAAAGGAAGTTAACTGGTGATTTGGAACACCAATAATGTTTATTCTTTTTGGCCACTATCTTTTTTTTATGGGCTCAGATTTTTAATGATGTGGTCAGCAAGTCACTGCTAGGATATTTGTAATGAAAGATATGTTATATGTTGTCTTAATAATATATATTTTTATCTTACACTACACCCCACACTTCCTCAAAGGCAGAACATACCTTAGCACAAGTCAAAGCAGCCGAAAGTGGGTAATTACTTATAGAAATAACATCTTCAGAATAATCAACTTCTATTTTCCCATGAGCCATTGCTCCTACTATCAGTACTATAGGCTCATCTTTGGGAACTAGCTCTCTGCACGTTTGGACTATTTTTGAACTGAACGACATTGTTATTTTCTTTACTCCAACAGGCAAATGTGACGTCACAGGGTTTTTAATTACTTTTAACAGCTTCATAGGACCGTCAGAAGCTCTGATGGCAAATTTGTGAAGTAGTTGAACTGAAAAAAATTGACCATTAACTTAAAAACTTGGTAGAAAATTAAAGTAAGTATAATATTTAAATATGGCCAGTACATGCTATGTGTCTTTCTGTCTCAAGATAAGATTATCTTAACTATCTACAGTAATAATATTAATAAGAGAGAAAATACTTGTATTTTTATAACATATAATATAAGCTCAAAAACGACTGGACCGAGTTGAAAAATTCTCTATACCAATGGAAATCTTACTTTTCTAGGAATAACATAACAGTAAGTTTCTGATGGGAACAGGACTTACGCAAGTGAAATCGCGCTGAACAGCTAGTCTCTAATAAAAAAGTAATTCATAAAATGTGTATTTTTTTTTATTTTCCTTTTCTTCATACAAATATAAACCGTCAAGCAATGGATTCTAGGCAGAATAAGATTTTCGATTGTCCTTAAACACCCTTGAGCCACTGATGATTTGATAAATTTACTTACCTATCAAGCCTGCAAATCGCTTAAATGTCCTTGGAATTCTGGTCTGCGGATTTATCTCAATTAAAACATTTTTCTCTGTATGAATATAAACTTGCAGGAGGCCCGCTCGATTTAGTGGTGAGTCCATCAACATAAGCAGTGATTGATGTGTGATGTCAGGGCGGCAGGAGCCTGGATCACGGTCATTTCTACGAAGGATATTGGCATGATCATCACAGTTTAACAGTTCGAAGCTGTTGCCATTCTGAAATTGATAATACACATGCAATGAAATAATAATAATTTTAGAAACATGCTTGTAGCTTAGGGAGGTAGGGGGTGACCAGTTGGCTATGCCTGGCTATGTTGGTAAGGCCACTTTGGCTCAGGTGTTTTATGCTCAATTCATCCAACAAAGCGTAAGACTACACTTTACACGGTGTATCCTTGGGATAAGGGCCTTATCAAGTATATTCAAGGACTTATCATAAGGCATCCTCCACATCGGACGAATCCAGACTTATCCATATAAAACGTAACTCTTAACCTAGTAAAAGAAAACATACCTTTACTGTCTCTAATTGGGCATTTTCTAAAATTACAATGAGACGTTTCTCTTGTTTCTTTATATGTGATGTAACTAAATGCCTTGGTATAGGATCGAACTCGAATTCATCTTCTTTTGCTCCGAGCTTCCTTTTTTTACCCATATCGTTTTTAGGAAGAAGTAATAGAAAAATTTAACAAATAAACACTTAAGTTTACTTTTTCATGATATGTTAAGTAAATTATGTGATAAACTGAGGTAAATACAATATTGTAATGAAGAGGTTATTTCAAATTCAAAAACAAATTCAATCGATCAAACCCAATCAAACCACATGTGGGATTGTTTTTTTTTTTTTTTTTTTAATTTATCCCATTAGGGAAAGGCAAAGGGATCTAGCCCATACAGCCTTGTGGGATTGTGTTGTGGGCCCTGTCAGTGTCAGTCAGACTTTGACATTTTAAGATGCGTTCGGAAACGAAAAATCAACCTTGTGTTAATAAACTAATTATTTTTGTATTGCCTAAACAAGTCATATTAAAGTCTTCTGTTTACTTAATATATCAATGGAACTGTGCACACGTAGCAACTCGAGTTGAGAGTTCCAGTGATCGACGACAGTTTCCAGTTGCAGCAATCGATGATGTGTAAAAGAAAAACGAGAACAGAATGATTTTGTAAACACTGAAGACAAGGCAGTATGATCTTTGATCTTGGCCTGGGCAACGAAAAAATGTAATGTGTAGGGATGTCAGATTGATCGAAGAAAAACGATTATTTAAGAAATAATTATAAATTATTATTAAAAATCGATTATCTGAAACAAAATACCAGTTAATGTGAAAAAAATATTATTTATTATTTTACAACTTTTACAGATAAAAGAATATTCTTAATTTACTTCAAATATGTCCATACCAACAACTTCAACATAAAAAATATCATCGAGTCCGTCTCCACGAGGCGGCGCATGGTACCCAGCGAGCAGGTGGCATTACCACGCTGGTTAGCGAGACTTATATTCTAATATTTGAGCCAGAAACCCGCCTGCTCTGTGGTCACCAGATGCCTCGATGAGACGCGCCGACAAGTCCTTAAATAGCCGCTTGGCCAGGAACCCGACTGGTGCGAATAAGTATCCTCCATGGAGGTCCTGATACTTGTTCAGTTTCTGGGTCTCTGCCCAAGCAGAGGCTACGCCCGCTCGTTCAGAAGTCTCCCGAACATGTGACGGTGCCAATGTGTCCACGCAGGTCATATGACACATCCCACGTTAAGAACTTCTTTTCCCTCCACGCCACGTGAGAAGCTCCGTCAGGCCTCTTGCCATCGGAACGAACGATTCCGTGTGGTTCCAACGTAGCCGGAATGTTCGCCGAGGCAAGAGCCCGCCGGAGAATATCGTTCAACGCAGCGTGGCGCGGGATGTCACCCGCACTTTTCCTGCAAGACAGCCCATGGTGATCCAACTCACCCACACTTGCTACCCCATACCTACACAGATGCGGCTGGACAGTCTTAGTGCCAAGCCTCAACCCAACGATGTGGGAAAGACTGTTATTGTCCAGTAAGGTGCCGATTGCGGGCAATGGTAGGGCATTAAGCCAGTTTCCGGACTCCTCTTAAAAGGCTGCCAAAAGCGGGGCTCTATCATAGAGGTCGATGGTTCCAAAAATAATGAATAATCTATTTTTATGTCATTGCTAAAATACAATAATTGTCGCCTCTCAAATTCTAAATTAAAATCTCAGACTATAAATCAAGAAAAATTAAAAAAACAATAGATAAAAAAGATATCCTAAAAAATACGTATTGCGTGGAACGGAACTTTTACTCATAGGGATTGACCTGGATTGACACTACTTAATCTACATTAAATCGATGAATCGAAGCTTTTTGGCGGCAATCCGAAAAAAGATGCAATGTTGTTTGTAAAATTTTCATTTTGTTGTATCTTTTGGGCTTAAAATAGTAATAGTTGTAGTATTATTACTACTCACAGTTACCTTTGCTATCCTCATTTTCTTGACATCATCTCATATGTCTTGTCTATCGACGCATTACTCTTAATATCATTCCTTTTCGCTGCATTCATTTCTGTAGATCCCTGAAACGTGTTAACGTTATAAAAACACATCTTCACTGCGCTACCACATCGTATCTTCACATTACAAGCACCTTTATAAATCGGTCTTGGCTCCAATTACTTACAGCGCAGTTTTCACGTGTTCGCTATGCTCCTAGATTTTGGGGCTTCGAGCGCACAGGTGCGCGTTACTTTTTCCTATTCCAATTCACTATTATTTCTTGATTTTTTGAATTGGTTTGCTGTTTATTTGGCTGAAAAGGTAATTTTGACACTTCTGACATTGTTGTTTATAACGGTTGTTATGGCAATTTCTTTCTTGTTTTATTAGTGGCCTGATGTTTTGTATGTGATCTTTCGCTAAATTGTGAATTTTAGCCTGGCCATTCATAAAAATTTACTTCTAAATTCAAAATTACGAATCCTCTGTCAAAATTCTATAAAAGGCAGAGGATTCGGAAGAGCAAATCAAGTCTTACTCCAGCTTTCAGAGCGACAGTACTAATTAAAGGCCTTATCCCGGGGTCGAGTGACCCCGGGACCCTGCAGAGCCTCCTTCTAAAGTCTTCATCGTGTGAATCCCTCATTGTGCGAGGAGCCACATCAAGTTCCCGTGCGTCCTTCTACGCCTGGCCGTTGTCAGACGCACGCAGACCCCTACGCCTGGCCGTTGCCAGACGCACGCAGACCCCTACGCCTGGCCGTTGTCAGACGCACGCAGGCCTCTCCGCCTTGCCGTTGCCAAACGCACGCAGGCCTCTCCGCCTTGCCGTTGCCAGACGCACGCAGGCCCCTCCGCCTTGCTGTTGCCAAACGCACGCAGGCCCCTCCGCCTGGTAGCTACTCATCCCTGCCGTGCCGACTACACCGTGCTGTCGTGCTGCCTTCGTGCTGTCGTGCTGTCTTCACCCCTGCCACGCTGACCACGTCGTGCTGTCTTCGCGCACGCGGTTTCTTCGCCCCTGCCGCACTGACGAAGTCGTGCGCCCATTCTCCGTGTCTACCTCCTACCCCATCCATCACATCTACACCCACACCTACACTTTTTCTACTAATCACAATTCACCTACACCCCACTCTACCAATTCCTTTTTATAAACTTGTAAATATTATTAAAATATAAATATATTCTTGTTTTCCATATTTTCCTTTTTTCATTTTTGTTAGGTCTTAATTCTTCTTTTAAATTGTCGCTTCACTATATAGTGTATTATGTGGCAGGGGTCTGTGAAAGTGTGCAGTGATTTGTAGATTCGATAATGTATGATATTTTCGTATTGCATCAAAAAGTGGATGATTTTTTTTTATTTTACCATGTTTTTCCCCTAAATAACCTGTGAAATTGAAACATATCCAATAAAAAGTAATCTTGCAAAATCATTCTATCAATTAAGTATAAAATCTATTCCATTTCCTTTACAAAGTTACTCGAAACTGTAGTAATGTCAGCTTCAAAACTCCTTTACCTTATTGCATGTATTAAAAAGTTGTTATTATGTCAAACTGACTTATGAAAGAATATTAATTAAAACGGAGCTAATGCTTTTATGAGTTTATTTTATTGGCGACGAGGATGGACGCCGAACAATTCGCGCAATTCCTGAGCGCTCAACAGGCGCAACAGGAGCAAATGTTGCAAATTTTAAAAATAGCTCTCGCCCACACGCCAACACAGGCGACGGCGACTGCGACACCAACGGACGGCAGCGTGACGAGCGCTAGCACCTCACAACAGTCTTCCAACAGGATGGCCACCATTAAGACTTTTTCGATGGAAAAATTTAACCCCGCCAACTATCGGGTAAGCGACTATATGGATTTTTTTGAAGCCAAATGTACAATACATGGCGTTAAAAATGATGACGCTCTCAAAAAGGACCTCCTTTTGAACAGCATTACACCTGACATCTTCAGGGAAATAAAGACAGCACTCACACCGAACTTCGATACGAGCACATATGGTGATATACGCACAAAGTTAATAGACTTATACCGTGTCAAGAGAACACGATATCGAGCTCTCACAGAGTTCTGGAACTGTGTCAGAGATGACAACGAATCGATGGAACACTACGCCAACCGATTAAAAAGCTTGAGTGAAGACTGCGATTACGATGACATTTTATTGGAACGACAACTTCGCGATAGATTCGCTACCGGACTAAATCACACAGAATTAGAAACAGATTTGAAACAAAAGTGGCCAGATTTGAAACAAACATACAATGGCGAGACCATAGAAGTCACATTCGCACAGCTCTTCGCCGTTGCTCAGTCCCGTGAGCAAGCCGAACTTGACACACCAGCAATAAACATTAAAAGAATACAAAAGAACAAACCCAGACAAAAAAGTAATCCACGAAAGGAAAACCACCGAAGCCCTCGCAAGATTCATTCTAACCAATGCCTTCGCTGCGGAAAAAATGACAAGCATAACTTTTCCAACTGCCCAGCTAAGACACACACATGCGAAGAATGCGGCACAGATGGACACTACGAAAGCTGTTGCATCAAAACTGGTCGAGCTTACCTTGTGCAAGACAAGCCACAAAAACCTCGACACAAGCTTCAGCGTGTAACAGACGCGACAGACAATGGGTCAAGTACCTCTGAAGATAACAACTCTGACGATGAGTTAGTATGCAGTATCACACAGACGAAAAACAAAGACTGTAAAAGAATCGATGTACTTATCAACGGTAAACGTTGCACCATGGACTGGGACCCCGGTTCTGCATATTCAATTATAAGCACCCAATTTTGGCGCCAAATAGGGGCCCCAGCCTTAACCAAAGCACCCAAATTAAAGGCATATTGCAACTACAAACTTAAATCAAAAGGCCTGTCAGAAGTAACAGTAGAATTCGATAACAAACAGAAAATTGTACCAGTAGTAGTAATGAAAAACGCCGACCCTATGCTTTTCGGGCTACAATGGAGCGAAACCTTTGGAATGGAGTTCCCAAAACCTGTATATTCCATAAAAAAAGCTAATTCTACAACATTAGAACACATCATAAAAAAATATGAACAACTTTTCGACGGCAAACTCGGCAAAGTAAATGACTACCAAGTCAACATCCACGTCAAACCAGGAGCAGAACCTGTTCATTTACCAGCACGACCGATCAAATTTGGAATCCGGAAAAACATTGAAAAAGAAATAGACCGCCTTGTTTCCGAAGGGATCGTTAATGAAGTCGATCCAAACGTAACACCTGTCGAATGGGCCACGCCTACCGTCAACGTCACGAAACCCAACGGTGATATTAGAATTTGCGGAGACTACATAAGCACCCTAAATCCCGTTCTTATTAAACATCTACACTACACCCAGTCCCACTTTTTGACCAACTACGACAGAATTTGGCCCACGGAAAAATATTTTCGAAAATTGATCTCAAAGACGCCTACTTACAGTTTGAAATAGCACCGGATTCAAAAAAATACCTAACCCTGTCAACGCATAAAGGATACTTTCAATACAACAGAATGCCTTTCGGAATCTCCACAGCACCATCCATTTTCCAACATTATCTCGATAAACTACTAAGAAATATACCCAACACAGCAGTATATTTTGATGACATCGCAGTGACAGGCAAAGACATGGATGAACATTTACGTACTCTTAGTTTAATCTTTGAACGCTTGTTGAAAGCAGGACTCAAGGTTAACTTAAAAAAGTGCTCCTTTCTCAAAAACGAGATAGAATATCTCGGACACAAAATCAACAAAGACGGCATACGCCCCACAACAAAAAAGATTGAAGCTATTTCCAAAGCATCTGAGCCAACGAACTCAAAGGAACTACGATCGTTTCTTGGTTTTGTCAATTTCTATGAACGCTTCATACCTCACTTACATGGGCTTTGTGCGGACCTCCATGAACTAACCAGCGGAAGACACCCTTGGCGATGGACAGATCACGAAAGACAAATTTTTGAAATGACAAAGAAATGCATAGCCACATCAAAACCCTTAACTGCATTTGATGAACACCGTCCCATCTTCCTTGCATGTGACGCTTCAGAAAAGGGCGTAGGAGCCGTATTGTACCACAAAAACGGAAACACTGAACAACCTATAGCTTTTGCATCAAGGAAATTACGTTCCTCAGAAACAAAGTACTCTGTTATAGATCGAGAAGCTTTAGCTATCTTATTTGGAATAAAAAAATTTGACCAGTACTTACGTGGTACAAAATTTACTTTAGTTACTGACCACAAACCTCTCATACATATATTAGGCTCACAGCGTAACCTTCCTAAACTTGCTAACAACAGACTAGTCAGGTGGGCAATTATAATAGGCAGTTATAACTACGAAATCTGCTATCAAAAGGGAGACAACAACGTACTAGCGGATTGCTTATCAAGACTACCCAACTATGAGACTCAGCCATCGAGAACAGAACGTACAGTACACAAAATTGAGTCACGTCTTTTAGGAGCTAGAATGGCTGACTTGTACCTCTCTGAAGACCTCTTGAGAGAGAAAACTGCTCAGGATAAAACACTATCGGACGTCTTAAAGTATATGAAAACTGGCTGGAGAGAACTTAAATATACTAATGACATAAAACATTTCTACAGAAAACGCAACGAACTCTCTATAGAAAACAAAATCGTTATGTGGCAAGGAAGGATGATCATCCCAACAAGCCTACAACAAAAGGTATTGACTTACCTTCATAGAGGCCACCCAGGCATATCAGCAATGAAGGCACTTGCTCGCTTCTATATTTGGTGGCCATTGATTGACGAAGACATAGACAGTTATGTCAAGAGATGTACAAGATGCCAACAGCATAGACCACACAAACCAGAACTTCCTATCTATTCATGGTCTATTCCGGACCAAGTGTGGGAAAGGATACACATCGACTTTGCAGGTCCTTACGAAGGCACTTACTGGTTGGTCTTAAGTGACGCGTTGTCCAAGTGGGTTGAAATAAGACCGATGAGAAGTATAACCACTGTGAACTTATGCTCTGTCTTGGACAACATATTTAGCACGTTTGGTCTACCACAAATGATCGTATCTGACAACGGACCACAATTCACTTCAACAGAGTTCAAAATTTACTGTCAGCGTCAAGGTATATTGCATATCAGGTCATCTCCTTATCACCCAAGAACCAATGGTTTAGCGGAGAGACTTGTGCGAACATTCAAGACAAGATACGCATCCTCAACAGGCTCCCAGCAACAGCGTCTACAAGAATTTCTTTTTACTTATAGGATCACACCACATACAACTACTGGCAAAGCACCAGCTGAAATCATGTTTGGACGACAGCTAAATTGTTTGTTTTCAAACATCCGACCAAACAAACGGAGAACCTGGCAGTACCAACACGTACAAGCCAATATCAATGAAACCGCAAATAAAAATTCAGACTATACACCCGGTGATGCAGTGTATCACAGGACACGATTGCAAAAGACCTGGCAACCTGGAGTCGTAACCGAACGGAAACATCGTTACGCTTATATAATTTCAACGCCAAGGGGTGGTAATATTCGCCGGCATGCGGACCATATCCGCCCTAGAGTGCCGTCGGAATCACTATCTATAAACTCACCAATCGAAAACTCGCAACAAGTATCATCTACAGATAGTCCTCCAGGAACACAGACTCCTTTTCACTCGCCCAATCCGACTCCTATTCAAACGCCACCAAGCGTCCCCTCAAGTGCGGAAACTTCCCCATTATCTGAGGTCCCTTCTCCATATAGCCAACATCCAAGGCCAGAAGCATCACCACAAGAGAATACCCAGAGACTACCACGTGCTGTCATGGTCACCCCGACTACACAACGACAAAGTCACAGGACAGTGCGACCTCCTCGTCGACTCATTGAGGAGATGTAACGAGTTAGGGATGGGAAGGGACGAATGTAGTAATGTCAGCTTCAAAACTCCTTTACCTTATTGCATGTATTAAAAAGTTGTTATTACCTATGTCAAACTGACTTATGAAAGAATATTAATTAAAACGGAGCTAATGCTTTTATGAGTTTATTTTGTGGGTCCGTGTCCACACAGACCGAGTACCACTCTCTTACGTGTTAGCACGATTTCAGTGTTCACTTCATTAGTTAATTGCAGAAGTTAACACCCTTTATAAAACCTACTTTTTAGAGCCTAATTAGCCATACAAATTTTTTTTGGCTAGACTTACTCCTTGACTATGACCTTTTTACATAGCCGAGTTTTAAAATATATTTTTTTTTGCGCCCAATTTTTGCGAACTTTTGCTTTTGACGTCTGACATTTTTTAAAGGTCGTCGCCCATCTTCCGACATTAAGGTCGATACTCACTAGACTGACTGTTCCTCATATGGACTTCAGTTAATTTTTTATCCCCAAGGATAATTTATTTTATTCTTTCAAATCCCAACCCACCGGGTTAGGTATATTGAGCATAAGGATATTGTACTTACGAGCCATTTGTCCCTCTATACGCTCAGCCCTATAGACGGCAAATTTTTGCGAACCGTGCGTTTCGCGAGATTACCATTTTGCAAATCGAGCATTTCGCGTGACGTACATTTCGCGAATCGTGCCTTTCTGCGACTTGTTCCTTTCGCAAACGCTTCCTTTTGGGTAAAGTGTACTTTGCGAGAACATCGTCCCCTAGGAATCTTTTTAATTCATTCTCAATGAATGCAATTAAATTTATAAAGCCTTTGCGCTTTCGCACTCCGCGATCAACCTAGCTTATTGTAGTTAAGTTATTTATGATAGTTTAAATATAATGTAACATATTTAGGGATTGTGTTGAAACGTTAGACTAGTCGCCATCGTGCATGTAATAGACCACTCGATTGGAACCATCGTTCTCGTTGGTCGAATTACTTGTTAGTCTACGTTAACCATTAGGTTATGTTAGTTTTAGGTCCCTTATTAATAACTCTTTAAACCCGGGCTAATTTAGTTTAACTCTTGGTTAATTTTAACTTAATGCTAATTTAGTTTAACTCTTGGTTAATTTTAAATTAATGCTAATTTAGTATAACTTTTGGTTAATTTTAACTTAATGCTAGTTTAACTTAACTTCCCATTAATTTTAACTAAACTCTAATTTAACTTAACATCTTATTAATCTTAACTTAATGTTAATTTACCTTGACTCCTAACTATATTATTTCGACTTGATGCTAATTTTTAGCAACTCGTTGATTAGGATTTAAGATTTTCATTACTTATCATTTCACATTGGACCTCAGGTGCATGCAACCGTCTGCAGTCTCAACACCTTCGCGTCGGTCTGAGAGTTCCAAACGCCCATTTTACTCCTTGGCCGGTTGATGGTTAGCCATGGCATCACATTGTTAATCATTCCACTCGTCAACTGCTGTGGCGTTTCACCACTTTAGATTGTCATCCTTTTTATCTACTCTCCTTCATCTACCTTTTCTTTACACCGGCCTACCCCTTTTTGTGTCGTTTGAGGGTACTGCAGCGTTCCGCTGCGGTTTTCAACCTTATCTTCATCCTCTTTTATCATTTCGTCTTTAATCATCCTCATTTCGCTTTTAATTCTCGCCTTCTATTTTCAAAATTTCACCGTTTCGTTTTTAATCATCCCCAATTTGCTTTTAATCATCTTGACTTTCTATTTTCAAAATTCCGTCGTCCGTTTCTGTTCCCGTTCCTGTCAAAGTATTCATTCCTACTCTAGAGTTCTTGAAAAACAGGTCTGCAACGAAGAAAGCACCCTAAATTTTATAGTTCCACCTATCATGGCAGTATAAAGTTTCCCCAGAACGCAAGAGTTGCGTTGGATGTGTTTCTACAAACCTTTCTGCGGCACGCCTAGTGTCCTTTTCATTTGGTAAGTTATTTTCACATATTACTGACCTCCGCACCTTTCCCTAGCGTTATTCCCTATTGGTGCCACGCTGTGGATGTGCCCTAATCATCGGCCCCTCTTCCACAGCATGTTCCCCCAATAGCGGGCTCACCCCTGGGAGCCTCAGCTCACCCCTGGGAGCCTCAGCTCACCCCTGGGAGCCTCAGCTCACCCCTGGGAGCCTCAGCTCACCCCTGGGAGCCTCAATTCACCCCTGGGAGCCTCATCCCAGCCCTTACCAGCCTCTTCTATGCGAGGATCCATCCTCCGGGTCGGCAAGCTCACCATCACGATCGAGAGCCCCGCCACGCAGTTCGCTAAGGGATATCGTCGATCAAGACAGCTCTTCCACCGCATTTGAAGATCCGCAAGTCTGACACCAAATGGCATCATTGTAGTTAAAAGACCCCAATCCCCAAATTTACCTAAACCCAAAATCTCATGTTCAGGGAAATCTTCGACTAAGGATTATTACGTTTAGCCGACAGTCTTAAACCTTTAATCAAGAACTAAAACACCTATTTCCTATAACACACGGTACCGTACGTTGAGGCGTAGGATGTCCCATTAATTTTATATTAGCGGCTCTTAGTCTCTAGATCCACCTATCTAAAAGCCCAGGTTTAACTTTTTCTTTTCCTTACAATTGACTTCCCAAGAACCTTAGTAGGAGTAGGAACATATATTTCTATTCGTTTACCGTGTTTTTAGGCTTTCCGTTTGTCACCAATAAATTCTATCCTATAAAACACGTAGACTTTTTATTTGTAAAAATCCTAACCCCGGTTAGGTGGTCATCCTGAGTTCCTCCTCTGGATGGTCTAATCGCGCGTGACAGCTTCCCCGGCTGAAGGACGAATGTAGTAATGTCAGCTTCAAAACTCCTTTACTTTATTGCATGTATTAAAAAGTTGTTATTATGTCAAACTGACTTATGAAAGAATATTAATTAAAACGGAGCTAATGCTTTTATGAGTTTATTTTAGAAACTTTAGAAAAATCGATTGGATTTCATTAGGACACATCACTTCAATTGTCAACAGTGAACTGTCACCGAACCCAAGTCAGTGCAGGACCTGGGGGCCAATTCTACTAAGTGTCAACGGTCATAGTTGGATGACAATGAGATGTCAATGGTGTTATTTTGACACTTTTCAGAGCAAATAACACCATCGACTGACCATGTCATTGTCATTGTCATCCAACTGCAACCGTTGACATTTAGTAGAATTGGCACCCTGTTGCTTCTTCGGTGTTGGCGTACATGGACCCACCGGAAGCCGGTGGGCTCACTGACAAGAGAGGAGTGAGTAATAGTGTTCTGTGGATTTCAAGAAGAAAATCACAGACCAGAAGAAAATTTCAAAACCCGATTTTGTAGTGATTTTTTATCATCTATCCATAACTGTGATTTTTTAAGCACTTTTTGCCATTGTAATTTGTATACACGATGGCTAACGACAGAGAAGTATTACGAGAGATATGGGACGGGAAATTGCCAATATGTTTTCAATTGGATCAAGAAGAAATAATGGAAATTCAACAACCTGATCCGTTCTATGTGATGGTTCCAAGATTAAGTTACTTTCCTCTTGTAACTGATAAGGTTTGTAAAATATTTTTTGAGTAAAAATTATGTGATGGTATTTATTTGTTTATGTTCAGCACCTCATTTCTTGTTTTGAGATTTGACTGCTGCAATCAGTAGTAACATTATCATGATCAAACTGTCTTGTCTGCAAAACATGGTTGCAATCTGCTACCTAGGTTTAACTGCCATATCCAGCTCTATTTGAAAACTATGTTTTTTTTAACCAAGAGTAATGTTTTAGATGAAGAGACATTTTCTACGTTTCATATCTCAAGAGAATGCTGACAATGAGATGTGGCTGGACTATAATGGGCAGCCATTGAAATGGCACTACCCTATTGGTTTTCTCTATGACCTCTTCTGTGGGAATGATCCACAATTGCCTTGGACACTGACAGTGCATTTCACTAAGTTCCCTGAGGACACTCTCCTTCACTGTCTTAATAAGTAAGATTTTAAATGATAATTATAGGACTTGTCAGTATAGGTCAAGTATGTATTGGAGATCTGAATAGCAATTGGATTTTCAGAAGTCAAAAAAGTTAAAAGTCAAGTCTAATAGGTAGGTAAATAAAGTAATCATATTGAATCAATATTTTTCTCCAATATTTGAGATGTTTTAACTATATGTACTTTTATTATCTATCCACATAACACATAGGAATAAAAATGTAAAGTTCACAAAGGCAATTGCAATATCATATTAAAGGGCTTCATTTACAAATTATGAAATATTAAATTTGTAGGCTGCATAAGTTTTGTTCTATGATGGATGATTGATGCAAAATGCTTAAAAATGCCAAAAGCTTTAAAACTAATGCATTTAAAATGAAAATATATTTACAGAGATGTAGTGGAGGCACATTACATGTCAACTGTAAAAGAGGCTGATGTGCTCAAGCACCGTGGTCAAGTGATGTCTACAATGCAGAAAAAAGATCATAACCAGCTGTGGTTAGGCCTGCAAAATGGTAATGTTATTATTACTTACATTTAGTACCTTGGTATAGTGTACTTCCATCTTTGTTATCCAAATAAATAAAACCAATAAAGAAATAATCACCACCTATCATGTTTAAAAGTGGATATTTACAGAAATGGAATAAATCTGCCTACCCCCTCGGGGATAAAAGGTGTGAGATTATTTTTTATTTTAATAAAGTAATAAAATTGTTTACAGATAAATTTGATCAATTCTGGGCCATCAATAGGAGACTGATGGAGTCACATGGTGACAGTGAAGGCTTTAAACACATTCCTGTGAGAATATATGCTGATGATGGAATTTGCAGTCAGCGTCTAGTCAATCCAAAGAACAGTGATGGTACCAGGAAAGTTCTACAACAGATGATTTCTGAGTTATTCCCAGACAAACCAGATGGTAAATATTTTATCTATACATAGGCATAAGAAAACTGTTACGGAGCCGTGTAACATGAAATATTTTTTGAAAATTTTGGTGGTAGTGTATATAGTCATTGATGTACATACTGAAACACCCATATTTTAAATTTTTGTCTGTCTGTCTGTGCATGCATCACGCAAAAACTACTGGATGGATTTTGATGAAATTTGGTATGGAGATAACTGACTACCCTGGTCAAAATCTAGGGTACTTTTTAATCCAGAAAAATATCTCATTCCCATGGGAAAATTCAAAAACTGGGTAAACAGAAATATGTACTTCTCCGAAACGATAACACTTAATGAAACATGGTATGTAGGTGTCTTATATGTCATAAGAAACCGCTATGAAGGGATTTTTGGAAATTCCAGCGGGAAAGGGAATAAACTGGATCCGCGCGGGCACCCGCTATTTGAAATATGGTGTGTCTTATATGTATGTCGTAGGCAACCACTATCAAGGAATTTTCGGAAATTCCCACGGGAATGGGAATAACTTGAATTTGCGGCGGGCGGCTGTTTGAAATATGGTAGGTATGTATGGGATTAGGCGCACAATGCCACATTCGCAAAATACCACATGTGAATATGGCATTTTGCGAAAATCTAATGTGTCATTTTGGGAATGTGGCATTGTGCGCCAAATCCATGTAGGTGTCTTATAAGTCGTAGGCAACCACTATGAAGGTATTCTCCGAAATTCCTACGGGATCGGGAATAAACGGTATTCGTGCTGTCCACGCCGCTAGGCACCCGCAAATTTAAAAAAAAAAAGTGTACATTACTGTAGATAAAGTGTACCAAATAAAGGCTTTTAAAAATATATGCAAGTGGATTCTTTTTGTTTCAGTTAAATTAAGAACGCATGGGATTATGCTTCCCGCAGATACACCCTTACAATGGCTTTCAGAACATATGAGCTATCCAGATAACTTCCTACATTTGTGCTTATGCTAAGAGAATTGTATCTTCTGTATGGATGCAGTCTAAATCATAGAGAGAATGTTGCAAAAATGCTTACTACCTAATTATATTTTATTTTATCATTATATGTTATAGGCAACCACTATAAAGGGATTTTTCAAAGTTCTGGGGGTCTAAAATGGCCACTTTGAGCAATTCCTCCTTTTATGAATTCCCAGCAAATCCTAAGCAATTCCTCTAAATTTTGTAAAATGGTCCCTCATTTTGGTGATTCACTGACAATTCAATTCATTAGCAGATTCGGATTTGTTGAAAATTTCGAATATGAATTGTAATAGGATCCTATTATGATTCACCCGAAATGGCCTTTTTAGACCCCCAGAAAGTAGATCTGCGCGGTCAACGCCGCTGGGCACCCACTTGATCTCTATGAAATCTATACTTAATATTATAAAGAGGAAAGATTTGTACGTTTGTCATGAATAAACTCAAAAACTAGGTACCAATGGAAAGTTACAATATCCCTGAGTAACATCACTACGTAGTATAAAACAAAGTCACTTTCTCTGTCCCTATATCCCTATGTATGCTTAAATCTTTAAAACTACGCAACGAATTTAGATGCGGTTTTTTTAATAGATAAAGTGATTCAATGTTTTAGTATTAGCATTGCACCCGTGCGAAGCCGGGGCGGATCGCTAGTAGGCATAGGCGTAGCTAGGGGGGGCGCAGGGGCAGGAGCGGGCAATGCCGCTGGGCAGTGGGCACCCGCTATTTGTTATAAAATTCCACATGCTAGTCGTAAAAATTCTTTCACCAATGGAAAGCTTACTTTTCTTACATGGGGTATAATTTTCCCACATGTTCCCGTAGGACTGACGGGTAAATCTGCGGGGCTCTGCTAGTATTTTATATGTCTATGATTGTTATTAAATATATTAGGCAAGGTTTGAAATGTTTTAATGTGATGAAATAAATGATTATATCTTTGATTTGTAAAATAATTTATTAAAACAAGCAAATACATTTCGGAACAGGTAGATCTTGTGACTTCGTCTCACTGCATGGATTAACAAAAAAGCATGCGTAGATGTGTTAAACACATGATGAAAATTAAAGTACCCACTATTTTTAATGTATATTAAATATTTACAACTTACAACCAATATTAAAACAATATTTACATTAGGTGTACCAAGACTTTTCATAACAAACCTTGTAGACAAAATAACATGATTAATTAATTATGCACAGCTGCCGACACGTCTCTTATTGCCGTACTAAGGTAACAACTAAAATCACGATTATTAGCATGGCGATAACTTAATTACAATATAACAGCTATTCACTGGAAGGTTTTCAATGTTATCCAGAAAGAAATGTTTTACAGAATAGATTTAGGGTATGTGAAATATTACGGGTAGTCACTTGAGTCAATTATTTAATATTGCCAATCTATCATATTCTTATGTATACATATAATAATATGAGACATATTAAATGCTGAATTTCTGCTTAAGAAATAATTTACTTGTTTTATTGTTTATAACAGATGTTTACCAACATATACTGCAAATATTGGATGCTAAAGTACTAAATTTAATGCTATGTGATGCTGATGAATGATGATATACTATTATTATTCATAATATATAAGTTAAAAGGAAAAATATAAATAATTTGTTTAATTTCAACCTGTAGGGCCCATGTTTTCAGAATCAGGTACTGGTTCACTTGCTTTCAGCTAACCAATCACTTACATAATTATCACAAGGTTGACATTAAAGTTGACCTTTAATTTAAAGTTCATCTTTCCGTTTATGCTTCTGTATAACATAAGGAATGTGCCTCGTAAAGCGTTTACAACCATTGTTCGCAAAAATTGGCTGCTCCTCAGTGGGTCCATAAGTTATTATGGAGACAGCATCTCTGGGAACAAATATATATAATAGAAAATATTAAGGACCACGCACCTCACCTTACACCCACCAATCTCTAAATTAACTACTATTGAAAAATGTGGCACAAAGAAAGAGTATATAATATTCTATGGTAAACAAGAGGTTATTTATTAATTTAACAGCCTTCTGTATAGATTTCAAGTGGTCTATTAAAAATAAATAATCTCACGTTGGAGGGGGTAGGCAAAGGTATTCTATTTCAGAAAATACCCAGGTTTCACCAGTACAATCATTGGACCTCTTAACAAGATAGGTGAGCCCAACGTGGGACCGGATCTGTTACACATGCCTCAGAATTAATTCTGGCACCTGCAAGTTTCCTCACAAGTTTTACTTTACTGTTGAGCAGGTGATAAATGTACGTAAGTTTTAAAAAACTCATTGGTACATGAAAGGATTCAAACCCGAGACCTCATGCATGATAGGCAGGCTCTTTAACAACTAGGATATCACAGTTAAAGAGGTCTATTGGTAAAGTATGCAAATTGGAAGCTCTCTTCTCCCATTGGATTACCAGATGAAAAGTGTTTTTTTATGAAATATAATATTATGTAAACAAAAGTAGTGAGAATGACCTGCCTAGATACTTGACTAACAAAAAAAAATTTTTTAAACAAAGCACTACTTACGTCATCATTTCTTCTGTAGGATGGTAAATTCCATGCATACGGAACTCTGCTAACGCACACATTTCAACATGCAGCTGCTCCAATGGTAAAAATGGTATGTAGTGGTCTATAAGGTGTTGAGCTATTAAAGCTGCCTTCTCAAAACCTCCTGTAATTAAAAAGTCTATTTCAAAAAACATTTAGGGTCACAGCACACATATCAACTCGGAAAGGGATCGGCACCGTATCGCCTTTCGCCTCGCCGTCAACCAGGCGTCAACCTAACGTATGCATGTAACCAAAGCGTAGCAGTGGCTCCTGTACTTCAACCCGGCTACGGCTAGGCGTCACCGCGCTTACGCCTCGCCGACCGCTGTCTGACCGGGTTGGCACCAAATCAGTTTGAATCCAAACGTTGAGTGTTCAATAAAAAATTCAATAAAACTTACGCGCAACACCAAAGGAAGTTGCCTTGCGAATGGCGGGCGGCGGCACGGTCAGCAGGCAATGGTGGACGAAGAGCCGTGAGCTCGCGTACGGAGAGACGTAAGCGGGGGGACAGCGAGCTGTAAGCGCGGGAACTGCAAGTTGACCACTCACCGCATCGCGGTTCGGAGCCTGTTCCGAGGCGAGGCGATTACGTTACGTTTCCAATTAGTGTGCGTTGCAGTAGGGAGTTTCATACAAACAATACTGAACGGCTCGAGGCGATACGGTGACGATCCCTTTCCGAGTTGATAAGTGTGCTGTGACCTTTAAGGACTGTAAATGGAAAGTAGATACCTATACATTTTTTTGGGAGCAGAGAGCAAGTATGAACTTTTCCATAAAGCTAAATGTGGATGGTGCATGTGATTGCTAGTAAAAGATTATGACTGTTTCTAAAGAAATTAGAAGAAAATAAAAATAAATAAGGAATTGGACCTGAATAGTAAGCACTCCGCCGTATAACAGCTTCAAAATTGTGGAACTCCACATCACTTCTCTTTACTCCTTGCCCATATAAATCCAACAGATTTGATGATATTTCATTTCCTCCAATGTTTGATATAAATATAAAGATACTGTCCCTGTAATAAATAAATGTGTATTTTAATTTTACTATCATACCATTAGCTAATGACATGAGAATTAAAATTAGATCGGCAAAAAATAATGCGTAAATAATAATATAAGATCGTTTTTGTATAAAGGCGTGAGATTAAATCTGATAACTTAAATAATATAACCAATATGATACTCTGACCCCCAATTACAGTTAACATAGCAACTTGGCACAATTTTTGCAACTTAGGTGGAAACAAAGATAGACTTATTTCCATAAAATAAACCTTATATCAATTTATTAAAAAAAAAAATGGTTTAATGGTATAAAATTATGAATTCAGTAATAAATGTGTACCTGTAGTCCACACCATCAACAGCATGGTGATGATCTGTCATGGGCTTAATGGCATCCAGGACGAATGGACACATGTCATGGATCTCGTCAAAAATTATCAAAGCCTTACCACAGTTTTTCACAATTTTATTCACTATTTCTATCAATTCTTTCTGAAATAAGATTTGTTATCTGATAAAAAATTACATAAATTTAGTCTAAATGATATCTGAGATATTCTGAGGGTTTCAGACTGATTTAGACTGCAGATTTTATTATGCTAAGAGACTCCAATATGTATACCTGTTATACCCTCCCTTACCTTACTTTTCTCTATATCAGTGCAATCAAAATCCTTTTTGCCCATGAAAAGCTTGACATATTTACTTTCCATACCCTTTTTGTAAAGAGCATCTGCTATCATAGTTGCAGCATAGTTCTTGCCCACTCCAGACCAGCCATGTAAACTAATCACAAGCGCCTTTCTGTTTCTCTTATTTTCATCATACACAGCCACTTTATGGGCACTTAAAATATTAACTAGCTCATTGACAAGAGGTTGACCAAACATTTTCTGTGTCAAGGACAGTTTAAGTTCTGTAAAATAAAATGAAACGATAAACGAAAACTATGATTTTACAATTATAATGACCAATTTAAAATAAATACAAACTTTCCAGGTCGTAGGGTACATAATCAGGAATACAGCACTCTGTAAATCGACACACTGTGTTTTCTTTAATAGTGTCCCATTTGTACCAGCCACTAGCCATAAAGGCAGAGCCTATTAATGAAAGTGTTATGACCTCAGCTACCGCGTAATTAAAAATATTTATTGTCAACAAAAATATTAAAACATACAATCTAAAATCCGTCATTTTTAAAAATTACATCTACTTCTACCACAACTATGTTTTCAAACACGATTTTGTTTCAATTCAGTTTTATAGATACCTATGTAATTAATTATAGACCGGAGGACACAAAACAATGTTTTATTTAAAAAAATATAACAAGAAAAAAATTGCCTCGCGTACCCGCAACCACATTGACAATTGATTGACAGTGACTTGACATTGACAATTTTGACCACGCTAGGATCAAAGATCATACCGCCTCACATTAAGGTAAGCGTCCACTTGTCGGTATCGTACGCTTCGGACGCATCGCACGCAACGGATCGTAGTATTATTTGTATAGAAACTCATATATGTGCGTCCACCTGTCCGCATCGTACGCATCACACATCGGCAATACCGACACCGTTGCTCCGAGCTTTTGCGATGCCTGTCGGCAAATCCGATCGCTGCCGATACAGTGGACGCATTATGAAAAATTTTAATTAACAAACTCCTTGCTACTTTGTCTAAAGACCACAGACCAATAACCACTGAAGTCTGCACTCTGGTCCTGGGGACAGTGTTGCCAACTTAGCTACTTTATAGTTAGATCTAGCTATTTTTGGGTGTCTGGCAGCTACAACTTACAAAATCTCGTAGCTACATTTTTTAGCTTCTTTCACAGGATGTGAGTACTTTTGAGACTTTATAGTAGGGTATGGGCCCTTAAATTGTATCTAAACGTGGCTGGCTTATCCATTTTATTACTAATACCTGAATAAATGAAGGGTATATACAGATTTTTTGTTTTAAAACTTATTAATTATAGCGTTCTGCCTTGTCTTATTTTATAAATTTAAATTTATTGTTCGCTGTTTTAATAAACTGAAAATTGATTTACCTATAAAAACATACACGTACTCTACTCACTTTACCTATTTTAAAGTTTTAGCTACTTCTAGCTACTTTTATGAGTCAACAAATCAGGCAATCTGGCTACTTTTCGCAAGATGTCTAGCTACAGGGTAAGGGTAGCAGTTGGCAACACTGCCTGGGGAGCTTCCAAATATAGCGAATAGTTATCTTATTCAAATCCCAAACAAAGATGAAAAACAAGTGGGTGTTGGTTGGAGGAACTATAGATAAAAAATACAATTAAAGCTATCTAAGTTTGGAGGCCCCCAAGGACAAGAAGCCCACCAAAGGGCTTCCAAATTTAGCGAAAAGTTCTTTGATCAAATCCTTAACAAGGGTTGGGAGTTGGTTGGAGCCTTCATAGATACAAATACGATTAAAGCTACGCTAAATTTGGAGGCTCCCCGGGACCAGAGGCCCGCCCCGGCCTGGGGGGCTTCCAAATCCAAAAGCTCTAAAGACTGGGGGGGTCCTCATTCAGTGTTTCCGCCCCGGGCCTCCGACAGACTTAGTCTGCCACAGCGTCTTATTCATCTTTTTTTTAGTGGCCGACCGAAACTGGTTTTTTGGCCGAAACCGAAACCGAATGTTCAGCCGTGGCTTCAGTTTCGGCCGAAACCGAAACTCACGTGGTCAAGTACCTATATAATTCCTTAAATTAATGAAATTAGGTGCATTTTACCCATTATTCTGAATTAATTAGGTCATGCAATGGAAACAGTATATTATTAATTTTGTTGCAATCATCTATACTTATACTTACATTATATTAAAACTCTAACGGGGCCGTGTCTGTACATGAAATATTTTTTGAAAATTTTAACGGTAGTGTATGTAGGTAGAGCAGTGATAGCCCGAACGGTTAAAGAGCCGGCCGAAAATCAGTGAGGCTCGGGTTCGCATCCTAGCATGTACCAATCAGTTTTTCAAAAAACTTACGTACCTACATATTTATCACTAGCTCGACGGTGAAGGAAAACATCGTGAGGAAACTCGCAAGTCTCCGAATTAATTTAGCACATGTCTTTCAACCAAACTTAATTCATATTCTTACTTGCATAGTGAAGTAGAATTAGCACAAAATATAGGATTCATTTACATCAGTTTTACAGCCCTTTCGCTTAAATAAATTATAGTTAATAATCAAAATAAAAATGATTTTAACCAAAGAGATTTCAATATTATAGGGCATAGAGGGGGCATTGAGAATATTTTCATACAAAATTTTGAAGCCTATAAGCGTCATGTCCTTGTCAAGTCAGTTAGTATGAACGCGAGCTGTCATTCGGTCGAAATTGTACTAGACTTATTCCACTTGGAATAACTTTTGACTTCAAATTTTCCTGACTTTGTCCCCTCTATGCCTTAATATATTTTAATCTCTTTGATTTTAACATTTATAACACAAATATCTTAGGTACCTTTAGATCGTTACAGCTATACATAATATATGAAGAACTTTTTACTTTACTTGACAGTGGCTTCGTAAAGTAACTGTGATTTCATCAGAGAGATTTAAATACTAGGGCATAGAGGGGACAAAGCCCGAAAAAATTGAAGTCAAAACTTATTCCACAGTGGAATAACTCGTCCGAATAACAACTCTCGTTCGTATCTCGCCAAAATAAATAAATATGCCGAGATGCGCCTTGCTAGGTTGCAAATCACGCTACGGCAAAACGCCTGGAAGGGATTTTAGTTTATTTTCGTAAGTATTTTTCATATTTACTCAGAAAAAAGAACAAAATTAATAATTTTCTTATATTCGTTCTAGAACATTCTGCTGATCTTGTAAATTAACGCCCTCTGCTGTTGAGTAGCTTATACCACTACTTCACTACTAATTAGTGATGTGGTGCTGTTTATCGACTTTTGTTATCGATATTTATTTATTAGGTAGAAAATATAGGCATACTGTTTTTAAGAATACAAACAGTTTAATAAATAATTTAATATCAATATAGGAACATATATTTTTTGGTTCAAAAATGTTATAGATTTCCTGCAGTAATTAATGAAGCTGATTTATTGGTCAACCTTTTGTTATGTTTTTTTTTATTTCGAATACAGAATTGTGAAAAAAAATAAGAAAATTCGAGTCTGTTCATTGTTTTCAATGATGCAAGGGAGGATAAAACTTTTTTAATTTTGCGAAAGTTGGATTTCTTTATTTATTTCTGATTATTGGTTCAATAATATGGCTACTGCAAACTTTGAGAAAGTTTGACCAAAAAATATGGATACTCGGCCTGAAATTGCCGCCAAAGCTGTGGCACTTCTGCAGGCCGGGCATAGCCAAAGAAATGTGAGTGCACAACTAAATTTAAGCCGTACTACTGTCCGAAGAGTTTATTAAAGGTTCTTAAGAGACTGGCGGCTTCGTTTGTTGTCAAGGAAGACCGCGATCTCGTGTGACAACGTTTTTAGCTAGGGACCATCAAAACTTAAAAAACACTAGGTGGCCCGATAGATGTGTCCGGGAGTGTAGTAGGTATAATTGAAATTGATTTTGTTGTATATACCTATACTTTGTCAATAAACTGATATTATCGATACCTTATACCCTCTACCGGTCGATAGCTGAAACAACTTCTAATTGTTTGAATACTTGTTTCAGCTATTGAAATCTAGATACCAGCACTGACGCTTAGGCTTCAAAGTTTTGTATGAAAATATTCCCAATGCCCCCTCTATGCCCTAGTATTTAAATCTCTTTGGATTTCATATTAGGGTGATTCTACAAATTCATACTTAAAGAATCACTCGAGATTACTGTAAAAAGGTTTAACATCTTGACCTTGTCTTGTAGTATAAAACAAAAATGTTTATTTACACACAAACAACTTTACGTTCAATCATAATACCTACCTATAATAACTAAACTAGAGGGTGCCCAGCGGCGTTGCCCGCGCGGATCCAGTTTATTCCCGTTCCCGTGGGAATTTCCAAAAATTCCTTTATAGTGGTTGCCTATGACATATATAAGACACCTACATTACATACCATATTTCAAATAGCGGATGCCCATAGCGACGTTGCCCGCGCTCATCCCGATTATTCCCGTTCCCGCGGGAATTTACGAATATCCCTTTATATGGGTTGGCTACGATGTATAAGACACCTTCACACCATATTTCAAGATTCTAGGTGTTATCGTTTCAGAGTAGTACGTATTTTTCTTTTTACCCAGTTTTTATATTTTCCCGTGGGAATGAGATATTTTTCTGGAATAAAATGTACCCTAGATGTTGACCCGGGTACTCAGCTATCACCACACCAAATTTCATCAAAATCCGTCCAGTAGTTTTTGCGTGATGCGTGCACAACCAGACAGACAGACAGACAGACAAAAACTCCAAAAATTAGTGTTTTGGTATCTATATCGATAACTATATACACTACCGTTAAAATTTCTAAAAAATATTTAATGTACAGACACGGCCCCGTTAGAGTTTTATTATATGTATAGATAAGATTCATCAATTGATATTCGTGTTAATGCTGAGTGTTTATTTTACGAAATGTTGTTTTTCAGATCCAGTATGCAGCGCAAGTATTCAGCCACCAAGTATCAAAAGCATTGGCAGTTTATATGATAAAAATTCCAAAACTTTTACGTTCATGAATGTACCTCTTTTTTAGGTTTCCGTGCCCAAAGGTTAAAAATGGGACCCTGATAATAAGACTTCGCTGTCTGTCCGTCCGTTTGTCTGTCACCAAACTGTATCTCAAGAACCGCGATAGTTAGACAGTTGAAATTTTCGCAAAATATTTCTGTTGCCGCTATAACAACAGATACCTACTATAAACAACAACAAAATTTTTGCCGTTTTCATAGATAATGGTACGAAACCCTTCGGGCACTTGGCCTGTTTTTGAAATGTTGATTATCAGTTTATGTATAGAATAAAAATAAATGTGCCTATTTCAAACGTATTTTTTTTTAAATCTTAAAAATAATGATATAAGTAAAAACCCATTACACCGGAAAACAAAAACCGATAAAAATCAAAAAAAATCACATCACTAATTTCCATTGAATACCGATGTTTCGGTTAAATGCGTAAGCAGGGCATCCCTAATAAGGATGACAGGGGCCATAGAGTAACTTATATATGGGGGAATAGAGTCATCAGCTTTATCGCCGATCAAGCGCCATCTTGTGAAACCGGAAGAAAATACATTTTTCTATATCTATAACTACACTACCTATGCGTGCCTGTATATACGTCTTTTATGATTTAATTTTTATTGTGATATTTTAAACTAAAATAGGCATAAATAAAACAACACATCTAACTACCTTAATTTTTATTTACATTTAATAAAAATTATAAAACAGGTACATTTTTAAAAAGACAGGGGAATTTTTACAACTTTATTTATGTAATCAACAAATTACTTACATTCTATAATATAAGGCACCTAAGTTTTTTTGCTCCAATCAACAAATTACATAATACACACACCGGCACAATTAGCGGAACAGAAAAAAAAAGGAGAAAAAAGAGGGAATTTAGAACAATGAATGTAATTTTTAAACAATATATTATTTAAAATGAAACAACAATTAAATTAACATGTTTTGACATTCATTTGTAACACCATACTTAAAATTTTATAAAAATAAAAATTAAATTAAACAAAATGCATTTTTCTTCGATTTTTAATTATAGAGAAACAGCAGAAAATTCAAGATTTTCCAAAGTTTAACAACAATTTCAATGACTGTTCAATATCGAGTGTTTCCTCCTCGTGCTCTGATGAGGGTTTCCATCCGTCTGGGCATGCTGCGGATGATGTTATCAATGGTTTCTTGGGGCAACCTCTGCCATTCTTCAAGTAATGCGTTTCGCAACTCGTTGAGATTATTGGGAGGGGGCATTCTTGACTTTACACTCCTCTTTAGCAAGTCCCAGACGTGTTCTATAGGGTTCATATCGGGGGACCGTGCTGGCCACTCCATCACCGTTATACCAACATGGTTTAGGTATGTCTGTACTGTGCGAGCACTATGAGCCCGAGCATTATCCTGCATTAGAATGAAGTTGTTACCAATAAAGGGGGCAAATGGCACAACATGTTCTTCTAAAATCTCCCTGATATACCGATCAGCATTCAGATTCCCGCCATCGACCACTACTAACTCCGTACGAGCTCCTAAACATATTCCTCCCCAGACCATAATTGAACCGCCGCCATATGCAACTGTATTTTCAAAATTAGACTGGATATACCGTTCTCCTTTGCGTCTCCATACTCGCTGCCTTCCATCAATTTGATTTAACATAACTCTGCATTCATCAGTAAAAAGAACCTGTCCCCAGTCGGCGAAGTCCCAATCACGATGTTCACGACCAAAGTGTAGACGGTTTGTGCGATGATGTCTCTCAAGTTTTGGGGCTTTGGCGGGCACATACGAGCCTATACCCACTTCTTCGAATCTTCTACGAACTGTCCGCTCACTCATCCTTACTGCTCGTACCTCTTCCAGTAAATTTCGAGCCTGCACCGCCGTTAGTCTCGTGTTCCGTCGGACTTGAAGTTGGAGAAAACGGTCATCCCTCCTTGAAGTACACCTTTTCCGGCCTTGTCCTCTCCTTCTCACTAGAGCATTCGTCAATCTGTATCGTTGGATGCTACGATAAATCGTTGATAACGATCGACGAAGGCTTCTGGCAATCGATCTGTAGGTTTGACCATTTCTCCTCATTTGATCTGCCCTAATGATTTCTGATGGCGTTAAATCAGGCATAATTAGATGCTCAATTAGATGCTCGTAAATTATCAATATGCGAAAAAACTCAAAAGCCTCAAAAACTGCAATTCAAAGCTTTTCAAATGGAATTCACGAACCTTCTAAAAACGGACAAGCGGTGGAAAAAATGAATCAATGAAAATTAAAACAAAAGAATGAAAAAAAGGGCAGTCGCTTAGTATTCCATTTTTAAATTAAAACCCAAATTTAAAAAAAGCTTGTTTAGCCGGCCAGTAACACGCAAAAATGCGTAAATACTCCCTTTTTTTTCTGTTCCGCTAATTGTGCCGGTGTGTGTATAATATAAGGCAAAATATGAACTCGAGAAATACTTTTTAGGCGATTACTCCGCTATAGTGAACTCGGTCCCAAATGGTTTTAACAAATTTGTACTAAAGACTTCATTGTGACTTCTTGAGGCAATCCAAAAATGTCAACATTTTATCGAATTTCCAATTCACTGCACACTTTCACGGACACTTGCCACATAATAAACTATCACTATTATGACTCAAAACCTGAAATACACATCAAAATGAAAATTAAACTAAAAACATGACGTCCCTCTTCGGATTCCCGCCAAAAAGCTGACAGTTAGCCATGATGCTGCCGCTATGTCAACATACGTTCCGTTCCTCCCAGTTTCTGCATATTTAAATGAATTTACTATGTATTAAAGGAATCAAAAGAATTTAAAGTAACAAAAATCAGTTTATCTATTATTTTTAAGTTTTGAAAAGAATACTGAAATAAAGTATTGCATCAAACCTCTCGCAAATTTGTCGCTAACGCCATCTAGCTATATAGGAAACTACCATAGAGAGCTAATCGGCCTTCATAGAAAACGTCAAAGTATATAAGTGAAAAGACCCTGACAGGGGCCAATACTTATGTAAAATGTGTAAAACAGATACTAGAGTGGAATGTGACCGATCGCTTAAGGGGGACTGAGAAATAAGATATATTCTATATGTTGTTTTCTCTGCCTCCCCCAAAAATGTTGTTCGCAATTGGCTGTCTTTTTCTAGTTAGGTCTGTGATAATGACATTAATTAAAAATTTAAAATATTTTATTTTATTCTGTTAGAATCACTAGAATAAGTTAAACGCGTACATACAGCGATGTCTTCAACATTGAAATTTAAAGTTGAGTCCGGAATTCAACTACTAGCAAGACTGAGAAGAAAACCCGAAATGACTAACTTTTATACTGTTTTATTTGAAAATGGTCTAAAACACGGCGAAGTAACCGAAATATTCAGCAACGAAAGCATTACACATCTCATTATTGATATTATTTCAGAAGCATTAATTTCTGCAAGCTTTGAAGCTGGTGTTTTGGTTTTTAATACAGATGGTAATCTCAACTTTGAAGCATTAGTAATATCCCTCCGTAGAAAGTTGTCACAACATCTGCAGCGTGTGTCTCCCAACTACACAGAAGAAGAACTCCACAATGTCTTACGAGACACCCTTCGCAATTTGTATATACTTGACATATATGATGCTACACAGTTTTATACCACTTTACATAATTTGGACACAATTTTAGTTGAAAATAAAAATATCTCTCTGATTATATTTGACATGCTTACAGCATTTTATTGGTCAGAGCAAGGTTTTAAAATAACAAAGATGGATTTTTATTTAAAAAATTTACTTCGAATGATTCAAAAAATTACCAAAGAATTTAATGTAACAATTGCATATACAAGACCTGGATTCTTTAGTTCAAGCAAAGATTCAATAGAAAATCTTGAAGCATGCTGTGAATATCCAACATTTGAATGCATCAACTATAGAATACAGATATTGCCCCAAGAAGATACATCCTACCAAGTTATAGTGAGAACATTTAACACAATAAAAAAAAAAACTTTTACTTTATCTGAAAATGGAATTACATGGCTATAAATTTAAAATTTTATGTTAAAAAAATATCTTCACATAATTTGTGCATGTATCTTAATGATTATTCTGATTGTTGTTCTTAATGTTAAAATACTTCACCTATATACAGGATTTTTCTTAATATCTACCTTTATTAAAATTAATGTCTCTACACTAAGATATTAAAATTAAGTTTTCAATATGAAAGGTTTAAGTACAGTCTAATACTGAACATTGAATGTTTGAGATCATTAGCTAAGGCATTAATAAAAAAAAGAGATTCAGAATGTTTTTTTCTTACTAAAATATTTGGAAAAAAATGTTATGGATATAAATACAATCACATCATTAAATAAATTACATACATAAATGCTACAAAACCATGACTGAAATAGTTGAGATTCTCCCATTTACTTATAGTGTGATAGTAAGAATAACCAGATTCTTGCACAGAGAAAGATGCTTCAAACATTACTCCCAAGTAAGCAAGGTGTATAATAGTAATAAAAGAAAACACGGAATTTAAAAATACTGCAAGAAAACTGTTCTTTTTGTTTTTGTGGTCACACTGCTTCACACATGGATTAGCTAAGCAACAAACTTCAAGCGCCAATGCCACTTTATATCGAAAATTGTATTCAACATATGAGAACGTCCCTATGCTGAGTAAGACTGCCGAAAACTGGAAGTTCCATCCATGAAGCAGCGATGATACAGCATATGTTATAAATATAGCTGTGAATTGACCAAATGGTTGGCATGCTTTGAATACATAGTTTTTTAACCACTGATGCATAGGTATGTTCCAATAGATAACTACTTGAACAAGAGACCTGGGCAATTCTATAAAAAATGGTTTACTAATTTGTAACTCTGAATGGCAGTCATTAGTCAGTCCAAAACCTGCACTGACCATAGACACAATTGACATACTAGAAACAAAATAATGTGACATTCTGAATGCTTGGGCATCACGATATGCCACTAACCATTTAACATCGTCATCAATATACCATGGCACAATACAGTTTGACAGAACTAAAAACAAAATAGACATAGAGAGATTAAATACAATAATTTTTAGCCATCTCCGTGACAAAAATTTTACATCAAGACACTGATTGTATGTATGAAATGATATCCATGGACCCAAAATGCAATTTGCAGGACAAAATACATATCCACCAAATTCAACTGGGTTCAGCATGTGTTTAAAAAGATCCCTGTCCAATTCAATTGCAACTGAAATGATTTTCATAGTGGCTATCATCTGTATTCCCCTTATTTGTTGCCACATTTTCGGATTTATAACATGCATCTCACACAATAATAAAAATGTTATGACAGACACAGATACTAGAAGACCTCTAATTTTTTTTGTCACAATTGATGATATTAAAATGAGAATATATGCACCCGCTGTAAGTCCAATAGTCCATGCCAATGCTGACCCAATGTTGTAGTATAGAAGAAAGCAGCCTATTAACATCGACAGGCTATGTCTAACATTTTGAGGTAAACTCATACATTGTATTAGTAGACGCAGTAAAAGATTTGCAATAATTAAATCCTTGGCAAATCTAAGACCTTCAATAAGTGTTGGTTCACCACATAACTTGATGTATGTCCAAGTGTCTTCACTGTACTCATCATCTTCATCCATTTTAGCCACCTTTGTTCACTGTTTATGAAAAACAGTTGGCCTTATTTATTACTGTGGACTGCACTACATTATTTATGTATTTAGAAGTCATTTAGAATTTCCGAGACCAATATCACTAAAAATGTGCCATGAGATAATAACAACCACTTCCACGTCTCTAGCCGATTCCATGGAAATATCTGTAAGATAGAATAGTAGGTAACCGGGTGGCGGTGCCGGGTGGATTCAATTTATAATCGTGAGGCCGCACCCTCAGGCTTTGCGTTGTCAAAGTACACAATAGTGGTTATATCCTCTTTGGTACACAAACTAAATGGGAGAATTGGGAGAGTGCCTATAGTTTTCCGTAGTATTACTGTAGTAAAAATTGCTATACAAACTGGAGGGATATTCTTTCTATTACAACCTACGCCATAGACAGGACAGACCACAGAACACTATTACTCCTAGCGGAGTAATAGTGGGACAGACAGACAGACCAATATCAGACGAACTGACATTTATGCATATATGAATGAATGTATGAATGAATTGACATTGTGACATTGATGGCGTATATATATTTTAAAGTATTGACAAGGGCATTTTGGCAGAAATCCAATGAGAGACGTTATGTTTTTTGTTTTCTGACAATGTACATACGTATGTCGACGGAGTGCCTTCCGGCGACCATCAGAATTTTTCTATCGAAAATTTCTTACAATATGTGCCCTTAAAGTTTTCACTACTTCTAGCTACTTTTTTATATAAACAAATCGGACAATCTGGGCCCTATTTTATAAAGCTACAGGTTACAGGCTACAGGAAAAAAAAAGCCTGTAGTGCTCCTGTAGTTACAATCTACAGGTAACAGGTGTTTTATAAAGACCCCTGTAATATTACTATTGTAGCTTAGGCTCGAAAATCTCGACTACAGGCGCAGTTAACAAGTCGGAGTACAGCACTATGAATCAACCGTAAAAATAAAAAAAATTACAGAATCGACATCAGTTTTTTGGCTTAAAGTCTAGTGTACCGCCATAAAATATTAATATTTATTTATAATAAAAACAGATGTTTGTTTATTTACTTGTATTTCTATGGTTAAAGAGCCGGATGAAAATGAGCGAGGCTCGGGTTCGAATCCTGGCACGGCCCAATGAGTTTTTCAAAAACTTACGTACATAATTAATTAATTATGCAATTAATTATTTAAGCAAAGCGAGGGCGGGTCGCTAGTTTATAATAAAAACAGATGTTTGTTTATTTACTTGTATTTCTATGGTTTATTTACGTAGTTATAGGAAAAAAACACATGATTTTCTCTAAAATTAACATTCAACCATGGCCAATAATTATATCTCCTCCAGTATGCTCCAAAACATATTGCATTTGAGTAGGAACGTATTCTAAATTTCTCATTAAAGGTGAAACTCGTTTGCGGGTTCATTTTGGTTCTGACGGCGAAAGTTCTTGGCGTCGTCTTCTTGGATGTCGACGACTATCCTCAGAGTCCGAGTCTGAGTTCCAAACACGCAAAATCACTCAAAATATTGGAATTAACAAACAACAAAACCTAAGTAAATAAAACAAACTTCCTCCTGTAACTAAATTACCTACGTCTAAACACCTGTAGAAATGTTCACAAGTTTTTCCGTAAACACCTGTAAAAATTGGTCGAATCATGCTCGAAACACGCTCGATCAGGGCCCTGTTTTATAAAGCTACAGGTTACAGGCTACAGGAAAAAAAAAGCCTGTAGTGCTCCTGTAGTTACAATCTACAGGTAACAGGTGTTTTATAAAGACCCCTGTAATATTACTATTGTAGCTTAGGCTCGAAAATCTCGACTACAGGCGCAGTTAACAAGTCGGAGTACAGCACTATGAATCAACCGTAAAAATAAAAAAAATGACAGAATCGACATCAGTTTTTTGGCTTAAAGTCTAGTGTACCACTATAAAATATTAGTATTTATTTATAATAAAAACAGATGTTTGTTTAGGTATTTACTTGTATTTCTATGGTTAAAGAGCCGGATGAAAATGAGCGAGGCTCGGATTCGAATCCTGGCATGTCCCAATGAGTTTTTCAAAAACTTACGTACATAATTAATTAATTAAGCAATTAATTATTTAAGCAAAGCGAGGGCGGGTCGCTAGTTTATAATAAAAACAGATGTATGTTTATTTGCTTGTATTTCTATGGTTTATTTACGTAGTTATAGAAAAAAAACACATGATTTTCTCTAAAATTAACATTCAACCATGGCCAATAATTATATCTCCTCCAGTATGCTCCAAAACATATTGCATTTGAGTAGGAACGTATTCTTTTCTCATTAAAGGTGAAACTCGTTTGCGGGTTCATATTGGTTCTGACGGCGAAAGTTCTTGGCGTTCGTCTTCTTGGATGTTGACCACTATCCTCAGAGTCCGAGTCTTGAGTTCCAAACACGCAAAATCACTCAAAATATTGGAATTAACAAACAACAAAACGTAAGTAAATATAACAAACTTCCTCCTGTAACTAAATTACCTACGTCTAAACACCTGTAGAAATGTTTACAAGTTTTTCCGTAAACACCTGTAAAAATTGGTCGAATCATGCTCGAAACACGCTCGATTAAGCATTAAATTGTCTATGGAAAGTTGCAGGAACGGGTTCCTGTAGATTGTAAATAAAATGAACTGTAGCTTTATAAAACGCCTGTACCTGTAATTTTATCTATTGTTGCTGTTTAATTTATCAGTATTTCTGCTTTTTTCCCTGTAAATTGTAACCTGTAGCTTTATAAAATAGGGGTGGTAGCGGGGACGACAACCCCCGCAAAAATTTAAAAAATGACAGAATCGAAATCTGTTTTTTGGATTAAGTCTAGTTTACCGCCATAAAATATTAATATTTATCACTACGTATACAACAAAGTCACTTTCTCTGTCCCTATATCCCTATGTATAAATAAATCTTTAAAACTACGCAACGGATTTTGATGCGGTTTTTTTAATAGATAGAGTGATTCAAGAGGAAGGTTTTTATATACCATAATATAAACTGAAGCAAAGTGAGGGCGGGTCGCTAGTTTATAATAAAAACAGATGTTTGTTTATTTACTTACTTGTATTTCTATGGTTTATTTACGTAATAGAAAAAAACACATGATTTTCTCTAAAATTAACATATTGCATTTAAGTAGAACGCATTCTAAATTTCTCATTGAAGGTGAAAATCGTTTGCGGGTTCATATTGGTTCTGACGGCGAAAGATCTTGGAGTCGTCTTCTTGGATGTTGACCACCATCCTCAGAGTCCGAGTCTGAGCTACAAACACGCAAAATCACTCAAAATATTCGAATTAACAAACAACAAAACGTAAGCATAATATTCGAATTAACAAACTTCCTCCTGTAACCAAATTACATACGTCTCTTCACCTGTAGAAATGTTTACAAGTTTTTATTTTTTTAATTTTTTTACAACTGTATTTTACAAGTTTTTCCGTAAACACCTGTAAATAATATGTCGATTATGCTCGAATTACGAAAGTTACAGGCACGGGTTCCTGTAGACTAAATAAAATGACCTGTAGCTTTATAAAACGCCTGTACCTGTAATTTTATCTAGTGTTGCTGTTTAATTAATCAGTGTTGCTGCGTTTTTCCCTGTAAATTGTAACCTGTAGCTTTATAAAATAGGGCCCTGGTTACTTATCTCCACAGATTAGTACTATTCTAGTTACTCTTTTTTCAAGATGTCTAGCAACAGGGTAAAGGTACCTTCCAGTAGGCAACACTGTCTGTGACAATCGTGCGTGAGCTTTGGCGTGAGTCGACAATGTTATGTCAGTGACGTCAGGGCTTTTTGGCGGGAATCCGAAGAAGGACGTCATGTTTTTTATAAAATTTTCGTTTTGCCGTATATTTTGGGCTTTAGTTCATAATAGTGATAGTATATTATGTGGTAAATGTCCGTGATAGTGTGCAGTGAATTGAAAATTCGATAAAATACGTGCGATGGACTTTTTCGAATTACCTCAAGAAGCCTCTTTAAAATCTTCAGTAAAAGTGCACTATCGCTTTACTGTTGATAACCAAGTGATATTTCGATAAGTTTTGAAGAAACTTATGTATTTTTGTGCATAGCTCTGAAGCAGAGGTGAAAATCTTGAATTTCGTATCGTGTTTAGTGCTGATGGCTCAAAATGCCAATGCCTTAAATTAAGAAAAAAAAATCTGAGACGTCATGTCATTTGCCCCAGGCCCACAGGCCCGCGACCTGGGTTCTCCGGGGTACGATGCTGTGCGGGGTCAGCGTGACCTGCTATGCAGACGACACGCTGGTCACCGCGCAGGGTCGTGACTTCCACGATGCGGCCATCCGCGCCACCGCAGGTGTCGCGCAGATGGTTCAGCGGATCCGTCGGCTGGGCCTGGAAGTGGCACTTCCGAAATCGGAGGTGCTGTGCTTCCACGGGCCAAGGAGGAGGCCGCCTGCTGGTGCTCATATTATGGTGGGTGGGGTCAGGATAGATGTCGGGATGTCGGGGCCGAGCATCGCGCTGCCGGGGAGGATAGGCTGCCGATGGAGGGGGTTTTGCGGTGGCGCCGGCGCGGCCGCAGAATTGCTCTCCGGCGTTGGCGGGAAAGCCTGGAGGTACCCAGTGCTGGCCGGGACACCGTGGAAGCGGTGCGCCCGGTTCTCAAGTGCTGGGTCAGGAGAGGGCACGGGGTGCTGTCTTTCCGCCTCACACAACTCCTCTCGGGGCACGGTTGCTTCGGAAGGTACTTGTGTGGGGTGGCAAGAAGGGAGCCCACGCCCGAATGCCACCACTGTGGATGCGTGGAGGACACCGCGCGCCACACGCTGGAGGCATGTCCGGCGTGGACAGAGGAGCGTGCGGCCTTGGTCGCGGAGGTGGGCGGGGACCTCTCGCTTCCGACCTTGGTTAGAGCCATGGTCGGAAGCGAGAGAGCCTGGGAGGCGTGCGAGTCGTTTGCAGAGGCAGTGCTCCGACAGAAGGAAGAGGCGGAACGGCAGCGTGAACTGGACCCGCGAGGCCGGGAAGCCGGCGCCGCCGCTAGGAGATTGAGTTAGGTTACTTGAGGCGTCAGGCGCGGGGAACGCCTGACGCGCCAGTTGGGGTGGGTAGCGCCGTGTCTCCTGTTCTGGCAAGGCGCCGAGAGGGGGATACAGGGCTGATTGAATGACGTAACTTGTAAACATTTCTACAGGTGAAGAGACGTATGTAATTTGGTTACAGGAGGAAGTTTGTTAATTCGAATATTATGCTTACGTTTTGTTGTTTGTTAATTCGAATATTTTGAGTGATTTTGCGTGTTTGGAGCTCAGACTCGGACTCTAAGGATAGTGGTCAACATCCAAGAAGACGACGCCAAGAACTTTCGCCGTCAGAACCAATATGAACCCGCAAACGAGTTTCACCTTTAATGAGAAATTTAGAATACGTTCCTACTCAAATACAATATGTTTTGGAGCATACTGGAGGAGATATAACTATTGGCCATGGTTGAATGTTAATTTTAGAGAAAATCATGTGTTTTTTTCCTATAACTACGTAAATAAACCATAGAAATACAAGTAAATAAACATACATCTGTTTTTATTATAAACTAGCGACCCGCCCTCGCTTTGCTTAAATAATTAATTGCTTAATTAATTAATTATGTACGTAAGTTTTTGAAAAACTCATTGGGACATGCCAGGATTCGAATCCGAGCCTCGCTCATTTTCATCCGGCTCTTTAACCATAGAAATACAAGTAAATACCTAAACAAACATCTGTTTTTATTATAAATAAATACTAATATTTTATAGTGGTACACTAGACTTTAAGCCAAAAAACTGATGTCGATTCTGTCATTTTTTTTATTTTTACGGTTGATTCATAGTGCTGTACTCCGACTTCTTAACTGCGCCTGTAATCGAGATTTTCGAGCCTAAGCTACAATAGTAATATTACAGGGGTCTTTATAAAACACCTGTTACCTGTAGATTGTAACTACAGGAGCACTACAGGCTTTTTTTTCCTGTAGCCTGTAGCCTGTAACCTGTAGCTTTATAAAATAGGGCCCAGGGCCCAGTTTGTTATTACCTAAAGAATGCGTGCATTTGAGATTGATATACCCTTTCCGTAACACGCTGTATATATGCTTTTCATATTTTATTAATAAAATCCTAAGAGATTCATATTAATATTTAAACAGATTATTTAATAATATGAATAAAGAAATAACAAAATAAAATTTCGATAATCTTCAAATTTAAACAATAAAATAATTAAAAATAATTAGTGTCACAAATGTCCAGTCCTCTTTAACATTTGACTAGTATTAAAATAAAATACTTATAACGAGAATCAAAAAACTAAACGACTACGTTATCGTCTCAAAAACTAAAATAAAAAACAAATCTTTCTTAATTTAGTTAAAACAGTCAAAAGACGAACAATAATAAAAAATAATAGATTTCGTAGCATTAAAATAAAATTAAACAATAAGTAAAAAAGCTTAACGACAACGTTAAGGATCATCCACCGCATAGATGGCGCTGTTCATAAAAATCGATTAAAATGCTTATTTTATATAATCGATTAATTAAAAAATCGATTATTTTTATTTAAGAAATCGATTATTAAAAATCGATTATTTCAAAAAAATAATCGATTATTTTAAAAATCGATTATTTTTTTACATCCCTACAAAATAGTGAAGGATGGCAGTGAATACTTTCATAATTTTACAAATCTAATATGTAACAACTATCTATCTAAATATTACACAAACCTTCGTGTAGATAAATAAAACGAAGGTTTGTGTAAAACAAACACTAGAAACGAATCGAGACAATAAAGTGCACTTGCTCCGTATACCAATTGCAAAGAGATTTAATACTAGGGCATAGAGGGGGCATTGGGAATATTTTCATACAAAACTTTGAAGCCTAAGCGTCAGTGCTGGTATCTAGATTTCAATAGCTGAAACAAGTATTCAAACAATTAGAAGTTGTTTCAGCTATCGACCGGTAGAGGTCACGCTGATTAAAAGGGATGTTACTATTTCATACCAAGGTATCGATAATATCAGTTTATTGACAAAGTATAGGTATATACAACAAAATCAATTTCAATTATACCTACTACACTCCCGGACACATCTATCGGGCCACCTAGTGTTTTAAGTTTAGACGGTCCCTAGCTAAAAACGTTGTCACACGAGATCGCGGTCTTCCTTGACAACAAACGAAGCCGCCAGTCTCTAAGTACCTTTAATAAACTCTTCGGACAGTAGTTTTAAAATGTTTCGAGCATAATTTTGACCCAGCAGATGGAACCCAATTATCTTCGTTGTGCTCTATTTGGACAAACTGAATCCACTTTTGATGCGCTTCATTAATTACTGCAGGAAATCTATAACATTTTTGAACTAAAAAATATATGTTTCTATATTGATATTATATCATTTATTAAACTGTTTGTATTCTTAAAAACAGTATGCCTATATTTTCTACCTAATAAATAAATATCGATAACAAAAGTCGATAAACAGCACCACATCACTAATTAGTAGTGAAGTAGTGGTATAAGCTACTCAACAGCAGAGGGCGTTAATTTACAATGTCAGCAGAATGTTCTAGAACGAATATAAGAAAATTATTCATTTTGTTCTTTTTTCTGAGTAAATATGAAAAATACTTACGAAAATAAACTAAAATCCCTTCCAGGCGTTTTGGCGTAGCGTGATTTGCAACCTAGCAAGGCGCATCTCGGCATATTTAATTATTTTGGCGAGATACGAACGAGGGTTGTTATTCGGACGACTTATTCAAGTTATTCCACTGTGGAATAAGTTTTGACTTCAAATTTTTCGGGCTTTGTCCCCTCTATGCCCTAGTATTAAATCTCTTTGACCAATTGCCATCAAAGTGCAAAAGTCAAACATTCTAATCGCGTCCATATTCATAAAAGTATTGCATTTTATGGGAACATTAACTATATTTTACACTTTGTCCGATATATTGATACGTATTTACGCCTATCCCTATCTTTTCGTCACAGAATATAAAATGGTATTTAGTATAGTATGTACCGTAAAGACATCCAATATTCATGGTATTTAGTATAGTATGCAATATTCATGGCGTTTGATAAACCAGCTAGTCCTGGCAGGACCAACAACGGAAGGCTACCTATTCTGTAGATTTCAGTTTCGGAGGGCCTTCGCATGGAAATTAAAATTATGTACTTTAAGCCGTCCATAATACTTCCATTACGCGCCTCTCGCGGATGTTTGACAGATATAATGTGTCAGCACCATCTATTGAGTAATTGAAAAGATTTCTCTTATAAGTAGCGTAAACTCTTTGAAAAAATCCTTAATGCCAATGTTTTTTCATAGACTTCTTCACAGTGATAGCACAGTGATATCGATCACTCGTACAATTTATAAAGGCCACCTCTATTTGTTTGACATTAAAAAAATGGCATGTTGAAATTATGACAGTGACAGTAAGTACATGTGTTACGTATGCGTAAGGCATTTTCAAAAAAAAAAGGCCTGTGACACTCTTGACACTTGTTAGTACCGATTGGTTCACCAAGCGCTGCAATCGCATTTAATTTTTGCACCATCTTGCAAAACGTCACACTTTTATTTTACTGGTCATATTTAATCTCATGTCTTACTAGTAAATATGGTTTACAATAATAATTATAATTAATAGCCTTACCGTCGAGTTGGTTAATCCCATGCATGCTGGTCTACTAAGTAGTCTGGATCTTTTATTTTCTCTTATAAAGTTGTATGCTTACAGAAAAACTTTCAAAGGAGAGCCCGTCAGCCATGGGCGTAGCTAGGGGGGGGCTAGGGTGGCCCGGGCCCACCCTAGAAAGCTGTGGGCCTACCCTAGAAAAATACCCGTGAACCCTTCCTCATACATAAAATAATTTCGTCCTCAATTAGCGCAACCGAAAACAGTCTTCAAAGAGCAGTGAACAACTTGCCGTGGCCGGCCAATTCATGGCTGGGGCCATGGCCCCCCCCTAGGAAAAATCCCTAGCTACGCCAATGCCGTCAGCGAAACCATGGAAACAAAAGGGGAAGCAGTAGAATTTATAGATAAACTGTGTCAATGGCTAAATAACAACAACAAAATAAGGAAAGCGTCATGGCTCTATTCAACCCGAATCTGAGCATTTCTGTTTTTGGCATGAAGCAAAGGACATCATGAAAAATGTTTCATTTGTAGACTCAACCAGTAAACTACACTCGGCGTCAAAAAAATCGCACCTTCGGAAAATAATACTTTAAACCACTTTTAATCATATTTAGAATCTATGGTGATGGGACTATTAAGTATCATTTTAAACATTAGTTTAACGACATAAAAATTAACAATCATTTATGCCATAAAAAAAAACATTTCACCCAAATAACGACGTTATACCAAAATAATGCATAATTACTTTATAAAAGGGCCGCTAGTTGCGCTACCTTTTAGAGGTATAAAAGGGGGGGGGGGGTAAAACTAGGTTTTAAGTAATTTTTAAGCATTTTTTTGTCTTACTTTAATTCTTTGTCAACAAACTTTTTCTTCTTCTTTTGCAATCACTTCTTTTTTTATGACCTAGCAAGACTAAAGTACGATTTGCTGAATATGTTGATGATTAGACCTATTAAATGATTCCTAATAGTCCCATCATCATTGATTCTAAATGGGATTAAAAGTGGTTTTTCAAAGGTGCGATTTTTGGACGCCGAGTATAAAAAATTATAAAACACATTATGGGCGACGGGCGTGTTCCTTCATTAGAAGGATGGATCACGACAATAGAAAGCTTTGAAAGGATAGGAAAGTTGCTGTTCAAGGAGCTTATTATTGAGTACATTTTTCCAAGAAATCCAAATCAAGACCCATTAGTAAATTTCTATGTCCCCAAAATTTAAGTGCAATAATGAAGAATGTTACTAGGTATGCCAAATCGGTTGAAAGTTTGTTACAGTAAAGCTTGAATGTATACAAATACACTGGTTTTTGTTGTAGTCAAAAATACCCATTAGTTTTGATTTTGTTGAAACCTTTTTTACTTGCCATCAGATATTGTGTTTTTTTGTATTGACATTGATTTGAATACTTCATTACAAAACTTGGTTCTATAGAAATATTTGTTTTATTAGGTTATGGGAATTATGCAAATATTCCTTTTCTAAGTAATATTCTTTCATTTAGGGATCAGTTTTTTACCTTTAATTTGTGTTTTGCAAATATGAGTGTCCAAAAAATGGATCGCTTAAATATTGAAAAGCTACGCGGTCTCGAAAACTGGTTGGTATGGAAATTCGATATCAATTTGCAACTTACTATGCATAAATTGCAAGGTATTGTAAAAGGCGTCGAAACTGTTCCTGCACCCTTAAAAGCCGAGGCGAAGGCTGACGAAACTACAAGTTATCAGAGGCAACTTACCCAATATGAAGAACGCGACGCATTACTCCAATGTATCATCGGCTGTAGCGTCTCCACAGAACCTAAACGTCATATACTCACTGCTAAATCCGGTAAGGAAATGTGGGATATACTTCACTCAGTATACGAGCAGAAGAATGATAGAAGATTAGACTTGTTGTATTGCCAGCTGTTCACTTACACTAAAGATGAAGCTGACGACATTGCCACGCACGTCTCTAAGCTGCAGGCATTATGGCAACAACTCAATGACGAATTGAAGGAAGAAGGATCTCTCCCGCAATCACTGTTAATGAACAGGATTCTTAACACACTACCTTCAGCTTATCTTGAATTCAAGAACGCTTGGGAGTCTGTACCTAAGGAGAACAGAAGTATTTCTACTCTTATGGAGCGTCTTCGTCTTCACGAACAACGTCTTGGAGACTTGGATAATAAACCTTCTACTTCCACTTTTACGTCTGAAAATGCTCTTTTATCAAATAAAAAGAAAGACAAAGTCAAGTGTTCACATTGCAACAAAATTGGACATACTCAGAAACAATGTTTCATGCTGAAGAAGCTTAAGAAGCGAAATAAAGGCAACGAAGCCATTCCTGATGATGGTGATGCATTTCTATCTCGACTAGACGATTCAAATTCAAACTGGATAGTTGACTCAGGAGCATCTCACCATATCACGTCAAGCGCCATTTGGTTCAGAAGCTACACACCTTTCGATAACCCAAGAGCTTTACGACTGGGAGATGATCGAAATATGTATGCATACGGCCAAGGAACTATTGATGTTGAAATGTCGGTACAAGGTAAATGGAAACGTGCTCATCTGAATAATGTTTGGTATGTACCTCAAGCAGGACAAAATCTATTCTCAGCTGGTTCAGCCTTGGATCATGGATATATAGAGATAGCTGACAAGGATAAGCGTATCTTCAAAGATAAGAGCGGCCAAGTTAAAGCTGTCAGTATCAGAGATGGTAATCTATATAAACTTTTGATGAGAGTGAAAACTGTTAATGCTTGTGTTGTCAAAGAAGGAACAAGCCTACAAATTTGGCATGAAAGACTCTGTCACCAAAACAAAAGACATGTAAAGGAAATCCTTACACGCAACAACATACAATTTTCACCAGAACAATTTGACTGTGATGGCTGTGTATACGGAAAAATGACTAGATTGTCATTTGGTACAAGGCAACATCGAGGCACAAAACCCGGCGATCAAATTAATGCGGATGTTTGTGGCCCTATGTCTGAATTGTCACTTGGCGGAAGAAGATACTTTGTTGTATTCAAAGATGACTTCACTAAGTTCAGAAAGGTATACTTCTTAAAACAAAAATCCGAAGTAGCCAGTGTACTACCCAAATTTCTTGCTGAAATTAAAACAGCTGGTCACGTTGTTAAGGAACTACTCACAGATGGCGGTGGAGAATTCAACAATGCCGAAGTTCATCGTGTTACAGAAGCAGTTGGTTTACACCACCGAATGAGTATGCCGTACACACCAGAGCAAAACGGCGCGGCGGAAAGAGAAAACAGGATTCTTGTTGAGGCAGCGAGAAGCATGCTACACAATAAAGACCATCCGAAGAAGCTGTGGGCCGAAGCTATTAATACTGCAAGCTACGTACTTAACAGAACTGGACCAACACAAATTGAAGGGAAGACACCATACGAGCTTTGGTATAACAAGCCAGCTTACATAGAACATTTACGTATTTTTGGCACGGAATGCTTTGTACATATTCCTAGTCAGAAACGTAAGAAGCTCGATAAGAAAGCTATGAAAGGATATTTGGTTGGATATTGCGGAGATAAAGATGGCTATCGTATCTGGATACCTGAAAAGAATGACGTTATCATCTCAAGAGATTTATTGTTCAGATCAGAGACAGTTTCTTCTGACTTCTGTAAGCTTCCATTTGTTTTTGGTGAGCTTGAAGACCAGGAAACATCTGAAACTACTGAAGCACAAAACGAATTACCTAGTCAGAATGTCCAAGATGAAGCTCAATTACCCGATACCACTGAAGTTGAAACCCCTGTTGAACTTGAAAAAGAAGTACGACATCAATATAATTTAAGAGACAGAAAATGTCTACCTTCCAGTTCTAAATCTAGCTGTTGTGTCTGTCTTTCTGATGATGAACCTCAGACTTACAAACAAGCAATCGATTCAGAGAATTGTGAAGGGTGGTGTACTGCCATGAAAGAAGAGATGAACTCTCTCAAAGAAAATAACACGTGGATTCTAGTAAAATTACCTGAAAATAGAGAGGCCCTTAGCAACAAATGGGTTTACAAAATCAAAAGGAAAGTTGATGGTTCAATTGAACGTTTTAAAGCTCGACTTGTCATCAGAGGATGTAATCAAGAGCACGGGATCGACTACCACGAAACTTTCAGCCCTGTTGTTCGCTGGGATACAATTCGCACTATGTTGAGCGAAGCGGCTACTAGAAAAATGCACATGACTCAATTCGATGTGAAGACTGCCTTTTTATACGGCGACATCGACGAGGTTATATATATGAAGCAACCTGTGGGATTTGATGACGGATCAGGTCGCGTCTGCAAGCTCATTAAAAGTCTATACGGCTTAAAACAGGCGCCACGGTGCTGGAACAAGAAATTCTGTTCTTTCTTGTCAAAGTACAAGTTAAAGCAAACTGACTCGGACCCATGTTTGTTTATCAGCCAAGATCGCAACTCATCGTCATGATCTATGTTGATGACGGTTTGATCCTATCGTCAGATAAGTCATGCGTGGAAGAGTTCCTGAGTGCCCTGACCTCAGAATTCCAAGTCCGCACTTCCGAAGTTGGCTGTTACCTTGGATTGCAAATTAATCGCCTAAGTGATGGGTCGATATTTATTAACCAAGAAGCCTACATAAAAACTATTTTGAAATGTTACGACATGTGTGATGCAAACTCGGTGCTCATTCCTATAGATAAAAGTCAAATGACAGATAATTTGAACTACGACAATGACACGACTGTCAAGAATTTTCAATACAGAGAAATAGTCGGAAAATTATTATATTTATCGGTTGTGAGTAGACCGGATATTTGTTTTGCGATAAATGTTTTATCGAAACATGTTGAGAAACCTGAAAAACGCCACTATGCGATCGCTAAACGAGTCTTGAGATATTTAAAAGGAACTCAGTCCCTTGGTATACTCTACAAGTTTTCGTCAGCTGAAGAAAATTCCTTCGTAGCATATAGTGATGCAGACTACGCCGGAGATAAAGACACGAGAAGGTCGACTTCTGGTTACGTATGTCTGGCCGCAGGGGGAGCGGTGTCCTGGTCTTCAAAGACACAGAGATGTGTGACCCTTTCGACCACTGAGGCGGAGTTTGTGGCGGCCAGCCTTGCAGCCCAGACGGTTATATGGCTCAATCGACTTTACATGGAAGTTCGAGGAACAGAAGTCATACCCACCGTTTATGTGGACAACCAAAGCGCTATCAAGCTTGTCAAGAACCCAGTGTTTCATTTTAAGACTAAGCACATAGACACGCGCTATAAGTTTTTGCGAGAGCTGCATCAAGAGAAAAAAGTCAATGTCCTCTACGTACCCTCGAGAGAACAAGTAGCAGATACGTTTACGAAAGCCCTTCCAAAGGAAAACTTTCTGAAAGCACGAATCTCACTAGGACTGGTGAGTAAGCCTGATCTGATGCAGGGGGAGTGTTGAAACCTTTTTTACTTGCCATCAGATATTGTGTTTTTTTGTATTGACATTGATTTGAATACTTCATTACAAAACTTGGTTCTATAGAAATATTTGTTTTATTAGATTTTACAGGCATTTAAACTTAGGATAAATATCGAGTCCCGCTAACAGTCACGTGACCGCATGTGACGTCATTTTACAACGCTCCGCTTAGTAGCAAGTCACTAGCGGTAAAAGTAGCTCAGTGGCTAAGGGGCTTGCGCAGTATTGTGTTTTGTTATCATCCGCGCATTATGTTAATAGTGTTTATATTCGATTAATGAAATGGATGAAGCATTCGAAAAAGGGCAATCGTATAATCTGCCTAAAATAGCTGCACTAATGGTTACTCATTATTTATCAACAAAATTAGTGATTTCGTTGCCGCCGAAATAAAAATGCGAAGATTTATTTATTCTAAATTGTTTTCAACCGACTTTAAAAAGGAGGAGGTTATCAATTCGACTCGTTTGTTTTTTTTTATGTTGTTACCTCAGAACATTCGACAGGTTGAACCGATTTTTAAGATTCTTTTTTATTTGAAAACCTGGTGGCCAGATTGGTCCCATTTCAATTTCGTCCAGTTCTGACAATGGCATCCAAGAGAAAACCACATAAGTCTTCATTTTGCATTAAGTATGTGCGCGACAAATGGACGAATAACTCAATATCACGTCAACCGATTTAGATGATTCTTTTTTTAACCAACTTAAAAAAAGGAGAGGTTCTCAATTCGACTGTATTTTTTAGTATTATTCGTTGAAGTTGGTTTTTTACTCTTTAGAAAAAACAAAATACCCACCCAAATAATGTAATATTGTAGCTCAAATAGGCAGAAGTACCAAACCTTTTTAGTTTTACGTTATAGACAACAAATATGTATGAAGGTTTTATATCTACATATAGGTACGTATGTACATATGTGTATTATAGGTTCCTCTTCTTACTCGGAGGGATTGAGTTATTGCAAATGTAGTGGGTTCAACAGATGTACTAAATCTTTTTTAATTTTGATTTGTTTTATTGATGAAATACGTAAGGCTGTTTTATTTACGTACATATTTATCACTAGCTCGTTGGTAAAGGAAAACATCGTGAGGAAACCCGCAGGATCCAGAATAAATTCAGAGACATGTGTAAACAGACCCGGTCCGGCGATGGGCTCACCACCTATCCCGTTTAGGTGTACAAAGAATATTTGGTGAAGAGTGGGTATATCCAAAAATGGAATACCTCTGCCTACCCCCTCAGGGATGTAAGGCGTGAGTTTTTTTATTTTTATTTGTAATTTATTCCAGATCGGCAAGAGACAACAACAACAATAAACTGTGCTTTTATCTCCAAATTGATCTAACCTCTTCATAGTTTTATCTACTTCTTTCGTATTTTTAAGTCCTTTTGGAACCATAAAAAACAATTTGTAAATCGCATTGGTTGTTGTATTTGTACATTTCGGCACAACACATGATTTCCTAGTATTTGGATTGGACATTTTTGAAAGTATTTATAATTTCAAATGAAACGTAAGACGGCACCCTGCTGAGAGCGCGAGCGGTCTAAGCGAGTGTTGTGAGAAGACGTCACACCGGCACACGCATCGAGTACGAGTCCGCGTCGCACGTTTACTTCTATAAATCGGAAACTAATTGACGTATCGAAATAATTCTTTCACTTGTATTTTTTATTTTTGACAGAGAATACGGAGAGCTAATATTCAAAATTTGTTAACATTCTTCATTGCAAAAGAACATACAAATACTACAAATGAAATAGAAAACTTTGAGATTAAAGAACAGCAACTTAGCTTATCCTTACTAAAAACTTTTTAATGATGTACAGAGAAGTAACATATTTGGTCCATACTTTAAATAATATTATCAAATTAATAAACTAATTTACTGGTTGGGCTGCACCATTCATAAAAAAGAAATTAATAAGTTTTGTATGAAATTGATATTAAGAATGCACAATCATAATTGGTATAACATTATAAACAATTTCATCATCATTATCAGCCTACATTTGTCCACAGCTAGACATAGGCCTCCCACAATGATTACAAATATAAATAAAGAAATAACTTCGAATTGTTTTTTTATTGCTTTTTGAAAAATAAAACTTAACAGTGGCCCTATTATCGATCTTTTTTATAAGGACATCACTAGCCATATCGATATCGATTACAATTGAAAGGGGTACTTTCACAACACTATGCGACACTAGCGCTCGGTGAACTTTTTAGGAACTATTGCTTAAACGGAAGAGCATTGAAGAGTGTCATAACTGTCTCCGACTAGTTACAGATAATATCTGTGATTTGACCCGAGTTGGACCCAAGAAGCTTATATATTCGGGAGGAAGTGCTCCTAAGAAAATTCCGGTCCTATTGAGAGGCACCTCGAATAGTATTGTGTCACTTTCTAGTATTGACATCATCGCTGTTCCAAATTCCCCATTACATTTTCTTACTTACATAAACCTATATAAAATCTACAAAATATATGTACTTTCTATAATGAATATAGAATGTTTTTATCCTTAATATGTTTCCTGATTAAACATATCTATGTTTAATATGAAACTGTTAAAATTAAAGTACATTTAGCATACCAAAAATTATACCAAATTTTGAGTTACGATATTTTACCTACGATGGCAACATCAACTATTAACATTTGTTCCAAGTCAACGGGTGACCATATTGACCATGATATTTGTAGACTGTCTTTACAATATAGGTAGGGTAGCTTTTTAGTTAGGTCAGACTTCTTGTCCGAATTATATTATAGGAATAGGAATTGATAACATTCACCCGCGTTATAAACTCTACATTTATTTTCGAATACATTGAAAGTAAACAATACAAAAATACAAGAATACAAAAAGAAATACAAAAGTAGAAAAGTACAAAGGTACAAGAGTACAAAGGTACAAAAGCACCGAAGAGTCCGTAGAGTCCGAAGAGCTCAAAACTCCAAAGAGGCCAAAGAATCCAAAGACTTCAAAGAGCCTGAAAATACAAAAATACAAATCCTTCCCCTTTATAATATTAGTGTAAGTAGATGACAAACAAGATATTGAATTTCGGAACTGCTTACAGAGTGTCTCTTCAAGATAGAAGTCTTTTTTAAATTTTCATAACCAACTAAAACACAGCTTCACCGCCGCGGTTAATTTTATAGTTGTTTATACCTACACTCACAAGGTCACACGTTTTTTTTTTATTTTAATCGATGTAAAAAGTTTAGCAATAACCTTACCCAATATAGTCCAATTTTTTATATCAATCCTTCCCTAGAGAGGAAAGCAATTACCACGAGTCTTTCTCTTTCTCGAGCGGGAATCACATAGTAGTAGTCTCATTTTCATTTCATTTCATTTATTTCACTAATAATTTCAAATACAATGTCCTTACAGGCGTACCCAAATCGACAATGTAGACAATGACATATTATTAAATGTAGTGCCTATACAATTCAAATTTTTATATCTAATTACGAATTTTAAAATGTCAACCCTTCTTAGCTTCGAAATTCTACTAATACTATAGTCTCTTTTAAAACGAGACGGGCGCTCAGCGGGAGTTAAGCGGATAAACTATATTTTATTTTATTCCCGCATTACCATGTAAACGTGAACTTCGCGGGTGAAACGGGGGGGTGCTGCTAGTAAATAATATTTTTAAAATTCTTTTTATCATTCAGAATCTCACACATATTGTCATATTGTCCATGTTTCAAAGAAAATTATTAGAAAGGGACACAGTACTATTCGAGGTGCCTTTCAACAGGATCGCGTGCTTTCTTAGTAGCACTTCCTCCCTTATGGAATAAGGTAAAAACTCCTTGGTTGGACCCGAGTCCCTTTTTTTTAAATTGTTTATTGGCCTTTGGATTCTAGTCTTTACAGCCTAATATTAGAAGATAAAGTACTTTATAGGTAGCATTGCCAGAACGTACCAAAAGTACGGTTTTCCGTACTATTTATCACACTACCGTACCACAACCATACAGTGTAAACCGTACCTTTTCTATATTAGTGATTTAGTTTTCAATTCGAACTACAAAGGATAAAAAACAAAAAAATCTTTCTGTTTCTCCGTCCGTCCTTTCTTGTATTACTCAAGATACTGAATTCGCGTTTAAAAAAATAATTTCTTCTAACTAAATAATACGTGGCTGTATGTAATGTACTATATTCCTTGCCTTCCTTCTTCAGGACGGCTTAATTTTAAAAAACAAAACAAGTACAGTGTACAGTGTACTGTTTTCAAACAAATCTTTTCGTATCAGTTCGGTTTGGCTGTTGTTTATTTTAAAGTTTTTTTAATGAAATAACAAGTTCTGATTTAGTTTAGTTCCGTAGTTTCCTATAAAACCTTAAACTCGGTAACCTGTTTTTCTTTCTAATATCTCTGTCTTTCTCTTCGCTTCTCGCGACTGAAATTGAAATAGTTTATTGCTTGTACATTAAAATTTGTTTATAAAAAGTTTAGTGTGTGTTATTTCTATAATACCTACCATAATTTTGATTGAGGAAGCAATACGAATATCCAGAAGGAAGAAAAATTAAGTACAGGTAAAAAGTTTAGTGTGTGTTATTTCTATAATACCTACCATAATTTTGATTGAGGAAGCAATACGAATATCCAGAAGGAAGAAAAAAGTACAGGTAAGTTTATGTCGCATATCCGGGCTATTAAGTTTTTTATTAAATATCATATCATATTAACTAGCGGTAAGTTAAATTATTATTTTAAAATTAAAGTTTGTCGAGAAACTAATGAGAAATAATGAGACTGATAATTTCTTAAAATTTCTGTCACATCTATTTCACACCAAGTGGGTTCGGTGACAGTTCACATTTTTCCTTTTTACGCATACAACTTTCTAGTACGAAAAATAAATGGTTCCAAAAATAATGAATAATTTATTATTATGTCATTGCTAAAGAGCAGTGATAGCCCGGACGGTTAAAGAGCCGGCCGATAATCAGTGAGGCTCGGGTTCAAATCCTGGCATGTACCAATGAGTTTTTCAAAAACTTACGTACATATTTATCACTAGCTCGACGTTGAAGGAAAACATCGTGAGGAAACCCGCAGGTCTCAGAATTAATTCTGAGACATGTGTAAACAGACCCGGTCCGGCGATAGGCTCACCACCTATCACGTTTAGGGGTCCAATATATCTCGTGAAATGTGGGTATATCCAGTAAAGGAATACCGATAGGAAACGAATATATAGTGAGATTATATCATATCATATCATATCATTGCTAAAATACAATAATGGTCGCCTCTAAAATAATAAAATAAAATCTCAGACTATAAATCAAGAAAAATATAAAAAACAATAGATAAAAAATATATCCTAAAAATACGTATTGCGTGGAACGGAACTTTTACTCATAGAATCGAAGCTTTTTGGCGGGAATCCGAAATAAGATGCAATGTTTTTGTAAAATTTTCATTTTGTTGTATCTTTTGGGCTTAAAATAGTAATAGTGTATTAGGGGTCTGTGAAAGTGTTCAGTGATTTGTAGATTCGATAATGTACGATATTTTCGTATTGCATCAAAAAGTCGATGACATTTTTTTTTTTTTACCATGTTTTTCCCTTATATAACCTGTGAAATTTAAACATATTCAATAAAAAGTGATCTTGAAAAATCATTGTATCAATAAAGTAAAAAATCGATTCCATTTCCTTCACAAACTTACTCGAAACTTTAGAAAAATCGATTGGATTTCATTAGGACACATCACTTCAATTGTCAACAGTGAACTGTCACCGAACCCACTTGGTGTGAAAGGCTTTTTGGCGGGAATCCGAAGAGGGACGTCATGTTTTTTGTTTAATTTTCATTTTGCTGTGTATTTCGGGTTTTGACTCATAATAGTGATAGTTTATTATGTGGCAAGTGTCCGTGAAAGTGTGCAGTGAATGGGAAATTCGATAAAATGCGAGATATGGACATTTTTGGATTGCCTCAAAAAGTCACAATAAAGTCGTCAGTAAAAGTGCTATCATTTTACTGATAACCAAGTTAGGGCACGTTAGGGTTGTAGAAAGTGTTAAAGACACTGTATTTTTGTGCATGGACTCTGAAGCAGAGCCATTTACATAACGATATCATTAACTAATGACGAGGCTGCATGGCGTAATGCCTTTGCCTACCCTGTAAGGGGTGAAACAACAAAAAAAAAAAAAAACTTGGTGTGAAATAGATTATAGATGGAATTCTCATAGTTTTTTTTTGACATAATACTTGTTTTCACTATAGACTATGTATATAGTAGACTATAGCATTTTTCAAAGTTTTTAGCAAGACCGTACGTTGAAGTTAAAAACACTTTGAGTATTAAACCAACCGGAGACGCCACTGACAGGCGTTCCCCTCTGCCAAAAAAACGTGTCGGTATTTGAGCACACCGGTTAAATACAACTAGTTTGTTTGAGTCACGGAGTTCTTGTATTGGTGAATGTATTTGTGTGCACCTAGTTCAAGCTAGTGTTTAATTTTTTTTATCAAAAAATGCGTTTGTTTTAACATTATTTGTGATTGTTTCCTCGTCCCCCCCGCAGAAATTGGCAGACTTTTTTGTAAAGAAACTAGTGCGCGTGACGTCTCCTGTTGGTTTAATACTCAAAGTAAAAACAGTATCTTTTCAGATAGCTAATCGTCCTTTTTTGGGAAATCATACTGCCGGCACTGCTCTTTGGTCCCGACGCGAAGCGGATTGTACCGGCTTTTTGGCGGGAATCCGAAGAGGGACGTCATGCTTTTTGTCTATTTTCATTTTGCTGTGTATATTTCGGGTTTTCTGTTTTTGCCGTTCACCGAATATTAGTATAGTGATAGTATATTATGTGGAAAGTGTCAGTGAAGGTGTGCAGTGAATGGAAATTCGATAAAATGCGCGGGATAGACATTTTTGGATTGCCTCAAGAAGTCACAATGAAGTCTTCAGTAAAAAGTGCTATTGTTTTACTGTTGATGACCAAGGGAGGGATGTCGAAAGTGTTGAAGACACTGAATTTTGTGCATTGTCCCTGAAACAGAGCCATTTATCTAAGTTTATTTGGGAAATTTATTACTCAAAGAAAATAACATTAACTATACATTGTTATATCCGCAACATGCTTCGTCGTTAATAGTTAAACATAAGAATGATCCACACACAGGTTTCGTCAGGACAAGAACAGTTTAAAATCCGTAACAAACTTCGTCAAATTAATCTATGATCCCCCCATGAGCCATTCCTGGCCCAAAGGTCCCCATTACGCTAGCAGCGTTACCGCGCTGAATTTCTATGAAAACTCGTTGGACCAGAAACGCCTCAGAACGGGAATCAAGACCCCGTTCCCTGAGACGTTGACCCAGAGCCCTAAAAAATTGCTTTGTCTCTGAGCCCCACGGACCTGCAGTTTCAACAGCGACCGGCACGAAGTCATATAAAGGCTGCAGATTCGCATATTTTAAATGTTTTGATCTGGCCGCGTTTTCTGCAGCAGATCCTACAACACGTGTAGTATGACGAACATGTAAGGCAGCGAAAGTACATACGCATGTTGCATCCCATAAGAGAGACTTCCCTTTTTGACATGGCACAAGAGTCAGCCCATCAGGTCTCTTCCCGTCCGTACGACTCAAACCAAGGGGCTCCAAAACACAGGGAATATTTGCCTGAACCAATGCACGACGTATAACATCATTGATTGCGTGGTGTCTGGGAAACCTTCCAGCACATCGTAAGCAACTCAAACCATGATGTCCATTAGCTTCAACCATTGTACCACAAATGCAGTGGTGGTGTTCGCAAACTTTACATCCCAGCCGCAAAGCTACTGCTATTCTAAGAGAATCATTGTCCATCCAAGTTCCCAAATGTGATGATGGCAGCGCATGGAGCCATGCCCCTGATTCTGGTTCTGATGAAGCCTTCAGTCGAGCCACGTCAACACCCGCAGATGTTTCAATCATATCCTTCCGCATCCGTTCTGAAACAATGTCATCCCAACCTCTCTGTACGCAAAGGTTTTGGGGTTTCTCTTCGCTTGGGCAAAGGGCCGACCACGCAGAAAGAGCTTCCGTATTAAACGGCATATAAATATTGCCACCGTCAAAAGATAAAATGCGAGTGACAAGATCCGATGCCGCATGTGACGAAGCTAGAAAAGCAATGAGGCCAATATCTTGAGCCCTGCGTATACCCAGGCCACCATACCGAACAGGAAGAGTAGTTCGTCTCCATTGGGAGTCGTTCAACTGCACGTTTATAATAGACTCTAAAGTGATTTTCAGGCTGTTGTCAAAATTTAGGAGGTCCTCTTTGAAGAGAAAAGTTGGTGCTGTTCTTAGTAAGTAAGTTAGACAGTTGCGGAGCAAAATCAAAGACACGTGTGCAGACATACGATTTAAGAGATCCTTAACTGAATCAAATGCCTCAATTTTAGCCCTAATAGCGTTTTGAACACCCTCTTTGAAAACCGGTGCCCCTAGAAGTGATAAAGACTCCTTTTCGAGAGATTTAATTCCAGGCACCAAGGACTCAAAGGTCTGAAAAGTCATTTCAGCTTGGCCGCTAGCATAAAACTCGCATTTGTTTGCACTAATTTCCAGACCAATGGACTCCAATGCCGGAATGAGTTTTTGTATATCTTTAGCGACTACATCGGGTGGACCTCCAATTGTGCCGTCATCTAGGTACCACACGTTTAAAGGTGATTCCAGTGAGGCTATAATCTTTTGGATCGATAAACAAAACATTAAGGGTCCCAGTGGATCCCCTTGTTGTGCACCTACTTGGGAGCACAAGACGTTACCGTTATAGAACAGATTACTTGGTCTTGAATAACCCTGAAACAGAAAAGGGGTATAAAATTTGCACCTGGTCACGAACTTCAGATAAAAGAGTATCTCTTTCTACGCTGTTAAAGGCATTTTTAATGTCCAACTTAACAATCACTGAATCAATGTTGTTGTCACTCATCGCAAAAGCACGTGTTGCATGAATAGCAGCCTCACACCCAAGCGGAGTACCGAAACCCAACTGATGAGGTTGTAAGTAGGATGATATTTCATTTTTTACTGCACTACATCTTTCAGCTTTGCCACAAGTCGCCGGAATGTATTTCCCACTGCGATTGGCCGAATACCTCCGTCCTTCTTTTTTAACGCGCACAAAAAAGCTCCGTAGAGATAAGGGCATACTTCTGGATTAAGCATTCCTTTTAGGAGGAAATTGCATAAATGAGTAATTGACTCCAGTAGTTTTGGCCCATTATCACCTGCAGATGGAGATATCAACTCCTTTAAATGTTGCGGGCGCAGACCATCTAGGCCAGCAGCAGAACCACTATAAAAGGATCCGATAGCACTAGCCACATCAGTGACAGAAACCGACAAATTAGGACATGTTACATCTGGTTCCTCTAGTTCTTTGGTTTGGTTGAAATCTAAGTTTTAAACTTTTATTTTGAAGTTAAAAACTTTTTAGCCTTACACATTCGGATTAGAGGAAATTTATAACAGACAGACAGACAGATAGGAGCAGTGATAGCCCGGACGGTTAAAGAGCCGGCCGAAAATCAGTGAGGCTCGGGTTCGAATCCTGGCATGTAGTAATGAGTTTTTCAAAAACTTAAATACATATTTATCACTAGCTCGACGGTGAAGGAAAACATCGTGAGGAAACCCGCAGGTCTCAGAATTAATTCTGAGACATGTGTAAACAGACCCGGTCCGCCGATGGGCTCACCACCTATCACGTTTAGAGGTCCACTATATCTCGTGAAATGTGGGTGTATCCAGTAATGGAATACCTCTGCCTACCCCCTCGGGGATAAAAAAGGCGTGAGATTATATTATTATTATAACAGACGTGGCTGTATGGGCTAGATCCCTTTGGCTTTTCCTAAAGGGACAAATAAAAAAAAAGCGGATTGTACCCAATGTTGCCAACTTAGCTACTTTATAGCTAGATCTAGCAATTTTTAGGTGTCAGGCAGCTAATATGTTGTACAACTCAATAAATAAATAAATAAATCTTGTAGTAAATTTTTTAACTTCTTTTTTAGGTACTGTTACTCTTTTTATCATCATCAACCCGTAATAGCCCAATGGCTTAACGATTTCCATTGTGCGTAAACACAACGAAAATCGGGACCAACAATTTAACGTGCCTTCCGAAACACGGAAGCGCTCGTAATATAAAAGCCACTAGGCGGTCACCCATCCACTGACTGACCGCGCCCAACTTTGCTTAACCAGTATGATCGTTACAACGAGCGACAAAGAGGCACAGTCCATTCCATCAGTATTTACGAAAAAGTATGACGTTGTCACGTTCACGGTTCAACTATCGTCAGTAAACCGACTTTACAGACAACCGATTTTTTTTTCATTATATTTATGTAAACAAATCGGGCAATCTAGCTACTTTTCGCACGATTTCTAACCTGTATGCTATACTCTTTGGACTTTGGGTAAAGGTACCAGTTCCAGTTGGCAACACTGATTGTAACTAATTTCTCTTGCTGCAAGGACTAGAATCCAAAGGCCAATAAACCATTAAACATAATTTCTATTTCGATCGTTCTCTCTTGTATTGAAATTAGATGAGCAGGGCAGTGATTATTACAGTGTAGTTTGGACTTATAATATTATGTGGAATTAGAAGATACGCTTACTTTTCTCCACATAGAGGCCGTGTCACTCGAGTGTTAGCGACATCTTGATATGAAATATCTATTTTTATCGGTTCAATAAGCTTCAAGATGGCAAGCCCATCACCTCAAAGTAGCCCTATGCCCCCACCACAAGCGCCAAGCCCCATGGGGCCGCCGACGCAGAGTCCAGCTCCGCCGCAATCGCCTCACAGTCCGTATAGCCAACATAACAACGGCCAGCCGCCGCCGCATCCCCCGGGCCCGGGTCAACAGCCGATGCCGAATCATATGTCGCCGTCGGGGCCTCCGATCCCACCGAACGGCAACGGACCTCCGGGCGTGCCCCAGCAACATCCAGGCATGCCGCCTAGTGGGCATCAAATGCCTCCTCATATGGTTGGGCCGCACATGTCTGGTCCGCCGGGGCATCCGATAGGTCCTGCTGGGTCCCATCCACCAGGACCGAATGGTCACCCAAATATGCCTGGCGGGCAACACCCCAGCATGCCAGGCCAAGGACCACCGCATGGATACATGCAGCATCAAATTGGACACATGCCACCTGGACAGGTCAGTATTGTTTTTCAGTAATTTCAGTGTTGTTGTTGGCAGTATTATTGCAGATAAATTGATGTGCGTAGTCAATCAATGAGGTAAGGCCTTAGTTCAAATGCACACAAAGAGTGAAGTATATGTTTACCATAAATTAAGATGCAATCAGCAAGGCTATAAATGAAGAAAAACTAATAGAAACGTAGGTGGGGAGGGTATTTTTTTTCTGACCCCCTTAGCAGATCTATTACAGAGTGGAGTATTCTCTCCCAACATCTGTAGCAATCAGGAGAATTGGGAACAAGAAGTAAAGGAATATCTAGATAGCGACCATCAAATGTCTCTCCCAATTCAGCATATCTCTCCTAAAGAACTGGCTAAGGGTATAAGAGAGTTAAAACTAAAAAAGGCTCCGGGCTTCGATCTTATCACAGCTGAAGTCTTAAGACAGTTCTCTAAAAAAGCCATTGTATATTTGACAATAATTTTCAACAGTATACTCAGATTATCCTACTTCCCCTCAGTATTTAAAGTCTCAGATATAATAATGATTCATAAACCTGGAAAGCCCCCCAACGAGATCTCCTCCTACAGACCTATCAGCTGCCAGTGATTTCCAAGCTATTTGAAAAAATGTTGTACAAAAGGTTACATACGGTAATCAGTGATGATAAACTAATACCTAACCACCAATTTGGATTTAGAACAAAGCACTCTACTATAGAGCAACAACACAGAGTTTGTCATAAAATTAGGCAGTCACTTGAAAAAAAGGAGTATTGTTCGGCTGCATTCCTAGATATTCAGCAGGCATTCGATAAGGTCTGGCACCAAGGGTTGATTTACAAACTCAAACAAGTTCTCCCGCACACCTACTATACCTTGTTGAAGTCATATCTGGAAGAAAGAATTTTTAGGGTAAAATACAATGAAACTTATTCAAGACTATACGAGATAAGTGCTGGGGTACCTCAAGGATCTGTACTGGGACCCGTCCTGTACAGTCTCTACACTGCTGATATACCTGAATCTAAAAATGTCCTGACAGCAACCTATGCGGACGATACAGCGGCCTTGAGCAGTAGTAAGGACCCGGTACAGGCGTCTAAACATCTACAATTATACCTGGATGATATGCACACTTGGTTAAACAAATGGAAGATAAAGGCTAGCGCTGGAAAATCAGCACATATAACATTTACCCTGAGACAAGACAAATGTCCAGAAGTAAAATTAGGGGAGGACCAACTTACCACTGCTGACACTGTTAAGTATCTGGGTATGCATCTTTACAGGAAACAAACATGGAGACACCACATACAACAGAAGAGAAATGAACTCAACCATAAGAAACGTAATCTGGATTGGATGATAAACCCAAGTTCTAGACTGTCCCTTGAAAACAAACTACTAATATATAATTCAATCCTAAAGCCAGTTGGGACATATGGAATAGAACTTTGGGGTACGGCAAGTACATCAAATATAGAAATAATTCAAAGATATCAAAATAGCGTCCTGAGAAAAATGTGTAACGCGCCCATGTTCACTAAAATATCTGAAATGCATGAATACCTTGAAGTGCCAATGGTCATGGAAGTAGCTAGGCAGCACATGGCTAAATATCGCCAGCGCATACAGAACCACGTTAACCCACTAGCAGTTGCGCTCACTCACAATGAATATGATACAAATAGACTCAAAAGATACCAAATCCTACAACTAGATAAAAGAGGATTGGTTTAGCAATAAGGGTGAATGATCACTGGATCTTCAAACCCCAACGTGAATACCACCCAGAAAAAACCTGCTTATGGTCTCTAAAAACCGATTAAAAGTGGCCAAAAATTAAGAAAAAAAAAAAAAAATTACAGAATGGACATTATGCCACTTTTATGTCACTATTAAGTTATAGTCTCTTTTTAATCCATTCGGTTTATTGCTCCATCGGTCCATGGAGCGTTATCCTGGGGTATGCCTTGTTTTAGGGGTCACAGAGTGGTGCATTGCTTCATTAGGCATCTTACTAACTTGTTTGGGTGTGCTTCCATCCTTTTCTTATATGCTTTAGTACTGGCTTGTATTTCCTCTTTGACTTTCAGTACTCCAAGGTTGTTGTAAAGTATATAGTTGGGCACATACCATGGAGCTTCAGTTGTGATTCTCAACACTTTAGACTGAAATTGTTGAATTCCATCTCTATTGGCTAGAGAACTATGTTGCTTTGACTCATTTATGATTTTTGTTGAGCATCTAATACAGGTTCTGTTGTTGAAGGCCAAGTTGCTTTCTTTTTGTAATTACGGGGTGTTTCCATGTGAGTCTATGATCCAAATGTAGCTCAAGATACCTGACATGGTCCGATTGAGGGACTTTGCTATCATTGAGAGGGACAGGTGGACAAGTTTCTCGCCTAAGTGGGAATGTCACAGATTGTGTTTCATTGGCCTTTATGCATCATTTTTTAACCATCCTGAGATTTTATTCAGGTCGTCTCGCGGCATTTGTGATGCAGTTTAAGGCTTGCTGTGACATGTTAGAATAGTAGTGTTATCTGCAAAGGTTTCCGTTGCTGAAATTTCACCTATTGGTAGATCGCATCTTTGCAAGAGATACAAAATCGGGTCCAGTACACTACCCTGTGGGACACCATCATGTATGGTATGTAGACTTATTACTTCCTCAAGATACTTTATCAGGAAATGTCGGTCTCGCAAATATGATCGGAGTATATAGAATGGGCTGCTCGGGAGATGTTTGAGCTGATGCGTTCAGGGTATTTAAATCTAAATCGGTATCTTTAACCACCAAGTTTACGAATTGATTGATCCCTTCTTCTAATGGGTTTGCGATTGAGTAGTTATGGGCCATGGAGCCCATAGACAGTGATATTTGTATCAGCCACAATAAATTGGGAGAGGAATATCAATCCAAAGTGCCATTGCAGTCTTGATATGCATTGTATGATAGAATCTATGTGACATTTTTTGTACAGAAATTTTCCAAATAGCTGTTGTTCCTGGCAAGTACCGATGAGTTTATCAAAACTTACGTACATATTTATCACTAGCTGGACATTGAAGCTAGTACTACTTATTATACTTTGGTGAAGGAAAATATCATGAGGAAACCCGCAGGTTCCAGAATCAATTCTGAGACATTTGTGAAAGACACTGTCCGGCGATGGGCTCCAAACGACGTTTAGGGGTCCAAACGATATCTGTTGAAAAGTGGGTATATCCAGAAATAGAATACCTCTGCCTACCCCCTCGGGGATAAAAGGCGTGAGATTATTTATTTATTTCCCGTTGTCCCCTATCAATGGGGACCCAGAGCAATATTGGTATGTTAAGAATAATTCTTTCAACTAATGTTTACTAATGTAGAGTAATTATTATTATTGTTATTGAATATGTTTTTTTATTAAAATTTACAAAACCAGACCGGTCTGACCAGACATGCTAGAAGCCAAACACCATTACATCAAGACTGAAGGATACAATTTACAGAAAATCCCCTCCAACAACAATTTAAGATTATGACTCCGTCGATAGCAGATATTATTAAAAAAAAACTCACAAAATACAAAAAAGAACTTATTAATTTACTATAAAGTTAACCATCCCAAAAACAGCTCGTATTTTGAGCAGTATTAGATTTATGTACCACCAGACACATCTTAATGACAAATCATTGACTATAACAATCTATTGCACCACCAGCGTAAAAATTACGAAACAAGTAACAAAACTGTAGAAACTGCAAGAGTGTGACATTCACCAACTAATGATAAGCTGTGTGACATCATTTTTAAATTTACGTGTTTTAGGCTCCAATGTCAATGGGTGGAGGGCCGCCGCCCCCTGGCAACGGTCCGGCTGGTCCGCCAGTCGGGTCTATGCCAATGTCAGGGCCGCCGCCGCACGGTGTGCACGCACAGGGCATGCCACCCGGCGGGCACATGCCGCCTCACCACCCCATGATGCCGGGGCAGGGTCCGCCGCACGCGCCCGGCTACGGCCACGGACCGCCCGCGAGTGGCTCTCCGGGGGCGCCACCGCCTTCCGGAGGCACGCCCGGTCCCCACCCCCCCTCCGCGCAGACGCCGCCGCACTCGCACGCCCCACCCCCTCCGACGTCGTCAGCCAACGGCGGGCCGCCGGCTTCCTCGCCCATGCAGGGTTCCCTCCCGGGACCTGGTCCCGACAACCTCAACGCTCTTCAGAGGGCTATCGATTCTATGGAGGAGAAGGGCCTCCAGGAAGATCCTAGATACTCGCAGTTGCTCGCTCTCAAGGCGCGCTCGAATCCTCAGGACCCTAGCAAGGGCCTGTTCTCCAACACCCAGCTGAGTCAGCTCAAGTAAGTTATGATGTCGATGCTGGGTTAAGAAATTACTATTGTTATACTATAAGTAGATATGAGTATATAATTGAAATAGTTTCTCATTTACTACGGTCAGAAATGGTCAGAGACAAACAATTCCATATTTGATTATTGCAATGGATGGAGAAGATAGGTGAGTCTGACTCTCGTCAATTTTCAGAGCTCAAATTTCGGCGTACCGTAACCTGGCGCGGAACCAGCCGGTGCCGCAGCAGATTGCCATGATGGCCGCCGGCAAGCGCACAGCCGACGCGCCGCCAGAGTGCCCCACACCGCCGGCGCAGCCACCCTCCCCGTACAGCCAGCAGGTTGGTGTGGCTAAATTATAACTTCGCCTACACTAGCGCATTAGTCGTCAGTCATAGACAGTTTGAATGGCGACAACGGTCTAAGCTAGCATCTCATCGGCGCCTTTTATTTTACTTAGGCCGGATTCGTCCAACAAAAATAAATCCCTAAAACTGTATAGTATTTTGTAATTTAATTTAATCTCAGGATAAGACTTACTTTGCGTTGGACGAATCCGGTCGACCTAGAGTTAAAAACTATAAAAGTTAAAAACAGATGGTGCGGGCTTAGTATGACCAGAGGTATGACTGTTAAAATAAAGTTTACTTACCTAAATGTAATGCATTAGATTATTATTTTTTATTTTTGGCGCGCCTCTATGCAATCTAATTAGGTGTCCGGAGCATAGTATAGTGTTTTACGGTCGTCAGGGGCAGACGCAGGTGTCGTCGTCGGGCGCGGGGGGCGGTAAAGCGGGTGGGGGCGGTGGCGCGCCCCCCACGCCCCTTCCCATGACCGGACAGATGGCGCCCCCTACACAGCCCACGCCGCCTCTCGTCAACCCGGTGAGTCCACTATGATGACGATTCAGCGGGACGTACTTCAGCTTTTAGACTTATTGCTAACAACCACTTCTATTATGGGTGGTTGGCAGTAGAAGCTTGTTTAAAAAAAAATTTTGCAATAGCAATTGAATCTATTGGTAACACCGCTTGCCTTTGCCCCTGTGTGTAGACAATTTTTTTCTTAACCCTATTTTAGGCTCTAGTCATATAATAAGCGTGTGAAGCTTTTAAGACTCGAACACACCAAAAGCAGATCAAGAGCAACGAGGCTCGAACGCGGGTACAGCGACCATCTCCTCGCACTTCTGTCGCCATCTAAGGCGAGGTACAGCGCTAGCGGTCGAGCTTTAGAGTTTAAACGGAATTATATGAAACATACAAAAACACAAAATTGTTACCGCGGAGTAGTATAGGCAGAGAGCCGCCTTCTTATTTGATGTGATATATAATTGCTTGAAGTAGGTAAAACTCGCACGGACCTGCGATCAAGCCGTGCTGCTCCATAATAGAATAGAATATTTTTATTTTCTTAATGTTGTTTAACATAGTGGGTGTATTATAAATATTTGGATTACTACGTTTAACATTTGAGAGAGTCAAAATATTCGTCAGATTAATAAATAAAACTTAAATTTATTTTTAAATAGATTTAAAGGTTAGTTCTAAGTTGACCTGCTTTTGATGTGTTCAGGCCTTTTTTTTATTACTCTTTCTATCTGCGATCGGTATAAACCATAGGCAGATAATTGACTGTAGTATTTGTCTTTTGGAACGAGTGATTTATTAACTAATCTCTTCCTTAGTTGTTAACAAGCCTTTTGCTTTTCATTAATTTATATTTATCTTTAAATTATTCTGAGTCCTCAGCCTTATAACTTAGATGTCCGTGTTAGCCAATGAACGTGCAAGGATGTTCTGTGATAGGTTAGTTTGCTTTTATAGCGGTCTCTGTGTGATATCTGTGCCTTTATTGTGGGCATCTTAAGGTATTCATGCACTTCCTGGTTTCTTGTGAACCATGCAGTTTTGTCAATTGTGTTCAGACCTTTAATAGTAATAATGTAATTCCTCAGCCGATGGGTGGTGCGCCCCTATTACGAGGTCCCGCTCCGCTGCGACCTGCGGGCCCCGGCGCGCAACCCACTCAGCAGCAGGTATATCTACATCTTTACTTCTACATTTTTATTATATATATATATATATATTTATTATAAAGAAAGAAGAAATATTTGTATTTTTGTGTTTGTAACGAATAAACTCAAAAACTACTGGACCGATTTTTAAAAAACTTTCTCCAATTGTAAGCTACATTATCAGGGAGTAACTTAGGCTATATTTTATTCCCGTATTCCCACGGGAACGGGATGGTAAAACCGCGCAGAACAGCTAGTATCAGATATAGCGACCGTGACTTGATGAAATTATTACATTTATAATTAATCATCATGCAATTTTACAGCCGGGTGTGCCTACTCCAGGGGCTAAACAAAATCGTATTACCAGTATACCCAAACCCGTTGGTGTAGATCCTCTGCAAATACTCAATGAAAGAGAGAACAGGTAAATAAAGAAATTAAATTGCTATGTATGGCTAGTTCATCTTACACCAGGTATTTGATTTTAGTACATCACTAGATCCATTGAGAGATCAATCCAGTAACTGGAATGGCGATTTAGACGATTTCGTTATTATTAAACTTAAGGATCTAGCGACTGGAATAATGTGAATTAGAATTATGCATAGCATTATTCATTTAATCTCAAGCCTGCATCAATGCTTCAGACACTACAATACAATACAAATTTATTTATTTTCTGTAGGTATAGAAAATACACTTAGAAAAGTCAATAGTCAAAAACAAGGCACTCTAAACTCGACCACGAAGATTGGCTAAATGTAAACAGCAGCCCATCTCCACCGACGAGTTGCTTATTTCCAAATGCAGTACCGCGAGAAGAGTTACTGAACAACTGGGTGTTTACAGGATCGCCTCTAGAATAGCACACCGGATTGAGGTGTTGTCGAGCCTGCCGGCCAACATCCCCGACGACCTGCGCTTACAGGCGCAGATTGAGCTGCGAGCACTCCGCGTGCTTAACTTCCAAAAGCAATTGCGTGCTGAGGTACATATTCCATCTCACAGATAACTAATATTTCGGAAAGATTTGGCAAGAACGTTATAATAAAATAAGCCATCATATTTTTGTAATACTGGACTCGATCCTGCAGACCAGCTAAAATTCTTAATTTAAGTTAGCCTATCCTTCTCCATAGAATATGGAAGAAAAAGGACAGAAACAAACCATAGATTGAAGAGTAATGTCAAACATGTAAAAAACAACTAATTTGAACCTTATGAACGTGCTTATCTGTCAAAAATGACTAAAATTGCTAAACACGCCTTAGTGTACAGGACTAATTTTAATTTGACAGGACTAAATATCTCTCGTCTCTTTTCTTTTCTAGGAGAAAGAAAATAACAGGACTAAACTAAAATAAGTTTAGTCGCTGTAATGCAGAATCGAGCCCACTATCATACTATACAACATGTAACAGAATAAGCGCAATTCCTGAAATTAGTTTGTTTAGTATCGACTACTTATTCGATTTCAGCTATTTTTAATATGTGTTAAATTTTTCCCATAAATGAATTAGCGTAGCTGAATTTAGTGCTTTCTATGAAAATCGTGCTATTATTAATCGATATTTAAGAAAATTGGTTAGACACAACTAAAGTTCGATTGCATCATATATATTTTTTATTAATATACTAATTGGGTAGTTGACAGCATCGAAATTAAATTGCGAGTAGTCATACATTAAAAAGATTTTCCCAAAACACCTCCAAATATGTATTTCGATTTTCAATTTACAATTGTAGCAAATTTAAAAATAATAAATAATCAAAGAAAGTGCTGCAATTGAGTACTACAAACTATGACGTCACGGTTTGCTGTTTCAGTACATTTTCCATAGTAAAATTTCGTTTTGACAGATCGTAAAAAGTAACTGATTTGACTAGGTAGGACACAACCCTATTGGGGTGTATGAGGAATTGCGCTATTTCTGTTACGCTTTGTATAATTAAATAGTCCGTACATACTAAATATGTAGTTAAGATGTTTTTATATATTTTATAACACATTTGCTCGTAAAAGGTGTCTTATTTCACCAATTTCAATATCGTATTGTATCTCATTACGCCCAAGTGCGGTAAGTGTAAAGTAAAACGCACGGTTTATCAAGATGCTTCGTCTTAAAACGAACGGTACTTTTTAAAATATCAGCAAAAAGTTTTTATGTCAAAAAAATTGTCAACATTTTATGATTAAAATTAACTGTGGGACATAAAATATAATAAAGAAATATTTATGTACATAATTAATTAATTTAAATAATTTTGACAGTAAATTACAACCAGTTAATCTCTAACAAAAATATGAATTTATTAGTAATACTGGCTGTTTTTTGTGCGTTTGCCTAAAAAAAAATTGTGATGCGCGCCGCGCGCTTTTTTTTAACGCTGTATTATTTTTATTCGTTTATCATAGTCGGAGTTTTATTTTATTTCCTCGCAAATGTGTTATAAAACGTCGTATGACATACGTGCGCTTTGATAATTACAGCCTCTGCTTACTTGTAACCCTCGCCTACGGCTCGGGCTAGCAATATTGGCTCGGCTGTAATTTTCAACCTACCGCACTTATATCATAATGTACTATTACCATTATAGATACTAGGCCAAGTTCGTCGCGACACTACTCTGGAGACAGCGGTGAATATCAAGGCGTACAAACGAACGAAGCGGCAGGGCTTGCGTGAAGCGCGCGCTACTGAAAAACTTGAGAAGCAACAGAAACTCGAAGCTGAAAGGAAACGCCGCCAGAAACACCAGGAGTTCCTGCAAACCGTTCTACAGCACGGTAAGATAGCACACAGTCGGCTGTGATTTTAAAACTTTTTTATAAAACAAAAAGTCCAATGGTCAGCCAACAACAGTCCAATGCTATACAGGGTGGATATTTGAGATGGGTCGGCCAGTGCAGCTACCTTAACCGTTGTAGCTAGACGAAAATGGTCTGAAGAGACTATCCACCATTTTCGAAAATATTTAGAACTGCATTTAAAGATTTTTGAAAAATGGTACAGTCAGCGAGAAAATCATCGATTCCCACAAAAAAATTTTTTGATGCCATTCGATCCACTTTCAGACAAGGATCAAAAGTCTCTAAGAGACTAACTCAGGTCAAGGGGGTAGAAAAGTCAGGAAACGCAAAAAACGTTTTACATACATTTAGTAAGGAATAAAACTTCAACCGGAAAAAAAGTTCAATGAAATGCTAAAATCTCTTTAGTGGTGATTCAACTTATAAATCTGAGCAGCGTTCTCCTTGGAAAACATGGTATACTATCTTTTCTTATTAGCCACAATTTTAAATGTCAGTTAAGATCTCTTTTTTTAGAATACGTTACTGGCTACTTGGCAAATTGGCGCGATGTTTTCCAAGGAGAACGCTGCTCAGATTTATAAGTTGAATCACCAACAAAGAGATTTTAGCATTTCGTTGAACTTTTTTTCCGGTTGAAGTTTTATTCCTTACTAAATGTATGTAAAACGTTTTTTGCGTCTCCTGACTTTTCTACCCCCTTGACCTCAGTTAGTCTCTTAGAGACTTTTGATCCTTATCTGAAACTGGATCGAATGGCATCAAAAATTTTTTTGTGGGAATCGACGATTTTCTCGCTGACTGTACCATTTTCAAAAATCTTTAAATGCATTTCTAAATATTTTCAAAAATGGTGGATAGTCTATTCAGACCATTTTCGTCTAGCTACAACGGTTAAGGTAGCTGCCCTGGCTGACCCATCTCAAATATCCACCCTGTATAGCTGTAGCATGAAATGAGTGATAGAGACAAAACACTATGACACAATAAAATCTTAAAATACAATGCCCACTCCTTATCCTTGAGGCGATCGGCAGCGGTATTACATTTCTAGAAATACGTACATTCAAATAAATTCAAAATCGCGGTTACACAGACGATTAGATATAACATTCTCAATTTTCATTTACCACTCATCCGTGTCATGCTACAGTTGCTTAACACAGCCGTCTCGTAAAGCGAGACTTAGTACGTTTAGCACTTAATTATACAACTCGTAAAAGAATAAGCGCAATTCCTCGTACACCCCAATTAGTATATGAATATAAAAAAAATATGTTGCCTTCGTACTTTAGTTTTGTCTAACCAATTTTCTTAAATAAAGAACAATAATAGTACGATTTCCATAGGTAGCACTAAATTCAGCTATGCTAATTCATTTCTCCGAAAAATTTAGCACATATTACAAGTATGTAGCTGAAATCGATTCAGTATTCGATACTGAACAAAATAATTTCAGGAATTACGCTTACTCTGTTACGTATTGTATATGTCGTAAATTATAGAACAAATTGTTTCTATATCTGAACTACAATTTCAGCCAAGGACTTCAAGGAGTTTCACCGAAACAACGTCGCCAAGATGTCGCGCATGAACAAGGCGATAATGAACTACCACGCGAACGCTGAGCGAGAGCAAAAGAAAGAACAAGAGAGAATAGAAAAAGAGCGTATGCGACGGTGAGATTATTGACACTTGTTTAAAATCGGTGGTAGACTGCTTAGGCATGTATTATAGACAATGTTAGTAAATTAGTGTTAAAATTGTAACTAAATAAATTATTCGACGTATTTGAGATATAATCTTCTTTATGAATTGACTAGCAGTCTAATTTGTATATAGTCAACTACTCTATTAATAAAAGCACTATATTCCTACTACCGCCGTATAAAATTTCAAATTATTAATTTCAGACTTATGGCTGAAGACGAAGAGGGGTACAGAAAACTTATCGATCAGAAAAAAGACAAACGCCTCGCGTTCCTGCTGTCTCAGACGGACGAGTACATCGCCAGTCTCACAGAAATGGTCAAACAACACAAGCAGGAGCAGCGCAAGAAACAGCAAGAGGAAGAGCGCAGGAAACGAGTACGTATATCAACATAATTGAGTTCTTTTATGTGGAATCTTGCAACTGAATTTTAAAACAGATATATTCAACCGATTGAGCTGAAATTTGGCTTACTTATTTCAGTTCGGTGACAATGGTATTAGGGTACAACCGAGCTGATCTGATAATGGAGCCTGAAGGAAGATATCGCAACTTCTAAACCCCACGAGTTTAGGCTCTTTTACTTACAAAAGCTTGTATTTTTAGTTTCCATGAACTATAAATACTTATATATTGACTGTTCTGGTGGTCTATTCACAACCTTTATGACAATCAGCTTCATTTTGACGTGCATTGCTTCTGACGGACATCTGTCATTACCCTCAGTGTGTATAGAACAAGCGCTGGACGCGTTATAAATGTCATAGTCCATTTCGATTTCGATTAAATAGATAATAAAGCCACTGAAATCAATAGTGCGTTGGTAACACCCAAGAATATTATTATGGACTCTAAACATACTCTAAAGGAATATGACTTGAGTAAGGACCAAAAAATGTTTTCATTTAACCATCTAAACGTTTTTTCAAATAGAAATCGAGGAAGAAGAAGTTACTGGAAGGAGGCGAGATCGATTCATTGGATGATAGCTCACAAACGTCAGATTCTCGTGTCAGCGTTATGGATCCAAAGACTGGCGAGGTAACATGGACTTTCTGGATTGGTTCCTAAGTCATTATCATTAAAACGTAACAGCCCACTGCTGGATTAAGATCTTTCCTTACATATGCAGCGAGTCCACCGCTTCAGAGATGTGTTCAAGACAATCAACAATTTAAAGTAATATTGTAATTTACATACCCTATTACGATTATACAGTCAACAATTTGAAAGAATATGGGAAATAGTTAAAATACTTTAAAAAAATCAACAATCATATATTTTCTGTAGGTACAAAAGATACACTTAGAAACGTCAGTAGTCTAATAACAAGGCACTCTAAACTCGTCCATGAAGATTCGCTAAATGTAAACAGCAGCCCATCTCCACCGACGAGTTGTTGGTTCCAAGTGCAGTACCTTACGAAATATAATACCTTTCAGTATAATAAATAATAAAATATAATTAAATTTCAAAGCAAGTAGGTACATAACAGTTATTTGATAACGCAGGTTCTCAAAGGCGAAGAGGCGCCGCTGCTCTCCCAACTCAAAGACTGGATGGAAACACATCCAGGCTGGGAAGTGCTTTCCGACTCTGAGGACTCCGGCGATGAGAGTGATGACGGTTAGTTTACAAGTCACTCCAAACATTTGTTATCGAGTAATAGTAAATCTATACTAATATCAACGGGTCTTTTGGCTCAGTTGGTCGAGGGTTAGTTTCCTGCCCCGAGCTTGGGTGGTTGTGTATATTTGAGTATGTTTATCAGTTGTTTAGTACTTACAGTACTGGCTTTGCCTAGTTTAAGATTACATAGCCAAGTGTGATTTTGTGCTTCACATAAAATATATTAATTTATTATTATTCATCATAAATATACGTTTTTAAGTATAATAATAAGTATAATCTCACGCCTTTGTTATCCCCGAGGGGGTAGGCAGAGGTGTTCCATTACTGGAAATACCCACATTTCACGAGATATATTGGACCCCTAAACGTGATAGGTGGTGAGCCTATCGCCGGACCGGGTCTATTACACATGTCTCAGAATTAATTCTGAGACCTGCGGGTTTCCTCACGATGTTTTCCTTCACCGTCAAGCTAGTGATAAATATGTACGTAAGTTCTTGAAAAACTCATTGGTACATGCCAGGATTCGAACCCGAGCCTCACTGATTTTAGGCAGGCTCTTTAACCGTCCGGGCTATCACCGCTCTTAAGTGTGTAGGTAATCTCTGGAACTACTGATCTGATTCCAAACATTCAAGGATACAAAGCTGGAACAATGTATTCCAGAATGACGTGGATTTTATTTTAATATTGGCGAGGGTAAATCTGCGATATGCAGTCAGTCTCGATAAAAAACCTTTAATCATATTGTTTTTTTTTTAAAAAAAGAAGGAAACCAATTTTTTTACTATTTTTACAAATAACAGAAAAGAGAGAACGAAGGGAGAAACACAGAGAAGAGAAGAGCGACAGAGAGAAGACTGACGAGGAGAAAGCGCGCGAAATGATCAAGAAAGCGAAGGTCGAGGACGACGAGTACAAGACCGAGGAACAAACATATTACAGGTAAATTTGTGTTTTAAGTAAATAGCTCAAGTATAAATTTACAGGCGTAGGAATCGAAGCACTTCGGACTGACGCGTATTTATTTTCTAAATACTCAATAGGATATTGGACTCTATCTCCACTATGGAATATACAAATTTGTGTGTACCGGAGAAACAGACGCCTGTAAACCGACCTAGCCTTTAGAAGGGTACACACAAAACTTATTATTTATTAAATTACTGGTGGAAATAGAGTTCAATATGCTGTGAAATATTTCCTCTATATACAGGGGGCCAATTCTACTAAATGACAGCGGTGATAGTTGTATGACTGTGGTCACTCAATGGTGATATTATGTCAAATTTTGACACTTTTCGTATTCTGTTAACTGTCAGTTTTCACAATCATTCAACTATCATTGTTGACCCCTTTTGGTATTCTACTATTCCTACCATGGAATGGCGCTGTCCAGTGATTGCTTTTTTCCCCTTATTTTAAGGCATTGGCAATTTAGCCATCAGCCCTAAACACGACACGAAATTCAGATTTTAGCTCTGCTTCAGAGTCTATGCACAAAAATACACAAGTTTCTTCAAAACTTATCGAAATGTCACATGTACCATAAATAAAATCAATCATCTAAAGATTTTAGTGCCGAAAACCCGAAAAAAACTAATGACACGCATGGTAGTAATAGTTATATATGGTAGGCAACACCTAACGTAGTCCATAGTCATTCCATTGTTATGCCACTATGATTTTAGTGGAATACAAATTAGATGTCATAGTTGCCAGTTGCAGCATAATGGAATGATAGCTCGATGACAATGGCTGACATTTAGTGGAATTGGCCCCCTGGTCGCCCGATGCTTCGAATCTGCGTCAACGTGAATTGATCTTAAAACTTAATATCCAGTAAAAAAACTCTTGAATTTACCATATCTCTTTCTGTATCTCTCTCTCTCTCTCTCAAACGCTATCCTGCAACATTTTCTCAGTCATTTCTCACAACAGTATTACTTATTGCAGCATTGCTCACACTGTCCACGAGTCTGTCACGGAACAAGCTAGCATACTGGTTAATGGAAAACTGAAGGAGTACCAGATAAAGGTAAGACTATTAAGGCCGGATTCCACTAACGTGGAGTAAGGCTTATTTCAAAAATAAATAGCAAGAAACCGGCAAAATGCGAGTCGGTCAAACGACAAAAAACAGGTTTCTTGAATGAGATTTTTGTTTTATTTGTATTATTTGTTAGACAACACCCAACTGACAGACAGACAGACGGACAACGGAGTATTAGTAATATTAGGTACAGAACCCTAAAAATATTGCATTTTACTAATTACAATAAATCTCCGAGAAATCCTTACTCTTCGTTGGACGAATCCAACCCGAATATGATCTATTTATCATTGAACTCATATGCGACTATTCTAATATTTTATGGCTTCAGGGTTTGGAGTGGCTGGTATCGCTGTTTAATAATAACCTGAACGGCATCCTAGCAGACGAGATGGGTCTTGGCAAGACAATCCAGACAATTGCATTAGTAACATACCTGATGGAAAAGAAGAAAAATAACGGACCTTTCCTCATCATTGTGCCGCTCAGGTAATTAAACATTTGTGGATCGTCAAGATATCTTGTCCGCCTCCGCACCGAAGAAACGTAACTTCTTTTATAAGAATAAAAATATCTGTTTACTTATAAAGCCTAGTATTACAGTATACTTCTGATACACCTTTAGGGTGGCATTACAAAACTTAACAAAAGCATGAACCTCCGCTTGAGCACAGTTAGAAGGGGAATGCTTTATGTGACTCATATAGCGGCATCTCTCTCAAACGGAGATTCGCACTCGAGGTACATTGTTTAACATGACCCTAACCCTTAGGACTCCCAGGGCCGGCCTTTGGCGCCCTTTTAGGTATACTTATAGCTATTTCATTTCAATATAAAAAATGGTTGTGAACTCGTTAGTGTGTAAAAGGCAAAGAAATAAAATTATGTATAATGCAGGAGAAAATACGAGATGCAATTTCTCGCCTGTTGCCTCTATTTCGTTCTTCATTGTTTAGGGCGATATTACATTATCAATTATCTCTGATCATTTAAATGATCATATGTCTGATCCAATATAATTGACTATTTGAGTCATATCTGTGTATTACACTATCAAAGTTCTTTGATGCCATTTTACGTCATATGCGCCAATATGCGCCTACTATTGCTTCGGTAGGTATTGACGTCAGGGTTACCAGATCTCAGAAAATTCGATTTGCCAAAAGACATCGTCATTTTTAGTATGGCTTGTTTTTTGTCATTTCAGCAAGATTATGCAAGTATATAATTAGAAAAAGAACTACATTACATTATTTGAAACATATTGACGAACAAGAAATCAAAAACTGTTTTTTTATATTTGCTTTAAATTACCTAGTGGAAAAAAATAAAAAATAACTGGCAACACCTGTTTCTATGACCGTATTGGATCCAATCTCTCAGCAAATGTCAAAAATCTATGATCAAGGAGAAAATGAATCATATGTCTATATTACATTATCCAATAACATTGACTCATAGATCTATGATCCAAGATAAATGATAGTGTAATATACCCCTTAGTGAGAGATACGAGAAGCGACAAAATGACAGGTCGTGTTTGTTAAACATAGAATACTCTTACGAGATAAGTCTATAAAAGTTCATTCGCTGAGTCTAGTTTTCCATTAGATCACACTCACGAGATTTTTTGTTCAGTACGCTGTCCAATTGGGTGCTGGAATTCGAGAAATGGGCGCCGACGGTGGCGGTGGTGTCGTATAAAGGCTCTCCCGCGTCACGACGGCTCGTCCAGACGCAGATGCGCTCTACCAAGTTCAACGTGTTGCTCACCACCTACGAATACGTCATCAAAGACAAGGGGGTGCTGGCTAAGGTAACATTAAGTTGATATAAGATATTTTTACCTTTGTCAATTGGAACTATTAAGTTGAATTGAATAATAATTAATTTTATCTCTGATGCTAATGCATCAGAATTAAAATTAATAATTATTCAATATAAAATCTGAGTTTAAATTCGCGCCGTGTCACTCTTATTCCACATGGAGACTTGTTGTCAGCAACCTAAGTACTTAGTTTTAAAATTTATTGTCATATTAGTCTGTAAGTCTTTCCAAAAATAATAAAACAAATATATAATAAGAGTGACACGGGCGAATTTTAACTGGCATTTTTAGTTTTTCAAAAAATTTACGTTCATATTTATCACTGGCTTGACGGTGAAGGAAAACATCGCGAGGAAACCCGCAGATCCCACAAATTCCAAAACAAGTGTAAAAGACACGGTCATGCGATGGAGGCTCCCCTTAGGGATCCAAAGAATATACCGGTGAACCGTGGGTATTTTCAGAAACGGAATACCCGTGCCTATAGCGCGGGGATAAAAAGCGTGAAATTATTTATTTATTAAATTTTCACAGTTGCAATGGAAGTACATGATAATCGACGAAGGGCACCGTATGAAGAATCACCACTGCAAGCTGACTCAGGTGCTGAACACGCACTACGTGGCGCCTCACCGTCTGCTTCTCACGGGCACGCCGCTGCAGAACAAACTGCCCGAGCTCTGGGCGCTGCTAAACTTCCTGTTGCCATCCATCTTCAAGAGCTGCTCAACTTTCGAGCAGTGGTTCAATGCCCCGTTCGCTACTACTGGTGAAAAGGTGAAACTATAACATTAGACGTGAATCTAACCATAGAAAGTTGAACTCGCTAAAAAAGATGTTAAAATGACACTATCGGTTTGAGCGAGCGTCCAGTTTTGAACACCGTCTGGGCGAGGCCTCTATTATCTTTATTATAGTGGTTTTCATTACTGTGCTCAATTCAAATATTTACAAAAAAAACTTTCAAAACACCCCTGTTGTACACACCTTTATTGTCTATTTATATTATTGTAATCGCAATCGTCTTTTTTTGACATTTATTACGTGGTCAGTGCTTGCTCTACTTGCACGGTGATGACAGATGTACGGAAGAAACAATGTACGTCAATATGAAGATGATTGCCATTAAGGTTGTAAATAGATTGTCGAGGACAAGCAATGATACTACGTTTTCTTTATAGTTATTATAATCAAGTATAATTGCGGTTTAATACAATAAGTTTTGTAATTCGCTCTGTCGTGAAGGTGGTAAGATGGCGAACTGTCGTTGCGCGCTTGCGACGGCAGGACCCGAGCTCAGTCGCCCCTTCCCCCACTTCTCCCCGCTGCTATACGGCGTGGACATCCTGGCCCCCGTTGAAAGCTCAATATGAGCTTTCAAGCCCTTTCAATGTAGATAGTCCAAGCCGTTGGTAACTTGATTGTAGAATTATTCATCCTTTTCAGCATCTTGATGAGGCAAATTATTGTTGCCTACAGGAGAGGTGAGATTTTCTTTGTCATCGTCGAACAGAGGACAAGTCATCGCTCGTCGCATAATGCCCTTTGCAGATTTGAACTCTGCGACACGTGCGATTCCATCCTTGCCTGAATACAATTGATAATTCTTGCGAGACGCCATTTGATCGGTGGAAGATGATCTTCTTTCAGGACCTCCATGTCTCCAATCTTCAGTTATCTCTGAAGAGTTCTCCACTTGGACCGTTGTTGTACTTCCGACAGGAAAATAATTCCTTATGCCAGCGCTCCCAAAAGTGTTGTCGGACTTGCTCCAAAGCAAGTTGATATATGAATAAGCGGTTCCAGTTGCATTCCAGCAGATCCGGTGATGGCAGAGACGTCAGTGCCCATCCAACCAAAAAGTGTCCAGGTATTAAAGGAACTAAATCATTAGGATCCGAAGTTAACGGAGTTAAAGGCCGCGAATTGAGTATCGCCTTAATCTGTGAAAACAGTGTCGATAGTTCCTCAAACGTTAAGTGCGCATTTCCTAGTATACGTTTAAAGTGACATTTTTTGGATTTAATGCCTGCTTCCTAGAGACCGCCAAAATAGGGAGAATTCGAGAAAAAAAAAATTTGATACCGTCACCGGCTGTGTTTTGACTTAAAATGCTCCTATTTCATTATTCGCTCCAACATTTGTAACGTTATCACAGTAAATCATAGTAGGTTTCCCTCTGAGAGAGATAAAAACTTGTAAGGCACAAAATTAATATATCAGTGGTTAAATCGTTTGCCACTTCCAAATGTATCGCCTTAGAGCATATGAATATGCAGATAATGAAGAAAAGAAATGGCGTAAACAGCAGAATACTATATTTAACAGTATTTTTATTTTATTTTATTTATTTAGTATTATATATATTGTATTATTATTATTTTAATACTTTGCTAAAGACTCAAGCTGAGATTGTTTTAACAAAGACAGTCATGGCGTTTTCACATCAGATGTATCTAATACTCCTATTACTTTGTGTGCTGCATGTTTTACTAAATAAATAAATATTTCAACGTAAACAATAATATTTAGAACTACATTAATTAACGGTGTGTTTGTTGCAAGGTAAGTATATATATTTTTTTCAAGTATTTTTCATGTTTTAATATTTGTGTTAGTTTTTGTTTTAGGTATTTTGCGTGTTTTAATGTTTGTGTTAGTTTTTGTTTCAGATAGATCTACAGAAGAAGAAGCGTACTTCGGGAAAATGGAAGATTCCTTCAGCAGATACGAAGAGCCTCGCGACCACGACGCTGCAGCATGAACATAAATTGTAGATACTCCCTTAGAGGCCAAATACGCCGGATTTTGAGATCCTTTTGTAACATCTTGACAAAAATTGCATTTTACTTGTTTTCTTAGTTTTGGTTCACCGACAGGGCCTGAGACTATCCAACCCAGCATGGAATCCAGTAAAATAGGTTTGTTAGGTCCCAAAGAAATCCTTCCAGACTGAATTATCTCCCAAAAAATATCTGCACCAAGAATAAGATCAACCCCTGAAGGAATAAAGAAACCCGGATCAGCAAGTGGAAGACATGCCGGAATTTTGAGGTGAGTAGTTATTTTAGCATTTGGTAAGTTGTCTGCTATTTTGGGAATTATTAAACAATTTATTTTTGCTTTAAAAGCTTTGGTAAGTGATTGTATTTCAATATCACAACACTCTGTAATTTTTATAGATGCATTGTTAATGCCCGTTATGCAGCGAGGCGAGGTAGTACCTAGGCTGGCAATACCAATCTTTTCCTTTGCTGCGTTTGTCAAAAAAGAAGATTGGCTCCCACTGTCTAAAAGTGCACGTAAATTAACTGATTCATTTTTATTAGTTTTAACACGAACCAATGCGGTTGACAATAGTACTTGATTCGGTACAATGGCGGACATAGATAGATAATGAGATGAGTCACCGTCCGAATCACTAGACGCTTCTATAGCAGGAGCTGAATTACCGTCATAGATAGCCTTTGTAGTATTTGAAACTGAAGTGGTAGGCAAAGCGGTTATATTACTAGTAATCTCCTGTAGACTGCGCCGGTGTAGTAATGTGTTATGTTTCTTTTTACAGATACGACAAAACCCAAAACGACAAGTTTGAGCTGGATGACCGGAACGAAGACAATTACTACAAATATTCAATTGAGATACGTAGTGACTTCGTTCGTCAACAGACATTCCTTTGAAATTGGAACATTCATATAAAAAATGATTTTGATCACATAAACCACATGTTTGAGTTTGTGTCAACGGAGTAGTTGTTACACTGAATGATTTAAATTTACTTTGTAAAGTTGCGTGATTTGCGTTAGTAACCGGAGTAATAGAAAGTCGACGTTCAGCCCTTTGCGATTGTACACTTTGTAAAACGTCAGCACGGTTACGCAAAAAATCTAAAAAATCGTCTAAACTAGGAGAAATACTTGAAAGACTACGATGTTCCTCCCATCTCTGAGCCGTGTTGGCATCTAACTTTGTAGACATCATGTATATGATTAAAGTATCTACAGAGGGTTCATCAATTGACTCGAGCGAACGCAAATTTTTTGTAACTGTATCGATTAAATATCTAAGAGCTCGATCAGATTCCTTTGGAAGTGGCTCAATTGAAAATAAGGCTTTTAAATGATGATTTATTAACAAACGTTTGTTATTAAATCTCTCGCAGAGTAAATCCCACGCAATTTGATAATTGTCTGAAGATACAGATATTGATTTTATAATTGTAAGCGCTGCACCCTCTAAGCTTGATCGCAAATAATGAAATTTTGTTACGTCATCAATGGAATCATTAAAATGAATAAGTGACTGAAAGGTGTCTCGAAACTCCAGCCATTTGTTGTGATTTCCGTCAAAAGATTGTAATTTTATAGTAGGTAGTTTCACGTTATGAATAGGTAATTGTTGCAGACCTTTAGGCTCCTTCTCTGTATTATGTTTTTGACCTTGCGATAATAGTTGCTTAGCTTGAGCAATTAGGCTAAAAAACTGATTCTCGATTGATTCACGGGCAGAAAATTTGTCTTCGGAACTATCAACATCCTCAATTCTAGATTGAATATCATCGAAAGTAGAAAATACTACTTCTAACTTACTAATTCGCATCGATAATTCACTCAATTGTAGATCATCAATGCTGCCTGCGCCCCTTGATGACGCAACCAAAAGAGGATCTAAATATTTTTTAAAGAGAGTTAAACGTTGTTTAATATTACCTCTTTGACGTATTAATAATTTAATATCTGTATCTTCCATCGTTATTATGTTCAATAAAATAGTTTCAAACAAAAGAAAAAGAATCGCTTATTGTAACGAATAATAAAATACGTAGGTCAAATCAAACCTCATTAGCGCAGTATGATCTACTGCGCACCCAGTGACGATAACAAACCGGTTCCGGAAGGACGACGTAGCAACCAGCGCATGCAGCGGCTGTAGTGAAGCAGCCCAAGCGCTAGGCAAAGTGTGGCAGAAGCAGTTGATCACAATAAGCGAAGTGAAGTGCGAATTATATTCCTGGAATTAGCAAACCCGATCCAATGATCGGAAGAAACTTGCAATATATGATTTGTATGTATATTCGCAGGATAGGATGGAGAAAGAATAATAATTTTTACTTATATTTGTATTTTAAAGAGGTGAGAGGATTTAATGAGAAAATTAACGTAATTCCTTGCTTGAAAGCACTATATTGATGAAATAAATATTACTGGAATGGCTTAAGCAAAGTAAGTAACTAAGTAGGTATGTATAAATTAATGATAGGGTTATATAAAAAACAATCGTAAGAAATAGATTTATAATGCAATAGATAGAATGCAATTGATTGGTGCAATGCAATGCAAAATGATCGGTGACTACGTACTTAGCCTGTATTTTACAAATAGGTAAGTACGAGTACCAATAGTTATATTTTACCGGCACCGGCACTATCGACACAGATTGAAGCGAAATACGGATTGAAATCACGGTAAAATCAAATAGTAAGGAACGGGCTCACTTTTTTAGTTTTCAAAGCAGCGTAATCGCCTTGCATTCCTTGAGTAACTGCGCAATTCCTTTGTTCTCCGTTTTCTTGACACGTTGTAGTAGGTTATCCGTGGAGCGCCGGCCGGTGTCCTGTCACGGTCGCCAATACTTGTCGAGGACAAGCAATGATACTACGTTTTCTTTATAGTTATTATAATCAAGTATAATTGCGGTTTAATACAATAAGTTTTGTAATTCGCTCTGTCGTGAAGGTGGTAAGATGGCGAACTGTCGTTGCGCGCTTGCGACGGCAGGACCCGAGCTCAGTCGCCCCTTCCCCCACTTCTCCCCGCTGCTATACGGCGTGGACATAGATAATAGGCCAGCAGATCACGTGTCTATTGTGTTGCACGTAGATATTGTTACGAACGCGGGGGTTACAAAAATGCCGTAAATAGTACAGTCACAGTACTCAAACACAGTCCGCAGAATTGACACTCGAATCGCTTGAGAGATTCCCATCGCTGTCGCTTCGAATAAACAACTGGCTGCCCTCGAAGAACACCGCAGTTTATATAGCTGAGGGCAGGTGTCGACAGAATTATCTCGACCTTCCAGAAAGCCAGAGCACGTACCGCATGAGAACAATAGGCGAATATGTAAACAACCCTAAGTCGTAAACAAGGGGGCAATAATAATAGTTCAATTGCTACAAGCAAAATTCAACCTTAATCTCTTACATACAAGATTTAATGTTGTCTGATACTTCATTTTGTTTGGGAGCTGTTTGTTTACTTTTATCCAGATGATTCGGAACTATCTCACACGTAGGTGTTTTCGAGATAGTCTAGCGTGTACGTACTCCGTGCGTTACAATATAATGGCCTGTAGGCCATTGACGATGCAACTTTATTTTCCATGTAACAGGTGGAACTCAACGAAGAAGAGACGATCCTGATTATCCGGCGCTTGCACAAAGTACTGCGGCCTTTCCTGCTGCGGCGGCTGAAGAAGGAGGTGGAGAGCCAACTGCCCGACAAAGTGGAGTACATCATCAAGTGCGAAATGAGCGGTCTGCAGCGCGTGCTCTACAAGTTAGTATTATTTACTACTTAATAGCTTTGGCTTACTACGATCGTATCTACATCTATACTTCTATATCTATACTAATATTATAAAGAGGAAAGATTTGTATGTTTGTTACGAATGAACTCAAAAACTACTGGAGCTATTTAAAAAAAATCTTATACCAATAGAAAGCTAGAATATCCCTGAGTAACATAGGCATCTTTTATTCCCGTATTCCCATGATAACGGGAACTACGTGGGTGAAACCGCGCAGAACCGCTGGTAATATATAAAAGGAGAAACGGGCTGACTGATCAATCAACTCACGCAAGCACGAAATTTTGCACAACTTGCACAAGGTTCCTTAAATGCCGTAAGGTGAGCACTAAGAAGGGATTTTTAGAAATTCCCACTTGTACGGGAATAAACAAGATCGGGCAAAGCCGCTGATAACTTGCTAGTTCCAGAATAAAAAATATCCTATGAGCTAATCTATACTTTTAAACAACGAACAGCCTTAATCGATGAAGCTAGAAATAAGTTTTTGGAAATTTCCTTTTAGTTATCCATCCATCCATTGTATAGTTCGTGTGACCTCAACCCGTGCTGGAATTTTAAGTACCGTATTATAGAATGATCCTCCAGCAACGAAACTTCGCTTGAAGATGTTAGAAAGAGATACCGCTATACGAGTCGAATTAAGCTGTCCCCTTCTAATTGTGCTTAATCAGAGTTTCATACTTGAGGATCATTCTGTCATACGGACCTGAGTATCAGTGGCGGACTAACCCTGTGGAAGGCCCGGGGCGAAAAAACTGAATGAACCCCCAGTCTTAGAACTTTTGGATTTGAAAGCCCCCAGGCCAGGGCGGGCCTCTGGTTCTGGGGGGGCGGGGTTCCAAATTTAACGAAGCTTTAATCGTATTTGTATGAAGGCTCCAACCAACACCCAACTGCCTCTTATCCTTGTTTAGGATTTGATAAAGAGAACTTTTCGCTAAATTTTGAGCCCCACCAGGACCGGAGGACCGGGGCGGGCCGCCCCTTTCGCCCCTACCTTAGTCCGCCAGTGCTGAGTATCAAAAAATATTTAATAGTATCTTCGTCTGTTTTTTATGTATCTGTAATATTTGTGTATCCATTTTCGCAAGGTGTAAAAATTGACTACTTAAGTCATGGAGAAGCGCGGGTTTAGGCCACACAGTGCTCTAAACCTTTTTATTACACGCAGTTTTTTATATTCCTAATTGAGACGTGAACTCCTACAACTATACAAATGAATTACAGGCACATGCAGTCGAAGGGCGTGCTACTCACAGACGGCTCGGAGAAGGGGAACAAGGGCAAGGGCGGGGCCAAGGCACTCATGAACACGATCGTGCAGCTTCGCAAGCTGTGCAACCACCCGTTCATGTTCCACCACATCGAGGAGAAGTTCTGCGACCACGTCGGCACCGGGGGCGGCGTCGTCTCAGGGTAAAGGCCAAACATGTGACGGAATTCACGTCTACGATCTTCCGCCTCATTATTTATTTATTTTTAGGAAGACTTACAGAACTAATTACATTTATAAAAGATACTATGAATAACAGTATTGCTGATGAAAAGTCTCCACATATAAATTTCATTAGTACTACATTAATGTAAAAAATATATGCAGACCAGTAAAAAAAACAGCCAGTGCTAGAATGACAAAAAAAAAAACACACTCGTACTAATTGATCTGATATTTCCTTGATATTAATATGACGGACTTATTAATGACGGACCTGCTGGCTCAGTTGGTACTAACCCTGCCTTCTGAGTAGGAGGTCGCGGGTTCGATCCCCGCTCTGGGCCAACTTTTGTGTTCGTGAACATGTCTGTTGGCTTCGTGTCTGGTCGTTTAATTTAAGTATTTTTATCAGTTGTTTAGTACACATAGTACAGGCCCTGCCTAGTTTGGGACTAAGTAACCGTGTGTGAATTGTGTGCCACAATTCCTTTATTTTTTATTTATTTAATTTGTTTATTCCTGCATTGGTTCTTAAACTTGAGCTAACGGAACTCTCACCAACGATGACAAATCCACTGTAATTTAAATAAGTACAAATCTTAGTAATTTTTTTAGTGAAACAATTTCATTATTTACTTTAACTTTTAATGTAACTTTTCTACGGAACCCACTTAGGAATCGCTGTATTACTGTGTCACCTGCACCAATGTTGGTCGACTCCAATTCCGAGTCCACCTATGCTAGGACTAGATGATGTTATTTATTAAGAAAATAGTCGATTTTTATGTCGGTAATCAGAGCATAATGTATGCATGCAAAAAAAAATTGTGATCACTCTAATATAAAACTAGTCAAACAGCCAAAACCATAATGTCTGATGTGACGTCTATCATCCCCTCTGATACAGACCTGACCTGTACCGAGTCTCGGGTAAATTCGAGCTGCTGGATCGCATCCTGCCGAAGCTGAAGAAAACTGGCCACCGCGTGCTCGTTTTCTGCCAGATGACGCAGTGCATGACCATTATCGAGGACTATCTCTCTTGGAGAGGCTTCCAGTACTTGAGGTTAGTAATGTATTTATGGGTGAGTAATGAATAGGGACATACTTTTTCCCAAATTTTTGTGCTCCTTTCTTTAGTTAACTAAAGATTTCAGTTTATTAATATATCACCACTCTAGTATACTAAGTTTGCATTGCATTGCTTATACAAAATAATGCCGATAGTAAGGACGATAAAGTATTAAGCAATATGTACTCGTAAAAGCAAAACTTTAAGCCAATTGAAGATTTTTTAGATCGAGATCTAAAGCCGCGTTTCACTCAATTTAATTCAACCAATGGGAGATTTATTACTTATTTTGACACTTATATTTATCACTTATGTTTTTGTGACTTCAAAAATGTAAATGCTATTATCCCTAAAGTAAGATGTACTGTACTTAGTCATATTTATATTCTCTTGTTAACAGACTGGACGGTATGACCAAGGCAGAGGACCGTGGAGAGCTGCTGAAGAAGTTCAACGACGTGAACTCGGAGTATTTCCTGTTCTTGCTGTCTACGCGTGCCGGCGGGCTAGGGCTCAACCTGCAGAGTGCCGACACCGTCGTCATATTCGACTCCGATTGGAACCCGCACCAGGTCACTACCATCATCCTTCTTCCAGAAGATTCTTGGCGGGAATCCGAAAATTGTGTTTTTTTTTTGCTAATTTCATCGTGCCTAGGCTGATGGCTAAATTGCCAATGCCTTAAGACAAAACAAAAAAAATACATCTTCCTTCCAGTATAGGATTTTGCACCCAAAGGCCATTTTTGCGCCCCGTAGTCTTATAAATCTGGAAGATATAGGGCGTAAAACCAATTCGTTATTCGGGGTATCAATTAGTACTTGGATTATTAGTTTATAGGGTAGGTATAGAAATGTTTATAACAAAAAAAAACTCACGCCTTATATCCCCGAGAGGGTAGGAAGAGGTATTCCATTTCTAGATATACCCACTTTTCATGAGATATTCTTTGGACCTCTAAACGTCTATAACAGTTCAGTTTAAACAAACAAAAATAAATCGCAAAGCTGCTCTTGATCTGCCTATTCTAATTGAGTAATCGGGTTCACGTCACTCCTGTTTGAAGTAGTTATAATGATACTCATTTTTTTATTACATAGCTAGTTATGTAATTTGTTAACATATTATGTGTTACTCTAACGACTTCCTTGTTACGCTGACACTAGCATCATAGAGAACAAGTAGAGAACACATTGTTTCTTCGTCCAGGATCTGCAAGCGCAAGACAGAGCGCATCGTATCGGGCAGCGGAACGAGGTGCGCGTGCTGCGTCTGATGACCGTCAATTCCGTCGAAGAGAGGATCCTCGCTGCTGCCAGGTGCCCTATTTGAATGAACCTGTAGATACATCTATCGGTATTACATAGGACACAGGCGCCATAGACGGCAATATGATGTCGCAAGTTCTAAACCGGTCTACAAAGAGTTTGTATAAACAGAATTGTCCAACGTTAACAGTAGGACCGTGGTCGCCAGGTACTATCACCTTGCCTAGTGGTAGATCTTCCCTTTCACGATGAAGGTGGCTTCCACTTTTCTCCTCCAAGTACCCATAAAGACCTACGCAAACGGCGGACAGTGGTCTTAATAGCAGTTTTTTTTTGTGGTAATACGCCAAGTTCCAGACGTCAACCATTCATCCGGTAATTTTTTTTTCGAATTGTACACGAAAATTCATCGGGAACACTGTCCGGCGCACAGACTTTATATAATAGAATACGATTGATGCTTGGAATAAATAATATTAATTTAATTTCATCAGATACAAGCTGAACATGGACGAAAAGGTTATTCAAGCTGGCATGTTCGATCAAAAGTCGACAGGCTCCGAGCGACAGCAATTCCTTCAGAGCATTCTGCATCAAGATGGGGACGATGAGGAGGTAAGATTTGTCTTCAATTTAGTTTGGGGAGCTAGCATTGTGGTCTTCGTCAACTAGAGAAATATCTATGTAACACAGCTTTAAAAATATGATTATAGGCAGAGGAACAATAGTTGCCACCATAAATTGAACTCTATGTAATTGAAATAAGATTCAAAACCAATGAAAAATTTAAACTGCCTTTTTCCGTTAAAGGGTTAAATTGCAAAACAAAGCTGTGCATTTCCGTTCTAGGTGCTTATTGTGTATTATTTTTACGTACATTGGTTCTGACTTTCATCTGTCCTTACCGTCATTGTGTATAAACCGAGCGCTAACCGCGTAATAAACTACACTAACCACACTAATAATATAAAGAGCCAAGATTTGTATTTCTGTAACGTTAAAACTCAAAAACTACAGGACCTATTTAAAAATTTCTTTCACCAATTACTTTTTTTTATTCCACCGGAACTTACGGAACATCTAGTGTCCAATAAAGAAGATTCCGATTCCAATTATAAATAGACAATAACAATTCTAGTAGTCTAATGTTTCCTCAATTGAGACACTCAGTTATAACATTGAATGATAAATAATATAAATATTATCAAGCGTAAGCTTTACTTCAGCTAACAACAGTTTTGACTGCAACTTAGAAATTCGATAGCGTGCTACTTCACTTTAAACCGTATATTCCCATAAACAGGAAGAGAACGAAGTGCCGGACGACGACCTCATAAATGAGATGATAGCGCGCTCAGAGGAGGAGTTGGAGATATTCAAGCAGACTGACATTGAGCGCAAGAAGACCGAGACGCAGACGCGGCTCATCGAGGAGTGCGAGCTGCCCGACTGGCTCGTCAAGAACGACGACGAGGTAGTCTGCAATAAGGTAATTCACTTTCCATTTGGAATTTCCGGTGGTTAAACATATAATCACAATTTTTAACATAATATAAAACTCATAGTATCGAAATAATTAATTTATCAAATTTATTTTAAAATACAAAATAAATTCAAGGTTTTAATATGTTGCCAGGAACAACACAATCTAGTTTTCATTACAGAATCACAATCAAGTCACTGATATAGTGAAAATAATCACTGTTGAAGTTGTGTAACTTTTTTGCTTTTGTATGTTTTTTTATTATATTTTCCGGTGCGCTAGTGAATATATTTCACCAAATTGATTTGCATTCCATCCTTATGTATATAATTATTTAATAGGGTCAAGGCTGGCACATGGATGATGACGAGATCCTAGGGCGTGGGTCGCGACAACGCAAAGAGGTCGACTATACGGACTCGCTCACTGAGAAAGAGTGGCTCAAGGCCATCGACGAGGAGTTTGAGGAAGAAGAGGAGGAGGACGACGACGACGAGGTGTTGGACAAGAAGCGAAAGAAGGGGCGCAAGAGACGGTAAGGAGACGCGTGAAATGGCAAACAGACGTCTGAGATGGCAAGGTGATGCGTGAAACGGCATGGGGCCGTGTGAGGAGGCAAGGGGAAGCGTTAGGTTCCAGAGAGAGTGAGCTGGGTAGGGGATATATGAGAAGGCAAGGGGACGCGTGAATAGGCAAGAAGACGCTTAAGTATGCTTGGTACGGGGATGTGTGACACGTGAGGGCTGATGTGACAAGTGAGCATGTGAGGCGGCAAGGGGAAGTGTGTTGTGTTATGTACACAAACAATGTTTCTGAACATGAATATTTATATCCAACAGTCGCAATCAAGAAGATTCGGACGAGGAAGAGGTGCCGAGTTCCTCGAAAAAGAAAAGTAAAACAGAAGTCAATCTACTCAAGAAACGGTTGAAGAATATTATGAAAAAAGTGATAGACTATTCAGATGAGTAAGTTTATTTTTTGTTTCGTTTACTTTTTACATGCTATTTAGTGTTTTCTTTTTCTACACTAATATTATAAAGAGGGAAGTTTTGTATATTTGTAATGAATAAACTCAAATACTACTCCACCGATTTCAAAAATTCTTTCACCTTTATAATGCTACAATATTCCTGAATAACATAGGCTCAATTTTACACACATATTTCCACGGGAACGGGAACTACGCAGGTGAAACTACGCAGAACAGCTAGTCTTCAATATATTGGTAGGAGAGTGTTTAAGATCAAATAGAAGTAACAACAAAATTATTTAGACTAATTTTATTAAATGTTACTTATCTAAATACAGGAACAATCGAGTTTTGTCCGAACCGTTCATGAAACTTCCCTCACGGCGTGAGCTACCGGACTACTACGACGTTATCAAGAAACCTTTAGACATCAAGAAGATCATGAACAGGATTGAAGATGGAAAGGTTTGTTACCCAACCATATTTTCGGACTTAAATCAAAACAACGCGTCTTACAAATGACCGGCTATATTGTGTGCAATTTCAAAGGCCGAAAAACATAAGTCATATATACGTGCAGCTGTAGCATAACTCTCTGTCGCGGGTGACTTAGTTATGATGTTTATATGCGGCTACACAGATATAAGGAGATTCAGGTCTGTGTACAGCCACTTGACAGATGAAAATTTGGTATAACAGATGATTTATACTTGCTGCTGGAATGTGTTCGGAATGGAGATCTGAGTAGGAGTTGGTTTTGCGGACCTACGGTTTTGTGCACTGGACAGTTTAATAGCCGGTTGTCTGACCCTTCGTGAGATAGCGCTATCAATTGGTATAAGTTTGTGTTTGTCCCTCAAATCTGCACTTCTACATCTACACAAATTTTGAAAAGAGGAAAGATTTGTATTTTGTTTGTAACGAATAAACTCAAAAACTACTGGACGGATTCTAAAAATTCTTTTACCAATAATAATTTTCCGAGATGGGCCCAAGGTGCTCAAAGCCTTGATAAAAAAAGATAAAAAATTTAAAGAAATTTCGCTATCTCTGTAGCGGTATCACAGGTAAAACAGACAATCTCAATTATGTAGTACCACTAGAATTCTTCAGCCCAGCGCAATTTTAACTTTTCAGTATACCGACATATCTGACTTGGAGAGAGACTTTTTCACGCTGTGCGCGAACGCGCAGACATATAACGAAGAGCAATCGCTAATCTATGAGGACTCTGTGCGTCTACGCAACGTGTTCATCGAGATGCGGCGGCGCTACGAGAGTGGACAGAACTCCGACGACTCCGATGACAATGACAAGGGTAGGTTTTTAAAACACCAGCTTGCAATTTAAAACTTAGGTGAGGTTAGATGGACTTGTATTGTGGTTGGATATCTCAACACATGACATGACTGCTTTTCCTCTTATCTGCAGACCAATGGATCAAATGCCATGTAATGGGGACGTAAACACGCTAAGTAAATAAATAAAGCTCTACTGTGTATACTGTCATGGGTGCCAAATTCACAGAACTCTTGTAATTTCGGAGAAAAAAATATTTAAGAATGGTCCTCCTTGGGCGATCTGTCGTAATATTGATGTAACTGTTTGTGGAATATAAAATATATAGTGACGCAATAAAGTTTGTGGTCCGTCAAATACAACATTTATCTTCATTCAATAAATAGGAGTATGAGTCTGGCATGTATAAAATTGTTCCCAGATGACGAAGATTCGGATGGCGAGTCGAGCCGATCCGTTAAAATGAAGATCAAACTCAAGGGAAAAAGTAAAAGCACCCCGACCAGAAAAAGGAAGCAACGCAAATATATCTCTGATGACGAGGACTATGAGGAAGATTAGTCGGCACGGCCCTCACCTGTCACAAATGTTTTTTGTCCATATGAATCTATCTTAATGTATTAGGAAGTATAAATCTACTTTAAGAACTTTGCTGAATCGGCAATAGAACCGGTGCAGCGACGGGAGCAGATCTTCAAATATAATATTATTTTAATTTTAATAGTAAAATATGATAGACATTCGAATTTTTTAAGTAAGTTTCATATTGAAGACACTGTTTAGTGAACCCTGTTTATTACTTAAATTGAATAACTTCTTAACCTGAGTCACTTCAGATTTCTTAAATTCAAGTGTAATAATCCAACATACAAGTATAATTTTAATATAGGATGTTTTCAGTGTATTAGCTAAGTGTCCATTTCAATCAATTCTAAGATTTACACCTATAGATCAATAAAACATCAGTTGCACAAAAGTCCATTGAAAATGTTGAATGCTCCCTTAGCACCATACTTCTCCTTTTGGTTGTATAAGAGAGAATAGCAAAATTTTATGACATTTGTGCAACTGTGTAAGACTGGCTAATAGAATAAGTAAATTTAATACATTTTAATTGTATGTTGATGTCACTTTTACTTACTATGAGAAAGCTATTTTTATTTCGCTTTTATTACATGAGAACTAAATTTTATTATGTATGTATCTATCGCTGCCTAGATCCTTAATTTCATATTTTATAGAAATGAAGTTCAAAACTTTTATAAGCATGCAGTTTTAAATGTATAAGAAAACTTATATTTATGTTCTTTTACCATCATCTTACACTTTACAAATAAAGCATATTTGTATTGTAATTAATTTACTTGTTTTATTTCATTATTAATCAAATTTTGGTTCTTTACAGCCAGCAGTTTTTTAGTTTGTACACTTTTGGAATCACCCCACTTGTAAGACATGCCATGTATGTTTTGAACATGTTTATTAAGGCTGGGCGAGTAGGAGAATCGCTGGGCACAGGCAGGGCACGGAAAAGGTTTCTCCTTGGAGTGCACACGCTGGTGTCGGCGTAGGTCACTACTTGTATAAAAATTCAATGCACAAAGATCACATTTGTAGCTCTTCTCACCGGCATGCCTGCAATTTATACATGTAGTACTTTATTATATTTCTTAAAAGCAGACCAAGTCACTGTAATTATAAATTTATCATGTATATCAGGATGGCAGGTGTATTGTCTCAATTATAACTCAAAATGTCTTACAAGTACATTACGTAAAATGTGTTATTTAGTGTGCTATTATTAATTTATTTGTACCTCATTCAACACCAGAAATACCATCAGAATGTACTTAAATAGTAGATTGTGTCATAAGGGAGACAAACTATATTTTTACGGCGAGGGCTTTTTTTAAATCACGATCATAGTGAATGATTCTAGGATAATATAGAATCATGAACAAAGTGGGGGGTTTAAAGTACGTAGCCCAAGGGAAAAAAAATAATTTTGCGACCGAATGATACACTGCTTTTCATACCTCTCTATGAGAAAAATTGTTAATGACATTGTTTGCTTCTTTTTTAAATATTTTCCGGTGTTTAACTACCACTGCAGTCACTGCTACTTGAATACATCATCATCATCATCATACTTGAATACAATCCGACATCGAATTGTTTGTGTATTTTATATTTTAAAATAAAATACACAAACAATTCGATGTCGGAATTCGAAAATTTGGCGTAATATAAAATGTAAATTGTGAAAAATAAGTAGGAAAGCGCGCGCATTGCCACAGCAATTTTTCTGACAGTATGGCACAACCATCGAACCCCATTCAGCCTTGTCAGCATATAAGTTACTCTATGCTTGTCAGCCTAATGCGGCGAAAAATGGAACTAATGTTTTGTTATAGTACAGCTACAGTGGCGCCAACCTTAGATGCAAACTTATTTTGTTAATCTCTTTGGCTAAGAATGTTGCAGGATATTTTTAATTCCAAATTCAAGACACTTTTATTCGCACTTATTAAAATCCTATCGGAAAAGACTTACTTTGATCCCTGTTATTGAGGATCAAAACGTCACTTTTCGAATAGATGGTATGAAAACTTTATTGTTTTCTCCTTTGATATTGTGCTAGTGGACTACAGTGTATAGTTTATTAAATTCATTACAGGTGTGTACATACTCAATTGTACATGTACCTATTTAAGATTGTTTGCATGCAAATGGACACAATATACCCAGTTTTGATAAACACAATTTAACTTTATAATAGGTACCTTTTGAGGTGTAGCATTAAATTTTTTTTGGCATGTGTTTTATAATCACACAAATGACATTCAGCTCTCTTTTCTATATCATGTTTCTTCCTGTGACTGATTAAATCTGAGCAAGTCACAAATGTAGCACCACAGTTTTCACAGTTATAATTGCGAACATTGTTGTGTCTATGCATATGCTCTTGCAAGGACTGCTGAGATTTCAATGTTTTCTGACAAATGGTACAAGTAAAAGAGCCCGCTTCATGTACGCGTTGATGGTTCTTCAAAGTAAATGAATGCTTAAACTGTTTACCACATGTTGAGCATGTATAGTAAGTAATATTGCTGTGGATTTTTCTATGAGCAGTGAGACTTGATGATTGTGTGAAACGTTTACCACACTCACAAATGAAAGGTCGTGCACCATTATGCCTTCTCATGTGATTCACTAATGTTTGGCTGTGTGGTGTAGAATATGGGCATTTTGTACATATGTACCGCCGATGAATACCACTCCCTGTAATTTTCCCTACATGCTTCCTCTTATCGTGCATGGAAATAGTATGTTGCAGTAGTGATGCTTTCGTTTTAAGAACTTTATTGCAAATGTTGCATATGAACATGGCTTGCATTCTTCTTACAGTGGAATTTGTACCATTTCTTTTGTTAAGAATCTTACATTTTATATTTGAAGCTAATTCAACTTTAACTTCACCATTCTCAGACGGTTCTACAGAGGTACAATTATCACCAGGATCATTTTCATTATCAGATCCGTTTCGTTCAGCCATTGACTTAGCAAAAGCAGAAAACCTTTCTTCAAAAGATATACATTTGACACGAAAATTGTTAGCCATGTTCAGTTCTTCTGTGCAATGACCGCATATCACACTTGGCAAGTAATCCTCTTGACTAAGTATTATTTGAAAACACACGTATATTTTATCCAAAATAACCTTAGATGCTTCTAAGTTTGAAAACAAATGTGTAACGTTTTTAGTACTTTGCAAACAAATTCTGCAAATGCTGTTTATATCTGAGAATCTACTGCTGTTTACTGAGAAACTTATATCCATTGTAAACAAACTATGTAACTTTTGAGTACAACAATTTTTAAAAAAACAACAGTGCATTGCATTGCATTAGGGTTGTGTCCTACCCATAGTCTAATAAAACATATTATTATACGGAGTATATTATTATACCATGGTCCTACCTAATCAAATCCAGTCAAATCAGTTACTTTTTACGATCTGTCAAAACGAAATTTTACTATGGAAAATGTACTGAAATAGCAAACCGTGACGTCATAGTTTCTAGTACTCAATTGCAGCACTTTTTTTGATTGTTTTATTATTTTTAAATTTGCTATAATTGTAAATTTAAAATCGAAATATATATTTTGAGGTGTTTTGGGATAATCTTTTCAATGAATGACTACTCGCAATTTAATTTCGATGCTGTCAACTACCCATTTGTACAACAATCAATTATTTTTTTTCCTTCGGGGTCCGTCGTCGTGGGTCCGGCAGTCTGGTGTCAAAGTCACAGCAAAGTGACAGCGACACTACCAGTGCTGCCAACAGTTAAATTAGCTCTCCACCAGATTCAACATCTAGAACCATCAGAAAACCACTAACGAAAAACGACCCTACTCTCATAGTCTCCAAATTTTCCACTAAACACTTTTACTACCAACATATTTATTTAAATGTGAAAATGCTCTTTTAGATGTCATCCATAATTTTTGTCATGCCATCAGAGGGTGCAGCAGTGAAAAAAAATAGTATATTTACGGGCTAAAATCTAAATACTACAACTAAAAAAAACCACTAGCCACTATTTCACCACTAAAGGGGGGTTGAAACCACTAGTTTTAGGGGAAATTCTACTAGGTTGGCAACATTGTTTTTTTTTATGTCAGTAGTGTCACACTACTGACAAAAAAAATTGCAAAACTGCGTCTTATTTTATAACAGGGTATAATAATTTAAAAGAAAGCAAAACTCATTAGTTTGATTTAGAAAATTATTTCAGACTACATAAATAATAGTTTGTGGTTGTATATGCTGGACTGTTATTCTCTGGTCACTAAAAATATTAAATTTTCTAATTCGGCACACTGCTATTTCATACCTTTGCCTATACTAGCGTCATTGGTGGTCCCGGCTTTGAGTATTAAGGTGGTCCTCCATTTTTATGATGTTTTTCTCCTTACCTACATCCATCACAATGTTTTTTATAATCAGGCAGCGCTATCACATCCATACCATCACCAAACAGAAGTTTACTCAACCCAGAATCGGTACTACTGCTAATATTATAATGATTCATGCATACTGGGCCCTATTTTTATAAAGCTACAGGTTACAAGTTACAGGGAAAAAAGCAGCAACACTAGATAAAATTACAGGTACAGGTGTTTCATAAAGCTACAGGTCATTTTATTTACAATCTACAGGAACTCGTGCCTGTAACTTTCTATAGACAATTTAATGCTTATATTTGCTAGTGCTGTATACAGCAACACAATATGCTGATTCTCGTTACACTGCACCGGGCCGGCAGGCAGGCGTATTCACGGAGCTTCGATATTCGACTCGGAATCGGAAAATCTGTCGAAGATGGGCTACCAGGTGTCGGTATCGAAAACGAATGTCATATTTGACATAAGGATTCGGAAATTTTTCCGTGGCTGTCAGAAACGCCTAGAATAATTTCCGAAGTCGATAGATTCGACTTCGGAATATTTTTCACTCGATCTGAATCGAACGGAAACGTTGTCGAGCCTCCGTGAATACGCCTGCAGGTCCGTTCAATAGAAAGGAGTAAATATTAAATCCAAACACAAGATTAAAGGCTTTTATTGGTATTAGGAGCCATTTCAATCTTCAGCCTGCGCTTGCAGTCTCTTTATGAAGGAATCCTTCTTCTGCTGGATCCTGTTCTTGCGTTCGGCCAAGGTCAGTTTGCGCTTGTTCCAGCGTTTTTGCTTGGCGGGATCCTTCTTCACCTCCTTCTTCTTGTGTACAGGGTTCGCTCGGATGGCTTCGTGGGCTTTCTTGTAAATAGTTTCAATCTGAAAGAATAACAAAAAATGTGTATACCCCTATTTTTTTCATTTTAAAATGCAGCAATTAACAGAGACAAAAACACACAATACATATTTAATTTGTAGGCAGCACAAGTAAACTTAAAAAGATACCATTGTAAGTAAACTACCTATAGTGCCAATGCTTTAGGCCAGTTTTGACACTGTCTACATTTTATCAAAATAGACAGTAATTTGACTGGACGTAATTCTAATTTACCAAAATAGTAGTTACACTTACAGCATCAGCAGCAACACCAAGTTTAATGTATTTGCCAAATTGTCTCTTGAAGGAGTCTTCGTCTTCTTGTTCAAGGTTGCGCATGTACTCTGCTACATGTAACCCAAAAATGTGAGACCTGGATAACAAAAAAATTTTTTAAATGGCACTATGGGTATCATTGTAAACAACTAAAGCTATGCAGTAAGCAAATTAGAAAAAATAATTTCAGAATTGCAGCTGTAATGTTTACAAGACCGGTTCAAAAATATTATAAATTAATGTTTTTTGACAACCAAGAGCCTTGAAATTTTAATTTTGCTCCTATTAAAAGGCTGACCAAACAATAGAATGTATATTATTTGGTGGATGAATGGAGCCAAAATCACATTACATACAGCATACCTATGAACTTCAGCGTTGAATTTCTTTGCTTCTGCATCATAACCTGGGAATCTTTTCACCGAGTGGGGTACGTTGAGGCCTCCATCTACTGCGCCTTTCATGGCTCCAAATACACGGGCGCCGGTAGTAGTGCGTGCTAGACCAACATCCAGGTAACATCTGAAAATAAATATTGTCAATATTTGATTGAGAAAATAATTATCCAAATTCATGAGTCCATAAAATTAAGTTTTGATGACACATTACACTAAAATGGTCACAGTAGTGCATATAATTACCTGAATGCACCAGGGCCATTGTCAACAGGTTCTACATTATACTCATCTCCTGTGACTTCTGTGGCACCAGCATAAAGTGAGTCAAGACCCAGCCGCTGCAGCAACCGTCGAGCCAGCAACAGTCCAGTGCAGTATGCAGCTGCATAGTTGGTCAGCCCCACCTAAAATCACTTTTATTTCAATTATACTTACAGTAACATCCCTAAATTTGTCCAAATAATTTTAAAAAACTCAGTGTTGAACACATAACAACATGGTTGTATGCGATTGTACGTCGCTTAAGACCGCCCGTTCAGAATCATCATTTATTCTAACAATATTGTAAAAAAATTAAGGTAAATGAATAAAGTACTATATTGAACATGAAAGTGATACTGTCATACCTTGATACCATAGTTTGGCAGCTCATGCGAGTATGCAGCGCAAACAATGTGGTCTCCCTCAATGCGAGAGTAGGCAACCTGGCAGGTCACATCCTTGTTGGAGAGACGGACAATCAGCCTGTACTTGGGTGTATTATATTTGTTCTTGTCCTAAACAAAAACCGCTTTATATAGTTATACATTATATTCTAAAGAGAATGTAGGAACTAGGAACAGGAGTTTATGGTTCACATACCTGAACTGTCAGACGTTTACGGGCATAGTAGTCAGTTTTTCCTTCACGACGCCTCTTGAATTTGACTTGGTACCTCTTGAAGTACTGCTTGTTCTTCACAACTTTCACGAAACCCTACAACAAAATAGGATAGATCAACATCCATTTCTGAAATCAGGCAGAAATGTTTTGAGTTGCTAGGGTATCAGAGACACTTTAAAATCAAGGGCACCATAGTTGAATACAAAATGTAATATTTCAAAGCACATAGAACATGGCACTGAACATACACTCCGCATCTTCTATAGCATCATATGACGCGCATGTGTCGGCATTTCATCATTTTAGGTTATAAAATTGTATTTTGTACAAATACTAACAGCACTAATACACTAAGATCAGTTAGGTAAACTATACATTGAAGCAGTAATTGCGAGTACTGCGACCAACAATGATTTAGTGAAAGTCACAGCAAGAAATAAATTGCCACGATAATGCTACAGAGGCATCGTAAGATTTTTTCACCATCACACTTTATAAAGTAAATTCAATCACAGATTTTAAAAGTTTAAGCAGTATATTAATCATCTGCAAGTTTATTTTAATAAAAAAGCTCACCATTTTGGCTTAAAATTATATTTATTTAGACGACTGGCATCCGCGAAAGGACACCGCCAGTCAGAAAAGGAATCTTTTTAGTTTTTAAAACTTCAATTTTTGACATATCTCAATGTTGCCAATTGCCATTACTATACATCTTTATTATTTCTAAACGCCAAACCAACCAACAACCCTTGCAAGTCCAAATACAACCAACCAACGATTTCTGGCTCTGGTGGCCTGGCGCCCGATACCTACGTCTATGTGTAATGTGATTTTCAACACACTTAATATAATGTAATCGGTGTGAGTATGCGTTTCTTTCACAACACAAGCATTATTTCCGTCGGATCGGAGTGTGTACCTTTTCAATTTCTTTGTTTAAAGTTTTCACTTATACAAGGTATACTATTATACATAGGTAAAACCCTAGGGACCTATTGAACAAGATTCAACTAGTGAAACAAAAAATATAATTTAATACTAAAATATTGGTGTCGGCAACACCAATTTTCAGCAGTTCTTCGAATCTTCGTTATGGCTTCCTCCTATTCATATCCTGAATTATTTTTGGCGGGTTTTATATTTACCTTGCCCTTTTTGTACGAGAAAAGTAATGTTTTTAGATATTATTTAAAGTTTTTCCTTTATTATACGTATGTGTTGATAACTTGCACTGTGTTGCTGCCAGTAGTGCTAATATACCCGCGCGACGTTACGAACCTAATGTAAGATATCGATTTTTTTTATTCTTTGACTTACATTATGTATTTATTCAGTTTATTCTATATAAAAATTGCATGTATATATTTTTGTTAACAGCGTTGCTTCCAGATTTTGCCGTTACGCTTCATACGTAGTCGGTATAGAGTGGGAACTGCGAGGATTGGAGAACTGGGATAACGAGGAGTGCTGCATAGTAATATCCAATCATCAGAGCTCACTAGATATATTAGGTAAGAGTCAATAAGATGATATTCGTATTCGTACATACCTGTGTACCTCTTCTAGTTATTTTTATTATATTGCCTCAGTGTCTAAAGTGATACAAACTATTAAAATAATATTGTTATAAAATAATTAAATATATTTTTATACATACCTAATATAAATATTGTAAGTTTAAATTTTGTTTATATTAAATTAAATTATTTAAAAAGTTATAGGCCCCTTTTTTAAGTATGTTCATGCATCAGACGGTACCTAAAACTTAATTACTGGAACATGTCCAGAATGCAGCATGAAACAAACAGATAGACGCTATTTGCCTGTTTAAACCAGGGTTTATAAATACTAAAATGTAATTTAATTTAAAAGTTATAAGCCCTTTTTTAGGTATGTTTGAGATGTGGCCACGAATGAAGCGATGCACTGTAGTTGCAAAGAGACCGCTGATGTTTGCTGGTGCCTTCGGTTTTGGTGCTTGGCTGTCTGGATTAGTTTTCATTGACCGTTTGAAAACAGACCGTGCCAGACAACTTATGAAACAAGCTACCGAAAGAGTTAAAGAGCAAAAAGTAACTATTGTGTATATTTTAACTTGCACTCACTTTAAACAAATAACCAGAAATTTTCGAGATACAATTTATATTAAATATAACTATGTACAAAAATTGGTTTGTTATAATATTAGATTTATTTTAAAACAGACAATATATATTTTATATAAAATGCATTATTTTTTCAGACAAAACTGTGGGTTTTTCCTGAAGGAGCAAGATATAACAAAGGCAGTATACAGCCTTTCAAAAAAGGAGCATTCTATTTAGCAATTGATTCTCAAATTCCTATAATGCCAGTTGTGTTTAGTCAATATTACTTCCTAGATAATGAAACCAAGACATTTGAACCAGGTAAAAACACAATAACTAGCTGTCATTAATAGTAGATTTTGTTTTCCTTATTTATTATTTACGTACTTATAAATCATGCAGGTAGTCTGTAAAAAACTGCTTAAAACAGCCCTTGTATTTTTTTCTTTCATAGTATTATTATGTAAGTATATTGTATAAATTATTAATATTTAATTTTCAGGTAAAGTGGTGATTACAACTCTTCCTCCTATACCTACAAAAGGTATGACTCGTAATGATTTAGATACTCTATCTGACATGGCTAGAAAACAAATGATTGAAGTTTTCAACGAAAGTTCTAAAGATCTAGTAACACAGAGAAAAATAGCTCTTTAAATTGTTATTGACATAGTGTGTCAATCAAAATAGAACAGTTGTCTATGAAAGAAAACCAAACAAGTTTAGATGAAAATAATTTATTGAACAAGTTTAGGTGAAAAAAAAACTTCACCTACACAAATTATACTGATATTGTCACAATTTTGTATTTGACTGGAGAGATGTTTTTAATACAAGCTAAAAAAAACAGCTAATTTGTTCTCATAAGTTGATTTAACTTCTTATAGACTTATCTATAAAAATCATGTATTGAACAATACATGTGAGATCACATAACATGTGAGATTAATCTTAATCTAGTCCTGTTAAACAAAGCTAAAGAATTTTAAACCTAAGAAATAATGCTTAGTAATTAAGTATTGCTAGTTATTTATTTTATAAGTTATTATCTGTTACATACACATTTTTTAATGTTATTGTTTTAAATATTGTCTGATTGCACGGATTTCACTACTAGGTACAAGGTATTTAAGAAAATGTTTGGTGCAAACAAATATTATAATTAGATTATTAATTATTAAAAAATAAATACGATCTAATTAGTCACTAATACTCACTTATAGTTACACTTTGCCCTAGAGTTAATTATAGCTACTTTAAAATAAATGAGGGGCAGTCTTAGGTTAAACATTTTAGAAATCATAGGATCAGTCATTTATTTGGCAAAGCCATAATAAATGCTGTTGTTTTGGCTTTGTTTGGGCTTTGAAATTGTGAGGTTGTGAGTTTTTAAGTTTCAGATCTGTCTGTAGGTTTCTAGTTTCTACCTATTGCAACTGTATTTACGGGTCCATAGACAAACAAAAATTCTTCTCTTCTCTCCATAAGTTTATCTCTGTATAATGGCAGTCTTTCCTATTCTAAAGTAGTTACTTATACAGTGTGAGTCCATAAAGTGCACATATGAAAATGGGTGAAACTAGACACATTTTTATCGACGGAACAAATTTAAAAAAAAATCTGAGATTTTATTTTTTTATATTTTATAGATATTTTTTTCTTCTGCTTACTTACTGTTGACTTTATGTTAAGAAAACGTTATAACTTTTAAACTAGGTATCAAGTATATCGTGATAAAATAAAAAAACAGTAATGATGTCAAATAACAGAAGATACTAGTAAAATAAAACCCAAAAAATGGTACTTACTAAGAAATAATAAAAAGGTTCTTGGTACCGTTTTTTGGGTATTTTATTAGTATCTTCTGTTATTTTACATCATAACTATTTTTATTTTATCACAATATACTTCTTAGTTAAAAAGTTATAAGGTTTTATTTACATAAAGTCAACAGTACGTAATCAAAAGAAAAAATATTAAAAAAAAAATCAGATTTTTTAATCATTTTTCTTTCGATAAAAATGTGTCTAGTTTCACTTATTTTCATATGTGCACTTTATGGAGACTCGCACTGTATATATACCTAGGTATTTCTCAATTTGGTTTATAAACACAAAGTCGATTGACCGCGCTAGAATCAAACAGTCATGCTACTTCTGACCTACCTCTACATTATTATTCAATTTCAAAGTTAATCTATCTATACGTATTATAATAAAACTAACGAGACCGTGTCTGTACATAAGTAGATATCAATACACAAATTTCAGTTTTTTTTTGTCTGTCTGTGCACACATCACGCTAAAAGTACTGGACGATTTTTGATGAAATTTCGTAAATAGGTTTTACAAATTTTTACTATACAAATGTGTATCAATTTTCTATAGAATCTCATGTTGTTTATCTACGCCTCTACACAATGTGTTTGTGTGTGTGTACAGGGTGTGTATTTATGTGCATGTAATATACCTACACTAATTTCCGTTATAAAGCAAGTCTAATAGGATAGATTTTATTTTTATTTTACGGCATTAGTGTGAAAACTGCTCCTATAGGTGCACAACACCTTCTCAAACACAAGCGCCTAACATGCACATAATCAAAATGTCTTTTATTATATTTTTTACAAGCAGGGTTATAAAAAAAAAACAAAGTGAAAATCTTCCAATATATTGCTTTTGTTAATTAAAGGATATAACTGTAGCATATACACTCACTTTTTATATAGATTGTACTGACATAATATGAATGTTGCAGAATAACATGAATTAACACATTCTATACTAATATTATAAAGAGGAAAGATTTGTATGTTTGTATCTTTGTTACGAATAAACTCAAAAACTACTGGACCGGTTTTAAAAATTCTTTCACCAATGGAAAGCTAGAATATCCCTGAGTAACGTAGGCTATATTTTATTCCCGTATTCCAGGGGAACGGGAAATACGCTGGTGAAATTTTAAATATTTTCATATTTCACTTACTACCCATGTTTGGGTCAATTTTGTATTAGTTTCAACACTTCCGCATAGTCTTACCGGTATTCTTCCTTTGGTATTATATTATTATGGCATTATCGACTTAAGGTAGTACTTTATATGTATGTCATAATACAGTGCAATGTAGTTACGAGCCCAAAGAGGTTGGAAGAAAAGAGAAACTTTTTCTTTAAACGTCTGTACGAGCCATTTACACGAGGGCAATCCACTAAAACTGCATACAAAAACAACTTGAGGACAATCCATTCCACTGTCCTCAAGTTTTTTTTGTATGCAGTCTTAGTGGATTGCCCTCGTGTAAATGGCTCATTATGCCTATTATTTAATTCTTCTAGATATAAGTCATCAATCAATACCTTATTCCCCCTATTTTGTTTATTTATGGTATGCTAAGCAATAAGCTTTAGATAACTTAAGAGTTGTATGGACAAGATGAATCTGAATGTGGAACCAGTTGTTACATTATATGTATTTTAGAACTAGTGTCAGATTATCACAGATTAAGTAATGGTAATAAGTATGTTTTGAAATTATTTTAATATTTTTTATTTCTGATAAATATTAAATAAAAAAAGCTTGTAACCATTAATGACCATATAAATAAATAATTTTTAATTGATTTGGATACAGTAATTTTCTAATCATTCCAGTTTTCTCCCCAACCTTCGTTTTCATCAAGCCCTTCATCTGGAACAAAATTCAATTTGCTACTAACATCATGTGCTGATACAACCTCGGTAACATTTACTACTGCGGGCTTTTCTATTACTGGCATCATGTCTGCAAAGAAATCAAATTCATCTCCAGTCTTTTTAAAGTGATCAATCTTTTGATTTTTTATGTCCAATTCTGATATGTCTACTATATTCTTTTTTGCTTCAAGTGCAGCTTTTTGTAATAGTGATGTTCTTGAGACAGTTCTATCACTGTCATAAACAGAAGTTGTACTTTTACTTAAACTTGTCGTTTCTGGTTCTATTTTAATAATTTGTTCACCATTTATAGTATCAGAAGCATCTTGAACTTGTGGTATTGTAGGTATTTGGCGAGTTGAATTGTCCCAATCACTCCAATCGTCTTCACTATTAACTATATTTATAGTATTTGATTCAGTTAACATAACTTCATCTATTGACTCTCCTCCTACTGGAGAAGGTCTTTCATTCAATGTTAAACTTTTATCAAATACAGGCTCACTAATGTTATGCTGATAAATGTCTTCAGAGCAATTAAAATTTCTCAATTGTGTATGTGACAAAAATCTGCTATCTTGGATTTTGTCAGCTTGAGGAAGTAGAATATTTGTTTTTGAATTAGGTCTTCCGTCAGTAAATAACTTCGATCTTTTGGCACCTATGACAGTATCCCCTCCTAATATGGGTACTAATTCACTTAAGCATATTAAGGTAGATGCAACTAAGTTGTCATCTGTGTCTTTTATGCCAAGGAGCAGCTGCAATAAATTATAACAATGTGATCAACTTTGTGAACTTTAGTTAGATGTAAGATTTAGTTTGAATTAATCCTATACTTACCTCTGGTAAAATATGCTGTGATAACTCGTCATGTGAAAAGACATGAATAAATTTGGAGAAGTGAGCCAACATTAACATCCTGATTTGAATGTCTCTTACTCCAAACAACTGCATCAGTCTGGGCTTTACATGGTCTTTGTACACACTTAGACTAAAAAACCCTGACTGCATTTCATTCTGTGATCTTTCTGTAACAAAATTTTTAACATTAAAATTTTGTACTTTTTACAATATGTTAAAAATTTACAAGTTTTCTGAGAAAAGGTGGTTGATAGTACCATTTTTAGGTTTCAGTATGAATGGTATGACATCTTTCCGGGCGGTTTGGTCTAACATTGTTAGCCTAGAAAGCAATAACCCACCAAATTGCTTGGCCACAGTCTCTTCATCGTAACATTTTAGAATATCCAAAATGTTAGTGAAAAAATCATTTTTTTCTTCTTCTGTCTTCAATGGTAGGAAATTGAGAAATTTGTAAATGGATATAAATTCATGGTTAAAGAAATTGTGTTGAAGAACTTCAGATAAATTGGGCCTCTGTAATGGGTCACTGTGTTGCAGACTATCCCTGCAATATTTTTTAAACTCTCGTAGATGGGGCACCTCATCTGAAATTATTTAAAAATAAATCATATGAATTTAGCTCAAGAATCTATCTATTGAAAAAAAAGGATCTGCAATGGTAAGACAAAGATAATCTAATGTCCTTCAAGTAAATCCCAGTAAAACAGCCCCACTGGTAAGAGTATTTATAGATTTGGACCACTACTTTATAACAAAATTCCTAAAGAAATTAAAATAAATCTGTTTAAAAAAACTTAATTCTAATTCACAAGTGTTACTACTCCACAAACGAATTTATGGACGATAAACTAACATGATTATAGTCTATTGTTAGTTGAATAATTAACTTTATAACTAAAAAATTTAAGCGCTCGTAGCCCTGCGGTGCCAGTGTGTTTGTAATCACACTGGTTAAGCAAAGTTGGGTGCGGTCAGTCAGTGGATGGGTGACCGCCTAGTGGCATTTATATTACTAGCGCGTCCGTGTTTCGGAAGGCACGTTAAATTGTTGGTCCCGGTTTTCATTGTGTTTACGCAACAATGGAAGTCGTTAAGCCATGACAGATACCCTTGGGTGGCTTGAAAAGTTCTTCTGACTGTTAAGTGGCCACTAGCTTAACACCATCTCCCAATCCGCGGTGGGCTCGCGTGGGAGATTATAGCCATACTTCCTCATGTGTGAGGAAAGACCCTTAGCTCAGCAGTGGGCTGTTATAGGTTGATGATAATAACTAATAAATAACATATAATGCAACCTTAACCTAATATTATTAACTCTACCTGTCATTTCACTATTGTATAAAATTTTAATTCAATTTTTCAGTCAATCTGTAAATATCATCACAATGAAATAAGAGTAAATTATCATAATGACATGCTTGAAGTGTAATATTTGTATGCTCACAGGTGGAATGTAAAAAACTATTTTTGTTTAAAAAAATTACGTCTTTTGTAAATTACTAGAAAATTATTACATTGACAAATAAAATCATTTGTATTTGTAAGAATAATATCAATAGGAACTTATTTAGAATGTCTTTGTTGGTATATCTCTTATTTCAAAATTCAAATGCATAATCACCATCTTTACGTCCTTTAAATACGTCTTCAACTAAAACAGCAAAACTGTATTGGTCTACTTTCGATGTAATCTCATATGAATCTTCATTTGGATCAACAGCTTTGTCATATCTGAAAGTTTTAAGCAAAAATATATCCGAGTAAAAGAAAGTTTGAGTTGTCATAGTATAACTATTATTCTTAGTCGGGGCAAACATTGGTGTACAAGAACATGATTACTGAAACTTTTGTTGTATTTATAAAAAAGTATTTATTTATTCACTTGTTTAAATACCCATAGCACAGAATCAGCCTGCATGCATAGTATGGGATGGGACTAGATAACCATGTGAAAGTTACATTTTTTTTTTATTAATGATGTGTTATACTTGAAGCAATGGCAAGATATCAGTTTTTGCAATGATACAAACAGACTGACAAACACTGATATCTTTTTCTATAGATAACTGAAAAGGTTTTGCTTCCTTTTCTGTTTTATTACCATATACATATTTAGTATGATGATTTTAAGTAACCCACCTATGTATCCTGGCTTGTTTTAAGAAAGAAGATGTAATTTCATTAAATGTACTTAAATATTGTAAGCCACCCAGTTTCCATTGTCCATCTCCTGTCACATATATTGCTGATATACTAACATTATTATGGGACATTCCAGCCTAAAAGGAAACACACAAAATTATAATCAATTGCTACAAAGTCTCTGGTAATAAGAATTTAGACTATGTTATATCCTATACTATTAAACAAGCAATATTTCTGTATAATATAGAGATATTGACAATCATTTTCTTAAAAAACTTCATGCCCATGTTGAAAAAAGTTCATAAATGAAATTTGATAACTTACTTACTTAGGGGTGCTAAAATGATATAGAAATGTATGGTTTCTATGAGAACACTGTGTAGTTTCTAGAACTCAGTCACCCAGGTACTTAGAATAAATAAGGAATTTCTAGTGCTGCTTATTTTCTTCAGCACATTATGTGCTGTTGTCACTGCAGATATTTAATTAGTGGACTACATGGAATAAATCTCGATTTGAATGACTTATTAATTGATAAATGTACCTGTTCATGAAGAAATACTAATGCTCTTAAAATATTGTTCAGGCCAATGCATATTTGGAGGGGAGTCTGTGAGATTAGAACTTGTGAAAGAGGCTGCACAAATTCCGTAGCCAAATAAAGTGTTGATCGCTGTTGCCACGCCGATATGTATCGAACAATGCAAGGATGGCGGAACTTTAATAGGTTCTGAAATAATTAATTTATAGTGTGTGACTTGTGTCCCACAATTATTATTATTATTTACTTAACATCATTTTATGTAGGCAATCACCACGCAAGGTTATTTACTTACATTCGAAAACTTTTCCAATGGGGTGGACACTGCCCACAAAGGACCTAATACAGCTTCACCTTTAAATACCGAGACAGAACCATCACTTTTCAAGCTGAAATACCTGCAGCTGTCATTGATTGTAGCTTGATATTGAGACCAAAAATCGGTTATCTCTATCGCCTTTTCCTCTATTTCCAAACCACTTAACTGCGAGGCTTCATTACCCATCATGTGAATAACTTATGAATTTATCATAAGCGGTGAACGGAAATCATAGCACTTGTGACGACTATTTAAGTTACAATAATACAGTTCTAAAGAAAATATTGTGTTGTTTCCCACCTCCCATGTAGGAAATCCTTATCCCAACTAGGGATGTAAAAAAATAATCGATTTTTAAAATAATCGATTATTTTTTTGAAATAATCGATTTTTAATAATCGATTTCTTAAATAAAAATAATCGATTTTTAATTAATCGATTATATAAATTACGCGTTTTAATCGATTTTTTATAAACAGCGCCATCTATGCGGTAGATGAACCTTAACGTTGTCGTTAAGCTTTTTTACTTATTGTTTCATTTTATTTTAATACTACGAGTACCATTTTTTATTATTTTTCGTCTTTTGAGTGCTAAAACTTAAAAAATAAAGAAATATTTGTTTTTTATTTTTGTCTTTGAGACCATAACATAGTCGTTTAGTTTTTTTAATTCTTGTTTTAAGTATTTTATTTTAATCTAGTCTCTCTATCTAGTCAAATGTAAAAGAGGACTGGACATTTGTGACACTAATTATTTTATTGTTTACATTTAAAGATCATTGAAATTTGACTTTGTTATTTCTTAATTCATATTATTTTATTTCATTTTTAATCTGTTAAAATGTTAATATGCATATCTTAGGATTTTATTATTAAAATATGAAAAGCAAATATAGATTTTTAAATATGTATTAGAAAAAAATCGATTTTTTAGAATAATCGATTTTTTTCAATATTAATCGATTTTTAAAAAATCGATTAATTTTGAAGAAAGAAAAATCGATTTTTATTTAATCGATTATTTTTCTTTAATCTTACATCCCTAATCCCAACCAAATACAATACACTTACTGACACTGACCAAATTGCTTTTTGCCTTGCCAGTAAAGGAAGACAGAAATACTCTGATGTCAAATTGTCAATGTCAAATGCTATGGTCAAATGGCAATGCTAGTTGCATGGTTCCACTAAACGCTGGAAACCCCTTCGACCACGACCGTTGGATTGTGAGCCACTTAAAGATCAAAAGACGAGGCAGTATGGTCGATGACTGTAGCTAGCTTGTCCAAAACAAGTTGGGCAAAATAAAGAAAACAAACTGTCTGCTGTCAGTGTCAAAAAATAAGTTGAGTTAGAGCAATTTTCATCAAATTCTGCCAGATTGATTCTGGGGCAAAATGGCATCGACATTGATAAAGAAAGTTATTAAATCCCATCCAAATACCATTCGTAAAACTGTGGGCATATTCTGTAACGCATCACGAAACCGTAAGGATGTTTTCATCAATATTAAAGGTTATTCAGTAAAGGTAGAATGTTATGATTGTTACGTCACTTGGGTTTCAGACTGGAACTATCAATACAAACCGGGCCCTTACCCTAGGACTCCAGAGGAGCGTGCCAAAGCGGCAGTCAAGTATGGTATGAGCGTGGAGGAGTATCAGCCATATCCCGAACATATGGGGTATGGTGATTATCCCAAGTTGCCCGACATCGGTGCCGATTCTAAGGATGTTCACTATCCTTATGACATGCCCGAGCTTAAGAGGAATTTTAATGAACCAGTATGTTAGACCAGTTTTGTAATTTTATATTAAACTAGCCAGTTAACTACAGTATAGTACTGCACTTGACAATGATCACTTTTGGGCAACTTTCAAAATCATAAATAATCAACAAAATCATGTCATATGGAGGAAAAAAAAAAAATTTTTCTCCAAATGACAGGCCACCTGATTGACCCTACCCTAGGAATGTTATTGTTGGTTATTCTACCATTTAAGTCTAAATCAAATGAAACTCTTAGTCATAAAAATTGGTCCAGGCATTTTTGAGTTTTAGCGAAACTAACAAGTCTAAGATAAACTCCCACAAATTAAATTCTAATTAGCCTCATTTTGCTGTTTCTGATATATGTTTAAATTTTAGTTAAAAATACTATATGTATACATATAACTGAAAATTTAATAGTGGTTAGTACTTCCTCATGTGTAAGGAAAGACCCTTAGCTCAGCTGTGAGCTGTTACAGGTTGATGATGATGTTTAACGAATGTGTAAATTTTTAGATTCATGCAAGGGCTGAGATATTCGGCGAAGACCGCTATGACATAAGCATGAGACCCAGATTCCCACTATGGCATCAGTGGACATGGTTCCTGGGCACAATCGCAGGAAGCTTCGCACTTTACTTTTATTTGGAAGACTATAAAATGGGAAGGCCTGTCACTATGAAGCAATATCCGTCACAAGGACCTCACTATTTATTTGAACCAAAGTAAAACTGTATTGGATCGGGTGAAAGCAATAGAGGTGACTGTAACATGGGAACTATCAGTATCAACTACAAGTAAATAATGAAATAAATGGACATTTTATATTGTGAGGACTAATTCTCAGTAACTCAAGTTTATTTTTATACCTGTTACAAAAACTGAAATCGCTCAAAACCCACCATTCAATGATTAAATAAATTTTGGCAAATTAGTTTCAGTCAATAAACTGTTAGGTTAATAAAAAAGTTTTATTTTAATCATTATGTATGTACTAGGAACTTAGTATTACAACTTAAGTTAGGGTGCTTATAAATAATATTGCTCCTGCAATATTTATCTACTTGCATAAACCATGTTATTTATAAATGCTTGTGAAATATTCATCTTCTAAGTCATATAGATCAGCAGCGATGTCATCTCGTAATGACATAAGTTTCTGGTCACATTCTTGCTGCTTGGTCCGAAACAGTTTAGAATTCTGAGTGATAGCCTCATTTACTGATGGGAAATCATTTAATATTAAGTACTGTTTGATATCTGATACTAGCTTCATAAGGGACTCTCCCGCTCTCACTGAAAATAATTATACAAAATCATGAAATGTTGGTAATGTTAAGATAAAAAATACATGCAGTAATCTAGCAGACATTTTACCAATGTTGGCAGCCCGGACTTGCATTTCAAAAGTGTCTTGCTCAATTTGAGTCATTCTGTTCAGTTGAGATTCATTTTCACCTTTTGCCAATTTTATGATTTCTGAAAATTTTAAAAGACATGAAGCTTTAATGAAGGTCAATCTAACATTACTAGTATTGTTTTTGACCTCTTTGACAATATAAAGATAGAAACTATATTATGAAGGTTAATATTTATAAGGAACTAGCTGACCCGACAGACGCTGTCCTGTAAAAAATGTGATAAATGAAGAACCACTCGACAGATTTTAAGCAAACTTCACATAAACCATCTGCTCAATAGTCCGAATAAAGCCTAAAAATTTGGTTTGGATAGGTGAGCCCGTTCTTGAGTTATAAAATAACAACGAAAAGTGGCATTGATTTTTATATACATAGATTGCAGTATTATTTTTAGATATTATAGCTATTGTAGTTGCATGAGGCAGCAACATTATCTGTTAATAATTCTGAAAGTTGTGTTTGTTAGTTTTAATTGGTCCCAAAAAGCCATATTAATATTCTGTGTTAGGTACCCGGTCACGCAGTGAGTGGGTTTCTCACATAAATGTGACTAGCATTGTTTCGAAAACAGAGATTTACGATATCTTAGTAGAAGTGGATGTCCAAAAAAAGTAAATCAATAGATAACCTAGTTGACCGGTACAAAGAGGTGATTGTACCCAAATAATGTATAACTATTATTTGGTATTTTGTGAGTAGTAAATAACACTTGACATCCGTTCATAACAGCGCTAAATATGATTAATTTTTTACAATTTAATTTTTGTTTAGAGATTGGAAATGGTTTGTACCTTCGAAATTCTCCAACATACTTTTAACGTCTTCTTTTAATCTTGTTGTATAGGATTTTAGCAGAGCTTCCTTATTCTGTGGTAAATTTCTATGCATTTTTTATTACTTTATTGATTAAAATGTCGTAAATATAAATAAAATGGAAAGGGTCAACCACCAACCACAGAATACTTTTACTCCTTTTTTTTTTTTTGTTGTTTTACCCCTTACAGGGTAGGCAAAGGCATTACGCCATGCAGCCTCGTCATTAGTTAATGATATCCTTATGTAAATGGCTCTGCTTCAGAGTCCATGCACAAAAATACAGTGTCTTTAACACTTTCTACATCCCTAACGTGCCCTAACTTGGTTATCAGTAAAATGATAGCACTTTTACTGACGACTTTATTGTGACTTTTTGAGGCAATCCAAAAATGTCCATATCTCGCATTTTATCGAATTTCCCATTCACTGCACACTTTCACGGACACTTGCCACATAATAAACTATCACTATTATGAGTCAAAACCCGAAATACACAGCAAAATGAAAATTAAACAAAAAACATGACGTCCCTCTTCGGATTCCCGCCAAAAAGCCACTTTTACTCCTAGCGGAGGGGTCAACACGCTTGTTTTTTTTTAATATATCCCATTTGTGAAAGGCAAAGGGATCTAGACCCATACAGCCTCGTCTGAGTATAAAGGTGATTTTCAGAAAATCTACAGGGGTGGTAGAAATAATATAGAGATCTGAGTTAATGAAGCGGTAAAAACATATTATTTTATACAAATATGTTCTACAAAACACCCCCCCAATGTTTTGAAAAATTCTTCAAAGTCAAAAAATCTGCTTGCAACTTTATCAAAATACTGGTAACCCTTCCAGCATATATTTTTGTACATGGAATTAAAAAAAGCTTGAATCTAGTCGTAAAAAGAAATATTTACAATAAATAAATATTTTTTTACAACGAAAGTAGCGATATTATGCTACGTGAAAGAGATAGTGCGGAAGCGAAATAAAGCACTGCAATTTTTTTTATTTGGTTGTCGGTCTGCCACTCTGCCAATGTCAATTTGACATTTCTTCACCTGCATAGAACACTATTACTCCTTTGAGCGTCTTCAAACAAAACGAACATACCACTATATACACACACCGGCACAATTAGCGGAACAGAAAAAAAAAGGAGAAAAAAGAGGGAATTTAGAACAATGAATGTAATTTTTAAACAATATATTATTTAAAATGAAACAACAATTAAATTAACATGTTTTGACATTCATTTGTAACACCATACTTAAAATTTTATAAAAATAAAAATTAAATTAAACAAAATGCATTTTTCTTCGATTTTTAATTATAGAGAAACAGCAGAAAATTCAAGATTTTCCAAAGTTTAACAACAATTTCAATGACTGTTCAATATCGAGTGTTTCCTCCTCGTGCTCTGATGAGGGTTTCCATCCGTCTGGGCATGCTGCGGATGATGTTATCAATGGTTTCTTGGGGCAACCTCTGCCATTCTTCAAGTAATGCGTTTCGCAACTCGTTGAGATTATTGGGAGGGGGCATTCTTGACTTTACACTCCTCTTTAGCAAGTCCCAGACGTGTTCTATAGGGTTCATATCGGGGGACCGTGCTGGCCACTCCATCACCGTTATACCAACATGGTTTAGGTATGTCTGTACTGTGCGAGCACTGTGAGCCCGAGCATTATCCTGCATTAGAATGAAGTTGTTACCAATAAAGGGGGCAAATGGCACAACATGTTCTTCTAAAATCTCCCTGATATACCGATCAGCATTCAGATTCCCGCCATCGACCACTACTAACTCCGTACGAGCTCCTAAACATATTCCTCCCCAGACCATGATTGAACCGCCGCCATATGCAACTGTATTTTCAAAATTAGACTGGATATACCGTTCTCCTTTGCGTCTCCATACTCGCTGCCTTCCATCAATTTGATTTAACATAACTCTGCATTCATCAGTAAAAAGAACCTGTCCCCAGTCGTCGAAGTCCCAATCACGATGTTCACGACCAAAGTGTAGACGGTTTGTGCGATGATGTCTCTCAAGTTTTGGGGCTTTGGCGGGCACATGCGAGCCTATACCCACTTCTTCGAATCTTCTACGAACTGTCCGCTCACTCATCCTTACTGCTCGTACCTCTTCCAGTAAATTTCGAGCCTGCACCGCCGTTAGTCTCGTGTTCCGTCGGACTTGAAGTTGGAGAAAACGGTCATCCCTCCTTGAAGTACACCTTTTCCGGCCTTGTCCTCTCCTTCTCACTAGAGCATTCGTCAATCTGTATCGTTGGATGCTACGATAAATCGTTGATAACGATCGACGAAGGCTTCTGGCAATCGATCTGTAGGTTTGACCATTTCTCCTCATTTGATCTGCCCTAATGATTTCTGATGGCGTTAAATCAGGCATAATTAGATGCTCGTAAATTATCAATATGCGAAAAAACTCAAAAGCCTCAAAAACTGCAATTCAAAGCTTTTCAAATGGAATTCACGAACCTTCTAAAAACGGACAAGCGGTGGAAAAAATGAATCAATGAAAATTAAAACAAAAGAATGAAAAAAAAGGGCAGTCGCTTAGTATTCCATTTTTAAATTAAAACCCAAATTTAAAAAAAGCTTGTTTAGCCGGCCAGTAACACGCAAAAATGCGTAAATACTCCCTTTTTTTTCTGTTCCGCTAATTGTGCCGGTGTGTGTATTTGACTAACAAAAAAATAATTTAATAATTTAGGGAATGCTAAATAATCATACAAATTCGATTAGCCTAACTGAACACGTAACTAAATAATTATTTTAAATCATTTTGGGTCCATAGACCAAAAGGGTGACGCTCGTTTCTCAGTGACCTAAACTCATATATTACTAAAATAGGGAGCCATTATAAAATATTTCATTATGTTATCAAATAGCCCAGTAAACTAGCTTTACAATAATATATATTATATGGTTATGGTAATCAAATACGGGGAATAAAATACCACCATTAGATTGGCCCTAATGGGCTAATAAGGTGCATGTGTTGTTATTTCTTTGCAATAGGCGGTTCGATTTCCAGTACTACAAGGGCAGATATTATGAAAATCTTTGAATACAGTTTTGCTTCTTTTTACCCGACTACCTTAAAAGTAGGGTAATGGTACATATACTTATGTAATAAAATCATTATAAAATTAAATTAAAAAAGGCGTAGGTAGTTAGGTACATATTATTACATAGTCCCACTATTTACACATCATTTAATTTATTAAAATAATAACAATAGTCTGCACAATTGCGGTACAAGTTTTCTTCTTCCACAGGCTACAAGATATATCATTTATTGTTGTAATAAATGATGCATACCTACGAGATCTCCAATCTCAAAATTTAGTTTGCGTAGTGAATCTGGCGAACTCTTTAAGTCGCAATGCACTAATATTAATAAATCCAGTACTGTCTTCGGGCGAGAAACCGCCAGCTATGTCCATGGATACTAAATCTTTGTTGTATAAGCTAGTAGAACTTTGTCTTGACAAAATTGTCACTGTAAAGATAAGCATAAATAATTAATTTAATTATCGTATTTTAAACTGATAGGCTACATAGGGGAACCTGGGGATGGTCGATCCCTAGGGGACACCTGGTAATCCTTGATTTCAAGTTTTACTAACGTGATACATTTTTCACCTTGGCAACACTGATTCCTTCATTCCTTACTTCACTTTGTATCATTGGACACTTTGACAAATGACAGTGGTTTTCAAATGGCATACGTTGAAATATTTGCGTGGTGTGACATTTAATCTTTGATTATTTAGAGTAAATAATCAAAGCATTTAATTTTCGGTAAGTTTTAGCTGGATTTTTTTAATAAAATGTGAAGTAAATGCCATTAGTGAGTATGTTTATTTTGTTAGTGGTTTATTTGAGTGTACATTAGCTTTGATTAACTTGAAATACGTGCTTACTAGTTTTGAGTACAGCATGTTTTATAACCTCATTATATATGGGGAGACTTTCTCCATGTCTTTGGGGGTGACATGATCCCGGGATCATGTGTCCCCGTCAGGGATCAAGTCTACCTTGGAGTCACAAAACCAGTGGATTCATAGAACTGACATAATTATGTATATATGTTTTTTTAGGAAACTATGCCGCTAAAATATAAGACCAAAGGAGGATAAATAAAAAAAAGAAAACCAATAGACAAGGAAAAATTTAAAAATGCTGTAACTGCAGTATTAGCTGGAAATACAATGAAAGGTACTTCAAAGAAATATGATGTCTCTCTAATTATGTTAAAAAAGGTACTCAAGATTACAAAAAGTATCAGACGAAGAAATTAAATATGAACCGAACTACCAGCGATCACAAATATTTAGACAAAGAGTTGTCAGTATATTTAGAGATGTAATTTAGTTAGAAGTAAGTTAATGTGTTATGTATGACCTTATACCAAAGAATGTTCGAACTTTGGATATTACAAAAAACATCAGTAGTATTGTGTTGTTATTTGAAAAATACTACAGTATCTTATTTAATATTTAGAAAATATGGATCACCATGTATTTGATTTCCTCGTAAAATTATATCCTAAGGATCTAGTTAATGATTTAAGAGGGGATCGAATATGGCATTCGCACTAAAAATCTGTTTACCACGTGTCCCCAATCATGGGAGATTTGATGCCCGCAGATCAAGTCATCTAACCGGCGGGAATTAAACTTGTAGCAGTTGAAGTTATTTTAAATATCTGTTCGTTGTGTGTTTTTCTATTTCTATATGAATTGTTGAGTGCGAATCGAGTTACTTAATCAGTGAGAATCAGGTATGGGGAGATATAGTAAAATCTGTTTACCACGTCTCCCACGCACCTAGGAGACTTGATCCCCCTGGGATGAAACCTCCCAATCATGGGTAATCAAGTCTCCCTAACATAGGGGACACATGGTAAAAGTTGTCAATAAGGAGTTTCAATAATTCACGGGTTAAATTGTGACACAATCTACTTCTTATTCAAACCATCAATGGATAGACAATTTCTTAACTGTTTGACAAAGTTTTCCAATACTTCAAAAAAAAAATTCGAGTCTAAAATCAAAGTGGGTGATCAACCCTCCCCAGGTTCCCCTACAGAAATTTATTGAGCTACGTAGTTCTATTGCACCTACGAATATGTAAGCTTTTCTGTGATAAGATAATAATAACAAATTGTGGGACACAATTCGCACACGGTTGTTTAGTCCCAAACTAGGCAGGGCCTGTCCTAAGTATATATGGGTACTAAACAACTGATAGACATACATAGGTATATAAATATTAAACGACCAGACACGAAGCCAACAGACATGTTTCATGCACACAAATGTTGCCCCGAGCGGGGATCGAACCCGCGATCTCCGGCTTTTACTCAAAGGAAACATTCCTTTATTTTTTAAAAGAAACAAAACTGCATTCATGATTTTCGATAATTCGCTTGCCATACAAGGAAATCGATCCGGCTAAAGTTTGGAAAAATAAGATTCTGTAAATGAAAGACAACGCGTCTAATTACCTACCTACGTTACGTTGTCATTGGCAAAATGCCGTAGTAAAAAAAAGAAGAATAGAGCCTGCATTACAATCTTCATAACTTTAAATACTTAGTAGGTTAAATAAAAACTGATCTGTGGTATAATGAAAACATAACGTCAAAGATTATTAATTAGTGTACAAACATAAAGTTTGTTTGTTTGTTGGTATTTTAAAATAATTTAAGTTAAGATTTTATTGTTTTACTTTTACCAAGTTTGTTAAAAACTAATTTGATCCTTTTGATTGACCCTATTGTTCGATGCCATAAAAGTACTGGCTGTTGTTTTTTTCAGATTTTAGCCAGTTCGATTTCCGGGTGTATCAAACGAATACCTATTCGCAAATCTCTGAATGTAATTTTGTTTCTTTTGGCACCCTTTGGGTATGTAACTAAAAATATATGGTTTGCGCAACTAGCAGAGTAAGTTGATACAAGAATATTATATTTACCGTTGCCTTTGAATATTTGTAGGGTAACTGTTCCCGTCACAATATCCTGTGACAGTTCCAAACACTTTCTTGTAAATGTCGCCTCGGGAGAAAACCAAAAGCCATTATAAACATAATCTGCCATTCTGTCTTGAAGATATTTTTTTAACCTGTAAGTAATGTAAATGTAAAAAATATTAAGTTTTGAAGTTTACCGTGTGTATACCACAAAGAGATTTAAATACTAGGGCATAGAGGGGACAAAGCCCGAAAAATTTGAAGTCAAAACTTATTCCACAGTGGAATAACTTGAATAAGTCGTCCGACTCGTTCGTATCTCGCCAAAATAAATAAATATGCCGAGATGCGCCTTGCTAGGTTGCAAATCACGCTACGGCAAAACGCCTGGAAGGGATTTTAGTTTATTTTCGTAAGTATTTTTCATATTTACTCAGAAAAAAGAACAAAATTAGTAATTTTCTTATATTCGTTCTAGAACATTCTGCTGATATTGTAAATTAACGCCCTCTGCTGTTGAGTAGCTTATACCACTACTTTACTACTAATTAGTGATGTGGTGCTGTTTATCGACTTTTGTTATCGATATTTATTTATTAGGTAGAAAATATAGGCATACTGTTTTTAAGAATACACAGTTTAATAAATAATTTAAGGTACTTAGAGACTGGCGGCTTCGTTTGTTGTCAAGAAAGACCGCGATCTCGTGTGACAACGTTTTTAGCTAGGGACCGTCAAAACTTAAAACACTAGGTGGCCCGATAGATGTGTCCGGGAGTGTAGTAGGTATAATTGAAATTGATTTTGTTGTATATACCTATACTTTGTCAATAAACTGATATTATCGATACCTTGGTATGAAATAGTAACATCCCTTTTAATCAGCGTGACCTCTACCGGTCGATAGCTGAAACAACTTCTAATTGTTTGAATACTTGTTTCAGCTATTGAAATCTAGATACCAGCACTGACGCTTAGGCTTCAAAGTTTTGTATGAAAATATTCCCAATGCCCCCTCTATGCCATAGTATTTAAATCTCTTTGGTATACCACAAAGAGATTTAAATACTAGGGCATAGAGGGGACAAAGCCCGAAAAATTTGAAGTCAAAACTTATTCCACAGTGGAATAACTTGAATAAGTCGTCCGACTCGTTCGTATCTCGCCAAAATAAATAAATATGCCGAGATGCGCCTTGCTAGGTTGCAAATCACGCTACGGCAAAACGCCTGGAAGGGATTTTAGTTTATTTTCGTAAGTATTTTTCATATTTACTCAGAGAAAAGAACAAAATTAGTAATTTTCTTATATTCGTTCTAGAGCATTCTGCTGATATTGTAAATTAACGCCCTCTGCTGTTGAGTAGCTTATACCACTACTTCACTACTAATTAGTGATGTGGTGCTGTTTATCGACTTTTGTTATCGATATTTATTTATTAGGTAGAAAATATAGGCATACTGTTTTTAAGAATACAAACCGTTTAATAAATAATTTAAGGTACTTAGAGACTGGCAGCTTCGTTTGTTGTCAAGGGAGATCGCGATCTCGTGTGACAATGTTTTTAGCTAGGGACCGTCAAAACTTAAAACACTAGGTGGCCCGATAGATGTGTCCGGGAGTGTAGTAGGTATAATTGAAATTGATTTTGTTGTATATACCTATACTTTGTCAATAAACTGATATTATCGATACCTTGGTATGAAATAGTAACATCCCTTTTAATCAGCGTGACCTCTACCGGTCGATAGCTGAAACAACTTCTAATTGTTTGAATACTTGTTTCAGCTATTGAAATCTAGATACCAGCACTGACGCTTAGGCTTCAAAGTTTTGTATGAAAATATTCCCAATGCCCCCTCTATGCCCTAGTATTTAAATCTCTTTGGTATTGGCTGGGTGCGCGATGACAGTTCCACCTAGTGGTAACAATTAGGGCGGACTTAGAAATGTCAAATGGCTGGCCGTCATTTACGAAAAGTAAGTAAACATAAAAATAATTTCAGTGAAACAACGTAATTTACTTAGGTTCTGTTGGATATTGTAAGTCTATAGCGTCGATAATAATGTTGACCTTTTTTATTTCCCGTCAAAAATGCCACAATCAGTAAATTTCAGGCAGTATACCTACACGGACTTTCTCATGGCTTCACGGGAAATAAATAAAGAAATGGACACATTTAAACGACTAGAGCGTTTCATGTATATTGTAGACGATTATTTATAACAGTACTGTCGATAATAATGCAGAGTTTTGTGTATTTTCAGTCCAACATGGCCAAATTGATTATAAAAACTGGATTCCGGACAATAACGCACTATATATTTTTCTGCCACAAACCACCACAAAAGGCAAACAGTTAGTTTTGGCTCAACATTTGCAAGATGTATAAGAAATAAAATGTGAAAATCAAATGAGCCACACCATTGAAACTAGTGTAATTAGACAAACTTCAGTGACATCAACGCCATACTAAACATAATTGAAGTCGTTGATCTTGTTTCCAACTCCCTCTTGGAAATTTATAGAATTTGTGATCACTGTTTTTGACATTATTCTTGCAGTTGATTATGCAGCAGGTTTCGTTACCCATGTTCAAGTATTTATTTTCACTAAGAATGCACGAATATGTAAATTTCTCTAGTAAAAAGTGACAGTTCGTCCGTCCCTAGTTCCTTCTTTAGCCACCATGGGCGCTGCGATCGATTCGTGGTTCCCCCACCACCTACTTCGCACCCAGCGAATACCATATGTCTGACCTTAACACTTCTCGATCTAGTGCGTATGCCTCAAGATCTAAATGGGCCGAGTGAAGTATGGTGGCAGCTGGAGTTTCATATAAGCCTCGTGACTAAAAAAAGGACAAAAAATTATTACTAACATTACTATAATAAGTACTATGAAACCCTAAATAATTAAACTGAAAACCGTTGACAGAAGTCGCGAAAAGTAACCTTACCTACTACCCACCAAGTAATGTTTTTTGGTCAGCAATTGATTTTCTTTTTATGGTTTTTGAATGTCTGCCGTTAAAATTGATGGGTAGGTACATTCAACTCTTAAAAGTTTCAGGGAACTAGGTTACTTATAACTTAAGTTTATTACGAGCATTACCTTCAAGCCAAGAAAACGGTTCTCAACAATATCAATGCGGCCAACACCATGCTGCCCACCCAATTTGTTCAGAGTCTCAACTACTGCCAAAGGGTCGGTTAAAAGTAGAGCTTTCTCTTGCTTACTCGGGATTTTAATCGAGATAGGTAATCCTGGGGGTTAAAATAAATTAAAAAATATAAATATCGATAGGTATACGTACCTATGGGCCTAGGAAATACAAAGAAAGAATGACGAACATTCGCCCAGAAGATAAAGTCGGTTTTTTTTTTAATTCAGTGGAATTCTGACAGCTATTATTTTAGTAATTTTTAGTAGGTATCTTTTTTCTTTTTGCTTTAAAATTTTCAGAACATCTGAATTCCACGCAATAAAAAATCAAATATAACATCCCAACGGGATTGACATAAGCACTTGCCAACGAGCGCAAACCCTAATGTCAATCCAATACATATCAATCTAAAAGAACATTCGATTAGATTGTGCAATGCCACTTGGCTAGTAGGGCAGAAGGCAATACCTTTTTCAAAATGTATGTCAACTGTGCTAGGGTAGTCGTCAGTATCTTGCAGATCCCTAGTCATTTTGAAAATGCCATTAGGAGGAATAACAGCAGGGTCTTCTAATACGCCAGACTCGTAACTGTAAATGTAACAAGGTAAACTAAATCAGAACAAGTTGTCACGTTTACATAATAATATAATATAACATGATAATGAATTATTATCTACACTAATACTTAATCTATACTAATACTATAAAGAGGAAAGATTTGTATGTTTGTATCTCTGTTACTAATAAATTTAAAAACTACTAGACCGATTTTAAAAATTCTTTCACCTATTGAAAGCTAGAATATTCCTGAATAACATAGGCTATATTTTATTCCCGTATTCCCACGGCAACGGGAACTACGCGATTGAAACCGCGCAGAACGGCTAGTTAGTTATATCTTAGTAGCTTCTGCCTGCCTTCGTTCGCGTTCTAGGATAAGAGTAGCCTTTCATTCCTCAAGAAGTATGTTATCTTTCTACTAAATTTCTTTAAGATCGGTTAAGCCGTGAAAATGTATTAAACAGACAGTTCCTTTCGCATAAATACATATAGTTAAGTACATGTATATGTATAAAATAAAAATATTATCTATGCATAAAATACTTTCAAAATAAATAATTTTAAGTTGCTTCAAATCACCCCCCGGACCACGGAAAGAGAGGGGGTTGCAACCCTCTATTTTTTCCCCTTGTCGATTTTTGTACGGCGTTGCGGAATAATGGATTAGAAGCTGTATTGAAACAGTATGAAACTGATGCCGTATTCTTCGGCCATACCAAATTTTAGTAGGGAATTAGTGATAAGTAAAATCTATGTCATTGCACCTGATATGCATTATGTTTTCATCAGTAGACCAGGGTGCTTTCGGTGTCGCAGATACTGGAATATTTTCTTTCTTTGCGTATTCAATGAGGTCACTTCTACCCTGAAATCTTTGAAAGAACTCCGGTAGCCGCCATGGGGCTATAACCTGAGGAAATCATCACAATTTTCAAATCCTTTAAAATATTTATTAAGTAGTTTATATGAGCAGTGATATCCCGGACGGTTAAAGAGCCGGTCGAAAATCAGTGAGGCTCGGGTTCGAATCCTGGCATGTACCAATGAGTTTTTCAAAAACTTACGTACATATTTATCACTAGCTCGATGGTGAAGGAAAACATCGTGAGGAAACCCGCAGGTCTCAGAATTAATTCTGAGACATGTGTAAATAGACCCGGTCCGGCGATGGGCTCACCACCTATCACGTTTAGGGGTTCAATGTATCTCGTGAAATGTGGGTATATCCAGTAATGGAATACCTCTGCCTACCCCCTCGGAGATGAAAGGCGTGAGATTATTTTTTTTTTTTATTTTATTTTATTTTTTAAAGCGCATCCGCAATTTACATTTTGATCTATTTGGTGTTATTGATTGAAATAAATTCAGAAATTGTAAAAATCAAATACATTTTAGGGTTCCTTACCTCAAAAAGAAAAAGGAACTTACAGAAACTTATGGCATACTTCGTTGTCCGTCTGTCTATCTTAGTCTACGGTACCTTAAAAAGGTGTAAGCTGTTACGCTTCTGCCTCAATGGAATAAAAAAATACGGCATAAAGATAAAACGCTGTATAGTAACTAAGTAGTTACTTCCCTTTCACCAAGAATCATATCGCGTAAAAAATCTGAAAATCTTTTCTTTGTAGTTATAGTATGTGAATTATTTTACGTAGTACGCACATATTGATGCAAAGAGCAGTGAAAGAAAACATCGCGAGGAAACCCGCAGGTCTCAGAATTAATTCTGAGGCATGTGTCACGCTCAACAGACGTCCGGCTCACGACCTATCACGTTTAGGGGTCGAATATTCTCGTGAAAATTGGGTATTACCAGAAATGGAATACCTCTGTCTACCCCCTCGGGGATAAAAGGCATGAGATAACTTTTTTGTTGCAAGTGCGGAACATATATCAAGCCCGAGTGGCATGATTTGGTAACGAGTGAAATACCTACTTATTTTATTGTGATTACAAACTTACATTTGCAACTTAATAATCATATATACCTACACTTTTGCACGGAATCCTCGGTCCGCTGACTCACACTTGTCAGTTTTTTTTAATAATAAACGGAAATTATGTGTTCCCTATTTAAAGTCACATTTAATTAGCTTTACCTTGTGTTCTGAGTATTTAATTAGGTAGATACCTTTCCTTCAGGCCACAACGAGTATACGCTCAGTTCGAATCGTACTTGATCATTCCCCTTTCCGGTGGCTCCATGTGATATGAACCTAAAAAGTAAAATGCTTGTTACACCTTCCTAAATTTAATGAACTTAATGATTCAGACAATCTAAAGTAAGGACGGGTTAATCGCACCATTGAGTTACCTAAGATCTTTTAAATTCACAAACAAATATGGCTGAATTCAGAAGCATAACTAGCTTTCAAAATTTATTCACTGGATTCAGCCAAGTGTAATAAGGCTTTTAGTTCTTTTTAAAAAAATATATTGATAAGAGCTAATTTCAAAAAATTATAAAACAAGCGTACTTGGCTCCCAATTTTTTTGCAGCGTTGACGATGCCGACCGTTATACAGGGCCTTGCCAAAGAGGTTCCTAAATAATATCGGCTTTCGTATACAAGTCCCATCTGGATGGCTGGTAGCATATAGTTTGTGACAAACTCCTTCCGTAGGTCTTCAACAATTACCTGGACGGAGCAACATAATATAAAAGAACATTTAATTAACAACCTACCTATTGTAAAATTTTTCTTTTCCTAAAAATCTTATACTCACGAGTATTTAAAAAAAAAACAAAATTAGTAGAGCCCTTTTCAAGTGATGTATTTGTCTACTAACAGTATTTAATTGTTATTTATATGCGATGGCTTCTTATTTTAATCCGTTTAGTTTATGACAAATTCTAGTAAGCCTTATCCTTAAATTAAATGGCAAAAAATATTATGGTTTAATTAATGTTTTTCGTATCGTATAATATATAAATATATATATCTCGTGTAATCCTTTTGTGGGGTGAAACCTAGGTTTTAAGCATCTATTTTATTTTTTTTATAAAGGCCTTACATCTATCACGTACAATGGTCCGTTTTAAGGACTAAGTGCGGAAACCAAACCCCCTAACATAGAAGGCCTTACATCTTTGGCTCCCACCGATTTAGCCTTTTGTTTCGCTTTATTAAAATCTTCATTTTGTCCAACATCGGCCATGTAGCAAACCACATCGTAGTTCTTCTGGATCAACCTGTTCCATAAAAGCATAATTAACAATTGGAATTAAAATGTTTTCGTTGTAACGTAAAGCTGTGAATACTACAATATACTTGCCATTTTAAAATACAACTAGTATCCAAGCCGCCGGAATATGCAAGAATTACGAGATCTTTTGTCATAGTGTTAAACGAGACCTGTATCTATAAGAATAGAGGACACACTGAATCAACAACAAAATAAAGCAATAGGCAACAATCGATAACCTTATGGTCACTATATAAAATGATAACGGGCACATTACTCGTAATAGAGAAAGAAACAAGATGGATGATTAAATAATTTAATAAAATTCTTAACACTCGAATGAATACTGATAGTTAAGCATTACAATATGACTATTTTACTACATAATTGCACAATATAGTTAATTTAAAACAAAACGATGTGTATGTAAAGTACCTCGCAACTACAATATCGTACATACAAATCCCAAAAGCTTTGAGTTATAATATAGAAGTGAAATATTACTAACAACAACTTGACTTTCTATTCCAATTTAAACAGTTTCAACAGTAATTGCTTTGTTTTACTTAAAACCTTATACACAAGTGCCTAGTTTAAACTTAGATCAATGGTTGGATCAAAAAGACGAAGAAAAAAATATTTGTAAAATTACATTGTTAGATGTGATAATAATAGATTATTGGAATGTCAATCAATTGCAAATTCAGTTCAAATGGTATATACAATAACTATTATAAGTACACGACACGTAGAGTAACAGGTGAAGAACAGGCTCGCCCGGCCTGCCTTCCTTTTTATTTGAAGTCTGATATCCACTGGCGACAGACGCTATCAATCAATATAATACCACATATTGGTCGTGCAAATTCACCCGCAGACCGGTCGAACCTTAAATTAGTCTAAGAAACATGGAAAGAGTAAAAACACTAGCATTTGTAAACTAGTTCCTACGAAATGACAGAATTGAAGCGTAGATACTCTAAACTTCGCATGGGAATTGTTCCTGTAGAGGTAACTTTTTTTGAGGTGATTTATTTTTAAAGTTAGGTAACAGCAACAGATTAGAATATTTTACGGGGGACACAGATATTAGAACGGGGGACACGTAGCATCGTGCAAAATGTCGCAAATGTTTGAACAGTAACATCTAACACACTGGTTAAGATCTAGCATTTGGCATTAAAATATTTATGTTATGAAAGAAAACAAAATTTACATCTTAAACACTCAACACAAAGGCCTTTAATATATTATCTAATTTATATTATTACTCCTACTAGTAATTAAAATGCTATATTCCCATTATTATATTTTAACATGTTATTTATATGTTAATATTTTATTGCGGACTTATCCTGATGAAAGAATAAGTCATTGTGCTCGATATATTTACTTCAGACCATGTTCTTGTTGAAACAATGCATTTTAGGCTTATAATAATAAATAATAATGAATCACGAAAATAATACAATTCCAATTCTTAAAAACGAAACTTTAAATTTAGAAGTATTTTTTTTACTTCACAATAACATTAATATAAACAATTTCTATTATACAACAAAATTTATTATGTACTTTCCAACAAATATAGAATATTTTTTTTGTTACAATAATGAGAAAAACAACTTCGGTTCCAAATAATAGGGAATACAAAAGAGGCAAACGTTCTGCTCAAGTACCTATATATGAATATAGCGATCAATGCGCGGGACTGCATTACATACTACATCACTGTGGTTGTATCACTTGCGTCACCTATTACTATAGTTGTTCTCTACTTAATACCTTTATATAAATTTTACAACAATATTTCCCACTCCAGTGCGCTTTTTTATACTGAAGCGTTCGAAAAGTACTTCACTAATCGAGCTAATAATATGTAGCGCTGTTTTATTTCCAAAATATCGACGTTTTATGACTTAATAAAGGTATTGTTTGTACCTCTTTTAATTGAATTTTGGATATTCGCCACGAAGATAAACAACAACAAATCTACTTTGATGTATATCTGTCCTAGTTGGTGAGAGAGCCGAGGTCTGCGAGGAAGCTTTCGGGAGTGAGAATATGGGAAGAGCCGATGATCACCTCCCAGTTTTTAAGTGCGGCAGTCACTTCGTAGGCAGCGCGGATCTCTGAGAAGCCGACACCTAAAACGAAACATTGTTTAGGCGTTAGCAGCAGGATCACACATTCGGATGAGGATCATAAAGGATCATCAAGAATTGCTCGTTTAAAGTAATAGGCTATTACTTTAAACGAGCAATAATTCTTGTATTTAAGTATATTTCGAGTATCTCGGAAACGTCTATCGAGTTTGATGAAATTTTGTGTACACATACAGTTTTGCATTTTAAGTTCAACTGCAAAAGTTGAATTTCCTGTAAAAACACAATTTTACACAAAAATAATATTTTCTAAATGTCGCTAACGCCATCACCATGGCTAGTCACCGGCAGATGGCGTGGTGTTAGAAAGAGCGAATTGGTCTCCTAGGCACTAATTCTAATATGTTCGCAAATGTTTGAATTTTAATAATAATTAATTAAAACCCAAAAATCTAGACTGTGCGTAAAAAGCACTGTAAAGATTTAAAACATTGCCCTATTGCAGGCGCGTGACTATGTAGACCGGAGATGAAGTAGGTAGAATCTCAGCAATACCTGCCTATAAGCACAGTATAATAAATAGTACTAGCGTATGTATGGCCACTCCCTGCCTCCCGCTAAAAGTGCCGCCACCCCGCGCTTGGTTGTCTCACAGTAACCGGCTGACTAGGACGAGACGACGACGCGGTCCGCAGAGCATGGTACGCGTTCGTGTGCATCTGGATTGAGGGCCCACTTTTTAAATTATTGCGAAACGAAATGATACTTACAGGGCATTTACTTAAAATTTTGTAAAACCTAAAGCAAAGATTCTTAAATTTCTTAAACGTGAATCAAAAGAGTTATGGTCAAATAGCTTGGGCCCTCAATCCTGACGCCTGCATAAAACGGCATAGTCGAATCTCAGAAAGTACTATCCCTGGGATAATAATTTTTATTCGAGTATTTAGTTAGGAATTTGTTAAATACATTAAGAAATTGTCAAGTCTTAAGAATGCGACAATACAGATTTATGGCGGTTTAGCTTGGGCCCTCAATTCATCAATTTTGATATTGTAGAATCAGCAAAAAATAGTAGTTTTTCTAAGGAAAGATATTAATACGACTATAATATATTTGAGTTCCATATCTCGGAAAATTTGTTAAAAAGAAATAACGACACAAAAGTTAATTGGTAAAAAGTTATTGAAATTCGTATTTTTTCAAAACGTCTGAACTGAGGGCCCAAGGTTTTTGTCAGTATTGACTAGGCTAAACCTTCTACAATACCGCACTTTAGGCTAAGTATTTTAACAAATTCTTAACTAAAAGGCTACAAAGCGTCCATTCTTCTAAATGCCGTACTTTAGGAGAAAATTGATTTTCGATGTTTTATATGAGAAAATTCAGTAGGGTGTATATGATTTTGTTACTTTTTTGAGACAAATCAGCATGTACCCTCATATAAGATATTTCATAAGTTGTTGTCGGAAGCGATTACGTTTTGTGTGATCCAATAATTACTATAGGGTGTTATTTAAATGGTTATCATAGTATTCGTATTTTTGACGCCTGACGTACGCGCGTCCCCGTCATGTTTTTTGTTTAATTTTCATTTTGCTGTGTATTTCGGGTTTTGACTCATATTAGTGATAGTATAATATAATTATATACATACTATTTCATATGTTTTGGCAGATTATAATGTAAAAGAATAAAGATTTTGTCAGGGTTTCATATTATTTTTATTTTCTTGTTAAAAACAAATTAAGGTTACCCTTATTTGTAAGCTAAATATGTAAAAATGTTATACATAAAACAAAACTCTAAAGGGGCCGTGGCTGTATATGAAATGTTTTTTGAAAATTTTAACGAGTCTATTTTATCTAGTCTATACAATTATCGATATAGATACCAAAACAACATTTTTTTAAATTTGTGTCTGTCTGTCTGTCTGTCTATAGCTGTCTGTCTGGTTGTGCACGCATCACGCAAAAACTACTAGACGGATTTTGATGAAATTTGGTATGGATATAACTGAATACCCGGGTCAACATCTAGAGTACTTTTTATTCCAGAAAAATATCTCATTCGCACGGGAAAATATAAAAACAGGTGAAAAAAGAAATCGTAGTCGACCGCTATGAAGATATTTTTGGAAATTCCCACGGGAACGGGAATAAACCGGATCCGCGCAGGCAACGCCGATGGGCGTAATATGTTATGTAGGCGTCTTCTATGTCGTAGGCAACCGCTATGAAGGATTTTTTTGATATTCCCAAGGGAACTGGATTATACTGGATTGAGGAATGTTTTGATTTTTTGTATTAAAAAGGCTCCGATACTATCGGTTTTACCGATTTAAAAAAATCTTTTGCCAGTGGAAAGCGTACTTTTCTGGGAGTAACATGTGCTATAATTTTCCCACGGGAACAGGCCTAGACCACGTAACCGATTTAAAAAGTTCTTTCACCAATGGAAAGATACATTATCAGGGAGTAACAAAGGCTATATTTTATTCCCGTATTTTCACGGGAACGGGAACTACGCGGATGAAACCGCAAGGCACTGCTAGTTGTTAATATACAGGGTCATAATTTTAATACGTCCAATACATAATTTCATTGATTATTGGCACTTTCTTATTTTATTTTTCCACGCATACGTAGGTGAAGGCACAGCACAGCTAATCGTATATAATTATATCGAGCTTTATATATTATATACAATATGTAACAGAATAAGTGCAATTCCTGAAATTAGTTTGTTCAGTATCGACTACATATTCAATTTCATCTATTTTTAATATGTGTTAAATTTTTCCGAAAAATGAATTAGCATAGCTGAATTTAATGCTATCTATTGAAATCGTACTATTATAGAACGATATTTAAGAAAATTGGACAACTAAAGTTCGATTGCATCTTTTTTTATATTAATTTACTAACCGGGGTGTATGAGAAATTGCGCTTTTTCTGTTACGCGTTGTATAATTATATATATTGTATCTGCGCTTTACAAAATACTACTTACATGATCACAACGAATACTTGTTTATACTTACGATAAACATTATGGTCACCCTACTGAATTTTCTCATATAAAACATCGAAAATCAATTTTCTCCTAAAGTACGGCATTTAGAAGAATGGACGCTTTGTAGCCTTTTAGTTAAGAATTTGTTAAAATACTAAGCCTAAAGTGCGGTATTGTAGAAGGCTTAGCCTAGTCAATACTGACAAAAACCTTGGGCCCTCAGTTCAGACGTTTTGAAAAAATACGAATTTCAATAACTTTTTACCAATTAACTTTTGTGTCGTTATTTCTTTTTAACAAATTTTCCGAGATATGGAACTCAAATATATTATAGTCGTATTAATATCTTTCCTTAGAAAAACTACTATTTTTTGCTGATTCTACAATATCAAAATTGATGAATTGAGGGCCCAAGCTAAACCGCCATAAATCTGTATTGTCGCATTCTTAAGACTTGACAATTTCTTAATGTATTTAACAAATTCCTAACTAAATACTCGAATAAAAATTATTATCCCAGGGATAGTACTTTCTGAGATTCGACTATGCCGTTTTATGCAGGCGTCAGGATTGAGGGCCCAAGCTATTTGACCATAACTCTTTTGATTCACGTTTAAGAAATTTAAGAATATTTGCTTTAAGTTTTACATAATTTTAAGTAAATGCCCTGTAAGTATCATTTCGTTTCGCAATAATTTAAAAAGTGGGCCCTCAATCCAGATGCACACTACGCGTTCTCACACAAGCATAGTCGCGTTCAACTACACGAGTTTAGACTGTGTGCGTAGCAAAGCGTTTGTTTCATACATTTTATCGCTAGTGTCCAAGGTGTGCTATAAGGCAGGTCACTACAACCCGAAAATATTACCCTTTTTTTGGTGCAGTTGTGTAAAAAACTTCTTGATTTATCTTCGGAATCTGTAAGTTACAGATTCCGCATTTTTCTAACTCTTTCTTATACAAACTCAACAGAAAACTAATCAGATAAACAAGAATAGGGATCAATATTCATAAGTTGATATAATATAGCAGACAAAATGAAAATTATTATTACCTCCAACAACGAACACGATCAAGCGAGGCACATTCTTTATAGTTTGCTGAGCCTTGTCCTTATGCCAATGGCCGTAACGGACACTGGAAAAAAACAATTTTAAAATATAATTACATCACAGAATAGTACAAGTTATGTAAAGTAAGTGGGGCATGAATTTTTGATGTTTGAAAGCAATGGGCGTTGGGCTTGGGATATACTACAATCACATAATATGACTAAGTATCATCATTGCTTTATGCTATGTCAAAAGAAGGTTGAGCCGAAGTACATACAAATTTAAGTGAACAAGATTGTCGCCGGTCGCTTGTTTATAATAAGGGCATGACTACAGACTGCTTTGATCTTGATGTTAATGTACTTTATACTATAAGTTGCTGACCCAGCAGATTCACTGTCAAAATCTCATAGCAAAAAGCACTTTAAGTTTTTCCCGTATTTTATATTTACCTGGGCAACTAAAAAAATTCTGTCCTTAAAAACATTTGGATCATAAAGAATGTTTAAAATAAATTGCTCCATCGGTTGTCAAGTGACGCGCTTACCAGTGCACAGCATTACATTTTTTAGCATTTTATAGATAACGAGAAAATGAAACATACCTTGTCGGTGCTTGGTATCCAGAAGTTTGGGCACGTCCAGCTAGGAACGGGAAGTGGCGTTGGTCCAATTTATCATCAATTGCATCCTCCATGATGTCCTGGATAATAAATGAATAAATAAAATACGTTAATAATTTATATCAATCAGCATAACCAACATGAATGCATTATTATGGGTTAGATGTTTCACATAAGCATTTTTATGGTGATGCAACTGAAAAGTAGCCCCCGGTTTCCGAAAGGCAAATGAAACTAAAATTAGCTGACAAGACTTTTAATTCTCATTTTAGCTGTTCTGATTGGCTAAATAATATCATAACGCTTTTCAGCAACCAATCAGAACATTTAACATGAGATTGAACAGTCTCTCAGCTAATTTGAATTTAATTTATAATAAAAAAACTTTAAACAAAAACTTTCATCACACATAAAATAAATCACAATATTGGTTCATTTAAATTACCTTGAGAACAGGAGTCCATCGTGACATTTGGTATGTCTGCTCAGTAATTCGTTCCTTTCTCGGCACCTGGTACTGCTTCTTTCGGTTGCCCTGAGTTTAAAAAATATTTTTTTATGATAAAATACATATTATGAAAAACTAATAAAAATAAAGTCAGGGATGTTTTAAATATGCGTGCAATAAAACGCAAACCAAAAGGTTGGCATTAGATTAAAAATATTATAAAATAATTCGGGTGACATACATCAACGACGACGTTCAGGCCGAGATTGGCGAGATTGAGGAGCGTCTGCTTGTCAGCCGGATCGAGCTGCGCATGCGTCACCAGCTTGTTCAGATTTTCCTCCGATATGCCATTTTTGGACATTATATACAGCGCTATAATGCGCATCTTGTTGTAGTTTGATACTGCCTGCAAATAAGAACCACAATGATACCGTATTTATGAAAAAATACTGCATTAATAATTGTACACAATTTAAAATTTACCTGATCGAGAAGAACTGGCACAATGCTCCTCATGTGATCTTTAATTTTCTCGCCCTCAGCGTCAGTACCCATAGCTAAGTCCTACAAAATAAAATATCAATTGAAAAATAAAATAAAAAGGCCAAAAATAAAAACGTCGATATTCAAATGTTACCTGTTCCACTTTGCAGAGTTTGTCAACATATCCCTGGTAGGATTTCATACAGTCCTCAGCGAGCCGCAGGTGGGTGGCGTACTTTGAGAGCTCCTTCTGGTACTGCGGCATCTTCTTGATCATCTGAGACAGGTCTCGCATTGATTGTTTATCGCCTGAAACAGAATACACTATTATAAAAAATCGGTTAGAGACAGTAGCGATAGTCATTTAAACTATTTTACTAGAGAGCCACGTATTTACAAGAGAATCCGCAGTTGAAGATATAGTGAAACACATGAGCCTGAAGATTTAAATAAAATTAATAAAAACATAATTTCACGGGTAGGCAGACATATTCCATTTCTGGAAATACACAAGTTTTCACCAGTATATTTTTTGACCCCTAATTGTAGGTGGTGAAACAAACACCGGACTGGGTCTGTTACACATGCCTCAGAATTAATTCTGGGACCTGCGGGTTTCCTGACGACGATTTCCTTCATTTTCGAGCAAGTAATAAATATGTACGTAAGTTTTTAAAAAACTCATTATTACATGCTAGGATTCACGAATAAAGAGCGGGGTCTTTAACCACTAGGCTATCACTGCTCTTTAAGTTAAGTTTATTGAAAACAGAACATAATTTTAAAGACAGATTTAAGTTTTATCAATATCATGTATCTTCAGATTACGGACCTCCCCCCATGCGTTTGGACTCCGTAAACTTCTTGAGGTTCTTGGTGACCGAAGTGGACACAACGGCGATATGTTGGTGCCGCAGCTCCACCCACAGCTCGTCGTTCTCGTCCAAGAGCACCTCCTTCATCTGCCCCTGTCCCGGGGTCGCCTCGTATCTGTGTTTAATTCGAATGTAAGTCAGTCCCTACTAGTTTAATTAAATGTTCGAATAATAGTTCAATACACGATATTTAATTGAACTAAAATATTCACCAGATTAATAAATTTAAAATGTAAAATATTTTTTTATTCTTTAATTAATTAATTTGTCTTTCAATTCATTCCATATAAATTTAGGATAAAATAATCTGTAAAAACGGCAAAAAAAACACGTTTGTTGTATAGGAGGGGCTCCTATACAACAAACGTGTTTTTTTTGCCTTAAATATTTATTTTATTTTGTTTTTAGTATTTGTTGTTATGGCGGCAACAGAAATATATAATGTGTGAAATTTTCAACTGTCTATCGCGGTTCTTGAGATACAGCCTGGTGACAGACAGACGGACGGACAGACAGCGAAGTCATAGTAATAGGGTCCCGTTTTTACCGTTTGGGTACGGAACCCTAAAATTGAACGTAATCATAAATAGAAATGTTATTGACAAATTGAATTACCTGTACACATCATTCTCAATAGGCAGTAGATCGTAGGCCATAGCCTGCAGAGTCAGCTCGTGCAGCAGCGGGGACACGCAATCGAAACCGCGGTCCATCACAAGGAGCTGGGAGCGGGCCTTCTCCGGCCCTTCGCCCATTGTCGGCTCGTCCGCCTAAGTATGCAATAAGCAACACTATTATAGTATACAGTGTGAGTCTTAATAAAGTGAACATATGAAGATGGGTGAAACTAGACCCATTTTTATCGACGGAAAAAATGTTTAAAGAAATCTGAGTTTTTAAAAAAAAAATTGTTTTCTGATTACCTACTGTTGATTTAATGTAAAGAAAACGTTATAACTTTTAAACTAAGAAGTATATCATGATAAAATAAAAACAGTAATGATGTCAAATAACAGAAGATACTAATAAAATAAAAAAAAATACCCAAAAAACGGTACCAAGAAATAATAAAATAGGAAAATCTAGAACAAGTGTTGAATGGTGCACCCGGAATGACTATTTCAAACACTCATCGTAAACGTTGTGATAAGGATAGAGATACAGGATTTTTGGTTTTTGAAAGGTAATACGATGGAGAATAACATAAAGTAATAAAAACTACCTATAATATGGGCATTATTTGGAGAAATTTGACAATTAATTAAAAAAACACGAATTAAAATACAGATTTTCCTCAAAAAGTTCTTTTTTATTGTTTTTTGGTACCGTTTTTCGGGTATTTTTTTATTTTATTAGTATTTTCTGTTATTTTACATCATAACTGTTTTAATTTTATCACGATATACGTCTTAGTTGAAAAGTTATAACGTTTTCTTTACATAAAGTCAACAGTAGGTAACCAAAAGAAAAAATATTTATAAAAAATAAAATCTCAGTTTTTTTTTAACATTTTTTCCGTCGATAAAAATGTGTCGAGACACATTTTCACCCATTTTCATATGTACACTTTATGGAGACTCACACTGTATGTATTCATTCACTACTATTTCAGGGCATGAGCCTGATCTAACATACAAGTGTCGAGTTTATCATTTAATGGTTTTCGCAAGAGGGCTACGGATTTGCCAAAAGCAGAAACTAAGTCCAATTTACATCCGTAAATAAGCTTTTTACAATACTGGATTAAATACTATTGTTCTAAATGATTATATTATGTGAGATTATTATATTCTAAATAATCCATCCATAAAAATAATTCGTTTCAATCAATCAAATAAAATCATTAAAGATGTTTACCTTGTAGGCATCAAGTTTTTGCTGAATTAGTTGGGCCAGCTCCACATTACGCTCCCAGTCACTAAAAGAGTATTCAATGTTAAATGATTTTTTAATTATGTACTTGAAAATTACTGAGCAATTCCTTCATTGATGAAACACTGTTTTTTATAGGTAAAAAGTGGGTATTTCCAGGAATTAAATACCCCGGCCTAAAATAAGAAAATCTCAAACCTTTATTCCCAAGGGTGTCCAATAACAGGCCGCCAGAATATTTTTTAGACCATAATTAGTTATAAATAAGAGCGATAAATAGTAATAGGACCTCAAGTATAACTATAATTAACCAATCATTAAATGCTATATAATTTATAAAACAAACAATTTTGTTAGTCTTTTACAGAATAAAAACGGAAATGTTTATAACTTTCATTCAAATATATATTTTACTGAAGTTTGAAATGTTCACCTGCGATATCGGACAGAGGGGTATTCTCCAAGTGTAGCACAGAGCGTCGCAATCTGTTCCGCAATTCTCTCCATGTTAGCGTTGCGGGTTTGTGCCAAGGCAGGGTTGTACATGCACTGGAAGGTCTCTGGTGAATCTAGAGAAAATACCTGAAAAGAATTGTTGATAACATGGATAATTTTATAAAGAAGGTAATGTATGTAGTAGATATAATAATGGGTTAATAAAACATTTGGTTATAAACTTCATCATCACTATCACTGAGAACCTATTTTAATCATCAACCTTTGACAACCTAGGTCTCGCATATGAGGAAGTAATGCCCATAATCTTCCCCAGCGAAGGGTATTTCACAGAGCTTAACGACATCCATTGTGCGTGAATACTCCAAAAACCGGGACTAACGGTTTAACATGCCATCCCAAACCTGCAGGCTCCCATGATATAATCAATGATTGTGTCCAACTTTATATAACCAATGTCATCAGCAGCAGCATATTCATCACGGAATAAGCTAAATAGATTTTATTGTTAAAACAATATAAAAGCAAGAATTTTATTACCTACCTGGCTTTCATATGGTAAGAAAGCAATATTAATCTCCCTCAAAGTTTTGATTTTTCTGCCAGCTGTAGACTTGCACAGTTCATTGAACAACTCCTCAGGGCACACTAATCCATGGCAGCATGCACAATTTTCGTAATTAAAACGTTATACATAATACATAGGTACTTACTGTTTAAAAAGTAAAGTATTCCTGTAAAAGTCCTTTTCCTAGAGCCAATTATTTAAACAAAATTATTATGCACAAACCTGTTGTTCATATGGAATGTAAGCTATGTTGATTTCCTTCAGTGTTTTGACAAATTTAGCTACTTTGCTACGTGATAATTCATCAAAGAGTGTATCAGGACAAGCTGTAAAATGGAAATAAAATGCAACTAAAAACATGGCAACAACTTATAGCTTATACAGATAGTAGGCAGGGGTAGTATTTTTGAAATAAGTGATTCAAGCCATCTTATAAGAAAATAAAAAAAATATGAAATGAATTTTACTGTTTTAAGTCAACAATAATAGTATTTTCTCAAACATGCTTGGAAATTTAAACATTATTTTGACAACCTTCTTTTAGATAAATCAAAATTGCTGGCCAAATATGCAAGCAGCGACGGGCAAAAGTTGTGTGAAAATCCATCTGTCGTGTAGGTACCTACTAGCAGCCAGATAAATTACATAATATTAAACTCTTGTCTGTTGTGTGATTAAAAAATTAAACGATCTTTTACTCTGAAACATGGCAACCAAGGAGGTAAGTTATCAAAGGTTTTATTTAAATTTTGAACTGGCTTGCAAAAAGAAAGCTGTTTTTTGAAAAAAATATAAAATGAACACTTTAACGCGGGAAAAAATATTTGTTGTTCTTCATTAATTTTGACCAGTCATTGTAATTTCAAATAAAAAATCTACCTAAATACTACTTAGTTTTAATTTCCGCGCATTATTTGAGAAAACTACTATACAAGCTTTGGCCACAACTAGGCATAGATGGACTTACTTTACATTTTCATCCATCAATGCCTCTTTTATTTGCCGCTGCAGTAATGTACTATTTTGAGAACAATTTGACATACCTTCGGTGAAGAACACATGGGCTGCTTTGTACATTATGCGGTTACCAACAGAGAAATCATTAATGAGGGCATGCACTGACTTCTCAGAGGGTGTGATTAGGTATATGCCATCCATAGTGCATAGTGGCTCCCTTTTCTTGTGGATATCTTCTACCACTGGAATTCATATTACAATTTGTATGACATAAGATTTAATATGTACTGATTTCATATGGACCGACCGACTCAATGCAGTGTAAGGCTATTAATCATCATTATAAAACATAATTACTAGTTAGTAAGTCATGAGATTAAAAAGAGCTGCCCTTGAGTTTCTTGCTGGTTCTTCTCGGGGTACTGCATTTGGAACCAGCAATTCGTAGAGATGGGCTACTGTTACATTAAGCCAATTTCCATGGACAAGTTCAGAGTGCCTTGTTAAGACTATTGACATTTCTAAGTGTACAATTGTACCTACAGAAGATAAATGATTTTTGATTTTTTTTTGTATGACCTAATATTATTAAGATTTACTATTGTATTTATTTACCAACATTGGAAGGTGGTAGTAATAGTAATGTATCAATTTGATTTAATTAGGTAGAATATTAGTAGTGTGTTCAAGAAAAATAAACTTACATGTGATACCCTCAGCCGAGATGTCATGCATTTTGCAACAAGCAGATACCATACGCATTGAGAGCTGGTCCACTATCAGGACCCTCCACTCAATGCGCTGGGACTCCTTCCCTTTGGGTCCGCGGTAGCGGATCACCTCGTTCATAATCTCTGTAATGTAATCATGTATCTCAAATGAGGTTTTCTAGTTTGTTGGATTTACCATTAATGCTTGTAATTTAAGTAATTGTGCATCCATTCAGACCCTTTATTACTTTAAAAAGCTTCTAATATCCTGTTTCATTTGGCAGTGTTACTACTGAAGTCTAAATGATAACCAGGAAAACAAAATCCAGATTTTAGTTGCTATTAAAAATATAAACTATTAGCGGTTTCACCCGCTGAATAAAATAAAGCCTATGTTACTCAGGGATATTCTTGCTTTCCATTGGTGAAAGAATTTTTTAAATCAGTCTAGTAGTTTTTGAGTTCATTCATAACAAAGATACAAAAATCTTTCCTCTTCCTAATATTAGTATAGACGGGTTTGAGATTCAATACCCTGGGTCTTACAAACTCTACTCTATGCACTCCCTTCCCTAGTTTGGTTGGTGAATGCTGTCAAGCAGTTAGGGCACTGCACAAAGAGAGTTGGAAATAAAGCTTAAATGTTTAGTTAATTATCATGGTTTTATTACTACGAATAAGGAATTCCTTATTCGTAGTTTTACTATATTAATACTAGCAGCTCTGCGCGGTTTCACCTGCGTAGTTCCCGTGGGAATACGGGTATAAAATATAGCCTATGCTCTATTACTCAGGGATATGCTAGCTTTCCATTGAAGAAAGAATTTTCTAAATTGGTTCAGTAGTTTTAAGTTTATTCATAACAAAGATACAAACATAAAAAAAATCCTCTTTTTAATATGTATAAGTATAGATTATGTCTAAATCATTTAGACACAGCATTTAGATAATAGCTGGTCAAGCAGCGTTATCAGGAAACAATAGGATTATCTATTGTAACAGATCAACCATGGTAGACTGCTGCTTGAGAGGTAAGTAATCTTAAAAAGGTAAGGCACAGTATTTGTAATATAGGGTGTTCTATATTTATTATACTTAAAGTAGCCATAGTACAGGCTCTGCCCAGTTTGGGACTAAATAACCATTTGCGAATTGTGTCCCAAAATTACTATATTTAATTTTTTTACAACAAATTTTGTATTATGTCCATCCATATGGACCACCAATATATTAGGATGGATTTTCTGCACCAATTTCTAAATTCTAACCTAGCCGGTTTCATGCCTAGATAGTAATGGTCATGAAGACAATGTTTAGCACCACTTTTATTGTTCGTTGCGTGTGGTGTGACGCAAACCAGCCCGCGGTCCCCACCCCTTAGTTCGGTTGGACGACATAAGAAAATCAATAATTATATCAAACTATAATCTTAGTAGATTCAGGTCGTAAACATGAGTAAAAGCGGTCAAATACAGGAATTAGAATTAGTTTTGTACAGAAAAACTGTATTTATAGCGATTATTCATGATTTTTTTAGACAATACCCAGCTACTTGGTACTTTGTTTACAAAATGCCTATTTCAAAATACTTGGTCAGAATATGGAATGTAATTAGTGTTTATACCAAAAAAACAATACGAATATTGAGAAATTAATTTTATTAAAATGCAAAAGATCCAGCCCTGGGTTTTTCAACTTGAATTTGATAATATTAGTCATCGATATGGGGCTATTGATAATACGACCTAGGTGGTGTAAAGCCTTTTTATATGAATTGCGATCACTACAATAATACTGTATCTCTGAGAGACTGAAGATAATATCCAGAAAAAATTCAATTTTCTTTAGCTATAAATTATATTTTTTACTTACTTTGTCCGACAAGTGCTTTCAGCGCCATTTTGAAACACAGACTAAAAAAAATCTAAATCAAAGAGTATAGGTAGTTTTTTTTACGATTGTCGAATGTAATTTTTTCGTTCCCCAGAATAGCAAAGGGATCTCAGCTCATACAGACACTTTTTTAGTGGTTAATTTATTGTAGAAAAAATGGTGTTGTGTGTAAATTCATTTTCAATCCGTTTCTAGCTTCGCTTAGCTTTCTTATGTACAGTCAAGAGCACATTAAGCTATAAAGTTGATAACAAATTATCGGACGTGGCTGACGGACGCGGCAGACAGCCGCGATTGATATCTGTCGGACGTCCAAACGCTCAAGGTTACGTCCACGACTTACGTCCGATAGTTTGCACAGCTCTCTGTACATTCATTATCTATCTATCAGCCGCGTCAATCATCCGATAATTAGGGTTTTCCCCGTTTTCAACCACTTTTCTGTTTACTTTTTTATTTTTTCTACAATGCGCGCGCATTGGGAACATTTGAATTTGTTATCCGACTGATAACAGTGCAGACTGCTCAAAGAGCAGGGCGGTATGTATATACAGTAAACCTACATTTATAATTTTTTATAAACATCGACCCATCGATATATTTTTTTTTATATTACCACGATGAAGATGTATGATATTAATAGCAACCTGCCTTTTTTTCAATTAATCGACATAGGTACAGCTATTTTTTTTTCGATGCAATACATCGAGACTGTACATCGATGTTTTCCGATATATCGGATAGAAACATCGATGTTTTTTCAACATCGAGTATTTTTACCTGTTACTAACAAAAAAAATACTTTTCATGCAAACCCGCGTTGATTCAGTTGTTGTTAATTAAAAAAATTAAGCAATGAGAGAACATTCTTTGTTTTTATTAGAAAAAGTACAAACAAAATACAATACATATAATACAATACACTGAAATGAAATGAAATGAAATATCTTTATTTGCAGGAATACAGTAAATTCAGATCTTATTATATAATGTGTACAATGTATTCAGCTTACATGTAAGCATGCAAATTATTTTAATGAATTCAAATTATATGATAAAAAAAAAATTAATTTAAAAATAATAAAATAAAAAATATATCAATGTGGTCAAAATCATTATTTAAATTCCAAAAACTCTTTAGAGCTGTAAAAGCAATGTTGTAGTAACCATTTTGTCAAATTTACTTTAAGTGAAGCTTTCGTCATAGATTTAAATTTGTCAGGAAGTTTGTTATAAAATATAACTGTTTATTTATCTTCTTGGTTGTCGACACTAAAATGATAGTAACTTTTACCAAAGACTTGATTGTGACTTCTTGAGGCAATACAAAAATGTCCATTCCACGCAAAGAGATTAAAATATAATAGGACATAGAGGGGGCATTGGGAATATTTTCATACAAAACGTTTAAGCATGTTTGAAGCTCAAGCGTCATGTCAGTTAGTATGAACGCGAGCTGTCATTCGGTCAAAATTGTACTAGACTTATTCCACTTGGAATAACTTTTCGGCTTCAAATTTTCCTTGCTTTGTCCCCTCTATGCCCTATTATATTTTAATATCTTTGATTCCACGCATTTTATCGAATTTCCCTTATTCGATGTTTTATGAAAATACATCGATACATCGAGTAAATCAATACCTTTTCAAAACATCGGATTGATTCGATGTATCGTATTGTAAACATCGAGTGAATTCGATGCATCGATGTATATCGAATATCCCTACCCTCACCCACCGCTTCTGCACTTCTGTTTCGCTCTACTCTACTAGACTCGGTCCGGATCCGGACTCCGGGCGGCGGCCGGTTGTTCGTTCAAATCGTTCAGTTTTTTGTGAACCTCGAGAGGATGAGGATGTATTGATATTTATTGTGATATTATCTTTATCACGTGCGTGTATTTATGTATTCGATCATTCGATGTGTTTATCGTAGTTTTGATGAACTGTGCATTAAGTGAGTTTTAACAATTTTTTATAAAAAATGTGAGTGTTATGAGGCTTACGTAAATTGTAGGTAGGTGAATTTATTTTTCGTTAAAAGCTCATACATTTTGTTCCATTGTTCTTTCAATAAATTTCAGCCTTCATAATGTAAGTAGGTAGTTAGGTACCTATAATTTAAGAAAACAGAATATTGTAAAAATATGTAGGTACCTATCTCGATTGTTAAAATTATAAGCTTGGGAATCAAACATTAGGTAATTAAGCTATTTGGAAGTGGAAGAGGAGTGAGGGCAAGAAATCACGAGCAGTTGTGGTTTCGTAGTGGACCACAGGTCCCTACAGCCTCATCGAAGTAAACACTAAAATATTGTCAGCGGATAGGTATTATTATAATCTCATCATTGGTCTCAAGTTCTCAACGACTAGGTAGGTACATTATTGCTTTTCAAATTATTATTTAAGTTGTCTTTTTATCGACAGGTGAAAGTGAGGTGCGGCAATCGGGGAGCTGTAGCTCTGCAACCGCGATTTGCGCGACAGCATGCAGCAGTCAATTCGCGAAGTTACTAGTGAAATTAAAAGTGGTAATACTTAAAACTGCATCGTAATTATTTTTTACTCAATAATTTTCAGTGTTTACATTTTGTGATAGTGACTAAAATGAGGAGCGATAGTTTAGTGGTGATTCCATACCCTTGCCGGGCTGAGGGGTGGTTGGATAGATGCGGTGAGTCCCAATTTTCTATTTTTATTCCCTGTGTAGTGTGTAGCGAGCTATCCTAGGTATTTACATCTCACACTAAGTGCACTAGTTATTTTTGTAAAGACTGGCGAAGTTATTCAGAGCATTCGATCGAGGCGCGATGGTGTGTTGGTAGGTAGGTACCTACCTACGAAGTGGTAGGACCTAATAAAGACGGGTCAATTTACTAGTTTTTGATAAAAATAATGCTCAATTTAGTCAGATGTGCTTGGTAAGTTGTGAGTCTGTAGCTGGACGATGTGCCTCTTGTCCAAGATCCCGTATGGCGTATGCTGCATTTTCATTTAGGTATTGAATGCGCACAGGTGCCTATCATTACATATTATCGAATCTCCCAATCGCTACACACTTTCATGGACCCCTGCCACATAGCTAATACCAGAGACCAGTTAAACTGGTCTCTGCTAATACCTACCTACACTATCACCCAAGGAGGTTGGAAGAAAATCATTCTCCTTTGCTATCACCATTATTACCTACCCTAAACTTAAAAAATATACCTACCTACAACAAAATGAAAATTTTACATTATGAAGTCTCTTTTCGGATAACCGACAAAAAGCTCGATTAATCTACGTGTAATAGCCTGCGCAGACGACACACTTTTGTCCCCGTATTTTTTTTGTCCGCCAAAATAGAACGCTTACAGCTGTATCGATTAACGCACACGAGGGATTAAAAGTAGGTATGGCGTACAAAAAGTCCCCCGAATAATCGCGGACACCGAGGGGCGGTACAGGACAAAAAGAGACGGACATATTTTTTTACGATTCGGGGGACTTTGTCCTCCGGGGACAAAGTCCGTCGTCTGCGCAGGCTATAAAAGTTCAATTTCCCAAGAATTTCCCGCATCACGTATTTTTAGGAATCTTTTTTTCTCTTTCTATCATACCTTTACATGTAAGCTTGATTAATAGTCTACGACTTATATTTAAAGGGTTAATTATTGTATTTTTCCAATGATGTAATAAACTAATAAGTAATACAATATTATTTATTTTTAGACTCAAATGTTTTTATTAGTCGAATGTAGGATATCGTCAAGTTAGAAGCCTCACCATGGAATTGAGCTGTTCTGATGATGTCAAAACACTCTTCCTAAATAGTGCCAAATAGGTACCTACCTACCTAGTGCCCGAAGCATATAAATAGTTAGGTAGGTATCATACTTTCGGTGATATTCAGGTCGGTCGTATCTGGGTACACAAAAACCACAGCTGCTCTCTGTTCTTGAAGAACTATATACCTACCTACTTACCAAAAAACTCTTCTTAAATAGTGCCTTGGACTTGCAAAGTTTCAGAATTAGTGTTTCAAAGGAACCGAAGCTATAGGGTACATTGATGAGGCTTCCAACTTGACGTCAAGCTGGAAGTCACATCATCAACGAGGTAAGTTGTATGCGTAAAACTGAAAAATGTGAACTACTAGCTGTCACCGAACTCATGCTACGTGAAAAAGACTACATTATGTAGGTACCTACCTACCTACTTACTTCTCAGTTTTCATTATATTTTATTATTTCATCAATGCAATTGTTTCTCATGTTTGTGTTTACTTACCTATCACAATTAATAAGATACAGGTATAGTTATTGTCCCGTGAGTTTATGTCATTGAAAAGAATATAGACATCATAGTTTTAATGTGTTCTTTTGCATTCAATTAAGTAAAGTGTGATTTACTTTCGTTTATTACATTATACAGTTGAATCTTTGATAGTCATAGTTATTTGAGCTGTGAATTGATTTTGATTTGTGGCCTCGATGGCGTGATTGCGTTTAATTGTCGAGTTGCTCAACAGTGGGCGTCCGTCCCACAACTGTTCGGCGACGCTAACTGGCAATTATAACCATTGAATTGTCGCCAAGACTAATTGTTTAACTACCAAATTGAACCAAATGCGCCACGTGCACAGCTTAGTCATATTCCGCGAAGGGCAAGGCAGATTCAGTAATGTACCATAGCACAGCATTAATACAGTAGGTACCTACCTCTACCTACGAAAACCAACATCATAATAGTTGTGTATGTCTATGAAAATTAAAAAATCAAATACCTACCTTTACCAAACTACTTACCTTACTTGTAGGTAAGTAGTTTGGTATAGGTATGGTAAAACAAATTGCATTTCGGCATATAAGTAGTTTTCGATATCCGTAGGTCGGCTACGCACATTTGGATAACAACTCTAAGTTTCGAACGGGCCAGGAGAGCTCTGCACTTCTGCAGGTCGCTCGCATGCCCTACTTGCAGTGAAAATTATACGCCTTTGTGGTTTCTATTGAGTTTCGGTTCAACAGCTGGCCGGCTGATCGACTCGCTTTCTACCAAGCTCTCTCTTACTCTCTAAAGTCTAAATCAACGCCAAGTAATATCATAAAAATATACCTACGTAAAAAACCCTAATAATAATTCTAATCTTACTAAGCCAAACTTCAATAATAATTACAGTTTACGACTTCCTAGTGTAATTTTATGCTTCCAATAACGTGAAAAAGTAAAGAAAAATTGTGAAGTTAATACGGTTTTGAAACATTTTAGCATAGTTTTCGTTTACTGGAACTAAGTGATAAATTCATTATACGGGCCAATGATTAATTAGCGATAGGTAGGTATGTGTAGCGACGCGAAACATCACCGTTATACTTATTACATACTTTTTCATCATAATTACAAACAAGTAGCGATCACATTTTTTTTGTTGCGAGGAACTAGAGAACAACGTATCCACTAGTAGCTTTGCTTGTTTTAAAAACTCGATGCTTATAATAACTTATAACTTCGATATATTTTGAACTTTGGTAGGTATGAAGCGTTCGATGAAGGTAATATTATAACACGTTCGTAACACGATTTTCGTGAAGCAGTGATGTCATTGTTCCTCGTAGGTATAGTGAGATCTCGGCGCGGTTGTCACGTCTTTGGTCACATAATATACTAACTTGTGTACATGCGATGGTCCTGAAACCAAGGCCAAGGTACCTCGATCTATTTAGTATGTTATGTTTAGTATGTCACTAATGGAGTCTCAATTCTTATTCAATTAATATTTTTTTCCCACTGCCAAATGATTCTTTCCCCCATAAGTACACGTCTTTTCAATAGAAAATTAAGAGTTCTTGTGGTATCGTTTGCATACCCGACTTACATTTATTCAATTTAAATACACATATTGTCACATATACAAGCACCCAACACCCACACAACCTTTATTATTTTGGTTAAATCATTTTTTATTACAGCTTCATTGACTTCTGTACCTACTATCTTTACCTTTACCTAGGTATATGCGTTTGCGCGTGACCGAAGCTACTAGGTAGGTACCTTACCTACCTGTACGCGTCTCACAAGAAGAAATCGAAGTGCATTTGCATGCTAAACAGATGTAGAACAGCAGCTGACGGGACAGGCAAGAGAGATCGGATTCTTTAAGACACGTGGGTACCTAATGGAGGATCTATGTACCTCGCAGTATAGTAGTGTAGGTCACAACAGAGTAGAGTGGCTCTGTTCACAGGTGTATAGATGACCGTTTATCATTATCATATGTACTTATAATAATTTTGTTACTAACATTTTAATTTGTTCCCATTTTTTTATAAGCCCATAAAATGTCCCACTGCTGAGCAAAAGCCTTTCCTCTCTCCCTCCACTTATCTCTATCCTGTGCCTCCTCCGGCCATGTTCTCGCGAAGGCGTCCAGTTCATCCCGCCATCTCCTTCGTGGTCTGCTTCTGCATCGACGGCAAGTCGTTGGGACCCAGTTGGTGCAGATTTGTGCCCATCTGTCCGACTGAATACGATAAACGTGGCCTGCCCATTTCCACTTCAGGTTGGCAGATTTTTCGCCGACGTCAATGCTTTGGGTTTTGGAGCGCAGCGTTGTGTTCCGGACTCGGTCAATCCTCTTTACATCAAGTATGATGCGCTCCATTGCCCTTTGGCAAACCTTGGGTTTGGACTTCTGTAGAGAAGCCAGTGGCCCAGTCTGTGCACCGTAAGTTAGGACGAGTAGAATACACAAAATTCTAAATACACTAATATTTTCATTAAAGGTTTTAAAATAAAACCTATTAGGTATCATACTTTTATAATAATCGTTGCTATCTGTACCTTACACACTCCTAGGTGGGTACATCGGGAGCGAGGTAGCATATTAATAAGCGTTTTATATAGAATCCAAAATGGTATTCCCTATATTCTGTATTCCCTATATTCTGTGTAACCTTTAAAATATATGTTATCGTTGATAATATTTGAATATATAAAGAGTGTATTAGTAGCGAACGTATAGTCGATGAAACGTGACGTGAGGACTCCGTTAGCTGTCCAAGACGCCGCACGTGCCGCGCCTGTGAATGACATACCGTAGAAAGTAAACTCTCGCGCCGGTGTAGTCGATTGTTGGCTGACACAGAAGCGATTGTTTAATTTTCCAAAACCAACAAAATTCAAGTAAAAATCAAGAAAAGGCTTCTAAGTATCTCCAGCTCCATATTCACACGCAATAATCTTTTATTTTTATGTCATATTACTGCAAAATCCGTTCTCACCTTGTAATTATAACAAAAGATTTTACTAATTAACAGCCTTTTGTTTTGAAAACATTAAGAAAGTTCAGATCATTCTCTGTTTTCGTAGTTTACCGTCACTTTATAAACTGCACAAAGTTTTCCCTGGGCAGAACAGAACAACTTACTAAGGTAAAGGGCATTCGAGGGCGGACTTAAGTGTCAGAGAGGGGGAGTGGCAACAATCTAATGAAGGCGTCCAAATGTTACGGCCTTTTCGAGAATTCTGGGGCAATTATTGCCTCCCTGAGCGATAGCTTGGGGCCCTCAGGACACGTCACGCTATAAATCAGGCTAACTATGTGTCTGCGTAAGCAATCTGAATCTCCCACCCTACTTCTAAATTGAATTTCTCTTATACCATCGATAGGAAGATATAATTTTGGAATGAAATTATATGTACTGATAATTTTAATATTAGGGATTAAAAAAAGTAGGGGTTAATGTATGAAATTACCGTTTTGTATAAATAATTTCTAGGAAACAGAATTCTTTATACTAACATTTTATTGATTTTCTCCGAACGTAGCATCCAATACCGGTAATATTTGTATAGTATAAAAAAATATTAAGTTAAATCCGTAACATTGGTTTTCAAAATTGATGAAGAGCCGTAAAATAATAAAACGAATCTGAGCATCGAATCGGGCACTACAAGGCACGACTTCTTTTCTTGCTTATTTACCAAGCATTTAACTCAAACAAAAATATATTTATTATGCATAGTTTTACCAATATGTATAGGCAACTTTCGAATTAAAGAATATTCTCCGGAAAAATCGCTAAATTAAAAGAGTTTGAATCAAAAACCTAATTCATAATTTTTCGGCAATTTCATACTTTAACCCCTATTACAAATAGATACAGCTTATTTGTATAAGTTAAATACGTAAGATCAGTATCATACTGATCTGCGGGTGCCGTGTCAGTTCTGTCTTAGGGGCTTGTGAATGTGTCTACTGTAGATTTACGTTTTGTTTCGAGAATGCTATCTTTTGTCTAGTAACGGAAGGTCCAGCCCACCTGCGTACACACCTTCGTTCATTACAGTTAAATATTGCGCAAACCGGCAAACCCAGTTGGTACGTATCGAATCAGCTGTACAAATATTATTGGTCAACCTTTCTAATTCCTTTTTTACAATTTAACTAACATTAAATACATCAGAGCAATAAGTCCTAGTTCATATAAAAGCAAGTGCAAAAACACAAAAGTCTTAGCTAGTGTAACTTCATGGTACTCTGTGTTGACTTGGTTTTTATTATTGTAGAGACCTAGCTGGTGTAGGGTGTGCCTGTTTTATTTATAAAACATATAATATTTTTATAGTTATTACTTATTGATACATTGATTAAATCTCACTTTTATTTTTAAGTTTTATCGTTCCAATTTCTAATAACTGCAGTGTGCGTTTCAGTTGCTGGTGTACTTTTTACAATATCTGCTTTAGATAGGCACCTACTTTAGACTTACTTCTCGTGTCTTGTAGGACACGAGAAATTTTATTTAAGATGGTATGACATACCTCCCTACTTACAAAAGTTACGAAAGTTAAAAGTTTTAGTATTTCTGGACCGTCATTTACGTTGACGATTCGTCAGATACGGCAGTCATCAGGAATGGCCCATAAATTACATCACTTAGCTATGTAGTAGACGAGACAAATGCCCCCATTTGCTGAGTCATTCACTTTCTGTGTGCAATAATTGTCGAGGGGGCGACGTCCCCTGAATTTTTTTGTGCCTTTGCAATTATTAAGCTATTGCATAGCTTCTATCGCGGGCCTTGAGCGCGGGGACCGAATCCAGAAATTCCGTAACGAAAAAACCTCACGCTCCCCACTCCGACGGGCACGGAGGCGTGGCTTGTTTATTGGGCATAATCCAAACCCAAGTAATGATAGTAGATAGTAGACGGACGGACGGACGGACGGACCGACTGACCGACCGACCGACCGACCGACAGACGGATGGATGGATGGACATTGCATAGCTTCTATCGAGGGCGTGCATTGTCTAACGTCATTTGTTTTCGGCAGTCTGTTGATAAAAAATCCTATGCAATAGCTTTACCGCGGCAGTCCCCGAGTGCCACACGTCTTTTTTTTTTATTATAACATCAATTTTAGCTTTCCAAATTGACTGACTGAGCGTCCTATGTTCTTATTAATGGAATTTCAATTATTTTTTTATAAGTTCTATGTAGGTGATGTATTAATGAATAATATGATTGTATTCATATAGGAACTTACTTTTATGAAAAGCTAATAACAAAATCTAGAGAAAACACTTAAGTGAAGTGCAACAAAATTCTCAAGATTTGTGATTTCACAAGTAGCAGGCTAGGTGAAGGAGACGAATTTAATATGATGCTCACGAAATGACCCGTCTAAAAATATTATTTGAAACTGAATAATTTTACTGTTTATTTCCAAAATACCTAAGAAAGTTGAGTTTAATACCTTTGCATGGAATTAATTAGGTCATTTCATTGTCAACGTATAGGTATACAGTCACGTCTTATCAAACAAATTAGGACGTCAGTTAACCATCTGCGCGAACTTGATTCATTCAACTCATAATTTATAATTTGGTAGCAGGTTACTGTCTGGTGGGTATTTGATATTTTCTGTAAATTCTATTCATGTTAGTGTGAGTTATAAAGTGCTTGTTATGGAAAAGCCTGTCCACTTAGATAAAACTACCTTTAAGTACCCAGTTATAAGTGTTATAACTAATGAAAAGCCAGTGCGATCCTGTCCTACTTCTTAATATACTAAATATACTAAATATACTAAAAGCGAAGGTTTTTCTTAGCTACTTAATATTATTAAAATAATAAAATAACTTTATAGGTTGTAACAATTGTTGTAGGTAATGCTAATGAAATCAAACCGTATGTTTATCATACCAATTTTCACACTACTTACCTACTACAGTAGATACATAAACTTTCATGTTCAATGATGTAATGTAAGAATGGCGAGTTTTATTCCTTTACTGATCGATATACTGACTGATACGGTGAATGTAATGTTTTATGTGTACGTAATTTCCTTTCTCACTCTTATAGTTAAATAATATGGCTTGGAAAGTACATATCTGTTAACTTAACAAGACCGCAAACTTAATAATCGTTTTAACTTGTTTTACTCTTTATTAAACATTTATAATATATAAAGCTCGACTACCACTCACTGACTGACTGACTCATTGACATAATTGTTCTCCCAGAAGGAGTCGTTTTGGAGTCAAGTCATATATTAGAAAAGTGTTCAAGATGGCGGGGTGACCTAGGGAAAATTCCGACTTTTCAAAAAAACAAAATGGCGGCCAGTTTTGCTTATCGTATCTCTTTTGTTTTCCGGCCGATTCGACTCAAATTTTTGGAATCGGTTAAACTTTTAGAATAATTTACGAAAATTATTTAAAAAGTTGAAAAAACAAAATGGCGGCCGCGTAGTAGTGATTCAAAGTTGGAGTGGTTTTAGACCCCACTTGACCCGAATTGATCTCCCAGACGCCAATATGCTAAAGGGATGTGTTTGATGTCGTCGCATAGGTCATATCCTGTAGTTTACCAGAAAATCCCGAAAATCTGAAAAACCAAGATGGCCGACCGGTGATTTGCTCCCAAAGAAAAGTATTAATTTTACCACATTTTGATTGTCGATTTTCGGCAAGATGGCAACACCTGAGCGAGTTGGTCTGTATAGCGGGGTTGGAGGTCTTGCTACATTGTGTTGCCGTGTTTAAGAATATTCCCGGAATTTGGAGTATTTTTTTACTTTTAACGCAAAATGTCAAAACTCTAAATTTTACCATTTTGCAAAAACGAGTAACAGTCAACGGTACATTTTATCTCTCCCTATGACTTTTTGTAGGTTTTTTGATTTTCGTCTAGCAACACTGAAAGTTATGGCCGATTGAATTTTTGGGGTAGACCTCAAAAGACCCGAATTGATCTGCCAGATGCCAATATGCTATAGAGACGTGATTGGTGTCATTGCATAGGACATATCCTGTAGTTTACCAGAAAAATCCGAAAAACTAGAAAAACAAGATGGCCGCTCCGGTATTCTCTCTTTACTGAAAAAATTGGGTTTTTATAATTTTTATCGGTATTTTTAGGCAAGTTGGCAACACTTTGGAAAGTTGGGTTGTATGGAGCGATTGTGGGTCTCAGGAAGCAGTGTTGCCATGAAAAGAAATATTGTACAAAATTGTTTTATTTTTCGACTTATACTAAAAATTTACTATATTCACATAGAAAATTATCGAAAATGGCTAAAACAAGATGGCTGCCCAAAATAAGACTCTATTTTCTGTCAAAATACGACCCCACAGAGACACGCGTGGCCGCTTGCGGACTCGCGCACCGCGCGACATCTAGTTTATTTATTTATAATATATAAAGCTCGACTACCACTCACTCACTCACTGATTGACATAATTGTTCTCCCAGAAGGAGTCGTTTTGGAGTCAAGTCATGTAGGAGAAAAGTGTTCAAGATGGCGGAGTGACCTAGGGAAAATTCCGACTTTTCAAAAAAACAAAATGGCGGCCAAGCCTGCCCATCGTATCTCTTTTGTTTTCCGGCCGATCCGGTTCAAATTTTTGGCATCTGTAGGATCGCTTGTATAATTTACGAAAATAATTAAAAAAATTTAAAAAACAAAATGGCGGCCGCGTAGTAATGTTTCAAAGCTTAGGCTATTGTAGACCCCACTTGACCCGAATTAGACGCATGGTTGCCGACATCTTGCAGTTACAAATGGCACGTCATATTTTTAGACACATTCCGTAGTTTACCAGAAAAATCCAAAAAAACTGAAAATCCAAGATGGCCGCCCTGTGAATGGCTCCCAAACAAAAAGATGAATTTTAGCAGATTTTGAATGTCGATTTTCGGCAAGATGGCGACACCTGAGCAAGTTGGCGTGTATGGCGGGGTCAGAGATCTTATTACGGAGTATTGTTATGTTTAATAATTTTCCCAAAATTTGGGGTATTTTTTTACTTTTAATGCAAAATGTCAAAACTCAAAATTTTACCATTTTGCAAAAACGAGTAACAGTCAACGGTACATTTTATCGCTCCCTATGACCTTTTGTAGGTTTTTTTATTTTCGTCTGGCAACACTGAAAGTTATGGCCGATTGAATTTTTAGGGTAGCCCGCAAAAGACCCGAATTGATCTCCCAGATGCCAATATGCTTTAGAGATGTGATTGGTGTCATTGCATAGGGCATATCCTGTAGTTTACCAGAAAAATCCAAAAAACTGAAAATCCAAGATGGCCGCCCTGTGATTGGCTCCCAAAGAAAAAGATGAATTTTACCAGATTTTGAATGTCGATCTTCGGCAAGATGGCGACACCTGAGCGAGTTGGCTTGTATGGCGGGGTTAGAGGTCTTATTACGGAGTGTTGCCATGTTTAACAAGTTTCCCAAAATTTGGGGTATTTTTTTACTTTTAACGAAAAATGTCGAAACTTTAAATTTTACCATTTTGCAAAAACAAGTGACAGTCAACGGAAAATTTTATCTCTCCCTATGACCTTTTGTAGGTTTTTTGAATTTCACCTGGCAACACTGAAAGTTATGGCCGATTGAATTTTTAGGGTAGACCTCAAAAGACCCGAATTGATCTCCCAGATGCAAATATGCTACAGGGTTGTGTTTGGTGTCATTGCGTAGGGCATATCCTGTAGTTTACTAGAAAAATCCTAAAAACTGAAAAAACAAGATGGCCGCTCCGGTATTCTCTCTTTACTGAAAAAATTGGGTTTTTATATTTTTTGTCGGTATTTTTAGGCAAGTTGGCAACACTTTGGCAAGTTGGGTTGTATGCAGCGATTGTAGGTCTCAGTGAACAGTGTTACCATGAAAAGTAATATTTTTCAAAATTTTATTATTTTTCGACTTTTACTAAAAAAAGACAAAATTCACATAGAAAATTATCAAAAATGGCTAAAACAAGATGGGCGCTCAAAATAAGACTTTATTTTTCTGTCAAAATACGACCCCACAGAGACACGCGTGGCCGCTTGCGGCCTCGCGCACCGCGCGACATCTAGTTTATCTATATATATAAAGAGAGAAGTTCTGACTCACTGACTCATCAACGCCCAGCCTAAACCCTTACACCTAGAAAGCTGATTTTTTTCACATATATTATTTTAAAGACGTAGACTAGGAATAAGAAAGGAATTTCCCAAATTCAACCTTTAAGGGGGTGAAAAAGGGGTTGAGAGTTTGTATGCAAAACCTTCATTTTTGGGTGTATCAATTCGAAACATTGTTAAAATACTCCTCAAAACAAATAACAAGACACGTGATTCTGGATTTTCCAAAAAAACCCCCCTAAGGGGTTGAAACAAGGGGATGGAGTTTGTATGGAGACGTGTTGTTTTTTACGTCTATCAAGTTGAAACTTGACACAAATACTCTTAGAAATAAATAATGAGATACGTGTTTTTGGATTTTTCGAAAATCGACCCTTAAAGGTGTGAAAGTGGGGGTTGAGTTTGGTATGTTTGGAAAACCTTTATTTTTGGGTATATCAATTCGAAACTTTGTAAAAATACTCCTCAAAACAAAAAACACGACACGTATTTCTGGATTTTCCATAAAAAAACCCCTAAGGGGTTGAAACAGGGGGATGGAGTTTGTATAGAGACGTGTTGGTTTTTACGTCTATCAAGTTGAAACTTGACACAAATACTCTTAGACATAAATGACGAGATACGTATTTTTGGATTTTTCTAAAATCGTCCCCTAAAGGTGTATAAGTAAGGGTTAAGAGTAAGTAGGGGTGTATGGAAACCCTTAATTTTTGGGTGTATCAATGCCAAACTTTGTAAAAATACTCCTCAAAACAAACAACAAGATACGTATTTCTGGATTTTTCAAAAAAAACCCCTAAATGGTTGAAACAGGGGATTGGAGTTTGTATGGGGACGTGTTGTTTTTTACGTCTATCAGGTTGAAACTTGGCACAAATACTCAAATACTCTTAGAAATAAATAATGAGATACGTGTGTTTGAACTTTTTGAAAATCGTCCCCTAAAAGGGTGAAAGTAGGGCTTCAGTTTGGTATGTATGGAAAACCTTCATTTTTGGGTGTATCAATTCCAAAGTTTGTAAAAATACTCCTCAAAACAAACAACAAGAAACATATTTCCGGATGTTCTAAAAAACCCCCCCGAAGGGGGTGAAACAGGGGATGGAGTTTGTATGGAGACGTGTTATTTTTTTTATTCTATCAACGTGAAACTTCTCAACAAATACTCTTAGAAATAAATGATGAGATACGTGTTTTTGAACTTTTCGAAAATCGTCCTCTAAAAGGGTGAAAGTAGGGGTTCAGTTTGGTATGTATAGAAAACTTTCATTTTTGGGTGTATCAATTCCAAACTTTGTAAAAATACTCCTCAAAACAAATAACAAGAAAAATATTTCCGGATTTTCTAAAAAACCCCCTGAAGGGGGTGAAACAGGGGATGGAGTTTGTATGGAGACGTGTTGTTTTTTTTATTCTATCAACGTGAAACTTCTCAACAAATACTCTTAGAAATAAATGATGAGATACGTGTTTTTGAACTTTTCGAAAATCGTCCTCTAAAAGGGTGAAAGTAGGGGTTCAGTTTGGTATGTATAGAAAACTTTCATTTTTGGGTGTATCAATTCCAAACTTTGTAAAAATACTCCTCAAAACAAATAACAAGAAAAATATTTCCGGATTTTCTAAAAAACCCCCCGAAGGGGGTGAAACAGGGGATGGAGTTTGTATGGAGACGTGTTGTTTTTTTTATTCTATCAACGTGAAACTTCTCAACAAATACTCTTAGAAATAAATGATAAGATACGTGTTTTTGAATTTTTCGAAAATCGTCCTCTAAAAGGGTTAAAGTAGGGGTTCAGTTTGGTATGTATAGAAAACTTTTATTTTTGGGTGTATCAATTCCAAACTTTGTAAAAATACTCCTCAAAACAAATAACAAGAAACGTATTTCCGGATTTTCTAAAAAACCCCCCCGAAGGGGGTGAAACAGGGGATGGAGTTGGTATGGAGACGTGTTGTTTTTTTTATTCTATCAACGTGAAACTTCTCACAAATACTCTTAGAAATAAATGATGAGATACGTGTTTTTGAATTTTTCGAAAATCGTCCCCTAAAAGGGTGAAAGTAGGGGTTGAGTTTGGTATGTATGGAAAAACCTTCATTTTTGGATGTATCAATTCAAAACTTTGTAGAAATACTCCTCAAAACAAACGACAAGATACGTATTTCTGGATTTTCAAAAAAAAAAACTACTCTTAGAAATAAATGATGAGATACGTATTTTTGGATTTTTCGAAAGTCCTCCCCCAAAAGGGTGAAAGTAGGGGTTGAGTTTGGTATGTACGGAAAACCTTTATTTTTGGGTGTATCAATTCAAAATATTGTAAAAATACTCCTCAAAACAAACAACAAGATTTCCTTATCTTCAACTTGAAACTTGGCACAAATATTCTTCAATAGTCTCCATACAAAGTCCACTTCTTTTTTTTTTTGAGAATTCACTATGGGTTCCTTATGGAAAATAATTTGTTATTATGACCACATGCGTAGCCATTGACATCAAGAACTAATTCAAAAATCATAATCCAGAGAGTGTCCTAGGCTTTACAACACGTAAGAGAATAAGCGCAATTCCTGAAATTAGTATCAACTACATAATTGATTTCAGCTATTTTCATTATGTGTAAAGTTTTTTCGAAAAATTAATTAGAATAAATAAATTTAGGACTGCCTATTGACACCGTACTGTTATCGCTCTTTATTTAAGCAATTTGGTTAGACAAAACTAAACTACGAATGCATCACCATCTTTTTATGTTAGTATACTAATCGGGGTACGTATCAGGAAATGCGCTTATTCTGTGACGCGTTGTATATAGGGTGTTTTTAATAACAAAAATATTAAATAGCAATGATAGCCCAGTCGCTAAAGAGCCCGCTTCTCATTCGCGAGCCTAGGGTTCCAATCCCGGCATGTACAGACAAGTTTTAGTAAGGATCCCTAATTTTTTTCGTCATAGATATATCCTATATTACTCAGGGATAATGTAACATTCTAATGGTGAAAGAATTTTTAAAATCGGTCCAGTAGTTTTTCAGTTTATTCGTTATTAACATACAAAAATACAAATCCTTAATTCCTCTTTATAATATTATTATAGATAGATAGTGTATAATATCCTTCTTGATATATTTTCTAAACTCAAAGGAATAACAAATTCCACGCGGACGAAGTCGCGGGCATCAGCTAGTAATATATAAAGCTCGACTACCACTCACTCACTGACTCACTCACTCACTGATTGACATAATTGTTCTACCAGAAGGAGTCGTTTTGGAGAAAAGTCTTGTAGGGGAAAAGTGTTCAAGATGGGTGACCCAGGGAAAATTCCGACTTTTCAAAAAAACAAAATGGCGGCCAGGCTTGCCTATCGTATCTCTTTTGTTTTCCAGCCGATTCGGTTCAAATTTTTAGGATCTGTTAAACTTTTTAGATGATTTACGAATATTATTTAAAAAGTTGAAAAAACAAAATGGCGGCCACGTAATAGTGTTTCAAAGTTTAGGCTATTGTAGACCCCACTTGAAAATTCTCAAAAATGGCTGAAACAAGATAGCCACCTCAAAATTAGACTTTATTTTTCTGTCACAATCGAACCGCACAGAGACACGCGTGGCCGCTTGCGGCCTCGCGCACCGCGCGACATCTAGTTTATAATATATAAAGCTCGACTACCACTGACTCACTGACTTACTCCCAGAAGGAGTCGTTTTGGAGAAAAGTCTTGTAGCGAAAAAGTGTTCAAGATGGCGGAGTGACCCAGGGAAAATTCCGACTTTTCAAAAAAACAAAATGGCGGCCAGGCTTGCTTATCTCATCTCTTTTGTTTTCCGGCCGATCCGGTTGAAATTTTTGGAATCGGGTAAACTTTTAGGATGATTTACGAAAATTATTTAAAAAGTTGAAAAAACAAAATGGCGGCCGCGTAGTAATGTTTCAAAGTGTAGGCTATTGTAGACCCCACTTGACCCGAATTAGTAGCATGGTTGCCGACTTCGTGCAGTTACAAATGGCACGTCGTCTTTTTAGGCATGTCCCGTAGTTTACCAGAAAAATCCGAAAAACTCAAAATCAAAGATGGCCGCCCTGTGATTGGCTCTTAAAGAAAATGATGGATTTTACCAGATTTTAAATGTCTATTTTCGGCAAGATGGCGACACCTGAGCGAGTTGGCGTGTATGGCGGGGTTGGAGGTCTCATTACGTAGTGTTGCCATGTTTAAGAATTTTTCCAAAATTTTGCGTATTTTTTTAAATTTAAATGCATAATGACAAAACTCTAAATATGACCACTATGCAAAAACGAGTGAAACATTTACTGTCAATGAAACATTTTACTACTCCCTATGACTTTTGGTAGGTATTTTAATTTTCGCATGGCAACACTGAAAGTTATGGCTAATTGAATTTTCAGAGTAGACCTCAAAAGACCCGAATTGATCTCCCAGATGCCAATATGCCATAGAGACGTGATTGGTGTCATTGAATAGAGCATATCCTGTAGTTTACTAGAAAAATCCGAAAAACTGAAAAAACAAAATGGCCGCTCCGGTATTTTCTCTTAACTAAAAAATTAAGATATTCATAATTTTCATCGGCATTTTTCAGCATGTTGGCAACACTTTGGGAAGTTGGCTTGTATGGAGCGATTATGGGTCTCAGTAAACAGTGTTGCCATGAAAAGAAATATTTTACAAAATTTTATTATTTTTCTACTTATACTAAAAAAGACAAAATTCACATAGAAAATTATCAAAAATGGCTAAAACAAGATGGGCGCTCAAAATTAGACTTTATTTTTCTGTCAAAATACGACCCCACAGAGACACGCGTGGCCGCTTGCGGCCTCGCGCACCGCGCGACATCTAGTTTATTTATAATATATAAAGCTCGACTACCACTCACTCACTCACTGATTGACATAATTGTTCTCCCAGAAGGAGTCGTTTTGGAGTCAAGTCATGTAGGAGAAAAGTGTTCAAGATGGCGGAGTGACCTAGGGAAAATTCCGACTTTTCAAAAAAACAAAATGGCGGCCAAGCCTGCCCATCGTATCTCTTTTGTTTTCCGGCCGATCCGATTCAAATTTTTGGCATCTGTAGTTTTATTAAGATGATTTACGAATATTATTTAAAAAATTGAAAAAACAAAATGGCGGCCGCGTAGTAGTGTTTCAAAGTTGGAGTGGTTTTAGACCCCACTTGACCCGAATTGATACGTTTTACCACATTTTGATTGTCGATTTTCGGCAAGATGGCAACACCTGAGTGAGTTGGTCTGTATAGCGGGGTTGGAGGTCTCATTACGTAGTGTTGCCATGTTTAAGAATATTCCCGGAATTTGGCGTATTTTTTTACTTTTAATGCAAAATGTCAAAACTCAAAATTTTACCATTTTGCAAAAACAAGTGACAGTCAGTGAAACATTTTATCTCTCCTTATGACCTTTTGTAGGTTTTTTGATTTTCGCCTGGCAACACTGAAAGTTATGGTTGATTTAATTTTGAGGGTAGACCTCAAAAGACCCGAATTGATCTCCTAGATGCCGATATGCTACAGGGATGTGTTTGGTGTCATCGCATAGGGTATATCCTGTAGTTTACTAGAAAATCCCGAAAAATAGAAAAAACAAGATGGCCGCCCCGTTATTTTTGTTTTACTGAAAAATTTCAATTTTCCTAATCTAAATCGGCATTTTTCAGCCAGTTGGCAACACTTTGGAAAGTTGGCTTGTATGGAGCGATTGTGGGTCTCAGTAAACAGTGTTGCCATGAAAAAAAATATTTAACAAAATTTTATTATTTTTCGACTTAAAATGGCTAAAACAAGATGGGTGCCCAAAATTAGACTTTATTTTTCTGTCAAAATACGACCCCACAGAGACACGCGTGGCCGCTTGCGGCCTCGCGCACCGCGCGACATCTAGTCTATAATATATAAAGCTGGACTACCACTCACTGACTCACTGACTCACTGACTCACTGACTCACTGACTCATTGACATAATTGTTCTCCCAGAAGGAGTCGTTTTGGAGTCAAGTCATATATGAAAAAAGTTTTCAAGATGGCGGAGTGAGCTAGGGAAAATTCCGACTTTTCAAAAAAACAAAATGGCGGCCAAGGTTGCCTATCGTATCTCTTTTGTTTTCCGGCCGATTCGGTTAAAATTTTGGGAATCTGTAGTATTGTTTAGATGATTTACGAATATTATTTAAAAAGTTGAAAAAACAAAATGGCGGCCGCGTAGTAGTGTTTCAAAGTTGGAGTAGTTTTAGACCCCACTTGACCCGAATTGATCTCCCAGATGCCAATATGCTACAGGGATGTGTTTAGTGTCATTACATAGCTCATATCCTGTAGTTTACCAGAAAATCCCGAAAATCTGACAAACCAAGATGGCCGACCGGTGATTTGCTCCCAAAGAAAAGTATTAATTTTACCACATTTTGAATGTCGATTTTCGACAAGATGGCGACACCTGAGTGAGTTGGTTTGTATGGCGGGGTTGGAGGTCTCATTACGGAGTGTTGCCATGTTCAACAATTTTCCCAAAATTTGGGGTATTTTTTACTTTTAATGCAAAAAGTCAAAACTCGAAATTTTACCATTTTGCAAAAACGAGTAACAGTTAACGGTACATTTTATCTCTCCCTGTGACTTTTTGTAGGTTTTTTGAATTTCACCTGGCAACACTGAAAGTTATGGCCGATTGAATTTTTAGGGTAGACCTTAAAAGATCCGAATTGATCTCCCAGATGCCAATATGCTATAGAGACGTGATTGGTGTCATTGCATAGGGCATATCCTGTAGTTTACAAGAAAAATCCGAAAAACTGGAAAAACAAGATGACCGCTCCGGTATTCTCTCTTTACTGAAAAAATTGGGTTTTTATAATTTTTATCGGTATTTTTAGGCAAGTTGGCAACACTTTGGAAAGTTGGGTTGTATGGAGCGATTGTGGGTCTCAGTAAGCAGTGTTGCCATGAAAAGAAATATCTTACAAAATTTTATTAGTTTTCGACTTATACTAAAAAAACACAAAATTCTTATAGAAAATTATCAAAAATTGCTAAAACAAGATGGCCGCCCAAATTTAAACTTTATTTTTCTGTCAAAATACGACCCCACAAAGACACGCGTGGCCGCTTGCGGCCTCGCGCACCGCGCGACATCTAGTTTATAATATATAAAGCTCGACTACCACTCACTCACTGACTGACTCATTGACATAATTGTTCTCCCAGAAGGAGTCGTTTTGGAGTCAAGTCATGTAGGAGAAAAGTGTTCAGGCGGAGTGACCTAGGGAAAATTCCGATTTTTCAAAAAAACAAAATGGCGGCCAAGCCTGCCCATCGTATCTCTTTTGTTTTCCGGCCGATCCGGTTCAAATTTTTGGCATCTGTAGTTTTGTTAAGATGATTTACGAATATTATTTAAAAAATTAAAAAAACAAAATGGCGGCCGCGTAGTAGTGTTTCAAAGTTGGAGTGGTTTTAGACCCCACTTGACCCGAATTGATCTCCCAGACACCAATATGCTAAAGGGATGTGTTTGGTGTCATCGCATAGGACATATCCTGTAGTTTACCAGAAAATCCCGAAAACTTGAAAAACCAAGATGGCCGACGGGTGATTTGCTCTCAAAGAAAGGGATACGTTTTACCACATTTTGATTGTCGATTTTCGGCAAGATGGCAACACCTGAGTGAGTTGGTCTGTATAGCGGGGTTGGAGGTCTTGCTACGTAGTATTGCCGTGTTGAAGAACTTTCCCGGAATATTTCAATTGTCAAAATTGTCAAAACTCTAAATTTTACCATTTTGCAAAAACAAGTGACATTCTGTGAAACATTTTATCCCTCCCTATGACCTTTTGTAGGTTTTTTGATTTTCGTCTGGCAACACTGAAAGTTATGGTTGATTTAATTTTTAGGGTAGCCCTCAAAAGACCCGAATTGATCTCCCAGATGCCGATATGCTACAGGGATGTGTTTGGTGTCATCACATAGGTCATATCCTGTAGTTTACTAGAAAATCCCGAAAAATAGTAAAAACAAGATGGCCGCCCCGGTATTTTTGTTTTACTCAAAAATTTCAATTTTCTTAATCTGAATCGGTATTTTTAGCCAGTTGGCAACATTTTAGAAAGTTGGCTTGTATAGAGCGATTGTGGGTCTCAGCAAACAGTGTTGCCGTGAAAAAAATTATTTAACATAATTTCATTATTTTTCGACTTATACTAAAAAATTACAAAATTCACATAGAAAATTATCAAAAATGGCTAAAACTTTAAATTAAAATTAGACTTTATTTTTCTGTCAAAATACGACCCCACAGAGACACGCGTGGCCGCTTGCGGCCTTGCGCACCGCGCGACATCTAGTACTATTATATAAAGTAACACATAATATAAAGTAACATAATATTTTAATATTAAATATAAGTATATTTTACTAAATATGTAGGTAGGTACTTACATAAATAAGAGACCTATAAGTTTCTTATGTAATTTGTGTCGTATAACCTTAGACAAAAGCAAGAAAGGAAGATACGGTACATTCATAGAAAGCTTCGTTGACATTTGAACTTCATAGAACAAAATAGTTTTATTTTTTGTTTAGTCCTATTTGTACAGTCACATGACGATTTACACTTGTAGTGTGAGTCTGACCTCTAAGGCGATTGCAATAAGAACTTTACAAAGTCCAATATGTCAAGCTCCACGTGCTCGTGACTGTACACTTCATGAAAGCAGGCATGAAGGCATTGCACCATTCAATTATGTGTTTCCTTCTCGTACTGTCGATACGACGGCCCGATTGAGACTGCAATGAATTACGATCATTGGACCTAATATGAGCGGCAACAAGCTAGTACTGTATCTTCCTTTTTTTCCCAAAACATAGAACAGAATATGTACTTATTACTGTTTAGTTCCATTAAAATTAAAATAAATAAAAAATACGCTCATCCCTTATCCCCGAGCTAATCGGCAAAGGTATTCCATTACTGGAAATAGTCACTTTTCTCCTTCTTTTCTCCAATGTATTTTTAGGATCCCTAAAAGTGACAGGTGATGAGCCCAATGCTAGACTAGGGTTTGCTGGACTGCGCATTTCTTCTGATGTTTTCCGTCACCATTGATCTAGTGATGAACAACAACCTACCTACTTAAGTTTTTGAAAAAACCTAATTGATACATGCTCTCACCAGAATTCGAACCCGGGCCTCATAATATTGTAAGCAGTTATAGCAGGAAAAGTAATACCAACCACTGCTTTATAGAAAAAAACTAAATATAAATTAAAGTTTCGTGATGTAAAACTGCTTTATTGTTACGCGGAGCTGAGGGCTGAAGGCGGCACGCAGTTCATGTCGGTGAATAAAATTAATGATTCAGTATAAAACTAATAAAGACGTAAATGACTATGTCTCATATTTTTGCAAAAAATGTAGCTTGTGTGTGAAGGGCCAACGTTTTATTGTCGTTAAGTTTTACGTAAACGTGTTATAGCTATCCTTACAATCGTACAAGACTTGAATTTTAATGTTATGTCATATTGTAGGCAGTCGTGCGTGACATAAACGCAGCAAGCTCAGAGGATAAATAAGACTTTAAAATAACAATGTTTCCAGAATTGTTTGATTAGAAAGTAAGTTAGCGGTTTGATCGATAATAATTGGCGTCAAAATGTGGTCATAACCGAATAATTGATTAACTACGACTGTCATGCAATCCACGGAAGTAGGTATTTGTTACAAGCGGTTGCCCAGCGACGTTGCCCGTGCGGATCCTGTTTATTCCCGTTTCCGTAGGAATTTCCTAATATCTCTTAGTACTAATTTACGTCATTTAAGAAACCTTCTTGCAAAATTTCATGCTCGGTTACGGCCAACCAATCAGATAGTCAGTTTCTTCATTTACTTTTATATATTTATAGATTTCTTTAGTTTCTGTAGGAAGACAATCAATACCTTAAGAATTTATACTTTTATATTCATATTTTAACAGTTCATTGACTGTCTAAGGCCGTAGACCGATACCCTCTGAGGCTGAACCAGACTTCTCACGTTACTGAGAACGCAATTATGAAATTTATACTCTTTTCTAACGTTGGAGACACCAATCTATCTATACTATTATAAAGCGGAAAGATTTATATTTTTGGACTTTTGTATGTTTGTTATGAATAAACTCAAAAGCTATACTGGACCAATTTTAAAAATTATTTCACCAATGGGAAGCTAGAAGATCCCTAAATAACATAGGCTATATTTATTCCCACGGGAACGGGAACTACGCGGGTGAAACCGCGCAGAACCGCTAGTAAAATAATATAATCAATTGGGGGTAATCAAAATGTCCAGTTACACTGTACCAGGTATTCTGGGTAAACGAAAAAGTCTTAGGTCAGACTGTTCGTAAATGTAATTTATCTTTCGTATCATCATGTCGTATCAAACCACACATTATTATAACGAGCTAGTTACTTTCGTACTTAGAGACACGACGATGTGTCCGTCGTTCTCACGATTGCGACATGTTGTCAACTTTCGTGACAGAGTTCACAATTTTTTTATTTAAGTAGGTGAAGTAATTCTTATCTTCAAATTGTGTATTTCGTAAAATTGTTCTACTGACAACACTGAATGAAACTAAAATCATTATATGTATTATTTTTATACAAACCCTTTTTCTCTGTCGGGTCTTTATTCCTGAACGATCGCAATAGATGAAAAAGGTAAGTTTTCTAATTTATAAGTGCCTACAAATATAAATTAAATATAAAATATAATTATGTATGTGATTGTTATCTATTGTGTTAGTCTTTCAATAAAAAAAGTGAAGGTTAACGGTACGTCCATTCTTTAACTTTTCAATACGGTGAGTTGGTGAGAAATTCGCCGCAAAGGATCATGGTGCAGTCTCTCTCCTCTCGATGTTTTATCTAAGTAAGCTCTATTGAGGGAGGTAGGTATGATACCTTGTATGTGGGATGTATTTACGAATATCTTTGTGGTTTTATTAAACCTGGCAGTCGCACTTTTATTGCAATTCGAAATTGTGAAGAACGATAAGTATAGGAATCTGAAGGGAATCTGAAATAAGATTATCATTTTCAACGGGGTGGGTTACAAGTATAAAAATGCGACAAATTAATTAAATTGTGTACCTACATGCCACTTTTTAACCAGTTGATCTGACTGATCTAAGTCGTAGGTAAGTACCGTATATTTCCTTGATTGATTCAATTATTAAGGATTATCTGAATTGCATCTCATCCGCAAATCTTATCGTAATTGAAACACTTTTAATCACACGTAAGACATTCGGTATTTACATTTTCTACATTTTACCAATAGGTACAGTTTTCATGTCAACATTATGGTTCTGTAAAAAATCCCGTGCGAAACAATATCTCTTAGCTACACCCTCTCAATAAACCCCTAGACAACGAGCATCGCATAATCTCGCCCTCCGCCTGTGTAGCGCATTGTGCCCAGAGGGCGCCGACCGCGCATAGGAAGCACCCTTGTTGCCATGGCAACGCCTCTCACGCGAATATTGACGGCCCGTCCAGACACGGTATATGGTGCAGTGCAACAGACGCACAAGAACCCCTGTTTGACGCCACGCGCTCTGATTGTGATGATACTGATGATATATTTTTACAAAATTAATGACCCCACATTAAATCTTTCCACTGCTCTGTGGACAGAGACTGTGTGTTCATTACTGATAAGGATTGCCATTGTCAGATTTGCTGGGGAGTTTTATTGCGGTGCTAATGGTCGCTAAGCTAATACGAGTGGTATCATCGAATAGCGTGTTGCATGCCATTGTTCCACAATCGTTATCTTTAAATTAGTTAGTTTAGTTAGTAAATATATTATGTATAAAACGTTTGAAACTGTTTTAGTAAGTACCTACCTATTTATTCGACTTTCATAATGCTACTTATATTTTAATATTTATGAGAGAGATAGGTAGCGCCTTAGGAAAGCATATTATAGGATATTTCTCGCGAACGAAGGACAAAATCTGGTGTACGAGTATTATAAATACCAAAGTAAGTTTGTGAATATGTATTTATTCTATTGAAGGTAGCAACGGACAAGTTTTCGTATAAAAAAAGTCTCGAATCTAGAGTTTGAGGTCACAGAAGTATTATTTATCAAATTACAAAACTTGCATAATCGGGTTGCTAATTTATTTTATTCTAATTTCAAAAGGACCATTATGATATCCATCTCGTATATTTCCGTAATAAATTGTATTTAATATTTTAGGCGGGTTAAGTGGGCAACACTGGGATATTCCGAGTGATCAAAAGAAAGCAACGGATGGATTTTATGAGGGAACCAAGCCCATTTATAATACGAGTGCGGGCATCGGGTTACTTCCTGCTTACACATCCACGTTAAATAGCACTATTATAGTTAATGCACGTGCGTTAGGTAGTCAAATATTTGTATTCTGTGGTTCGGCTCTTGAGCGAAACAAAAAACTTATCAGCTGATCTTATGCGGATAAAAAATAACTGCAAGTCAAGAATGGTGAAAAATAAATTATTTTGCAACATAAACAAGAAGAAAGCCTGAGGAAGCCCGAGCAGTGATAGCCTTTACGGTTAAAGAGCCGGCCGAAAATCAGTGAGGCTCGGGTTCGAATCCTGGCATGTACCAATGAGTTTTTCAAAAAACTTACGTACATATAATTTATCACTAGCTCGACGGCGAAGGAAAACATCGTGAGGAAACCCGCAGGTCTCAGAATTAATTCTGAGACTTGTGTAAATAGACCCGGTCCGGCGATGGGCTCACCACCTATCACGTTTAGGGGTCCAACGTATCTCTTGAAATGTGGGTATATCCAGTAATGGAATACCTCTGCCTACCCCGTCGGGAATGCAAGGCGTGAGGTTTTTTTCGTTAGGTCGGACCGGTTCTTTTACACATGTCTCAGAATTAATTTTGGTTACAAGCATTGTATTATCTATATCTTAAACATTCATCGGTCACAAATTAGCGCAATTCACAGAATTCTAATATCATGGAAAATTTCTTTGTTACTCCTAAGTCAACTCTCTTCTGTTTTAATATTGAGCGATTTTCCAGTAAAGAAATCATCCAAAGTTATTTAGAGGTTGATTGCACAATAAATCTGTAAGTTCACAACAGCGCGGTAATTAAGGCTAAATCAGAAATTGGCACAACACGGAAACGCTTTTTGTTTAACGATATTCTTCAAATCTACAATTAAAATTTATCTGAAGTCATTTAATGTTGTAGGTTGTATTTTGTACTGTTAACGCTCAACCATAAGCAAACGTATTACGGATTAGTATTTCTTATGAGGTAAATATATTTCTGCCGTTATTCTCAATTCGATTTCAAGTCAAGTAATAACGTGATTTTTTGTCTTTTTACACAATAGTTTGAGTTTTGTACTTTCTTCCAATCCGGTAAAACTTTGAGAAAATATGGATACTATAGCTGGTATAATATCCCACAGATAAATGGGGCTCCATGTGTCATTACGAAAGTCGCTCCATCGACGTCTGATGTTTATAGCTCAGCTTAGCCCCTCAGCAGCCTTTGATCTCAGAGTAATTTAAATAGAAAACATCCAAAATTTACATTCCTCAAACCACCTTCTTATTATTTAAGAGCAAAATGTTAATATAATTAGAATCGACAGTTCGAGTGGGCCTTGGCACAGATAATGAAATGTACCTCAAAGTCAACGAACAGGTTTGTAAATAAAGCTGCGTCAGCAGTCAGCACCCAATAAGGAGACAAGTCCAGCTAGCCTCCCTCCATGATATCGGACTGCTAATCAAGGACTTGGTGATATGCTGTTGCTTAAATAGGACGCCCTACACAAAGGTTACAAATGAAACTCTATTGTTAGATACATCTCCAGAATATGTCTTGTGGTTAGATAGTATATAGAACTGTAGACAGAACAGACTACATATTTAAATTTTACGCATACATAAAATACACGATAGGGTACGTATTTGAATGTTTAAAATTTAAAAACCTAACGTAAAATAACCTACGTTTAAAATACCTGAAATCTAAATACTTGAATGTTTGACTTCAAGTTAAAATACCAAAAGCTTAAAATGTCAAATGGATATATTACTGAAGTTCAAAAGAATAAAACTTGGAATACCTATATAGGTAGGTAGGTAGATGCTTAGGTATATTAAAACCACAAACTGACTTTGACGTACCCTACACGATACCACTGACCAGTACGCTTTATACTCGTATATGAAGATTGATTTTGATAATAAGTAAATAACTATTAATTGGTGAAAGAAGCCTGAATGCGCTAGCATACGTAGGTACTGTTTGATTTTAGTAAATGTGTCGTATTTTTTTGGTAGATATTTTAACTTCGTTGAATAGACTTTGTTTTTATTTGGTTAAGTATTTGATTTTCCAGTAAAGAAATCATCCAAAGTTATTTAGAGGTTGATTGCACAATAAATCTGTAAGTTCACAACAGCGCGGTAATTAAGGCTAAATCAGAAATCGGCACAACACGGAAACGCTTTTTGTTTAACGATATTCTTCAAATCTACAATTAAAATTTATCTGAAGTCATTTAATGTTGTAGGTTGTATTTTGTACTGTTAACGCTCAACCATAAGCAAACGTATTACGGATTAGTATTTCTTATGAGGTAAATATATTTCTGCCGTTATTCTCAATTCGATTTCAAGTCAAGTAATAACGTGATTTTTTGTCTTTTTACACAATAGTTTGAGTTTTGTACTTTCTTCCAATCCGGTAAAACTTTGAGAAAATATGGATACTATAGCTGGTATAATATCCCACAGATAAATGGGGCTCCATGTGTCATTACGAAAGTCGCTCCATCGGCGTCTGATGTTTATAGCTCAGCTTAGCCCCTCAGCAGCCTTTGATCTCAGAGTCATTTAAATAGAAAACATCCAAAATTTACATTCCGCAAACCACCTTCTTATTATTTAAGAGCAAAATGTTAATATAATTAGAATCGACAGTTCGAGTGGGCCTTGGCACAGATAATGAAATGTACCTCAAAGTCAACGAACAGGTTTGTAAATAAAGCTGCGTCAGCAGTCAGCACCCAATAAGGAGACAAGTCCAGCTAGCCTCCCTCCATGATATCGGACTGCTAATCAAGGACTTGGTGATATGCTGTTGCTTAAATAGGACGCCCTACACAAAGGTTACAAATGAAACTCTATTGTTAGATACATCTCCAGAATATGTCTTGTGGTTAGATATTATATAGAACTGTAGACAGAACAGACTACATATTTAAATTTTACGCATACATAAAATACACGATAGGGTACGTATTTGAATGTTTAAAATTTAAAAACCTAACGTAAAATAACCTACGTTTAAAATACCTGAAATCTAAATACTTGAATGTTTGACTTTAAGTTAAAATACCAAAAGCTTAAAATGTCAAATGGATATATTACTGAAGTTCAAAAGAATAAAACTTGGAATACCTATATAGGTAGGTAGGTAGATGCTTAGGTATATTAAAACCACAAACTGACTTTGACGTACCCTACACGATACCACTGACCAGTACGCTTTATACTCGTATATGAAGATTGATTTTGATAATAAGTAAATAACTATTAATTGGTGAAAGAAGCCTGAATGCGCTAGCATACGTAGGTACTGTTTGATTTTAGTAAATGTGTCGTATTTTTTTGGTAGATATTTTAACTTCGTTGAATAGACTTTGTTTTTATTTGGTTAAGTATTTGAAGTGAATCAGTGAATTATATTTTATTCCAGAACATTTCGATTTACCAACCAAAGCCAAAGGAAGGTGGTTCATGAGCCGCCTACAGACTTTCTACAAATAGCGCCGCGCGCAGGTTGCAAAGTGCCATTCGACCTTTTGAAATGCGTCGTGTCGTGAACTTGTGAATAGACTGTCTATGGTACAAGTTTTTTTTTACTTGTATGTATAAGCTCAACTGAAAGTGTTGAATGAATATCGATTTTTTAGTTCCTTTTATTTCCTGCCACATTGGAGTGTTAATGTAATAAAGTACTTCTTTGTTATTGAAACTCATTGAATCATAGGTAAACTTCGGATTTCGTTTATGTAAATAGTTATTAATGGTACCTATACATATAGTCCTCATCAATTGTAGTACATGTTCCTGAAACTTTCATTTCAATATTTAAAATTAAATATCAGTTACTTTTGCCATGCGTTTGCCTCTCTATTTAATATTTTTAAATTAAAACTAGTCATGGTAGTAGTAATATTACAAGTATTACAACCTCAATAGTAGGTAATGTAAATAATTCATAATATCGCGTCAATATTAATGAACTGATAAATAATAATTACGTACTTATATTTTTTTGCTAAGTTAGCCTTAGTAAAAAAATACCTTAGATAGTAAGCTAACAGTACATGAAAGCAAAAAAAAAAACATTACCTTACATCATTCTGAGGTATTGCCCTAAAGACGGAGTCACAAAGATTGATAAGGTTGGAATGCCACATTATTCTCGTCCCCCTCGTCATCGATCCGGACTGTACGGATTGCAATCTGCAGCGCTCGCCGTTGCGTGTAATCAATTTCTCCCAGGATTACGCCATCCGCCCACGCGATACTTTTCCGCCCGCCCTACCGTATGACTTCTATTCCGACTTTTTCCGATAAAGTTCTGTGATAAAAAAAAATATTGCGAATAATTATTTGAATATTATAATAACATTAATAACACAACAAAATTATGATTAAGGTACCTAAAATGAAACTCGCCGGTTACTCGTTAGAATATAATTATCAGGCTAACTACTTTATAATTAGTATCTACCTTGAATCTACGAGTGTTGATTGACATTTTGGATATCGTGTTTCAAAGGATAAAGGAACCTTATGTGATTCCAATATTTTTCGTGTGTCCTCGAACGAACGAGTGAAACTGTCTGAAATAAAATTTCAAATTAATTAAATTTAGACTTATGTCCACAGTGTTACTAGTAACAATACATTTCTAAAGCGAATATAGTTATAAGAAAGTAAATATTACATATAAATAAATACTGAGTTTTTGTTGAATTACCTTTATTGTTTAAGCAAATTAATAACATCATGCACATAAATGTATTATCTGCAACAGGCTTCGTTATAAACTTAAAATTATTAGTATTCATATTCATTTTTAACAGCACCAGGCTTCGACAAATACAGTAAACGTAACAAATCTACAGTAGGTACTTATAGTAACCTTTATATCCAGATTCCAGATTTGTCTAGCCAAAATCTGTCTAGCTAGATACATATTAGATGCCAACTTGATTTCACTATAATCCCTTGTAAACTATCCTGATCTAGCTCAGGTAATAATTTATGGCGCTATACGCTAAGGGATTAAAAATAAGCAAAACTTACGACTTTCATGTATAGCCTGTCTGTAAAATATGGTTCATTAATTTGATTAATGTGCAGTGTCATGTCCTCACCTCTATACGAATTAGGGCAGGAATGAATTGCATAGCGTGTAGGTCTTCGTCATCGCCCTAAATTATGTGCAGACCTTGCCACTATTAAATACGCACTTGACAATATTTTTAATACATAACTTAATATAGGCACTGCTATGCTTGACGAATTTTAATGTAATGGTCAAGTTCCACCACATCCCTATTACTATCACATACCTGTCTTTCTATATATCTGTTAATATTATTTTGCATATAAATTTTTTAAGAATTTATTATGGAAATTTGGATTTGCCAGTATCTTGTAACGATATAATATCATAATAATTTATTCATTTTTGACTTTAATAAAATAAACTTTTATCCCCGAGGGGGTAGGCAGAGGTATTCCATTTTTGGATATACCCACTCTTCACGAGATATTCTTTGGACCCCTAAACGTGATAGGTGACATAGATTTTGATTTTTTTAGGTACGCTGGTGAGCCAATCGCCGGACCGGGTCTGTTACACATACCTCAGAATTAATTCTTCGACTTTAATGATAGAGAAATTTTAATGGTTTCAGTTTTTACCACAAATAGAAAATTATATTATAAATATGTTATCGCTACGTTGGGTCGTAAAGACAGTGTTAACTGATTCATGGAAATGTTACATGCTATTGGGTAATTCTTGTATTGGCTAATCTATAGGAATGTTAATGCTTAGATACTATGTCTATGAGACGAGGTAATATTGCGTCAATTTAATTTTCTATGGTTTGTTTAGATCATTATTTATATTGGTGTCATAATAAATTATGTAATTCTTTTGCAAGTTACCTGTAACTTTATATATAGTCATGTGCTTTATTTACTTACTTGTTTGTTAGATATAACAGTTTAATTAAGTATGAGTACCAGAGCTATAAATAATGGGTTAAAACAGTCTATCTATCGAGTCAGAACAAACTATCGGAACTTAAAAATTATAAGTATATTCCGGGTTCAGAGATTATCGTAATAGAAAACATGAAACCAAAAATTCGGCCATCACTGCTTTTAGGTACTCCAAGGCTTTCCTCAATTCCACGTACGGATATACTTGGATCTTCTTCCACAGCTTGCATGACTTCGTCCTCGTAGGGCAAGAGGGGCCTTCCTTCACCAGCCATATGATCAGGGAATCGACCTTCGGATAATGATCGATGCAGATTAATAAAAACTCGGTAATCAGAATGACGCTCTAAGTTTGGGTATCTCTCGCGATACACCCTAGCTGCAGCATTGGCGTTACATAAGCATTCTCCGTAAATAAGATGCATGTTGGCGTACTCCTGTACGGTATATCTATTTGGCATGATAACTTCACGTTACGAACTCGTAATTACACGCAAATACAATCTAAGCAACAGACTCCAGAATCTTTACTTCTGGGACAGATGGATTTAAATCAAAGCCATCAAACAAATGACATAAACAAAAGATGTACGAATAAAAAATCCCTGTTAGGTTCTCTTTTCAAAATTATGAGTCCGTCTCCATTCAAAAAGATTTTAACCTGGATTTACCTAAGAAGGTTGCGTTACCAACATTTCACCTCATTAAATTAGATTGGCATTGAATCCGGATTCATCGAGAAAAAAAATTTTCATGCCTCAACTATAACAAAACCTAGCATGTGTTATACCATTTTAGAATTGAGACTAAATGCGTCAACTTTTAAGTATACTTGCCAAAATAGTAGCCATACATTTTTTTACAGTACAGCTGGTTTAAGTTGGTTGATGAAATTATTTAGAATTCAATGTTGGAAACAAATTTAACTTTTTACTTACAAGTGAGGCAGTTATGTAATTTTTTTTTATTGTAAATTGTAGCACGGCTATTCATTATAGCATTACAGAAAAAAAAATCAAAAAGTAAATATTTACAGTCACGGTACAAGAAAGTTCATTACAGGGTGTCCGTTTTTTAGGATTTTTTTTAAACCTTCATAACATTTTGAAAAAAGAACATAGATTTTTTTTTATATTTTTCTGATTACCCTCATGACTAGGCCTATCGCTGGTTTCCGGCTTATCGTTGACTTCTGGGACATCCTGTATATATATATATATATCTCAGAATTTTATATGTAGGCAACTTATACCTACATAATAGGTTATATTTATGACGACTTTGAATTAATTGTCCACTGTCGAATAGGTAATTAAATATTGTGGGATACTTAAATTCACACATTTATTCTCAAACTGGGCAGTGTACTGTTGGTACTAGGGAATCCAATCCCGCATCAAAATCGCGATCCCGCAGGGTTTTGAGGTTATCAATTCCGCGGATCCCGCGGGATCTGCGGGATTGAGATTTTTCTTTCTTTTGTTTTGAATAGTTATTTAAAAATAATTGAAATATTATTATTAATAAGTAGCGATCTATTACTTATCAACAATTTAATTCAATTATGCTTTAAAGGTAAAAATAATCACATACCTACTTTTAAGAAACGATACACCCGGATCCCGCACGAGTAATCCCGCATTTTTGATCCCGCAAAAAAGGTGGATTGGATTCCCTAGTTGGTACATGTTAACTATTTATAATATAAATATAATTGTTATGTATTTTTGTGTTCGTCCAGGCGAAGATAGATACGCGACATGTGACTTAAAATTGCTCATAGCCCTGAAAAATTTTCTACCGAACACCCCTAAATTTATAACCGCTAACATGAAAGCCTCGGTGCCAATCTTGTGTGAACGGTAATTTGACCGCGGATTTTGGCAGTCACGGTGTAAATTATTAACATTAGAGAAGCTCTTGACACACATACTGACTCACCTGTCGACCGCCGTTTACCTAAAGGTCATTGAACACTTACTCACAGTTAAATTTGTGCAGGAAACTTGTTTAAAGTCATGACTTCATACTAAGGTAGGGTAAGCTTATTCAAATGATGTGACGAAAGCCTTCTTTGTTGAGAACACTACGCTTTATAGGTATATCCCTATTCGACGTCGATCTAATAGGTGTAAAAAACACCTCTAAAAATATTGTGCATGTTTGGTGTGTATATTACAACGTATACTTCCGTTTTAGATTATAATATTAATTTCATCTAAGTACTCGCAAGTAATAGTCGAACAATTACAAGATACATTGTATAGATTACGAGTTTTCATTTCTATGTTTACATATAGAAATTAAAACTTCTTACTAAAATTCCAACGCCCTCTATCGTCGATTAAAAGAATATTGTACAAGCGCCATCTGTCGGTATTTTCTATAAAATGATAGTAAGTATTGTACTTTAGCTATTTAGCACACGATGGCGCTGGGTGTCTTATTTATTGTTAACTTCAATATAATTTCTATGTAGGTATATGATTCTTTGGCTAGGGAATTAGGATTCTCCTATCGGGGCTTTTATCGAATGTAGTTAACGTTGAAGATATTTCAACAAATGTTCACTAGATATTAAATATTATTAAATATTTGCAACAATAGTTTCGTTATATGAGATATTTACATAGAGGAAGGGTAATGCTAAATATGTCTTCATATTGCTGGATAAATTAAGCTGTGATCGGGCTGCAGTAGATACCTACGTTAAAATTGTATTTGGATTTGTGATACTTCTATAAGCAGGAGACCACATACCTACTACCTACTCAGCACATGATGGCGCTTCCTAAGGTATCTTATTAACTGAATATTCAAGAAAAAATATTTTGCATTGGTAGGTACCAACACGGCTGTAAACACTGCATTTGTACATTATTTTATTATACAAATATAATTTTTAAAGGCCATTTGTACTTGTCATTTTCAGTAGTACCCTACTGTAAATAACAAGTACAGTAACAAAAAAGTACAAGTACAAAAAAAATATTAGTCCAGTAAGGCCAGTTTTATGCACCAATTAATAATATAAATTAAATTACCTACCTACCTACCAACCATTTTCCGAGATTATAGCCATTTACACGAGGGCAATCCACTAAGACAATCCACTATTAAGACTGCATACAAAAAAAACTTGAGGACAATCCATTCCATTGTCCTCAAGTTTTTTTTGTATGCAGTCTTAGTGGAGTGTCTTAGTGGAATGGCCTCGTGTAAATGGCTCATTAGATACTACGTAAATACAAACAAAAATAAGTTTCACTAAGTTTTATAATTTTGTCAGAATTTAAGCAATTCTTAAATCGTACATAACCCTGGCTTGATGACAGACATCGTTAAACATTTGTGCACCACATGTGATTTGGCAGGACTGACTGATTTCTTAAGTTTTTTTTCATTCAAAGGTCATTGGCATTATATTCGTACAATATGTTCTATTGTTTAAGGTGTGGGTGTTATTGTTTGTGAAATTTTGCTATAAAACACTAAGGTAAATTTATGGAGCCAATGGCATTGATAAGTTCATTGCTTGTCATTTTTTTTTACTGGATGCGATTTTATTTATTCAAAGTACTGCACAGAACACCCCGGTAGGTTAAAATTAACACACGCTGTTTACATCTAACACCATAATATGACGCCCTCTAAGGGCACAACAATTTAAAGAGGGCTTCAATAAATTAACGATGAATAGGTAAGTATACCTAGTGTTCAGATTTTCTGTTATTATGAAATCTACATCGAACAACCTACATCTACTCTAATATTATAAAGACGAAAGATGTGTATGTTTGTAACGCATAAACTGAAAAACTACTGGTCCGATTTTAAAAATGCTTTTACCAATAGAAAGCTATATTATCAGGGAGTAACGCAGGCTATATTTTATTGCCGTATTCCTATGGACGTTTCCATAGGAATACGGCACGGATACGGAACTGGTGAAACCGCGCGGAACAGCTAGTATTCAATAAATAAATCAATGAAAATTTATGCAATGTCGGAGAGTGTACGATGTCGGCGTTGACACTATTTAAAAGTTTTTTAACTTTTGAATGTGTTTGTTATATGCGTCAAATCGGCTGAAAAATTTAAGGGTGGTTTCTACACATCCTGTTTATATTTAGGTACTCTTAATTCAAATTCCAGTTTTATAAATCTAATACCCATATAAAAAAATATATATATCATTCATCCGATTACTAAGAAACTTTGGAGTGCGAACACCCGGGTAGATTACAAAAAATAGTTTAATTCAACGCCACTGAACGGTCCAGAATTTGATAAGTATAACCTCTTTCATACCTACCAGTCATCATGAGTAGATGTCCTATGGAAGGTGTTCTCGTTACTAGCCATTATCTAGTTCTGCGACATCAAAGTCGGCGATCGACCGCAGTATAATGCCATCGGTAAAATGGCTGGTGCCATTACCGCCCGCGGCCGTAAACATTATGTGACACTGTTTTTAAGAATATTTCTTTATGACGATACGGCCTAATAGGTGTAAACTTCTTCCGCGTTCCAGGATAAAAAGTGAAGATTGTGTTACTCTGATGTACCTATATAAGTAAGGTATTGTTCTAAATTAGGTTTCATCAAAATCCGCTAGTAGTTTTTGCGTGAAAGAGTATCAAATATCTATTCTCACAAACATTGATGTTTATAATATTAGTAGGATTATCGATACATGTACATATCAGGGATGTTGCGAATATTCGCATCCGCATCCGCAAAAGCGGAGCTTCCGCATAGATTTACACATCTGCATCCGCATCCGCATCCGCATTAATCAATGCGGATATTTATGCGGATGCGGATGTAATACAAGTTGTGACAAGAAAGAAATTGGGCGGGACCCGCGAATGGCACGTGCCGTTCGCATGAGACAATGACCAATGAGAACGAAAAAATTGGTGACAAGATCCGTCGCATTTGTTGTGGTACATCCTTTGTTTCTTGTAACTAAAACTTATTACGTGTTTGTTTGCGCTGTGGGTTACTTATCGTGAAGATATATATTTTGAGTGTTATTGTGATCAGTGATCATTGTGTGTAGATAATTGAGTATTGGGAAATCTTTATATTAATCTTAGCTCAGCTTATTAAATTAAAATTGCCAGGCCAATCATTATGTTATACCGGTAAAACCTACGTTTTATTGTAGGTAAAGTTTATAGTTTTATAACAGTATTCTTAATTTTTCCAGTGAGGTTCCTGTTATTGATTGAGTAGAATAGAATATTTCTTTATTTGCGTCAAACTTGGGTACAGATGAAAAAAATACAGTTTTGGCAGTGCATACATGTTCACTTTAATTAAAAGACATGCAAAGACCTTTGGCATAATGGACACACTTATTTTATTTTTTAATAAATTAACTAATATAGTAAAAAAAAAAGTTCATTGAGCTATTTATACAATTTTCTTTTAGTAATTTTAACGGGTAAGTCTTTAATGTCATTCGGGATTTTATTATACATAAGATTATATTCTAATACTCAAAGCCAATTTTATCATAATTTAATAATTTTTGGAATTGTTTCAAAGACAAGAGTATTTGGGTCTCTGTGACTACGAGGGTTTATGTTACAAATTTTTCTAAACTATTCCCCATGCTGTTTAGCAAAAACGCAAATCTCATTCAAGTTAGATGATAATGTCAATAAGCCATTAAGGTCTTTACAGAATGATCTGCAAGAGTCAAAGCGAGATATTCCCGTTATTGCTCTAATATTTTTTTTCTACGGAATGAATGTTCTACCTACCTACGTTTTTACTGTTTCCCCATAGGATGATACCTTTACCTATAGTAAGATAATTCTTCATTCATATACTATATTTATATAAGATCCCAAACATCCGCATCCGCATCCGCATCCGCGGATGTGAGCCTTTAAAAAAACCGCATCCGCATTCGCATCCGCGGATGTGAAAAAATCGGCATCCGCAACATCCCTGGTACATATCATCAATTATATTAAAACTATAGTTCCTCTTGAACGACTCAGAGGGTTACGACTTATGAGTTCAAACGACTACTATACTTACGAAGTAACTATTCTCTAATCTGTGACTATACTTCGAATGACTCGCTTGGATGACTAATTTAATGAAGCCTTCATTATAGTTTACTAGCAGCGCCTCGCGGTTTCACCCGCGTAGTTCCCGTGGGAATACGAGGATAAAATATAGCCTATGTGTTATTCTGATGTATAAGCTATATAACCGTAAAGTTTCATCAAAATCCGTTCAGTAGTTTTTGCGTGAAAGAGGAACAAACATCCATACATAAAAACTTTCGCGTTTATAATACTCGTATTAGTAGGATTGGCAAAGGTTTTTGATATTTGAGATTTGTTATAAGAGTTGTTCATATTATTAACACATCCGCAGGTAGAGCATTGTTAATGTTGCTAGTGTTTCTACCTAGAAATATCTACTCATCTAAACATTTGTGGTTGGTACTTTCTCAACTCCAACAAAATCTTTATTTCGCGATCGTTAAATTTTATAGACCCTCACATGCTGTATTGTAAGAGGGAATGACCAATGTGCTTGGGTGCGAAAGGTGGCAAAATCTTGAGCCAACCTTTACCCGTGCATCGCTGGCTCGTTACCGTCTCTAGGTTCATTTGTATGCGTTGAGGTTGCAAAGCTTTATTTTTGTTCATTGGTCATGTGTGACATTTCGCAGATTTTTGTGCAAATTGTGTATTTTCAAAACAATTTTCACGTCCGGTAAGGCTTTGTAAAACGTCGTACATATGTGTACGTTCTTCAAATAAGTATTTTTTTGCGTATTGCTAAATTCATTTTATACAAAAATAAAATCAATGTGGCTGATTGAGCGATAACATTTTCAACTCATAGTTGACTTCCTAACATTTAAAAAATATGAGACATGTTACATTTTATTCTGTAGGTAAACATGACGAGTCAAGGTCCAGGGAACGTAAACAGTTAGGAGATATATTTTAGATATATTTTTTTTTTTATATATAGTTATATATACTTTAAGCTCCAATATTGACTGACGGTGACTGCCGTCTGCCGGAGCTAGGAGTTGTCAACAAACACTCACTTCCCGTGTGAAAAGTGAGTATCCTCCTTGAATTTCTGCTTACTGTTGTCACTGGAGTAGCCTTGGCTATGTCACAATACACGTTCAACCACTTATTTTCTAGTATTTTAGACTAAAATAAAAGTTTTGTACTACTTGAATGGTTGCTATTAAGCAAATTAGTGATGTCATGTAAGTACATATTAATAATAATCATCAATAGGCATCGTCAATATCTACAAATTATTACAATCAATTATCCGCACCAGACTTCGTCAAATACATCAATGAATCCGCACAGACGTCCAACCAAACTACTACCTACTACTTTTGCTTACTATATTACCTTTATTTCAAATATTTTCAACCGATTTCAAAAAAGGAGGTTCTCAATTCGACTGTATGTTTTATTTGTATGTATGTATGTAATGCTATTACTTTGTGAACTAATTTTGATTTTTTGTTTGGTAGATCATACTTTAGAGGTCCCATTAAAATTTTATTAAAATCCGTCGAGCTGTTTTAAAAAAACCTACTAAAGTCTAAAAATTGTATACATCAATAATATATTTTAGTGCTATTTGTTGAATTCGTTTTTTTAGAGGTCTTTTCCATGTTTTCCAAAGCACTGTATTAAACCATAGAGCATGGAAATCAAAAGTTATTGAAATTCTATGAAGGAAAGCAGATATTAATATCAAATATATGAGACACCCTGGCCTTAGTGGCATAACGTGTCAATAATCATTAGAGTATAATGGCACAAGATAACAAACCTCTGACTTATCAATTAAGCTCTATTAAGCAATACAATGAAACAACTTGCACAATGTGATAAAAGCTGGTGTGAAATTGCATTACAGACTATTTGTTATTTATGAGATAAGAGTTCAATTTTTTTCAACCGTTGACCGCTAGTTTGAATAATGCTTGAGTTGGACCTCGTCGTCTCATGAACATTATGAATGGTAGTTGTAAAATATATTTTATTTATCGTTCGATATTCGTATTGAACGGTTCAGTCGTAAAGTGTCTCCAGGTCGCAAAACTTTTATTTCTTAGAACGTCCTTTCTAGTCCCCTTTTTCTTTGTTTAATAATCTAGTTTTGTCAAAATGATCATTTCAATTTGATTCTATTTTTTTATGAAGTAGCACTCAGTTAAGATGTGCGTGCGCAACCTGAAAATCTTGAGTCAGTAATGTTAATAATTATGAATCAGTTTTATTAATTAGAATGATACTTCCACAATATAAAAACTTCATGAATAGTGTGTTGAGAATGTTGTATTGGAACTTGTCACTGAAGACGTCACAGCCGCCTCAGGGCTCAAGTTAATGCAATCGGGACCGAGGACTTGTGTTTTGAATGAATAAATAACTTCCTTGTCCTTGATATATGTATAATATTTATTCGTAGTCAAGGAACCCTGTACTGGCTAATACTTTCTATGTTGAGTACAACGTATCTAAACCAAACCGGTCTCTATTTACAATCTTCTAAACTATAGATGTGCAACTCGCCCTGTCTTTTGAATTAGGGCCTAGAAACTTGCTTCCCTCCTATGAAAGAGATGAATGAGATAAGAGATGTAAAATTGTTAATCTGACTCCGCTCCCCTTAAAAAGTAACAATTGACAAATAACTATGATACTGAACAACGATGCTCCCCTATTCAAAAGTTGAATAACATTTATCCCTTTGTACCTAAATAGACGAAGAAACTAGTTGCTGTGAATTATCGAACTGTCGACAGATAGGGCTTTGTCAAAGGTTATCGGGTAGAGATTTAAAGGTGAGGAGCTCATGAATAGGAAGCAGGAATTGCTAGTGACATTATAGTGTGGTTCAGAGTATTAACGGTTTGTCAGCGAGTATAGCGCCCAGCTGCGGACGAGGGACGGACTATAGCTTGATACGGCGCCCTCCGCGCACTCGCACCGCGCACGAATCACGCGTACCAGTCGGTTTCAACGCGACCCGCCACGCGCACCTCACCGCGCGCGTTCGAAACGAATTCAGCGAAACATTCGAAATTCGAATGCTGTCAAGTAACGGTTGACAGATCAAGTCGTGTGTAGTGTCAAGTTCAGTGTTGGTATGCCTTCATATTTTTGATAGCGAAATGTGTTTACGGTCGGCGTCCGACAAATTGTTTTAGTGATGTTCTTAGTTATTAATGTTGAGATTTTGAGTTTCGTTGACGAGATAATATTGCACTCAAAAGTAACACTTATTATAGGATTCCACCAATGTGATATATACATACCTATGTATATAATTTGGTATGAAATTGGCCAAATATCACTCCCACGTTTTGTTATCTTGTAACAAGATTTCGTGCACCCTTATAATTATTACGACCTATCTATTTTTAAAAGAGAAGCGTGTGTTTGATGTAGGTATTTTACCTTATCTGAATAATAACCTTGGAGGGAACTTACAATAAACGTAGGTATTTAAGTGATGTTACTCTAGAAAAAGAACTTAAAATTATACCAAAATGGAAATTATTCTGTAATAGAATAAATAAAAATAAGTACGTAGTAACGTATGATACGATTAGAATATAAATGTGGCGCAAACCAGTTTGAGTAAGCGTAACTAGTAAAGTCAACTTATTTTTATATGGAAACTGCTATCGTTAGGTGGGGTGTGCTATAGCATGCTAGGGGCTAACGATAACACGAGACCATAAAGTATTGATCTGCGTTGCTAGGAGCGAGATCCGATGCTAACAATAAACCTGGTTTATAATCCTCAATAGCTACTCTCTCCGCCGCATGCTATGCTGTTTCACGGCTCCACCTCAAAACTTTGAGATTTCCATATCGACCGGCTGCTACTTTCCTTTGCCGTCACTAATCATCTAATCAACTTAGAAATAGATTTAGGAATACAATTTGAATTAAAACTGCAAATAAAGTGTTATTTATATCTCAGAAATTAGCATGCAATTTTAAAAATAGAGCTTTCGATTCGTTTTTGTATTTGTTTACAAGTTTTCGCTCCTCGAGGGATTGTTTCCTGTAAACATCGGTTTGTGTAATCTTATTATGTTATGTATTTCAATCTGAATTATTTGTGCCCATCTTGTTATATCGTATAACTAATAGTATAACTAGGTGGATAAACCCCGAAATTGTCTCACCCTTCCAAATTCTTAGTCTTCAGCCAGCAACAAGCTATCTAACACCTTACACCTGAAATTGCATTTCGTGCGTATCAAATTGATACTAAAATCAGTTTCCTTTCCGTACAATGTAATTTATTTAATGATATCTCTCTATGAGGCGCGTGCGCAGGTACGGAGTAAAATGGGTGGTTATTTTCGTTCATTGACCGTGGTTAGATGTTTTTGTCGCAGGCCAAATTGGAGTGAAGAAAGAAGTTGTGGCCCGTGCCTGGCATCAACTTTTATAATCCAAATTGAGAGTAAAATTGTAATTTAATTATTATACAAGTATATTTAAACTTGGAATATACGTAAAATATAGACCACCTATTGTAATTAGTAATTACCTATATACGTAGTTTAAACCGTTTCTTCCTATTATGTAATTGACATGAAAAAATATGGGTTATGTTATTGTACACACTATTTTCAGGTTATTTCTAACACATAGTTGTGGTAAATTGACCGCAGCTTCTTAAAATTGAAAATAGAATCCATTAAATATATTTATTCAGGGCTCTACCTCAAATTAAACAAAAAATCAATAAATGCAACTGATATTCACTTGGCATTGCTGTATCCTCTAAGCACGTTCGATACATTACAAGCTTCAAAGCTTATTTATGGCGAAGCAACAATGTATGGAAGAGTAAAGCGTTTAAATTTTCGAAGCAATCTTTCTACATTTTTAATGTACTATACTCAAGCGGTCACGAACCCGCATCTGTTATTTACAAGCCGCTATAACAATTTCAAAGTACTTACAAAATAATTGTGTTTTCTAAGCACGACTCCCAGGCATTGAACTTTTACGCAGTTAAAGCATGTTTCGAAGAATTTAAATGGAATTAAAATGCCGAAGAGACTCAGTCAAGGTTAGGAAGGTAGAACAATTTTTCGTGTAAAGGTGAACTTGAACAAGATAGTCTAATATTTTTATATCCGACTAGCGGGTGCCCATGCCGCGGCCGTGGCGTTGTCCGCGCGGATCTAGTTTATTCCCGATCCCGTGGGAATTTCAGAAAATCCCCTTCATAGTGGTTGCCTACGACATAATATGAGACACATACATACTATATTTCAAATAGTGGATGCCCAGCGGCGTTGCTCGCGCGGATCCAGTTTATTTCCGTTCCCGTAAGAATTTCCAAAAATCCCTTCATAGAGGTTGCCTACGGTTCTAAGTGTTATTGTTTCGGAGTAGTATATATTTCTCTTTTATCCAGTTTTTTTATTTTCTATTAGGAATAAGACATTTCGCCGATGTTAAAAGTACCGACTCGAGATGTTGACCCAGATACTGAGTTGTCTCCAAACCAAATTTCATAAAAATAGTATAGTAGTTTTTGCGTGATGCGTGCACTACCAGACTGACAGACAATATTCTAAAAATGGGAGTTTAAAAAAAACTCTCGCCTTTTATTGACAAGGGGGTAGGCAGAGGTATTCCATTTCTTTACATACCCACTTTTCACCAGTATATTCGACCCCTAAACATGATAGGTAGTGAACCCATCGGCGGACCGGGACTGTTACACAAGCTTCAGAATTAATTCTTAGGTAACACCTGCGTGTTTCCTCACGATGTTTTCGATGTTAACAAATAGTAAGTCACAATACTCATAATTCACACATGATACCTACTAACTAGACAAATCATGAACAAAATATAATGTACATTGGATGTAAGCAACTGATCAATAGGACACTTACATCCACTATAAACACCAAAATAGCTTTAATCTTGTAATAAAATGAGATTACTTTCTTGTGAATCTTGCTTTTAATTAGTTACATCTGTCTTTGGTGTGAAGTGAGGGCCAAACTCTAATAATCTTAATGTAACGGCCTGGCCGGCACCGTCGCCGATACCGTAATTCCGGACCCGTTGCTAGCACACAATTTCTCAAATATATAATTAATATAATAGATTTATACCTACAAGCAAATCAATGCTTTATCGATGTCTCCATATACGTGTATTATTTCGTACTATCGGAGTGTACGCAGAAATGCATGCAAAGCTGCGTTAGGTTGACTGACCTACTTAAAGTTTGCACCGCTTAAGGCGCTGTTATTTCAATTATGTATTTTTGGATTCTGTTCACCTTAAAAATGTTGTATAGTTGCGCTTTTACTTAATAATTATACATTTGCAGCTCAATCTGTTTTATCTCTCTTAATAATTAAGCGGTCACATAATTATAACTTAATTAAATACAAAAGTTTAGTGCAATAAACAGCCTTAACGCTTGTTTGAACAGTTGCGGACGTCGACCGTAGTAGTGAAAAATATTCAGTTTATTCTTCCAGTTTCTACAATGAAATTGTGACATAAGATCTACAGGACATAAATAGTGGTTAAGTGTACGTGATGAAAAAAAATTGTTTTTCTTAGTGAACAAAAACAGTGATGGTGTTGGTTTGCGATGCCAGATTGGCGATACAACGTTTTGTCAACGAGCGAGGCGTACATAGGAGACGCGGTGCCAGCGTGCGACCCACTGGCCGCGAGCTACCCGCGCCGCGCGGACCGCACCCGCCCCGCCCACACCTGCCCCTACACAACCATCTTCCTCGGAACCCGGGCCCAACATGCTCCTTATCGCCTGCCAGCTATACATGCTGATGCTTCAGATCCATACGGAGATGTTTACTCAGTCGATCGCTCTTCCAATCTCACCGATACTTCAAGCTTCGCCCGATACGAGGACTGTCGTCCACAAGTTGAGGAGCTTTTGTCAGAAACACATGATGACTTCCCTAGCGAAAAAATTGCGAATACTAATGTGACGCTACAAGTTCAAAAAGTGCCATATACATCAAGCGTATTTTATGTCTCAGCCAAAACAGCAGATTTGTCCAAGGAAAATGAGCATTCAAATGAACTATTTACGGCTGAAGTTTCGGATTCGGATGCCTTATCTTCATGTACTTGTGACAGTTTTGAACGTTGTGAGTTTGACTGCAGAGATTTTGAGCCTTTCTCAGATACATGTTGCTGCGACCCTCTAAGCGACGGTGTATGCAGCCGCAGCCCAAAAGATGTGGACTCCCCTGAACATTTCTGTGATAAAGTAGTCGAGGAAGATGAAGTATCGACTAGAAGTGATATGGATGAACTAGATTTAGCTTTATTTGAACCGGCACAGTCTGAGGGTAATGAATGTGGAAACGACACAACGGATCATAATACGACGACGGTTGCAGCAGCTCTATGTGGAATCTTGCACGCTTTGCCGGATACTAGCAAAGGTACGCAACATCTAGTTTAATTTATTTGCAGTTAAGCGCGGGCATCCCGGAAAAGACGGTATGATAACGCTCAATTACAGTGATTAGGAACACGGAGAATGGCGTAGTGTAGTGTACGCTCGACCGGCGTTTGGTCTGCGTCAATCACATTCGTATCGGATACGAACAACGGTGTGCAACAAACTACTATCGCATCAATCACAACACCAATAGCAGTCATTGTCATACCAGCAATCTATAACAGATTTATCGGATAGCACATTGTCGCAAGGAAGTATAGCCATGTTGGTCATACTTAATGTCTCGAAGACTTTACTGTTCATAACATAATCAGTGATCATAATTTACGTTACATAAATATATTACTTGTGAGTTAAGTCACCTGTCACACGAAGCTTGTTTAGCTGAATATTCCGTATCGTAAGTAAGTTTACTGTATTATACACGAATTTAAAGTAATTTTATGGTAAATGTGTTTGTTTGGTACAACTACCTCAGCTTGTGTCTGTCATTTGTATTTAACCATTTTGGCGGATAGAACTTCACAACCGTGGTCATTGAGGGCATTCTAAGCCGAGACATTATGGTCGACCGGGCCATGACCACAACGGTATTGCATTCACGTTTGACTCGAGTTTGTTCTGCGGAAATTACTGGCATTTGATTGCTACCGGGTGAAATGATTGCTTCACATTAGACTAAATATCATTGAAGTTTATTACGGAAGGTATTAGTGGACAATGTGGGAAATATTGTAGGTAGAAACAAATGCACAGAGAAATCGTTAAGATGAATCTTTGTAATCCTATAAAATTACATCTATTTCTTTAATTTCATAGATTTATAGTAATATTCAAAAATAATGACTATTGCAGTATACAAGATACTTAACTGCCAATTTCCTAGTCAGCCCTTAAAATCATTTAGAGGTCCAAACACACTATCGGCAGAGCTTAGTGAGGTAGCGCTACAAGTTGTGTACCGTTATCTTCGCAAGTTTCTAATTACCGGTGGAGATAGAGAGCGATTGTGAGCTCGTATGCAAATCCGATGGATGCGGGCACGATAACCGGCTACGTAAAGATGAATGGCATAGTATTGTATGAATACGTTAATAGATCAGCCTCTTATTTACCCATGCAAACCTTTATAACGGTAATTAGAGCTATGAACGTTTTGTCTTAATGATCCAACAAAGTTATGATGTTTGTTTCAACGAATTAGCCACATGTTTACTTTAGTATTCTACGATGTTAAATATCGAGAGTCAAAATGGCTTAACACATAGTCAGTATTTTTTGTTAAAATCTTAAGTCATTATTTTTAAATAACATTTCAATTACCTTATACTTCCTTAATTGATTTTTAAATGATTCAATCAGTCTTAAATTAAAATCGTGTTCAAAACGTTAAAATCGTACGGATTATGAATTGGTCAGCACGAAGATGCCTGATTTGCATAAGACCTACATTTATGAATGAAAGTGCAAGATAATCTGCCAGTCAATTCATACTTGCACCGGTAACAAACGAGTAACGAGAGCAATTCAGTTATAAATTTATGATTTCTCGTTAAATAAAGTCAACTGACCTGACTGACTGACCTACGTATTGAAGTATAACGACACAGATTCTATTTCTACCGTAATCAAATAGAAACTATTTGACTGAAATGTATGGAATAAAGATTTTTCATCTCGTATAGGTACTGAAAAAATAACCTCAATTTAGACATTACTCAGTCTAAGTAAAATGTAAAAGTTTTTCTAACATAGAAATCTTGTATGGAATTCAAGAAAATATTGTACTCTTTTCCTCAGAGCAACATCTGAATTCTTAATTTTTTTGTATTGTATAGTTTAAACGTTCTACGACCCACATGGCGAGGCAAAGTGAGAATTTGTTCGTTATTTAAATTGCTTTTTCGTGTTTTTTTTTGTTCCGTGTCCCATACTGCAAACACGCTTGTATGTACTTGTTAAAAAGAATTACGGTTTGCCACGAGCACCGTGGCCGAACAATAAACATGCGTTTACACTGGTCTGGAAAGCTGCAGGGTCAGCGCGGTTCGTTTTACGATGTTTTGTCGTGGTCGCGCTCTAACGATCCTTGATAATATACCTCAACGTTTTCACACAAAATATGTTTACCTTACTCCTAGTAATTTTGTTTATTGAAGTCGTGTTAACTTTGTACGTCTTTGGAGTTACGAATATGCTAATCTATCTTTAAACTTAAATATCTATATAATATATATTTTTTCCTTGAAATAAATATTTGATTTGAAAGGGTTAGCTAGTCTCTACCGTCATTCGACTTAATTGAAATAAATAGTAAAAATAATTCAAACTCTCATTTTAAACAAATAGAGTCACTTGATGTTATATGAAATGAAAACCAACTATGTATTAGTGTCTGCGGCCGCTGAACGCCTGAAGCGGCGCAAATATGCCGACCTCAATGAGGGCTACATATTTGTGCCGTTTGGGGTGGAGACCATGGGACCGTGGGGTCCGGGGCGCGGCAGCTCCTCAAAGAGCTGTCAGTGCGTTTGGTCGAGGCTTCAGGTGACCAGAGGGCTGGCAGCTATCTCTGTCAAAGGATCAGCCTAGCTATCCAGAGAGGGAATGCTGCCAGTCTTCTGGGCACTGTCCCACATGGTTCCTCTTTGGAGGACATTTTTTATCTGTAATTATTGTAAATCAATGTATATTTTCTTTGTAAATAAATAAATATATTAGTGTCTATATACTCGTAGTAGCGCAGGTAAATGTGTGAAAGGAAAATGCTGCGAAATTCATCTTGCGGTTAATAATAAAGCAGCAACATAAATACATCATCAAGATCTCAGAAAACCGTAAATGAATCGCCACAAGCAATAGTTTACACTTTACATACAACAGTTTACATACAACAGTTACAGCAGTTTTTGGAAAACGGATCATGTTTGCAAACACGTAACTTCTAAAAATTAAGAACACATTAGAAATACGAAAGATTATGGGGAAGATATATTAGTTAAATAGTATATTCCTCAACGCTTCGTATTCAAACGCAAACCTTTTGAATGGGTGCTGACAGACATAAAATCATACGAAAACCGATTTCTGTCTGAGCGAAACTTGCTTCGATGGAGACGTGAATAATTTGAACATCTCAGGTGAAAGAAAGGAGCCATCACTCTTTGGCATTGAAGAAAATCCACGATATTTTTACTTTACTTCCTACTAGATAATATCAAAATCCTTACTTCCTATTATTATATGCCTTTTCAGCATTTACACCATTTATTAAACCTTGATTTAGATAAAATTTCCCAGGATGGAAGTTTACATTTTGGGAAAGAAGATGGGTTATTTTTCAACCCTCAAAAATACATTGTTCCTAGGGGACGTATTACCTAAATTTGGAGTTGCGCGCAACTGCTAAATCTAATAGAACATATGTTATATGGCAAATCTGGCTACAATTAATGGAAAAAAGCTTATCTTACAGAGTTAGACGTCGCATCTATCTTTCTAAGAATGCCGTCATTCCTGGTCTGTGGTCGCGGCGTATTCCAATCAAACTGGATATCCACTGTCACTAACTGGTTTTGTTTTCCTGTTCAATAGATTTTTCTGTCAATGTACTGTTAGCTGATCTATCTACAGCATCAATAGAAGAAACGTCCTTCATTAGATTTTCGGTTCCAACTTGAGTGAAAATATGTAATTAATTAGATTCCGTAGCCTTAACTTTGCAAGATCTTTTAAATAAACCAGACTGATTCTGGTTGGACCTGTTCGGATGGCACGGGAAGTTTTCTTGTTGCGAATGTGATGCAATCGCACGTTTGTATTTTTTTATTAAGTTGCTCTTCCTGTAGGTACCGCTACAGACATATGCTTACAGATATGCTTGCGCGGGCGTTTAGCACATAGCCTATGCAATGAATGAAGCAACCAAAGGAATGTTCCCAATTCATTACCAACTGCTCTTTAGTATTGAGCAAGAGAGATTCGTTATGCACAATCTGATATTTAAAATTGTGTATGTTTTTAACATGCACATAAATTACTTAGTTAATTCTAAATGTGGGTCACATTGAAAATCCTGCTAAATTATGGAGATTAAGAAATAACTACCGCTATATAATTTATGCAGGTGTTGCAGGACTTTAATCCAATTCATTGCGTCCCATAGAACTAATAGCAGCTGTCTGCTATGGTAAACAGAATAGAATGATAAATAAATGTCACCTTGGCTTTTCGTACCACAACCTACTACGACTTAAACTTTGCATACCAAGCATCCAAATTTAAAACATTATAGTTCTTGTCTGTGACTTCGTCCGCGTTTATAAAGTAGACAGCATAAATAAACACTTCATGAAAAACCACTTCAATGTGTCAAATTTCATGGTGATAGGTCAAACGGTGTCGGCGTTTATCAATCTCACATATATACTATAATCATTTTTTATAAATATTTAACCATACACTCAAGTTCCTTAAAAAGTGCAAATACTTTTAGCAACAAAAGTAGTCGAAAACACAATAAAGGGAAGCCGGAATTAACCATAAGCATCGTAAAAAAACGATGTTTGATTTCAGCCACACTGTATGTTTATGTCCACCAAAACTTTTGACTTGCTTTGTAATATTAATTATGGAGGATAAAATAAATCTTATCTACACTTCTATACGAATACATATTCTAAAGAGGAAAGACTAGTGTTTTTGTATAGGTATTTGTAATGAATAAACTTAAAAACTACTGGACCAATTTCAAAAAATGTTTCACAAATGGAAAGCCCAATTTTCTAGGAGTAACATGGACCTTAATTTTCCCACGGAAATGGGACTTACGCAGGTGAAATCGCGCGGAACAGCTAGTTAATAAATGTTTTTAGAAGAAAACATGTCAAGAATGTCTTGAATGTGGATGTCACCGACAACCGTCGCAGGACAGTTACAGCGGTCGTTGCAATTTCACGTAATGGCGACCAATTGTGTGAGAAAAAGACACAATACAGATATTACGGAATTGAGTTTACAGTTTCTAATTATGTCATAATAGACTGGTAGTATCAAAGGTTTGTTTGTTATAAAATTATTCAAGATTTCGTAATGAAATACTTTGTTGGTGCTTCTTAGGTACTAATCTTCTATCTTCCTAATTGTGTAGCAAAGGCGAAGTTACTAAATAATTTCACGCAGACAGAAATATGTAAGCAGGTACATTGTTTCATCCTAAATAACTTTATCTTTCATCACCTTACGATTCGATCTAGCTTCAATGACACAATTAAAGCGTTAGTTTTCATTGTTTTGTAATATATAAGGTAAGTTAGACACCAAAATATTAGTTGGTTATCTTTTTTTGCGTTTCAAAAATGTTTCATCTTATGTTCTTAGATACATTTACAGATAGCAGTTCATGCAGTTGACTAACATGCTCAAAAGATTACATGGGAAGATTCTTGTTAGTTAAATTTTAACTACAATTATGCGGTAATCCTTGATGTTGTTTAATGTAGGTTCCAGTTTCACTCGCTGAGAATTACAGAACACATTAAACATCGAACTAGATAATCGTGCTACGGGAAACATCCGAGTGAAATATTAAAGAAGTAGATGCGTATTTAATTTAAAGCAATGATCCTAAAAAACTCGCCTCTCAACAAATCGCGATAATATTCTCTACACGGAAAAGAAAATGCAACACTACTTATGCAAAGATTACCGACCGCCTCGTACATCATTAAAACTTTCCCCCTTCATAAACACTTTGCTTAAAAGGTGATGGAAAGAAAGATTTTACGAGATGTGTAACTTGAAAATCGACCAAATTGATCTCAGTCAGCTGCTTTTTCACTAGTTATTTTCGATTTTACTGTTTCACACACATTCATCGATATTATGTTTTACCGTTTGTATACGTACAATGTACATACGTGTCTTGAAGACGATGAAAATGTTGAAATATTAACTTCATCTTTTGCTGGAGCTTCTCAACGATCTTTTTTAAATATGGCCAACAGTCAAGCATTACATGCCTACATGTAGACAAGGACAATAGTATATTTTATATCGAGGGACTAATAACGAAGCCATAATATCCTCGCAAGCTCGGGAGTCAATGAAACCGAGGGTATATTAAGTTGGCGTTTTATTAAGGTACTTTTCACTTTGAGTGCGAGAAAAATAATCAATTTCTGAAACAGATTAACAAGGAGATACACGGAGGACACTTTAGTCCCGCTTCGAAGGACTATATTGGCGTACTTTTAGAGCATGAGAAGTGAAAAAGCTAATATATTGTGTACTCATACGGTTTTATAAAAAAATGTAGGTTAGCGTACTGGGAATAATTACGAAGCTCAAAGACTCTTAGGAGTGAACGTAATATTATTAGATTTTTTATGTACATTTTGTATTGGAGCTTGAAGTTGTCAGCTTGGCGCCTATCTTAACGAAGCACCGTAGATGGTCTGATACCATTTACGGGGTTATGATGTGGGGTCAGACGGCTGTCGTAAATTCACCTGTCAAATCCTAATTGTAGAATCTAATAATTTTCTTTTAAAATTGCGGCAATATCACAATATTGTTACCTATATATCATTTTATACAATTACAGTTGCATTTTTATTTGTAAAAAAAAGCGTAATTCGGAAAGTTTTTTCTTCCAAAATCTTTTTGTACCTATTAGGCAAGATTATTTTTGTGGTAATTATGAATCTGTATGTTTGACATTGGTAGCTGTCCAGGTAATTTTCTATCTTAAAATTAACATAAATTAATATAAAGTTTGTAATGTAGAAATCTCTAAAAAACATGTTAAGTTTGGCAGACACGCAGTTTGATGATAGTTGATAATACTGCTACAGCTTATTTACAAGATAAGGTCTTCCCAAGGTTAAACCATGGTTAGAAGATAAGATGAACACTTTTTATGGTGTTGCTTCCATGAAACTTAACATTAGGCTTTGCTTAACACTGAAGCTAACTTTAGCTATAGGTATGTTGATTTTTAGAGTTTTAATAATACAACACAGTATCATTAATATTGATATGTATGGCAAATGAATGGAAAGAGCAGCAAGCAATATGTCAATGGGCGGTATATCGTAACTTCACAAAGACTGCTTGTAAGAATTCTATTCAATTCAATATCGTACCGGTTTATATAATGGCATGTAAGTATAAATGTTCATCAAACGGAGTCGGTGTATGTCACGAACGGTTTTTATTGTTAGTGTTCTGTACTAGCCACACGTGATTTTGTAATACTTGTGCTTGATGTGAGATAAGTTTAACAATTTTTCATATTGTTACAACGTTTAGTGGACTCTTATTTGAACTCAGTTAGTTATGTTTTGTAATATTTGGCTAGAATAAATGTCTTTTTAACTCACAACCCAAAAAGAGAGGGTGTTATAAGTTTAACGTGTCTGTCTGTGGTATCGTAGCTCCCAAACGGATGAACCGATTTTAGTTTTTTTTGTGTCATAGATAATTTTATCCCGAGTGTTTCATTAGATTCTTAGCCATGTTTCATTAAAATCTGTTTAGCCGTTTGTGTTTATTTATATGTATTTATTGTCTCGGGGGTTTTATAAATTTTAAATTTAATGTTATTGCCTTTCGTTCGGCATTGCTGCCGTCTTTTATGTGGTCTCGGTTTAATTTATTGAAATATACCGGAATCCTTTTATAACTTCTTCTTGTTCTTTTGGAATCATTGGCCGATCCGATTTTTATTGATATTTTGTCAAGATTGAAAATACAGATGATATTATTAGAGTTTTAGAGGGTTATCATATTTACAATCTTCATAAAATGTTGAATACAGTTCCACCTCACGGTCAGTAGCTTCGTAGCTTAGTTCATCTCGACACTTTCTAGTGTTATATTACTATTTACTTACTGAAGACCCGTTTGTAAGGCCAGCCTGGTGACAATAGAATACTACTTAGATATCAAAGCACCTATTGTTAAAATTTTTGTCTCTCTGCCTGTCCGTCTGTGCACGCATCACGCAAAAAAATTACTGGTGATTTTTTACAGGATATTTTAATTGACCTTAATTTATCTCATTCATTCTTGCGTCCCAGGAAGGGAAAGGACCTTGTTTAAAAAAAATTCTTCAAATGTCAGAAAGCAGCTGACCGCGTAGACAATGTGGTTAAATTGTGTGTACTGCGCACGAGCGATCGACGCAGGCGCACCTGTTAGTCGGTCACCGACTCCTCGCCCAAACTGGTCTACATTTGTGGCCAGTCAGATGAATTACTTTTTAATTCACTAAATTTAAAAATTATTTCACATTTAGATTTAAGAGCAGTGATAGCCTTGACGGTTAAAGAGCCGGCCGAAAATTAGTGAGGCTCGGGTTCGAATCCTGGCATGTACCAAAGAGTTTTTCAAAAACTTACGTACATATTTATCACTAGCTCGACGATGAAGGAAAACATCGTAAGGAAACCCGCAGGACTCAGAATTAATTCTGAGCCATGTGTAAATAGACCCGGTCCGGCGATGGGCTCACCACCTATCACGTTTAGGGGTCCAGTAATGGAATACCTCTGCCTACCCCCTTGGGGATGAAAGGCGTGAGATTATTTATTTGTATTTATTATTTATGAGTTGGCTTTGATTTGTTAAAGACTGATCCTACGTTTTTTAATGAGAACTCGCGGGTTGATTGCTGCCCGGAGCCATTCTTTGTAAATTAACACTACAATAGCTATCTTGTGTCTAGGTGTTTGTAAGTATATTTTAACGTATGTTCGTATATTTTATCAGACTTTATCTGTGCTACACTAGTGCCTTTATTTAAAGATTTTAAGGATTTAGTTACCGCAATTATTATTTGTGAAATCGCCAATTTTACCATTTTAAAACATGACCACATTATTGACTTCTTTAATTTGACGCTGACATCATCTCCACGTTCGTCCTTGCTAAAAAAATTTTTTTTTTTTGGTATTGAAAGTCGATAAGAGATCTTTGCGAGAACTGAAGATCGCAAGAGGGGTAATATTTTTTTTCCCTTGAATTAATAAAGTAAATAGGTCAGCGTAAATTTTTACTTTTTCGGCGATTTCTTAATTAAAACTTGGTTACAATTAAATTTAAGAATTAACAATGTACATGACGATAATAATGAGTAAGTAGTGAGCAGGAACTATTAATTATTAAAATTATGAATAAGAATACCTACTCCGCAAATATCTTTGGACTAAAAAGATACCCATTTTTAATCCAAATTGCAATGTAAGGTTATAAATTCCGCATAATTAAACTTATAGTATGTATTAGAAACAGTACACACAAACATTAATTTATAAACGCTAATATTATGGTAATAAAACGAATGAAGGTATTTTGTATGCATGTTCTCTGCATCCATTTATTTGAACATACGAGTAGTATGTAAATTACTCTTTTAGTAATTATGCTTATTGCTTAGACTCCACTTTAGAGAAACACATCTATGTTCGAATTTTCCTTTGCTTACAAGATATGGATCATAAAACATTAATTTAAGTGTAATTCTTATTATCTACAGAATAAAATACATTTTCATTAAAAAAAAAACTCCGCATCAAATCTACAGTCTCGAAAATTCATGACTTTTGTGTGCCTTTCCCTCGGCGGGGTAGGTAAAACCTGGCACACATCTCGCGGTTCATCTACATCCATCAATCGGTACATGCTCGTTTCGGGTAGGTACTTTTTATCTGGCTTAGACACAGTCGATGTGCATGTACACAATTTTACTAAAAACTAAGAAAAGCTTGTATTAATTTTATATAGAGGTAAGGCTGTTTGTATGCTTCTAGGACTTTTCTAGAACTAATGACCCAATCTTAACCCGACCTGACCCGAGTGCAGAATAATAAGAAATAATTTATTTTCGTCACATCCCTTTAAATAATGGTGTAAAAATTCATACTTTCAATTATATCATCGTCGGCCTATCGCAATCCACTGCTAAACCTTTGTCCTTTTTCAAGTCATGACGTAATGCCTTTTAATTACATATGCATTTATTTGTCAATCGATAATTACTTCATCATAATCATTATATTTTAGAGGCCTGGCAAATAGCAACAAGGTGTAAATGCTACGCTCTAATGCCAGGGCAAGTATTAATTCCATAAAACCGATTTGACCTAATTGATTTAACATTTTATAAGAACCAGCTGCAAATATCGAAGGACCAACCGAAAAAAGGGAACAAAAGACGAAAGTCGAAAGGAACTCATATTCGTGTGAACTTCTCATTCTATGATTCATAAATTAACTTTGATTCTTAAGACTCTACTATAAAGTTTGTATTCATGCAAAAGATTCCTCTTAAGCTCGTATTAATAATCGTGTTGACGAATTCTGAGTCACAGGCCCGCGTGTGCATAGAACAATCGTTCATGTGCTTATGATCGGTTTGATGGTTGCCTTTGATACTGGTTCAATAGGGTAAGTTATTCTTAAGAATAGCGACCTCTATTTGCTATTGTGAGTTTCCTGAATTGATAATTATAAACGTGTAGCTATTATTTCATTTCATATATTTAATTTCATTGTAACGTTTGGTGACCGTGGAATCACGGTTAGTTTCAACAGCAGCATCTTACAGAAACAGAGGACCAGCTAATGTACTTGCTCATTTCTTTTCGCAATACTATCTCTTTAGATAGAAAAGTCAAAGTCAAAAGGTTTTATATAATGTAGGGGCTTATAAATCCTCTTATTGAAAGTCATTGCGACTCCACCGCTTTGGTATGTAAAGTTGAGGAGAAGAAGAAATCCCAGCAATCCTCATAATAACGAACAAGAAGCTGGTATCCCATTCCCGTTAAAATGTCCAAAAAATATTTCTTAGCGTATTCTTGGTATAAGAAACCTAACTGGTAAACTTCAAGTGTTTAGGTTTTATAGTTTAGGAGATTTCGTGATGAGTCACTGATTGAGTCAGCCAGTATTTCGGCGTTATACAACGCGTAACAGAATAAGCGCAATTCCTTATACACCCAGTCAATCAGTATATTAATATAAAAAATATGACCCCTTCGTTTGTACTTTAGTTGTGTCTAAACAGTTTTCTTAAATAAAGAGCAATAGTAGCACGATTTCCATAGGTAGCACTAAATTTAGCTATGCTAATTAATTTTTTGGAAAAATTTAACACATATTAAAAATAGCTGAAATCGATTAAGTAGTCTATACTGAACAAACTAATTTCCGGAATTGCGCTTATTCTGTTACATATTTTGTATATTGACAAAGTTCAGAGTATGAAAATTATATCGCCAACATCTGTCATGTTCAAAAAAGATATAAACATTTATTGCTATGTTGAAGGGAAGGAAGTGCTTATGTAGATATACGATTTCGTAGAAGCCTACAGAGTGGCGCGTGCACATCCGGCGGGCGGCGCTAGTCCTCGTAAACAGAGAAAGTAAAGTTTTTTCTCAACAATGCATATAAGATACTGTTTGATTATACAATGTCGTTACGGAAAAGTTTTTGTACTTTATCGAGTGTTTCTAGGAAATTGCGAAACCATAGCCAATTAGTATACCTTTGTAGGTTTCGCATTCAACAGTTCTGTTGCACCTCCGTTTTATCCATTCCGAGTCATTTGTTTCATTTGACGTATTCCTAAACTTAACATTATGAATGGTATCCATTATCAAAAGTAACTAAGGTAAACGCAGCTATTAACGACCCATCGAAAATCTGCAGGTATTGCCGACCCATTCTGCTTATTCTTATTTTTATCGGTTTGGAACTATTTGAGTCACAAGAGAGTATAATATACACACATGTTTGTATGTTTCCTAATTAATTTACTGGTGTTAGTGTACGTAGGTTCACGGGAATGTGACCAAATACGTTAGTTTCTGTGAACGTAGCGAGTGCGTCGATCGTGTCATACTAACCCTTACTTCCTGAGGTAAGTACTCAAATTCTTTGCTTAAGATATTTTATATATAAATATTTACGTTAAGTTTATTCTGAATAACTCAACATATACCTTTATTTGTATATTCCACATTTCGCAACTAAATTATTATGTTTTAAGGGATTTGAAAAAGTATTTTTGAAATTAAAATAGAACGGCAATAGCTGCAGTGCATTTTAGTAGTGCAGTCATTACCGACCCATGGATCGGCAATGGCTGAGAGGTTATTCTTTATTTTTTCCCTTTTTCGTTAATGCTTATAATAATTAAACAAGTTTTTATAACACCATTTGAATCTTAAGTATTCTAAAATTATAAGCATCTATTAGCGACATACACCATGTTATATTATAAACTTGTTTTTTCGCGATAAACTGCCACGCATTATTAAACATTTAGACGTGGGATATGAAAGAAACTACTTAGAGTTTTCTTCGTATTTATATGAAACTTGTGTATTTTTTTATAGTTTACGACTAAATAAATAAATTATTGTATTAAAACGGATGGGGAAATATATTACAATTAATATCGATTATTTTTCGTGGCTCGGTAAATGATTTGTTATTTTTTTTATTTAACACTAATTAACGATCCATATGAATCGGTAATTGCAACAAAGAGAAGCTAACACCGATTCTATACCGATTAATTGGTATTTTTTGATTAACAGTATGTAATGTCTAAAAGTAAAGCTACTAATTTGTTTCAATATAATGATTTGCGATTCAATGAGTTAGGTTAGGTTTAATTTAATTTAATGTAATTAAATTTCATTTTCATTTCATATCTATAAAAAAATCTACTGAAGACTTGGCTGTATGTATAGTTCCCTTTGCCTACCCAGAATGGGTAAAGAAAACAAAAAAAACTCTGCTTTTAATCTTTTACGGTTGGCGCGATTTCCCAAAAATGTTAGTTGAGTTTATTGTATTTTTATTATTTTATTAAATTGCTTCATTTTTTCGCAACTGTATTAAAAAGAGTTATTAAGTACACGTGCGGAACCGTCATTGCAACTTGTTCCGACAGTGAACCCTCACCTTCGGCTGCGCTAAACTTGGGAAGTTCGAAAAAAAATTATAGGCTTATTGGCAAATAAAAAAAAGGGTTTAAGTTATTTTGAAATAAAATTGTCTAATTATTTTTATTCAAAACATGTAAATTATATATTTATAATATTTTTTACTTTTATTTTCAGGTTTGTGACTCTGACTTAAATAGTAGGTATAAAGTATTAGTGCTAGCCACGGTGGAGCAAATCATGATTCATGTGTGTAGAAGCACCAGCCACTATCCCAACTTGAAAAAATCTGCTGAAAATAAAACAGTGTGTTTTTATTTTATTAACATCTACACATTTACAAAATGATATCTGAATTTTGATAGTGAATATTTATGTTTCAGGTGATTCAGTTATCCCCTATGTCAAACACAATTGACACTAGGATCAATTCCCTTCAACGGCACTACATGGAACTGCATTGTGAAGTAACAGCATTGACATTGTTTTAAGAAGTAATTACTGTTAAGCCGGGGGGCGCAAGATAACAATACATGACCTATGTTCTCAATTTGATTTAATGAATGTTATTCTATTTACCATTTCTATTAAAGTCTTAAATTACTAAAATTTCATTTATGTCCACCGAGAAATCAATACCTTTATTTTTATTGAGGTCCAAATGTGAAAACAATCTTTTAAAGAATCCACAAGCATTTCGAGGTTCACTGCGATTAGTTAGAAAGCATGGGCACTAGAAGAAGAAATCTACATAACAATGAATTTCACGTTGGTTCTATTCATTTTTTTTTCACCCCTTACAGGGTAGGCAAAGACATTACGCCATGCAGCCTCGTCATTACTTAATGATATCCTTGAGTTATCCTTGAATGGCTCTGCTTCAGAGTCCATGCACAAAAATACAGTGTCTTCAACACTTTCTACATCCTTAACTTGGTTATCAACAGTAAGATAATAGCATTTTTACTGAAGACTTCTGAATTGTGACTTCTTGAGGCAATCCAAAAATGTCCATATCTCGCATTTTATCGAATTTCCCATTCACTGCACACTTTCACGGACACTTGCCACATAATAAACTATCACTATTATTATGAGTCAAAACCCGAAATACACAGCAAAATGAAAATTATACAAAAAACATTCCCTCTTCGGATTCCCGCCAAAAAGTTTAAAGTCAAGTTTATCTCCATTTTCAGATTATTTTAGTAACTATAATTATTGTAATAAATCAAGTACAAAAATGAGAAGCAAATAAAAGTAAACGGGACATTTCGAAACGAGATATTTTGGGAAAGGGATATTTCGCTCAAATTAATAATTATTTTGAGAATCGAACGTGTAGGTAGGTATTCTGTGAAAAAAAGTATGCTTTATTCACTTACGGTCGGTGTTAGATTCATAAAAATCGGTAATAGCTTCAAAGCGTTTCGGGTGGGTCGGTGATAGAAACAATTGACTTCAACAATCCTTTGATTATTTTTTTAATGAAAACATGATATTTATAAACAAGTGAAAATATAAATATAAAATATACAATCTATATTTAAATATACAATAAAAAAATCTGGTGTGTTTGCAACCACTACCCTTAATTCTAATAATCAATTTCAAAACTTGCTTAAGGGGGTCGGTAATAGCTGCGTTTACCTTAAATCTAATAAAGGAGGAAAAATTATAAATAATTTCAGGAAATACTTACATTTCACCAGGATAATCTTTGGAACCCTTAACGTGATAGGTGGTGTGCCCATCGCCGGACCGGGTGTTTATTTTTTTAGTTTATTTTATAAAAATGAAATACCTCTGCCTACCCCCTTGGGGATAAAAGGCGTGAGTTTTTTTAAATAATTTTAAAGATTCGTCGAGCACCGCTCGGTTCCAATAGGCACCGTAACAATAGAAAATCGATTGAGTTTTATTTTATCGGCTTAAGAGGTTAAATTTATAGAAATTCTGAGTTACTTGGTTTCTAGTACTAGTACTAAATTACCTCGGCCTGAGTATATGAAAATTTTATGAAATTAATAAAAAAATTAAACCATCTGTGTACTATAAAGCACATCTTCTTTATCAAGGAGCTATCCTTTAGTTAGTGATTGTCCTTTTTTCAAAGCACAAATAATTTCCCTTTGTTATTTACAAACAGTATATGAGCAGAATCATTTTGTTTATCGCGTTTTATTAAAACAACTACTATGGGTTAATCAGCTCAGAGGTCGTATGGTTTCCGTTCCACAGTTAAATAATAGACACACGTTATGTTACAATAGCGGTTACATCAAGCGATGCATTGTGGGAAATATTTTGCATTCTCGCTTTTGTTGCTGAAGTGCAGTTTCTGTGTAACGAAAACAATGGCGAGTAAACTCAAATTCACGTGTTGGGAGATGCTGTTGGTAGGTTTTGGATATAGGTGACTTATTTATTTCTAGAACTAGCGATCTGCCCTCTCTTCGCTTCGGTTTATCAAAATATAGCTTCTGAACCTTGCAAGATATCGAAATAAAACTTACACGATAGATAAGTTTTTTTTATACATAACCAGTTACTGGATCTACCTTTAACATAACACAACAATCATTGGTGTAATGGTCAGGCCCAGTGTTCTACAGAGGTCTGGCCGGACTTTAAATTCCGTAGAGCCTCTTCGAAGGCTATTTGAAACAAACTTTAAGACAGAGAGACGAAAATTCCAAAAAAGAGGGCATTTAATATTAGGCAACGTATAAAAAGCAGACAAATCACAGACATACACTTCAAATTTATTAAGTATATTGGTATAGATAAGATTCTGAAACTTTTTTTAAATAATATAATTTACTTGTTTCATCATCAACCCGTAAGATTGTAGAGCTACGGTTCTTTCCTTACATTATGAGGAAGTTATGTTATTTATTAGTCTATGCTTCATAAAATTTTGTTTCGTAATCTTAGCCTCTTTCGAAATTAGACCTTTTTTAATTTATTAAGTTTTTAAGTGGTTGAGCTAAGTGTTCACCTTTCTCTTTACCGTCATCAGGACTTTTGTATGTATATTATTATTGTTCCTTAGTTACGAGTATTTATAAAATAATTATGTCATCGCATATTTATTGGTAACACAATGAAATACATATTATTTGAGAGACGTTTGATGTTTAATTTAATACTTTTCCTTATAAGCAGTGTTGATTTTACGACATTCTTGTAAGTTAAAGTAAAAAGCTTAAGTATTTTAAAAAAAATACCATCCAGTTTCAAATGTAGGTTATTATTATTGTGTTTTCTTGAATCTCACATAAAGAGAGTAAAGTATTTCGTTTTAATATTGTGTTTATTACGTTGCAGTCTATAAATTTTATTTGGTGTTTTACGGAAACATTAATGAAGTCTTGAGTGTTGTGTTTGCTTATGATGTTTTAATGAGGTACGTACCATTAAACGCAAATAACTATACCTACCTAGGTATTGTTTTAAAGAATGTTATGATTAAAATTTTATTTTTGAGACACTTAGCTTAGACTGAAACCTTTTTATGTATGAGACACTGCAAAAATATGAAAATGGTTATTGCATTTTGGAGTCATCTTCATTAAGCAATCTTTGTCTCCCTCTCTCACATCAGTTCACAATTTGTATTCGAACCACGGCACAGAGCGTCGACGGGGCAGACGTCAAGTTATTTGCCGGCAAAGTGTTCATCTGCCTACATAACCATCTGTCAAACCGTCCACATTTTTCCCGCCCGAACTATATACGTTACAAAGAATAACAAAGATCGTCGCCCACACAGCAATCAAGTCGACGGGAAGCTTTTATTATTCCTAATGCTTGAGTATGTAACTTGTAAGAGATTTAAAACGGGTAATTTTCATGCCTGTTATATTGCAAAGAACGGACGACACATTGTAATGAATAAAAAATATGTTGAAAGACAAGAGGTGCTGAAACTTACCTACAACTGTGAAGGACCATACAGAGCGTGGAGACCTGCAGACGTATTCACATTATGACAGTTGGTGTCACATAATATGACATTAGTTTTCGATACCAACATCAGCCCATCTCGATAGATTCGTTTCCGATGTCGATAGATTCGACTCGAATCGAACGGAAACGGTATCGAGTCTCTGTGAATACGTCTGCTGATCGAAATATTGAAGACCTTGACTGGAAATATGATAACAGAGGACTTTCATAAATTATTTGAACGGACTATACCCTATAATACGGACACCATCTCAAACTGCATACCACGGTATCACACAACAAACCTCGCAGACATTTCTTGAGCAACAGAGTGGTCAGATCATGAAATAAGCTACCAGAAGAAGTAGTCTCAGCAGTAAATGTTAATCAATTAAAAAAAACTGGACAAATAATATATCGTGTAATGAGAAAGCTTAAGTGGAGAAGAACTGGTTACAGGCGTTTATCAGTTGTAAACTGCATACTTGATTAATAATAATAATAGATATGATTGAGACACGGTTAACGCAGTTATGAAAAAGGCCTGTAGAATTCTCACACAAAGTGGACTAGTTCAATGCTAACATAGCTAACGTACTTTGTTGGGGCACGTTGTTGGTGCACTGGAATGATATAATTAGAGACTGCGTGAGTTTATAATGTGCATGGCGAGGCATAGTGCGAGAGGGGCGATGCCCTTTGGGCCAACCCTGCAACTGACCTTTACAATTACTTACAACGAGAAGGAAGCATAATAATTCTAAATTATTTCGATTATTTTTATTAATGTGAATCTATTAGGTTAAGGATGTATTTCAAAAAATTAAATCAAAATCAAAAATATTTATTTCTCTTAAAACATGTAAATGTATATGGGTGTATATGGGTTGATGCACTTTTCGCAGTACAGAATTTTTTTAACAAAGAAAACTTAGTCAGTCATGTACTTAAGCTAAACTAAAACTAATTAACCTAAGTTATTATTAGTATGTGTATGTATTTATATTTTTTACTAGTGGCCCGGGCAGACGTCGTTCTGCCACCGTATAAACCATCCCTGGACCCACTCTAACCCACACAAAAAGTTTCATCAAAATCTGTCCAGCCGTTCTGGAGTTTTAATCAGACTAACGAACATCAATTCATTTTTATTTATATAGAAGATAGAAGATATGTACCTACCTAACGTGTATTTTTTATTTATGATATTTATAACTAAACGGATCACTTATGTTAGTACCTTAATGCATTATTAAGTTTAGTGCACCGCGTATTTTCATCTGTTTATCTCAGTTACATTCATCCTAAGGTTGTCTGGAAGAAATCGCCTTAAGCGATCAGACCTCCAATTGTAGTTACTTTATAAATAATTGTGTCACTTATTGCGTATTTTTATTGGTTGTAAGTTATTTATTTATTTTGGCCGTACCTCTATGCGAAAAAAGCGATATTATGTACAATATCTGGTTTCTGCAAGTACCTATATAAAATGCTCGGTATTATTATTATGCAAGTTTAATTAATGAAAATTCAGTGTCTTGTGAATATTTATGCCTAACTGCTAAACATTTAATCGCTTGAGCATCCATTTCGTAACGATTTCAATTATTTAAAAGTTAATAAATTTGCAAATATCACAATACTTATGTGTCCGTGAGCTTTAATTGAATTGATATTTATAAGAGCTTTTCTGTTGCAATTATGTATAAAGGAAGGAATTAACTTACATCAAGTTTTATTTGTTGCCGTGACATTAAAGTGGCATAACAGTTGAAATAGTTGTATTAAAAATGAGACAATAAATAGCTCTCAAGGGCACAGGTTGGACCTTGTATATTGTAGTCCATTCTTTAAATAGTAATTAAAGATTAGTGTTTTGTGATAAAGTATTTGTTCTGTGAGAATCAGACCAACAATACAATAAGTAAAGGATGCCCATTTATTTAGATAAGGATAAAAGCGTTAACAGCTAGGTGATTAATTAAACAGTACCTGGGAGACCAAGCCTCACTCGTTCTAACATCAGTGTCGCTAACGCCATCTGCCGGTTTTATTTAAAATATATTTTATTTTGTGTAAAATTGCGTTTTTACATCAACTATGAAGTTGAACTTAAAATTTCATTGCAATCCTTAGAGCTGTTTCCGAGATAACCGAAATATAAATAAATACATACAGGAATTGCTCCTTTAAAGTAACGACAAATCGCGTTTGATAAACTCATGTAGACTGACTAGCAATCTTAAGTAACCGAGTTTATTTTGATCTAGCCGCCGAGAGCTCTCGTTCTTTATAAATAAACACCACCGCTTGCAATATGTTACCGCGTCTTGTGGCGACGTTCGTTTGTTTATTCGATTTGTGTCCATTGTTGTGCGCTCGCGCAGGGCATCTTGCTGAAGGCGTGCCGGTCGCGCCCTCCCACTCATCGACACTCACTACCCGAAACCTACCTAGTACTGACTGATCATGGTAAATTATGTACATATTAAGACTGACTTTTTACCCGACTGCTTCGGAAGGAGGGTAATATTTTTCAGGATGTGTTTATGTACGTATTTGATGTGCTAGGTGTCGCCATCTTTAGGAGTGTCATAGGCTATAATTTCTATCTGACTGTACCATATGGCATAATGTTTTAGCGCCTTTTACACGCATTCCGGGTTTACCGGCTAACAGTATTAGATACTCTAATAAACATTAAAGGCGTTATCTGTGGCTTGGTAAAGTATGTTCGTGCCTACATACTTTTATAGTGTAGGTTAGGATGTTATTGTAAATACATCGCTAAAAGCTACAAAATACACTACACGTTACATTATATTCTGAAGTACAAATGAGTGCATGCAGTAAATCCTCGTAGCCGTGCTTAGAACATTCGCAATAAATACACATTCTAAACATCCTGTATACAATACACGATAAGTCTTGCGATGAGGAATCTCCGCCGGCAACTGTATCCATCCGTCCATTGAACAGTTGTGTAATCTTATAAGGCGAATAGTCGCCGAACAAGTATTACTAGTTCTTAGGCATGACGATTTGTAAACAGAAGGTCTACCACCATCTTTAAAAAAACTTGCATACTTCAGGACTGAACGTTTTGTTTCACGCTGAAAACAACATTCTCGATGTAAACGAATAAATGTTTCATTAGTGTCATATAGCTCTATAACTTTCGCACCCTGTTCCGAAAACAGTTTTCAATATTCTTGGCAAGTTATGGATTTCACACAAGACAAAATGTTAAAAAAAGTTACTTTATAAAAACATAATGACTTGACGGGCCTGTTGGCTCAGTCGGTAGTGACCCTGCCTTCTGAGTCGGAGGTGGCGGGTTCGATCCCCGCTCGGGGCCAACATTTGTGTGCATGAACATGTCTGTTGGCTTCGTGTCTGGTCGTTTAATATTTATTTAAGTATGTTTATCAGTGGTTTAGTACCCATAGCACAGGCTCTGCCTAGTTTGGAACTAAATAACCGTGTGTGAATTGTGTCCCACAATTTATTATTATTATTATAATGGTACGAAGGAACCAACACCAAAACAATACTTTCCAAACCGGTTTTAAAAGATAGTGTTAGATGTAGATTGTAGATATTATCCCTCATTTCAATTGCCTAGGAGTATTGCATTCAACTACAATGTCGAGCATAGCGCAAAGATAGTAAACATAAATTACGAGATTTCATAAACTAGTCAAGATAGCTCGTTGAAGTGAAGGTGCCATCGAAGTGTATTTAACTGCACATTATAATAATTAGTATAAAACTTCTTTAGTCTAGATTTTTTCAAATTAAAAATTCATTTATTTCACTAGGTATACAAAATACACTTTGAAATGTCAATAACAAGGCACACTGAACTCGTCCATGAAGATTGGCTAAATGTAAACAGCAGCCTATCTCCTGTTTACATTTAGCCATGGACGAGTTTAGTGTCCCTTGTCTCTATCTATCTTGACTATTTCAAGAAATATAATTTATGCACGAGTACGTGACTACTTTTTACTTTTTAGTGTCGTTTTGAAGATACGTCTCAAGATATTCCTTTGAACCGTTGTCTAAGACCTTAAATTTTAGAGCGTTCAAAAAAAAAGGTTTAGCGGTTAAAATATACGTATGTTTATGAACGCAAGTAGTTAGCAACGCAACGTCTGAAAGATTTACACCTTGCTATAACAGTCGTAGAGTTTAATTTAAAGCATGTCAATCTGTATGCGTGTACAATTACTTTAGATGACTTGTCTTCTCTTCGTATTAACATTTGGTATCAATGGCAGTAATCATTTGTGGGTGGTCTAGATGAAAGTGAAAATTTTACTATTTTTTTTAAACAAAATGTTATAAGCCTAAACTGCTGTTTTACTGACGTGATGTCATCAAAATGCTTCGCCGGCATCATTAGTAGTATCACAGATTTCTGAGTAGGTAGGTAGGTATATGAAAAAGTATGTCATCAATAATAAGGAAGTGGTTGGAAGTATGTCCATACATATTTACATATTTATCAGCAGCTCGACGGTGAAGGAAAATATCGTGAGGAAAACCGGCGGCTTCAGAAGTCGGTTCCTAGGCATGTGTAACAGGCGCCCCGGTTCGACAAAGCACTCATCCGTCACGTTATGGGTCATGTGAATAATGGATACATCAGAAATGGTATACAGCCATATATCCTTTGGGTATAGCCTGTGAATGTAGTTATTTTGTATTTGTATTTTTGTATTGTATTTTTTGTATCCTCCGTTTTGATTTGGATTGATCAATGATTATTACATTCATAAATTTATTTACGAGATACCTCTTACTTACTACGCTCCGTTGCGTTGGAATGTTCTGGCATTAGAGGGTAATATCAGATATTAAGTTCTTTGCCGTCGTTGTTTAGCTTCCAGCATAAGTTGGTTTTTAGCAGGATTGCATTCAGAACCTACTGTTATATAAACTAAACAGACTAAATACGGACTCAGGACAATGCCATACAAAGAGATTAAAATATTTAATAAGGCATAGAGGGGACAAAGCGAGGAAAATTTGAAGTCAAAAGTTATTCCAAGTGGAATAAGTCTAGTACAATTTCGTCCGAATGACAGCTCGCGTTCATACTAACTGACATGACAAGGACATGACGCTTAGGCTTCAAAGTTTTGTATGAAAATATTCCCAATGCCCCCTCTATGCCCTATTATATTTAAATCTCTTTGATGCCATATGATGCTTATGATACAGGTAATTTCAGTAAGAAATTGGGTACATGAGTTCATTGTAAAAGAAAACTATGATATAATGTATCTTGCGTTTCGCCGTGTAAGCTACAGTACAATCATGTTTGCTTTCAAAAACTTATAAAACGATAAACCTAGTGAATCTTCAATAGTTATGATATGTCATGGAGAAACTTTCCATCGCTGTGTCACGGTACGATATAATTTTTACCTTTTCCCTACATTCGGCTCTGAGTAAGATGGGGAGCGCAATACGTGTGCGTGACTCACTCTAGAGGAGTAATTTATACAGCTGCAGGCAATATCCAATCCAATACACGACTCTGAGTAAAAGGTGCCCTTATTTAAATTTATTCCGTTATACAGTAGTAATTATTTTTATTATTATAAACTTATAATCAAAATGAGCATTAAGCTTCCGATTGTTTTGATTTTAATTCCCTGTGCGAATATTCTCCATGCCCAAGCTCAGGTTCAAGTTTTCTCTGTCATTACTAAATAAAAAATAAGAAAAACTGTGTAATATAGTAAATGTGAAATAAAATAAAAATACGTATTATCAGTATGCAGATCAGGAGACATTGAAATATTTTTTTGCCTTTATCTCGTCTGTCCTTTTTTTTGAAGAACAATTATCTCTTGACCCGTGTATGCTGTTTCTAATTTTAACTATGCACTGGGTATTAGCTTAGCAGGAAAATAAATATCTAGAATTTAATGAATCACAAAATTCACTGTAAATACGAGTAGTTCGTATTGTTTTCATTTGAATTTATTTATTTCGTTACTTACAAATGGCTCTCAAAGATTGTGAAATTATTTTGTACTACATCAATTTCACATGAATACATCACGTAGGCGTAAGTGCTTTCTATGCTATGCAATACTCTCGTACCTCGCCTGCCTTCAAAGCGCGCTTCGTAGGCCACGATAGATTTTATCATCTAAAAAGTAGTTATTTGTAGGCGTATTGATTTTATTTCAGAGTCATGAAATAAAATTATCTATGTTTATTTCTTCAAAAAAATACTTTCCGAAGAAATTTTCTTGACTTATATTCACATGACCAATTTTGGTAGAGGTTTCCTGTCGCGTATTCCGTCACTGTAGGGTTATAGAATTATCCTACTAATATTATAAACGCGAAAGTTTGTTTGGATGTATGGATGTCTGGATGGATGTTTGTTCCTCTTTCACGCAAAAACTACCGAACGGATTTTGATGAAACTTTACAGTTAAATAGCTTATACATCAGAATAACACATAGGCTATATTTTATCTCCGTATTCCCACGGGAACGGGAACTACGCGGGTGAAACCGCGGGGGCTGCTAGTAGTAGATATATGAGTAAGCTCTTGAAAAAGTCGTTGGCTCTGATCAGGATTCAAATCAGAGTCTCATGTCCGAGAGGCGGTTTCACCAATAAGCCATCAAAGCTCTTCAATGCAGTTGAGTACTAGAGCCATTTCACTGAAACTTTTATTTCAAGGATCATCTACACAAATTCTGATACAGTGATTGTACCTTCCTGCCAAAAATTACTTAATCTAAACAATACGATTGTGGTGTACGAGTAATAAGCGTATTTATGGCTACCCTCGAGTAGTATATTTTATTCAATAAATTTCATATGTAATAAAATCCCCTTATAGTAAGTTTATTGTTCCTAAGTACCCATGGTCATGTATTGTGAGTCAGTCTCTGTTTAATAGTTTAAATGGAACGCATTAATCCACGACCGGGCGACGCTTTGGAAGATTTTTATTAGCTGAACAAGTGTTCAATTACTGTCGTTGTACTTTCTTGCCTCTGAATTTAGAAATTCTATTATTATATTTCGTGTTAACTTTTTCTTGTTGAAATTGTTTATTTTCTCACTCTTATTTTTTATTAGTCCTCCAGATTGTTTATAATTTTTAGACATACTTACTTACGTAATTGATCTATCACAGATTTTGAGACCATTTGTCAAATAATACTTGATAATGATAATAAAAAATAAGAAAAGCTCAACATGTGAGATTTCGTTTGAAAGTCTAAAATATATTGATCTGCCAGTTGACCTTCGGTAGTTACGTAATCCAATTTATATATTACACGGGACATAATTTAATACCTTTCACTTCTTTAAAGTACCAACCTTTAACCATAGCGTCACGACGAGGACTGATCAAAAGATATTATTTATTGATTTAGGTATTAGCCTGGATTTGTCGTACAATTTATAAAGATTACTATACATTGGATGATACTTAAATATCTGAGATGTTACTGAATTCTATGATGACTACTAAGATTTTATCAGGAATTGACAGATGTAGCGACACTACATAGAACGCGCCAATAGACGGCCGAGTTCTAAACCGCGCTATCGAAGTTTGTACAAATATAAATACAACTGTTCAACATCAACCGTTACACCGCGGTCCACAGGCACGATCACCTCGCCTGGCGGAAGATCTTCCATGCAGATGCAGGTGCTGATGCAAGAGCATTCCTCGGAGCATTACCTTCGCTCTTCCATACAGCTTTTATAAAGTCTGTATTTTCTCTTCAAGTAGATACTATATACAGAGAAAAACTGTTCCAACTATTCAAACAATCTCCTGATTCGCATTGTGTTCTCATGAGGAAAAGTATATGAGAATCCCATAGTCCACGGATGCTGCTGCTAGATGATGACGATTTAAATAGCTTTTATTATTTTAAAGTATTACTTAGGGATTGGACAAAGTCCAGGAGAATAACTCGTCACGGAGGATTTTACATGCGAAAGTGACTTTGTTTGCTTTCATGCCTAAACCACTGAACTCATACACTATCCAGGATATTTTATCCCCGTATTACCACGGGAACGGGAACTAAGAGGGTGAAACCAGGGCGCTGCTTCTGTAATATATAATGACCTTAACTAAATGTTTCTTAATTATTGTCCACAGATGGAGCCCCCAGCGCAACCAGCGGCGCCACTCTGGGGATTCCACCTTCCTGGGAGCCATTCTATTGTGTGCTCCAACAAGATCGCCGCACACTTACTGCCTACACCAGTGAAGAACTCGCTGTAAGTATAGCTACCGCTACCGGACTCTCTTTTCAGACTAACTTTTGAGATGGGAATTATGCAATGACATTTTATAGGTAGGTATACAGTAGACACGGTATACTCTTACATACTGCACCAAATATTTGGCAAAAATCTCACATTTTGTCAGGTATGAGCGACAATATTGGCACGGTCGGTTTTTTTATTTTACTTTATTCAATTAAAAATACCTACACGAAATGAAATATTTCAAACCAATAATCGATGATATTGGATAGAGCAATATTTTAGGACTAGATACTTGACCGGGGCGATGCTCGCGCTTAGCCTATCTTTTTCCAGTTCCCGTGGTTTTTTTTCCGCTTATAGCCACCAATACCTAAGTGCAAAAAGAAAACCACAATAGCTGAACAACGCTCACCGGAATTTTATATACCGAATATTTTACTGCATATGATTCCACAACACGCATAATTTATATTCACTCGGCACAGCATAAAACTACTTTTCATGCGAAATTGTTTGTGAACCTGTAATCACACCGATGAAAACCGGACGCGTAATTACAAATTTAATATCAATAGAGCGTGACGACCGACAATTTTAATGTATTTTTGTGGAGCGATTCACGTAATCCCGGTATACATCAGTAGCGTATGAATTCTTTAGTTCCACTTGATTTATCGATCCATTCATGAGTTACTGAGAACTGAGCACAAAGGAACAGATTAGTGCGACTCTCGCCTCTCTTCTTTTTAAGTAGTAAGTTCGAAATTTTTATTGTCGTCAAATTGGAAACTTTCATTTGATTTAGTTGTTCCGCTTTCATGCTTCTGCCTATCTTTTTCTGTAATCTCTGTAATACCTGTTTTATTTTGAGACAGTAACTCGTTAGCAGCAGTTAACTATCACAACAATATAAAGTTACGCAGTATTTCTTCGCGAGTCAAATGGTTTGTTTGATGTGAAGCTCTCGCGTTTGAGACCAAGATTGTGTAGCATAAGGAACTAATTTTGGACCATTATCTTCATAATATATATAGACAGGGTTGCCAATCACAAAGATCATGAAACCGGTATTTGTGATTGTCTTTTTAAATACTTATCACGAATGCGGTTTTCGTTGGTCAACGCCTTGAAACATTAACACCCACATGCGAACATTGTCTAGAAAATATAGGATTTAGGTACGTTGTAAATCTCAGAGCCACCTATGTATTTACTTATGTCTACTTGGTCTTTTAAGCTCAAAATTACTTAATATCAAAGTAAAATTAAAGTTTTGGTGTAGTACTAGTGTGAAAATTAAAACGAAAATTAGGCAACCCTGAGTGAAAGTGATTGAGTGTGGATCGGAGAGTGCGCGCGAGATCTCATACGAGAGCATTGCACAGCGTTTTGGAATGATTATGTTTAACATAATTATGGAATCACATGTTACGTCAATATTCCATGGTATGCGCGCTTATGTGCTGTTGTACAAAGTGCGTAAACCCTCTGAATAATGTATGTGAATTTATTAACATAATTCGAGGTAGGTACATACTTAAGAAGAGTTCATGCGTGATTCAAAAAGAAAAAGTGTAATATCATAGAGGAGTTTTTGATCACGCAAGGCTAATTTGGATGTGTTAAGAACAAACGCGCTTTTTGTTGCATCCTTCCCACAAGCGCACGCGATGCGTGGGCGCACCGTACGCGTTCTAAATCAAAATTAAGCTCTCGGCGCTCGCGATGGCTTTTTCGCCTCGAAGATTAAGATGAATGAACTCCGTTTTAGTGCTACATTGGTTTTACACCACATTTTATGGTCTAATAATACTGACGATTCACTGACATTAGCGTTTAGTTAGGTAGCGAAATTACCTAAAGTAAGAAATTATAAAGAATGATAGATAATAAGAGGATATTTAGGTCACCTGTACCCTGTACTATAAGTATATAGAAAAAATACTCTTTTCACTCGAGTGCTCAGCGGCGTTGACCCCGCGGACCCTGTTTACATATTCGTTCGCCTGTGGATTTCCAAAAATCTTTTCTTAGTGCTCATTTACGTCATTTACTTCTAGATCGATCAGTCAGTCAGACAGTTTTTAGTTTCTCCTTTATATAGGTACCTATAGATAGAAGAAGATATAATAGGATTGCGTTTACAACTTACGTTTTTTAAATACTTCTCTCGCCTAAGGTGGATACATCTTTTTACATGTATATAATTTAGATCTAAATCATATTGTACAAGTTGGTGGAAAAAGTGTTTTATTATTATAATTATAGTGATTACATTAATAATATGTAAGAAGTTGTATCTTCTACATATCCCAGGTGCAGTTGCTAAAGTTGAACGCACTCTGAAGTGGTGTCAGTGAAAATGCTCATACATCCTAATTCCTACAATGACAGGCAGCAAGGCAGGATGTCTTTGAACAATGAGAGCGGAAATGCGAAGTGACTAGGTTCCGCTTCTCACAAAGATGAGCGATGACTCCAATTACGTACCTGGTTCAATGGGTCGCTGCAATTTTTTGATGCAATTGTCTTGTTGCTTTGTCATACGTAACCTACGCACTGTTGTAGGTTTAACGTATAATCTTCTATTGTTTTATGGTTTGCAGTAATTTCCTAAGTATTTTTGTGATATCGAGAATTGACATATTTTTGAATAAGAGTGCCTCATTCATGTACACACACCGGCACAATTAGCGGAACAGAAAAAAAAGGGAGTATTTACGCATTTTTGCGTGTTACTGGCCGGCTAAACAAGCTTTTTTTAAATTTGGGTTTTAATTTAAAAATGGAATACTAAGCGACTGCCCTTTTTTTCATTCTTTTGTTTTAATTTTCATTGATTCATTTTTTCCACCGCTTGTCCGTTTTTAGAAGGTTCGTGAATTCCATTTGAAAAGCTTTGAATTGCAGTTTTTGAGGCTTTTGAGTTTTTTCGCATATTGATAATTTACGAGCATCTAATTATGCCTGATTTAACGCCATCAGAAATCATTAGGGCAGATCAAATGAGGAGAAATGGTCAAACCTACAGATCGATTGCCAGAAGCCTTCGTCGATCGTTATCAACGATTTATCGTAGCATCCAACGATACAGATTGACGAATGCTCTAGTGAGAAGGAGAGGACAAGGCCGGAAAAGGTGTACTTCAAGGAGGGATGACCGTTTTCTCCAACTTCAAGTCCGACGGAACACGAGACTAACGGCGGTGCAGGCTCGAAATTTACTGGAAGAGGTACGAGCAGTAAGGATGAGTGAGCGGACAGTTCGTAGAAGATTCGAAGAAGTGGGTATAGGCTCGTATGTGCCCGCCAAAGCCCCAAAACTTGAGAGACATCATCGCACAAACCGTCTACACTTTGGTCGTGAACATCGTGATTGGGACTTCGACGACTGGGGACAGGTTCTTTTTACTGATGAATGCAGAGTTATGTTAAATCAAATTGATGGAAGGCAGCGAGTATGGAGACGCAAAGGAGAACGGTATATCCAGTCTAATTTTGAAAATACAGTTGCATATGGCGGCGGTTCAATTATGGTCTGGGGAGGAATATGTTTAGGAGCTCGTACGGAGTTAGTAGTGGTCGATAGCGGGAATCTGAATGCTGATCGGTATATCAGGGAGATTTTAGAAGAACATGTTGTGCCATTTGCCCCCTTTATTGGTAACAACTTCATTCTAATGCAGGATAATGCTCGGGCTCACAGTGCTCGCACAGTACAGACATACCTAAACCATGTTGGTATAACGGTGATGGAGTGGCCAGCACGGTCCCCCGATATGAACCCTATAGAACACGTCTGGGACTTGCTAAAGAGGAGTGTAAAGTCAAGAATGCCCCCTCCCAATAATCTCAACGAGTTGCGAAACGCATTACTTGAAGAATGGCAGAGGTTGCCCCAAGAAACCATTGATAACATCATCCGCAGCATGCCCAGACGGATGGAAACCCTCATCAGAGCACGAGGAGGAAACACTCGATATTGAACAGTCATTGAAATTGTTGTTAAACTTTGGAAAATCTTGAATTTTCTGCTGTTTCTCTTTAATTAAAAATCGAAGAAAAATGCATTTTGTTTAATTTAATTTTTATTTTTATAAAATTTTAAGTATGGTGTTACAAATGAATGTCAAAACATGTTAATTTAATTGTTGTTTCATTTTAAATAATATATTGTTTAAAAATTACATTCATTGTTCTAAATTCCCTCTTTTTTCTCCTTTTTTTTTCTGTTCCGCTAATTGTGCCGGTGTGTGTATTAGGCGAATTGCTTGTTATGAATATGATGCGTATTGAAACGACTTTTGGTAGTGCCAAATATATTTTAACACATGTAATTACTACCGCCCTTTCGAAGCTGTATCTACGAATACTGGCAGAAACGAAGCGTATATGTTCCTCTCGCGACTCTCTTAGAACTTCATGCTACTATTTATGCCCAAAGATAAATTATTTCTATGCTAACGTTTTGAAACCAGTTCCTTTGTCTAAAATAGCAGGACAAGGTCACCCTGTACAGTGGGACTAGGTCATAAGAAATAAAAGCGTAATCATCCCTTCCTTACTTCTTTGGGTGAATTGCCTACTCGGGATTTAGTCTGTATAACTTTTGTATTGTCAATATATTATGATTAATTAAATTTTGTATTGTTACACGCGACCGGGTAGTCTTTTCCGGGCTTCTATGTGGAATACAAGGTAAGGCGTTTGTGTGGTATTGTTAATTTGTGTGATATATTTAAATTGTTGTTTAATGTTGCTTGATCATTGTTGATGATTGATCCCTCCTTATCATTAATTGTTACATAATACACATTCATTACGATGTATTTATTGGTTGAGTACAATTTAATTTCCAATACATTAAAGCTAAGCCATATTTATTTACGCTTTGAAACACAGTTACTATTATTCATTATTCTGTGCTTTAGACATTATATTCTGCGTTCACCTGTCATATTCTTAACTTATTATTTGATTTCATTATTTTAGTAAATACTAGCGACCCGCCCCGGCTTTGCACGGGTGCAATGCTGATACTAAAACCTTGCTCTTAAATCACTCTATCTATTAACAAAAACCGCATCAAAATCCGTTGCGTAGTTTTAAAGATTTAAGCATACAAAGGGACATAGGGATATAGGGACGGAAACAGCGACTTTGTTTTATACTATGTAGTGATAAATTTTGCTAGCATCTGGAATAATCTAATCGGTATCGTAATTTATCAATAACTAAACTAGAGAACCGCCCGCTTCGGTTCGCTTTTTCAAAATAAAATATGTATAGCCTTTAACTCTTTATGAGTAAGTATAGATTTGCAATAGAAAATGTTGAAATTTAAGGACGCTCTTTTGTTTTAAACTTAGCAGGCAGGAGTATGTTGCTGTTATGGGAAGCGCGTCTGCCTCTCATTTAAATGAAAACACATTGGATTAGTGATGTCATGCTGTATTAAAGGCCATGTGTTCGGCGGACCATGGCGAACTTCGCCGGCTAAGCGGTCACTGATGTAGTACCCTAAACCTAAAAACGGATTTCAATATTTAAAACAATATTTTTTGCAATTTGCCAAAAGAAGTCCGATACCTACCTAATTTGTGTAAAGCACCTATACCAGTGATTGGCTCAGCACCTGTCTATTTTAGGGTTCTTAAGAAAACTGGGTAAAAGTAGGTGCTTTTAGAAATTAGCAGCTATGAGAGTAATTTTATATAAATAAAATTACTTTCTTATTCGTCGAATCGATTTGACTGGATCTTCGTGATGGCGAGGTGTAAATCTTAGCGTCTTTTGTTAATATTGTGTGTTTATTTACTGCAATATTCGTCTGTTTCTCAATGAAATCTCGTGTTGTTTACATAAGAAAAACTTAATGATTTTAAGAAAGCGACAGCTATTATTAACAATTCAATATGCTTAAAATATGCAGTAACTCAAACATTAAATCCAGTTGGTATTTCACCTGGCGTACTCGTTTAAATTTTACGGGCTTTATCGAGATACGATCGCTCCAAAATAATAACACAGAACGCGTATTACATGACAGGTTTACGAATGAAATATTATGTTAATTGTTTCTTATAATTGGGTATAACCAAGCAGCAAACCATTTCAATGTTTTTTTAAACTTTATCAATTTATCACTAATGTCGTACGTATATATGTAACAGCTTGCCTGACTAGTTAGGGAGATACAGCACTTCTGGGTCCCCACCATCCATGCTATGGATGGATAGCCACCATCAGATCTCATCCAAATAATACTATGATGTCGTAAAGATCTGCTAAAAAGGTTGATGAAAAAAAAAGTTGTCTATTGTTTATTCACGCAGTCGACGTTTGAAGACATTTAATTTTCATGATTGGAAGTTTCGGAACATGAGCTTACGTTAAATAAATGGCATGCAAATGGACCGCCGTGTTTTTGTTAAAATAAACGCCGGGTCATGACTTAAAGAACTAAAATAGGAAAAAAATATTTAGAAACTTCAAATCTTGAAATTGTTTTAAAATCAAGCATTGTTTGATTCTGACATTTACATACCGAATTGTTTTTTTCTATTTCAAGGCTATAGCTCCCTATATTTTATTCAGTGTTGAAAAAGATTAAAAAAGTGGTCTTGATACAATTGGTAATAAAGCAAACCGGACTTGCGAGTCGTGGCCGCAGGTCGAGTATAGTCATGTCGCTTGAATATCGCGAAACTGTCGCTCTGAAATAGTGCGCCGACAGTATGGACTATTTGTGTGTTTTAAACACAAGGACAAGAATAATCAAAGTCTATTTTCACGATGAAAATAATTAATAAACTAGCGACCCGCCCTCGTTTCGTCTCAGTTTAGTCATAATTTTAGATTCTTAAATTTTTTAAATCGGTTTAGTAGAACCAAAGATTATCCCCAACAGACAAACAATCACATATTTTTAATTCTTTATAATATTAGTATACGTTTCTCGCCGCATTTGTTAAAATAAGTCTAGTAGCTTTTTATGGTAATAACTAGTTTCTCCATTTAAGCGCATAATCATTGTCGGAGAAAAATGTAATACTGGGCCAAAATGGCAGTTCAACTATCCCAAAATTTGCCAGTCTTTATAAAACATACCTAATATTGGTTAATATGAAGAAGATACTCTTACAGTTTCCCGTTTCTAATCCTATGTTAGTAAACACTCGTCTAACTAAACTAAACATGACATCCGATCTCATAATGCATGTTCCTAAACTGTGCATTACATGCTGTGCAATCCGTATCCTCCTTTGCGTATCATAATCCAGCAGCTAAGATCTACTAGGCATTTACTTGCTAGTACTTAAGTCATGGTTTTTAAAATGTCCACTAGTGGTTCTACTTCCAAATCGGTGTTATGGTTTTACGATTGTACTTTAAATAAAATAAAAAAATAAATATGTAAATTTTTGTAATAGGTTATATTGTGTAATATATTATTATGAAGAGCGAGACAGATAATTACGTAAAGCCTCTTAGTAAAGTAATTTTGGTATAAGCTGAGTGCATTAAGTTCAAAAATACGTAATAGGTACCTAGTGACGAAATAATAATGATTTACTACCTTATGTACTATAAAATATTTTAATACTATCAGAGCCCCGCAATTTCACCCGCGTAGTTCCCGTTCCTGTGGGAATACGGGGATAAAATATTGCCTATGTGTTATTCTTATGTATAAGCTATAAAGTTTCATCAAAATCCGTTCAGTAGTTACAAAACAAAAATCCATTCATACATCCATAGATCCATCCATACAAACTTTATAATGTTAGTAGGATATATAGTAGGATGAGCATTAGAAGACTATTCGAATTTCTTTGGTTTAACTACAAAGCTTTGTACGAGACACATCCGTTATATTAATTTACAGATGTCACTTGTTACAATTAAGCCTGGCGACAAACATTAAACAACTCGTCATCCTTGTTGCCTCTTGGAGCCTATAAGGCACTGACCTAATTTTCTACTGTTAAAAGTAAATTGAGTCTTACTACGTTTCTTTAAAGTTCAATAAATAATAATAAAAATCTTTAGACAATCAAGTACTTACTTAGGTACATAGGACATTTCAAATCCCTCATTAGCAGTATGAACCAAATAATATAACGGACACGTTTCAAATTCCATTAGGAGTTTCTAACAACCATTCGGTTTATTAGTATAGAAATCGAGCCCTTGCTTCTTATTACCTGTCCATATGTGGGTACATTTAATCTAAGGGAGCGGAGGCTAGAGCTGATGCGCTTTTATTTCACTGGGCTTTCTCCGCCCTATTTTTAGGTATCAATTACCAGGTGGGCTTGTTTTGTTTGTATCTTAATTCATTTCTACGTGGTGGTCTATAAATGAAGAAATTATGTGTCCACCTTATAAACATTTGGCTATTACGGTAGTAGATGTTTGGGACCGTCATACACAAAGTTAATTAAAAATTCGATCAAGCTTTCAAATCCGTTATCAATTTTATCATTATGATGTTGGTTTACGACCAAAATTACATTCATCCGATTGCGATGAAGCTTCTGAGAGTTTTTGTCGGCACGTCACGCAAACTTCTCAGAATGAAAAATAATCGGGAAAATGCTGAAACCAAGCGCGCTTTATTTTACTAGATGTGCCCATCTAGTAAAATATACCTATGCTTTCTAAACTAGAGCACCTAATGTTTCTGTTATGGTTTCTCTGGGTTTCTGTTAAGAGTATATACATTAAACATGTGTTTTATGTGCTCCATATAGTCTGAGCCTTTTGTCTGAACCGACTCATAACGAGGAAGCATCTTGCAATTAGGTCACATTCGTTTAACTCGCTGTTTGAAGTCATCGTGTTGCATGCATGCTGTTTATTAAGCGTGTACCAGCTTTAGCCTTACGAAACTTCACGGAATTGATGCTGCTAAATCTATGGTTGCTTTACTACGTAATACATCAGTTTAGGAAGACGTACGATCGAAAGCTCAGGAAATGATTAGCTTGGCTATGCTACGGAATGAATAATGATTATTTGGTTTTATACTAAATCATTTATTTATAAATATCAGACGATCAGATGTTTTGAGTATAATTTAGTGGAGGTGACTTAGTGAAATGACAATGGAGTTTCTCGCGCGGATTCCGTTTCTTCTTATTCCCGTGGAGATTTCGAAAAACCTACCTACATCGATATTAAAAATACCCACCAACAATAAAAGTCCCCCTTTCTGCTTCCTACGTCCAGCGGAGGCTGAGCGTTGATAGATCAGTCAGAATAAAAAAGTTTGTAGTATTATCATATGAGATGAGACACAAGGACTTTAGAATGTATAGTGGCATAACGTGTGGTGTCAGGTGCCACTCATGCAATTGAGCGTCACGGTCCAACTATTCCTGCCGTTCACATGCATTCTGCATGACAACATTCTTTGCATCTTAGTTAATGTGTGACTGCAGTCTCTACAACCTACTACTTTGAACTAACTAACTGCATTGTCCGCACTTTACCTTCACATTTTTATGATTAATAATAATCATTTATTAACATTAAACAATAATGGCCTTTGTTTGACCATTCTGACGGGATCTTACATATTTTGGCTGGACTGTATATTATTTTGGTTCTGAAATAAAAGCCATTAAGTCACTGATCACATCATATTAATCGACGCACAGTTATAAAGTATTTGGTACAGGGCTCCTAATAGTAGTAGTAGCAGCTTAATGGACAGATGCAGTACCAATGAACGAACCATATCATACACACAACAATTCCATTTTTTAAACTAAAACTAATATTGACTTTAGCACGTAAAATGATAAAGCTAAGTTTCGTGAATGTAGATGTAGTTTTCAATACAATGAATTCTTTTTTGAAAGAGATCATAATTATGCAATGTTAGTTATCCAAAAACATCTTGAGTGCTGTTCAGCCTAAGAAACATTGAGTATTGAAAGGTCCCGTATAAGGCCTTGACGTGATCCGGTACTTAGGAGCAATGAGCGCGTTCCCACGGAAACCGGACTATCGCTTACACATTACACATACCTCGATCAATTTTTTGTTATAGAATATTAGATGAACTAGGTCATTAACAACTTGATAGTTTAATGATTGATTCTTAATAATGGGTTTCTTTTTGACGCCAATAACATTCCTTGCTGTTATTATATTAAATTTGTCTTTACCAACAAATCTAATCAAAATGTTTTTATTTAATTTAGCGGCTTCATAAGTCCACTTGTTGAAAGTCATTTTAACTCCACCGCGTGTGTTATAGTTGAGGAGGAGAAGCTGGGCAAGAAACGCTTCAACATTCTACTTCACTATCACTACATAGTATAAAACAAAGTCGCTTTCTCAGTCCCTATATCCCTATGTCCCTTTGTATGCTAAAATCTTTAAAACTACGCAACGGATTTTGATGCGGTTTTTTTAATAGATAGAGTGATTCAAGAGGAAGGTTTTAGTATAAGCATTGCACCCGTGCGAAGTCGGGACGGGTCGCTAGTTTAATTATAAATACATACTTAAATCAATACAATATAAACTACATGGTGCAGTCAAGAGCACATGAAGCTTTACAATTGTAGTGCGAGTCAGACCTCGAAGGCGATTGTAATAAGAACGTTACAAAGTCCAATGTGTCAAGCTCTACGTGCTCTTGACTGTGCAAGTTACTTACAGTGCAGTGCTGTGCTGGATCTTGTACCTATTGGAATCAACATTGTGCGTTTTGATTTGATGCGTTTTAGGTAAATCTATGTACGACAGTCCTTATCATCTTACCATTATCATCTTACGTACTTATAAAATGTAACTATGCGCTGGTTGATCAGTTTCTCGTAACTATTTGTAAACAATGAATGAAGGTGCATTTATTACATGCTTCGGCGGTTGCATCTGTCGAGCGCCACGTGAGAGGGTCGTTCATCGCATGAGCGTGTCGTGTTACGAGACGCAATGATTATGATTACAGTCATCTTTAATAGCTTATTTCAATTTCATAACATTAAGTTAGAAGATTGTTTGTATTAGTACTCAGAAGGTTCTGCACGTTATCATTTATTTATCATACTTTCTTGACATAGGCACCTGTGTTGATTTTGAGTATTTTAAAGAGTTTACAGTTATCTCTGTCAGAGATTCAGCCTAGTTAGTTAACGAGTAGGGAAATGCAGTCAGTCTAGATACTACACATAGTTCCTCTTTGGACGATGATATTTCTTATCTTTAAATGTATAGATATTAAAAACACAGGTATTCGTACTTATAAGCAATTTACGTAATTTCTCATAATAATACATAGCGACGTGTTTTATTTATTTAACAATAATAACAACATTTACAAAAATCTTATCAGGCTACCAACAACAACGTGGAGTACTCTTCCCGGAGTCTCCCGAGGGTGCGGATAGATGGCGGGGGACCGGCGGGGAACGCGGGGGTGAGACTTCGGTGTTGGGCAGCGCCGCCGTCCATCACCGAAGAGGAGGCTGAGGACGAGGTCGACGAAGACGCTGTTTCTTTGCGAGCCATGCCTGTAAACGGTGAGTTTTATCTAATATCAGTGATTATAGCCATCAAAATCTTTTTTAATCTATGATCGCTAAAATTACTGATATTAAAAAAAATCTATGTTTTTTAAAATAATAATCTAAACATTGAATCGCGCCATCTTGTGAGCAGTAGATGTTACTAATGATTATAGCGACATCTATTGTAAAGTGAATTAACTGCTATACTCTATCTACTCTGCACTAGGTGGCGCTTGTATAACAAAATGTCATTGTTCGAGGGTAGATGGCGCTAGATGATTGGAATAATAGTTTGGTAGGAGTGTATAATTGCAATTTCCGAGTAATAAATTAATATGATCAAATATTGTAAAGGAAGCTCTGTGATGCTTACGGACAGACAAAGGCAATAGGTAAAATCGTATTGTGGGTACATTTAAATAAATAAATAATTTATTGATAGACTTTTACAAAATGAAGTTACTAAGCTCTAAGCTACCTAGTATGTACTCGACTCAGTTTAATGTTATATTAAATTTTAAAAATATTTCTGTCTTAATCAAAATTGAAAAATTTTACGTCAATTAAGCGTTGGTTGTCTTGAGAAGGAATGACGTGTTGTCATTAGCTGTGACGTGACGCAGGAGTCCGTTACCGAACCGTGACAACAGCGCTGTTTCAGGCAGAAGTAGTATGGCTTTATTGTTTATTTGCAGGGGGGGGGGGGGGTGTTGGGGTCCAAATAAACAATAAAGCCATGCTGCAGCCTGCAGCCATGAAATCTAACATGGTCACGTTGTAATTGTGAATTGATTCTTTTTTATGTAAAAAATAATTTGAAATGTTTTGAGTAATCTTTGAAAAGTAGTCTGTGTTTTCTCGAGCTGCAATATTTATCCCTGAGAAACCTCAATCGGTTTACGCAAAGGTAACAGACCAACAGCTAGATTTAGTATCGCATTTATATTTTAGTAAGTATATAAAAATGAAACTATATAAAAATAAATGCTACTTTAGAGAAGTGACATTTTTAACATAGTTATTTTTAAAATTTCGATATAGAAGTAATGTAATTTTTTTGCATTACCTCTTTAATCCATCCCTGTGTAGATGCAACTGAGGCAGCGACTAGTGAGTGACGCGCCCGCGCAACCGTTCCCAATCGATTCGACTCGAGTTTCACGGCCCTGCATACCTACTTGAGCTTCACAATATTTCTGTGCTTTGAAACTCAGACAATTTTTTATTTAAGTGGAATTTAACAAAATTTTTCGACTACAGATTTTTTTATTGTATAATTTTTCTGTCTTCCTTCAAATATTCTTTTTCTATTTCAACGGCTACCTACCTATATTGTTGACCAAAGTGATCGTTCATTATCAGGAATTGTCTTTTGAATTGTACTGCATAATAAATACATTGGTAGAGCTAAAAAAGTTTTATCGATCGTCTCTTACCGAGTGTAGTTGGCATCGCGTAACCCATTTGGAACAAAACTTTGCAATTCGACACACGGCGGGCGCTGCCCTTCTGCTGGCGCAATCGAGCTAAAATGGTCACAATTAGGGGCCGGCCGTTTTTAATTGACATCACTCCCTCGGGTCTCCAGCGCGACACTTGACAATCGATCTCTTTACTCGCGCATACGTAAATAGGAGACAGGATAATATTTTAAAACTTTTCCACCTAATTCGGTATATGTACGAGTATGTCGCAACCAATTCGCCTTTCAGTCTCTTTCAGTTAACAGTCTAGCCTTAATAAAGGGAGCCTTTCAATTAATTTAATACAACATTAAGTGGATTGGCTGGCTAATGCTTGCGCCATTCACAGGCTATATATATATTTTCATTCGTAGAAGTTCTTAAGTTTCGCCGATTCATCGTTCTAAAGTTTAGAAAAAGACCCCGTGTCTTTCAACTGAGCACACTTTGTAACTTAAGAAACAAGGGGGTCGATTGACATCTCCAAAATAGCTGACGTCGCCAGTCCGGCCTGACGAAACTGAAATTCTAATTTAGTACAAACTTTATGTTGTTTTGTAGCTCGTAGTCAGTTGTGTCATATTTTGTGGCTCCCGGGACAGTGACAGCGTAGATTGAGCATATTGTACTACACGCCACAGCTATGAAAATTATATGTTAGGTAACTTTCTATTAGAACTAACTCACGTAACACTGTAAAAACTTTAAATGTGAGCAGAGAACCTGTCTACATACTAAAATAAATTAAAATTTTGCAACAACTATCGCTGCATGAGTAAACACTGCGAATATCTACAGACATTTATTCCTTGCGTCAAATACGTTTTCTTCGTAACAAGTGCTAACGGTTGAGCTACAAATCAGTGTGGCAGTTCCAGTCAGCTTTATAGCGTCAGCGTTTTCATGAGGAAGCCGATGCCTTTGATTTGTTATACGATATTAAAACTTCTCGTGACTCATGCATAGGACTTATAGGGAAGTGAATCGGTCGTCTGGTCTGTGTAGCTTCACGTGGACGGATACCTCACATGAATGTTAATATTCATCACCATTACGGGTAACATGTCTTGGAAAACTAAAATTAAGTTACTGTATTCTATTGAACAATGAAATGAGGAAATGCGTCATACAATTGCTCGGGAAGATACTTTTTATTGTATCTGGGGTTTTCGGCAAATCATTTAGGTCAAATCACTATAACTGCTGTAGATACTTGTGAAGAAATTATGGAATACAAATTTTTGTGGGCATTTTAGTAGGAATCCGCTCTACTTAATCAAGTAAGTGTAGGAAGTTCCAACGAATTTATACTGAATCACTAATAAACAGGAAAACCCCTTGATTTGTATTGTAAACAATAGATTGCCATGAACTGGAACAATAAAGTTCATATTAATGTTCAATTATCCGTCAAGTTCCATTGTATCTAATAGAATACGTAGCTATACCTACAATACTCTGGAATCCCGGAGCTGGAGAGGAATTGAACAGTGTCTTCAGATTGCAATCGTCTTTTAGTCTAGACTCTTCGCGCTAAGCCAAACCAATAATTCACGTTTCATCCGCCCGGGTTTGTTTTCTACATATACAAGCACTACAAGTTTGCTCTGTGACGAGTCTCGTCGTGGAAAGATTTCTGTATTCGCCAATGAAAATCTATATCAAATGAGAAAGGTGCGTCTTCTGATACATAAATGATGGAAATAGCTTTAGTCACGTACGGACCTGTCAACGGAAAATGTTGTTTTTCATAATCATTTGGAGTACGAGTAACCTGAGGTCTTAGCTGTGGCCTAGACTGGCTTTGTAAAACTTAAACGTTATTTGAATAGAATGAAAAATGTACATATGGGATTGACATAAGCGTTAAACTTGACATACGCGCGGCATTATGTGCGACCAAGTAAAATTGACTCAACACTCCAAAGAAGTAGGTATAGTCACTTGACACTCAGTTCTTAGTATTAAAGTGAACGCCAGCTAAGTGAATGAAACTTTCGTTAGCAACTTGATTAGGGAGAGTGAATTTAATTCGATTCCACGGTTCTGATTCAAAAAACGAAATTTAATGATAGTGTAAGGTGCTCGCATTGTGTCTCATACCTAGCAAAACTGACTCTTTTTAAACTGATTTTTTAAAAGTGTCTATGTGTCTACCTTTAATATGTCTTTGGTACACGCGTAGTTTCTTCAAGTTACTTGAGCGCATGTCTGTGGCCGTAAAAGGGATGGTTGGGGAGCCGGCTGGCGCGACGGACGTTATTGAACTTTCATGAAGCAGTACGTATATGTACTTACCTCTTATTAGCGCTAGTGTACAGTATAGTGCTAGAAAGCGTAATGTAAGGAAATAACGATACAGTTCGTAGATTATTGGAATTGAAACTTTCAGCGATCGATGAGCATGTATGAAAAGATTATTTCATGTAAGCATGGTAGATGAAGCGTCAGGATTATAGCAGGTGGCGGTCTATTGTCTCTTAATACCCCGTCGGGAGAAAGGCGTGAGAATATTTATGTATGTTTTTAAGTAGACATGAACAAAGATACCCGATCTCGATTTTGAGTTGAGGCATGTGTCCAGGGTCTGATAGTATAACCAACTTTCACTCCTCCAAAAACTATATAATACCTCTGCCGATCATCTCGGGGATAAAGGCATCAGCACATATTTATGAACGAAGATTTTCAAAATACTTACACTGATTTAATTTTCTTTGACAATCTTCAAAACCTCTTAGCAGAAAAACCTCATAAGTGTCGTTAGAGGTTTTATGGTATATCTACTTATTATTACTTAACGATTTTTTGGTATAACTTAAATAATTTCTATCTAGTTATAACTTCGTATCAACAAATTCATCATACATAAGCCTATAAAACTGTTTCATGTTTCGTATCAATATCAATGCGTTTTCAATGTTCATATCGTGTTGGCTGCCGCGTCGTCAGCGCTGGCTGGCGCGTCGCTGGCTGATACTGTCTACTGTCTACTGTCTATTGTCTCTGCTTAATGTGCCGCTAGGGCTGTACAAAACGCTCAAAAAGAAGACGAGGTTAGGTTAGGTTTGACGGAGATCTTGTGTAGTGCATTCTAAAAGAAAAACTTTAATAATAACCATTTTATTAGTAATAATTATACTACATTGAAGAGCTCATTTAAAATTTACGTTTTGTTTGCTGATCGATCATCTTTGTGTTGTCAATGGAGTTGATGTCAAGGTAAATAATGGATTTAACTTATCTACTGCCTAATCTAATAATTTAATCAAACCGAAGCTTTACAAATTGCAAACAATAGAAAAGGCTGTAATTAGTACAATATGTAAAATTAATAAACACTCCAAAACAATACTTTCTCTGATGCTTAACCAAAGCGAACTCTACGAGAACGTGTTAATATCTCAAGAACGATCTGAATGCAAATTGTCAATAAGCGGAAAATTACGTGCGTTTGTTGTGAGTGTGACGCCCCTACTTTTCTCTGACTCAATGGTAGTAGCTCAGACGAACAACACGCGGCGTCCGAGCCAGTGTGTAGCCGTTTCCGATCCGACGCGCACCGGCGGCATCCGGACATTAGTTTTGAAACTTTTAAAAATCGAACGTGGCTGCAATGCAACTAATATATTTTTGAAAACGCACACATAGCTTTTGTGTCTGAAAAGCGTTTGTGAAGTGCGTGAACTTGTGTTAGATTGGGTGATTAAGTGTTGTGTTTATGAATCGGAGTCAGCTGATTAAGAATTCTTTTATCAAGGTTTCAAATCCTTTTGTTTCTGAATGTTTACCTGTAAATTTTCACGGTTGAAGTTGACACTCAAATCTCAGTTTGTCTTTTTTTATTAATTGACTATGTACATTATTTATTTTTTAATGTTTTATTACACAATTTAAGGCATACATTGTCATTTTAAGACTATGTTTACGAAGACAGCTATTATGTATACCTAATAGATTAATCATAAACAAACATACTTATCGCGTGTAACGCAGCAAATGTCCGCTGCAATAGAAATTATCATTTTCACTTAACACAGTAAATGTTTATAAACACTCAATATACTGATAATAATTTTACAGAAACCAGGCCCGCATTTATACTTTTGTTCTTACTAAAAACGACTAACCTTAATTTTTTACTATATATCACATCATCACAGATCAGTTTAAATATCATACATAAAGCATCCGTTATTGTAGACCATGTGTTGTGCTTAGGAGTCTTTCAAGTAGCATGTTCTCACCGAGACGCTAAGTATCTTAGTTAATTAAATAATGAAATGAATGAATCATTATTAAAATAAAGCAGTATAAACTTAAATACAATCTTGTTGCAGTTGTCGAGTTGTTCACCTTGATGACTATCATTATGTCTAATTATTCTGTTATGAAGATTGGATGGCATTATGACAGTGTAATTTGAAACACGTATAATAAAGTCAGACATAATTCCAGTTCAAGAATGACACTATTACAACCCTAGATTCGCATTTTCATATGCATTAACAAATATTTGGTCAAACATATTGGAATATTGTATAAGTATAAAAGTATAATAAAATGTACCAAACTATACCTAGAAGAGCTAGTGTAGTAAAAGGAGCTGATTCTTTTAAACAATCGGAGTTCAACAGCTCACGTTTTGATAGAAATGTAAAGAACTAGTATAATACTCATTAAATAATGCGTTGTTCTCTTTAATACATGTTTCATTAACAACTTCAATACTTTATATTTGCAATGGCAATATGACAAACGTTCTTATAATATACTAGCAGTGCCCCGCGGTTTCACCCGCGTAGTTCCCGTTCCCGTGGGAATACGGGGATAAAATATAGCCTTTGTGTAATTCTGATGTATAAGCTATATAACTTAGTTCAGTAGTTTTTGCGTGAAAGAGGAACAAACATCCATACGTACAAACTTTCGCGTTTATAATATTAGTAGGATAGTAGAATGTACTTGGAAACTGCTTTATACAAAATAGCCCATTTATTGGCGGGGTTTTGTAGCAATTGGAGAAAAAAGAAAATAAGTTTAGCTAAAATTGATGTACTTATGCTATTCGCTATGAAAAAAAAATATGGGTTCACACATAAGAAAACCGCTTCGATTAAGTCATACATAAGTCACCGTAATTTCCACAATGTTTATTTTTGTGCATGACTGTTGCATTTAATTTTGTATCGACTCAAAATACGAATTCCGCTTGCATTCAGAACTGAGAGAGTGGAAGCACATGTGTTACCACATAATTTTTGATTTCACACTTTATGTAACATAACATTCGCAGAAACGCATGAAAATACCGTTCAGTACATTCGCTTCGTGTCAAAACCGATCAACACCTTACTTTTGATTCACGAGAACTGTTATATTAAACTGTTATTATTATTTTGTATTGTACTTCCTACGGGTGATGCAATTGCTAAGTGCGTTCAGGTTTTTCTCAGTCGTATCAGTTTCTGTTGAACGCATCTATGCGGGCAATCGGAGATGTGGTCACGCGAGGGGAAATTGCTAAGTGCTGCCTACTTTCTGATGTCTTGGTACGATATTATAGTTAAAGGTACTAAAACCGTCACAGCTCAGTGGAGATGTGAGGTACCTTCGTGCTCTGTGGTTTTGTGTGCGTACCCAATCGGAAAAATGGTCTGTTGTTACACATTTACATTTTAATGGCTGTTAGTTGATTGTATGTTGATTGAGTTTTGGAATTACTAGAGGATACTCAAACTAGACAGAATCTGAATTTGCAGACGACTCTTTGTTTTGACGTTTATCAAAGATACTAGTAGGAAACATTTAAACATATTAAGATTTTATAACACATGTCATTCACGTTAATGGCTTGAAATAGGCTAATAGGACAATAAGGTATGTTCACTTTTTTACAAGCGTGCAGGAAAACGTGTCTCTGAGTGCTATGTACCTACTTCCTCATTAAATGTTGACGTTTGTGTTTTACTAGTAGGAAGTACTTTAAACAGTTACAACGTAAATAAGCATTAAATTACCTACAGCAAATACTACTTCTGCTTTAAAAAATATATAAATAAAAACCCAAGAGAAAGATATAGACGAATAAACAAGTCTTATTTCTAACTGCATTACAACTTTTATAATCGTTATTTTTATATAATTTGTGTAAATATATTACCACAAATTAGTTGCGTAATTTTACAACAGCGTTAGCAGAACCTGATCAAGCACATCGATCTCTTAGCCGGAGAAACTCAATGTTACTCAGCGAAAGTTGCCTGGGGTGGACATAATTATACCATCAATAATATTATGGAAATTGCTTCAGTTTTCCTTTTCATTATATAAATCCTTAACGATGCATAAATGTTTTATTAAAGGGGTTTTACAATCATTCGTACTATCTGATATACTTAATTATGTAAAGATTTTTGTAGAGAGAAAGGTTTTGTGTAAATTCAGATAAAATAAAAATATAATATTAAAAACTTATTCTTGTTAAAATATATAAAATTTTCTAGTTTGACAACGCAAAATATTATGTAATCAATGATTTTGGTACTGGCATGTGAATATCGACGAAAATTTTAACATTGACTAAAGGACGGGGTGACTGGATACACGCTTATTTTGCATCCCTAAATTGCAAGCTGTGCCTCCCTATACCACCTTATGCGTTGGGGGCGTAATTCATTAGGCTCTACATGCATTATTCAACCCCTACTGTGACCTAGGGCTCGCCACAGATCTATATAGGATAGAAATACTTTACAGAAATTTTAGTGCCATTACTAACAATTTTCACTACGCATATGGTATCAAATTATAAAAACTAATACCGTACATTAATTCCATAAAAGTAGAGTGTGTTAAAAAGTTATTTCGGTAAACTAAAAGTCAAAATTATAACAAATTAATGTGTGTGTTCTCGGAAGAAATCTACACTAATATTGTAAAGATTGTATTTTCGTATGTTTGTAACGAATAAACTCAAAAACTACTGGACCGATTTCAAAAATTCTTCCGCAATTACAATATACCCGAGTAACATAGGCTATATTTTATTCCTGTATTCCCATGGGAACGGGAACCGCGCGGAACAGCTATTCTATATGATCCGATGCGTAGTTCTTCCAAACTCTATTATTTAGATATAATTGATATCAAATGTAATAAATTGTAAGCTTTTGAAAAGTATAGATTTTTTATTGAATTTGTGGTAAATAGAATCTTGAAATATGCCTTGTCATTTCCATATTGACTAGATGCAATTCTGTGGAGTCCCCCTATGCAGCGTCAAATCCTGTGAGGGATGCGTGTACCGCTGAATCCGCTAAAGTGCAGTGGATTGGATATGCTTAGATAAGCGTCACGTGCCTTGTTTTCCATAGTAGAGGCCATATTTTATTTTGTTATTATATTACACTAGCGGTTCTGAGCGGTTTCACCCGCGTAGTTCCCGTTCCCGTGGGAATACGGAGATAAAATATAGCCTATGTTACTCAGGGATATTGTAGCATTAAATTGGTGAAAGAATTTTTAAAATCGGTCCAGTAGTTTTTGAGTTTATTCGTTCAAAACATACAAATCTTTCCTCTTTTTAATATTACTAGCGACCCGCCCCGACTTCGCACGGGTGCAATGCTTGTAATAAAACCTTCCTCTTGAATCACTCTATCTATGAAAAAAACCGTATCAAAATCCGTTGCGTAGTTTTAAAGATTTAAGCATACATAGGGACATAGGGACAGAGAAAGCGACTTTGTTTTATACTATGTAGTGATAGTGTAGATGTATATCCCAACAGTAAGTGGTAATATAAAAAATATACCGAACAATTGGCAAGGATACAAGAGCATACAACGGGGAAGTATTATAAATTTTATAAATTACTAGCGTGTACTGATCCCATTTTTTCCGTACCATTGAAAATTTAGTTTATTTTTTCTAAAACCCTTACCGGTCTAACTTACAACAACCCACTAAAGTTTTATTGCAATTGTATCTATACCTAGAGAACGTATACGGGACAAATAAACAAGTAAACATTTTTGTATGAATAGAAACAGTTCGCTTAGAAAATCAGTAGGTGGGTAATAAAATTTAAACAGTTTTGGTGGTTTTATTTTTATATGGAGAATGTGTCACTGTATTTTTGGAATCATATTGGCTATACAGGCTCATTGGGCTAAAATGTCATGTTTAATTTCACCAATAAAGATCAAAGAAAATTGTCTGCAATTTAATTTTGGTTATGAAAAGGTCGAAGTTGATTGTAGTTAAATGCAGCCGAAAATATGAAAGTACATTCATGAATCCAGTATAAATAATGAGATTCTCTTATAATATAATAATATATATCTCTATGATGTGCCTAGTAACTTTGCACAGTAGTGAAAATTATGTTAATAACGGAGTCTTACGAGATAACTGTGTCAAGGTTGTTCATTCAATGTTATGTATCTTGCATATAATATAACACACCCTTAAAAGGGCTTGCACCTACTGAAGAATTATACGCTCCGGTCATCCATCTAATAGCTGCAGCCATAAATTAGTATGATGCATGTGTGTGGTTTACATAATGCAGAAAATTTACATCTGGTGCTATAATAATATATGGTATTGTTTTTGGAAATACGAGTAGAATATCAAATAGACCTTTGTTTCATTACTGTGAAACACTATTTAATTGTCCACATTAATCACAATAATAATTCATTGAACTATTGATACTGATTTCAAGATAACATAATGCATTTAGTTAATCTACTTTTAAATTGGTATGCGTAGTTCAAAATAATGCTAGTTTTCTTTTGTAATTCTTGAGTTTACAGTCGGAAAGTATCAAAACTAGAAGATTATTTTTATTTTACACCAAAATTCATAGGTATACTTATCTATCACAGAGACTAATCAAAAACATCGCCCTATTATAATCGGACTAGGCAAAAGGTAAAGCCAAAATCAAGGCTTACGTCTTAGCACTCTATGTATGTATCTTTATTTTTATGTACGTTCGCCTAAATTACTTATCCTATTTCGATGAATGAGGTGTCAATCATAGCTTCTTTATTATGGACCGGGTGATATATGCTCATTTTTCATAGTCGGCTTTTAGTATCATTTATGGAGACTGATAAAAGCCTGTATCCAGGTGTTCTCCAGTCAAGTTTTCTCATAACAGGACATGTATTTGTCCAGTTTTTAAATTGATTTACATTAGGTGCTGAGACTACTTCTTCTGGTAGCTTATTCCAGGATCTTACCATTCCGTTTTGCTCTGCATAGTGTCAATTGTCAAGCAAATATGAATAAATGTTCTTAAATGTAGTAAACACTCAAGTTTTACAAAACGGACACTAAAGTTTAGTATAATATGTATTATGATACATACTATGTTTGACTCGGTGAGACTCGTTGAGTCCTATGTTTATTTTCATTTCACAAGGCGCACGTGTTTTGCAGACCGATGAGAACAAGGCACAACCACATAAAGCTTTTATTATTATTTGATGAACCGGATGGATCAAGATGGTTGATATACTTAATATTGTTATAAACGTACCAATAAACCTGCTAGCTATTTGGTAGCCTCTATAACATGCTATCTGAATACAAATGTAGTTTTCGATTTAAATCTCATGTCAGTAATGTCCGTTAAATAACCGCCTTTATGATTTCTAACATCACAAATTAGTTAAATATCTAAATAAAAGAATTATGTTAATATAAATGACGATTTGATATTATCGTTAAATATAATAATCGTCTATGATCTCCTAATTAAAAATATTTAAAATTAATACGAGTACATGCCAGTTTCGTTGATACAAAACCGATTTGTTAAATTATTGAAGTCTATAATTATAATTAGAGATATCAACCGCAAGTTGTATGAACGTCATTTAAGACTGTATGTGTCATTGAATGAGTGTTGTTTTGAGACACTCCGTTGCTTAACGAAGCAAATGCCCAAGGAGTCAAATTACGATAGGAAATACCATTTAGAACTGTTGTTTCCTCCTTGACGTATTAGTTTATGGGAAATATAGTTTGGCCATTAAACGTATGCTGTAAACAATGGAGGTAGCGATTGGCACAGAGCCATCTGTCTATCATTAGAACCAAGACATCGATATCTAATGTATGACTAACCTTGAAAAAATCATGTGGAATGGAACCAATCAAGTTTGCTGTTACACATCATCCATGAGTTGTACATCATTATTGCAAATCTCGATACTAAGTACAAGCCAAATTAAGGGGGGAGGTACTTTTTTGGATGTTAAAGGTACTTACCCAGTTTTTTAATATGAAAATTTGAAAACGTACTTAATTCTATAGTAATAAAGAAGGGAATGGTGTGGCTGATTGAGTGATTAAATTTTAATCAATTTATATCGAAAAAATCTAAACATTATTATAGAATGGATTCCTTTTCGGGGCGACACTTGAATAAATAGGTAATCGTTATTTAAAAGTAACTGCCTACTAGCTTCACATTAATAAATGCCATCAAAATAGGTAGATATAGGTATTTTACACATAACCTTGCGTTCTATTCGATGTACCTACGGGTGACATTGGCGTCTTCTTAATAATTTTTTGCATCTTTATACTATAATTATTCAGACCTACTCAACGCACACCCACTTCCATAAAATAAGCATCGGATTATTACTTTATCGCTTCCCTCAGCATTAAGACGGAATTTTCACTGCTAAAAGTGGTTTATTCGCTGGGAATGAGTACAGGGAATGAATGGCCTGCGCGTGCGTAGGTGGCCAGGTACCGCCTCCACGTGCAATGGAGGCGAAGATGAGTAATAATCTACGTCAAACCCAAGACACATCATGTCTTTTAGTACCACGGCTTGTTCAATACGGATTGGTGTAGGATTTATGACGCAAAGTTGTAGGTTCACATAAATAGCAGAAATATCACAATTTTTTTTTGTGGAACAATTTACTTATTCACTTAAGTTCCAAACTAGGCTGATTCTTTAATAGAGGTACTAAACAATAAATTTTAAAACCACCAAATGAAACTACTAAACATCAAAAATCATTAAAAATATAGTCAACTAATCTTAAGGTGGCGCCACTAAGTGGCAGTAATTAATTCAAGAGCAAAAGATTACATAGGCAAATGAACAAAAGTTACTTTCTAATAATGTAGAAAAAGAAACCAGTCTATGGACTCGATTCTGGCTGACCAGGTAAAATTCAAAATTTTAAGTTAGCCTATCCTTCTGCATAGAATACGGAAGACAAAGGACAGAAACAAACCATAGATTAAAGAGTTAAAGTCAAACATGTAAAAACCAACTAATTTGAACTATGAACGTGCTTAACTGTCACTTTTATCCGTGACCTTGTGACATCGTCGCTAAAATTGCTAAACACGCCTTCGTTGACAGGACTAATTTTAATTTGACAGGACTAAATATCTCTAGTCTCTAGGAGAAAGAAAATGACAGGACTAAACCAAAATAAGTTAAGTCGCTGTAATGCAGAATCGAACCTTATGGCGTATCAGGCCTGGACAAATAAATTAATTGTTCTTTGTATCCTTTTCGTCATGTTGCGCTCAAGAGCACAGAGCTATGGACTAAAGAAAAGTATGAGCAACGTATGCTAGCGGTTGCGGAAACGGAGGCTACGGCCGCACTAAGTTCGGTTACCGTTGAATCATATAATTTCGCGCTTTTGTATGCAAATGCTGACGGCCAACGTGACTTTGACGGTTGCATTTGGTGTGTATGGTACCGATTCTTTTTAATAAAACAATAGAGTACAGGGCCCTGACTAGGTGGAAGGTTTATTGGGCGTTTTTCAGGGTACCGCACGCGAAAAATAACTGCACCAAACCGTTATAAACATCTTGGCAGAGGTTATATTTCTAAAACTATTGTTCATTACCAGTCTGTAACACAGAATAAGACACCATGAAGGAGCGCAAACCCTTGGTACGCGAGCTAAACTAGGACTTGGCCGGTTTCTTCATAATTCGAGATTAAAGTAAATTTACTAAAATAGAAGTCGGAAGAGTTTCCTATTGAAACATTAATTGTCTACAAAAAACATGCAATATCTGTTTTTTACTACGCATTTTTAAAGCAACGTGCCCAAGTCATGTTTGTGAATAGATGTTTAGTTCCTTTTTCCTCTTTCTACAGGTCTACTGCTTAACAGAGATGGTTCCTAAGGTAGCGGTGCGGGAGGGGTGACAGATAACCTAACAGCACTGTCAATTTTAATCAATTCGTATTGTGTGCGACAGTGCTGTGACGTCATCCGAAACCACTTCAGCCCTTTACTTCTACCTCAAGAACTGCCTTAAATGAGCGGTAGACCTGTTAGTTTATCAATACGTCCGGCGTCTCTGGTAGAATCTAGCTAGTTAGAACAAAAGCTTTAAACAAATCTCTAACTTGCTGTTGCAACATGTGGGCGTAGGAAGTTAAAGATAATCTGAGAGGCTCATTACAAGTACCAATATGGTACATTGTTTTTGTTTATTGTTTTATTTATAGTAATCCGTTGCGCTTGCGAATAGAGATAGCTTAATGTTGAAGACATATAATAAATAGAGACGGAAATAACAATAGAATACTCGTTAAAATTTTATAAGCTAGCTAGTAGCAACTCCTTTGAGTTCTTGACAATATCAAAGACAATATTAACAGATTTATTACGCTTTTTAATTTCGATAAAAACAGACTTAGATTACATTGAATTCTTTGAGTATCTTCTCATCATTGTTCTTTTAAATCACCTGTGATCTTTTTCATTGTTTACTTGTTCATTAAAGAACGAAAATTAATTATATTTTCGGTATCTATAACGTAAACCAGCAACATTTGACTTTGATTCTGAGAAAATGTAGCTGTGATTTCATCGCGGATTTTTAATTGGTATTTAGTCTTGGCTTGTGTCCAGGGTGAGAGATGAAACAGAAGGTGATCCGACCTCTTTTGTTTGTTGTTCCCGACATTTCATATTTCGAAACTCTGAACGAAATACAAACTCTTTAATACGTGGGGCGCACTAAAAGTTTCCGGAATGAATAAGAAAAAAATACTATTAAAGGTCAAAAATGAATTGATTGTTTCTCAAAATATTCTCCCTTTGCGTCAATGCACTTTTTCATGCGATTAAACTAATTTTGAAAACTTTTGTGCCACTCCTCCGTGGTGACCTCAAAAACGTGTTTTTCATACTCTTCGACAGCCTCTTCTGGTGATGAAAATCGTTGACCGCGTAATTGGTTCTTAATTTTTGGGAACAGAAAAAAGTCACAAGGTGCCAGGTCGGGGCTGTATGCAAGATGGCTCATAAGTTCTAAGTTTTTCACCTTCAAAAATTCGTTTGTTTGTCTGGCCGTGTGGGAACTAGCATTGTCGTGGTGCAAGATGATACGACGTTTCCGGTTATTTTTACGGAGTTCGTCAATAATTGCCGGCAAACAAATGGTCGTGTACCAGTCACTATTCACGGTACGACGATTCTCTAAAGCAACAGTAGCCACGTGTCCAGTTTTATTAAAAAAAGAAGCAATCATCCGCTTAGATGCACTTTTCACGCGCGCCGCCTTGGTTGGCTTCGGCTCATCTAGAAAGACCCATACCTACGCGTGATTTCTGCTTTGTTTTGGGATTGTAGCAATCAATCCATGTTTCGTCACCTGTTACTATGTCCCACACCAAATTTGACGTACCTTCGTTGAATCTGGTAAGCATGACACTGCACCAAGTGACGCGGTCCGTTTTTTGAGCCTCGGTCAAATTGTGTGGGATCCACCGTGAGCACAGCTTTCTCACACACAAATGTTTGTGTAGGATTGATTGTATTTGACTCATGCCTATGTCTAAGGATGCGCGAATCTCATGGTAGGTCACATGCCTGTCTGTTTCAATCATACGACGCACAGCATCGATGTTTTTGTTGTTCACAGCGGTAGACGGGCGACCATCGCGAGATTCGTCACTGAGATTGACACGACCGCGCTTGAATTCTGGAACCCAGCTATAAATAGTCGTCTTGCATGGTGCTTCATCCCCAAAAACAGATTGAAGCCGAGCGATGCTCTGTTGAGCTGTCAAATTATACTTAAAATCGTAGAAAATCATACTACGAAAATTTTCCCGAGTTTAATCCATGTTAATGTAGACACGCAATTTTTAAAATAGCGCCACAATGTAAAAACAATTGACAGTCAGATGAAACAAACTGCATTCTACAGCCAAAGAGTTAAATTTTCTAATGTTGTAGTTACTTTTTAAATATTGTTTATGTAAGTGGCCAGTTCCGGAAACTTTTAGTGTGACCTATGTATGATCTCGTATAGGAAACGAATTAGAATTTGTGGAAACAAAATATTTAGTTTAATATAAGAAGAAGATTTTCAAGAATTCTTTATGTTTCATTCGGATGTTTAAATTTTCGTTCTTCATCTGTTTAAATGTTTTATTTCGCGTCATCTCGTTATTCGTACACGTGGTAATAAACATCGTAGCATGAAGTATTTTTTTTTCCTTATTCCTATTTATAGTTATCTTCTATTAAAATGCAGAGATCACAGTAGTATCTGTGGTAGTAAGCAGCTTTCGTTATTAAATACAATTTCTGTAATTTCTAAGATTATTATTACACTACCTATATAGGTAAAACTGTCGTTTGCTGTGTTTTAGGAGAATAAGCAGGCATATAATTTATACAAACCCTCATTTAAAGGCACGCTTAGTTTGCAGGTTCACTGATGTTATTTTTCAACAAAATAATTTTGTATAAAGAAACGTATCCACCTGTGCCATATTGTACAATGTAGCACGAACGGTTATATGATCCAATTTCTCTGAGGGCTATAAGGAGCGCGATGCGTGCTTCTCGATTGAACAATGATTGTCAACCTACATTTATATCAATAGAATAATTTAAAATGTCGTGTAAGTGTGCATTTCGAAATTAAGAGGGAAGTTGACACTCGGGTCACAATTTGAAGTCCAAATATTTTTTTGTTGACTTTAAAGGGTCTGAATCTCTTGTATTTACACTTTTAGATAGCCTGGTAACAATTCTGCGAGATAATAGAGAATGTTTCGTTATTTTTGACTTATGAAAAACACTATTCATTAACTCGACGGTGAAGGAAAACATCGTGAGGAAACCCGCTGGTCCCAGAATTAATTGTGTAATGTGTAACAGACCCGGTCCGGCTCTGGGGTTACCACCTATCACGTTTTGGGGTCCAAAGAATATCTCGTGAAAAGTGAGTATATCCAGAAATGGAATACCTCTGCCTGCACCCTCGGGGATAAAAGACGAGAGATTTTATTATTTTTTGAAAAACATACTAAGTGTAGTATCTGACTACCACGGGCGCTCCACGACAATAGATAATCCTATTGTGTCTGCATTCCGTTACTTTGCTGGCTATCACTAATGATTTTTTTAAAGAATGTATGAAGATCGTCACGCCTGTACAGGTAGACCTTGGACAGGCCTTCGTACGAAAATCTTATGACTATTCAAAATGTGTATTCGTTTGTTTACCATATTATATTATACATTACACAATTGTGCATTATATAGTTAATGAAATATTTAAAAGGATTGATTTCTTCATAGGATTTTGTTAATAAAACTTAATACTGTGTTACGAAAACTAAACTATACACAAATGCATTTTGCTGTTAAAAAAATACGGTAGTCACTGCTGCGGATTATGCAACTTTTGCCAGTCATTTGCTTTAAAAATGCATTCATAGATCCCGTTTCACCGGACAGAAATGCAAATATATCGCTTTTATAACCTACATTGTCTCTTGATGTACACCACTTACTACGCATACTTTATTTTTAATTAGGTACATTTGAAGTTTAATTTAATTTCAATATTCTCTACTATAAGTCATAAATACTTCACTGGGCATAGTAAATGATGATTATCAAATTACAAAGTACGAAGTCTGATTTATCGCTAAAGCAACTGTGAAATTAATTTAGACTCTAACTCATTTTATGTATCCGAAAGGCGTTAAAGGATAATTTAGATACTGCAGGACTTCCTACTATCTCTTCCTACACTGACAAGTACCCGCAGGCACTTTCAGACAGCTATTAGAGTTGAAGTAATGTGTACTGGAAGTAATAATCTGGTTAGCAAAACCGGTCCATCTGGTCTCCCGCAAATAGTGTAACTACTGTTAATTAGCCTTGCCGTCACCACTGGATTAAATAACAACAGATCTGCTTACACATAATGTTAGATTCGTAGGAAGTGGTATAAGTAATGAGTATTTTGGGAGTCACATGAACGTTGTGGCAATGAGTTGAAAACGTCCCTATAAAATTGGTAGGTACGTAGAGTAGTGTTTACGTTATTTAAGATCTTTTAATGTAAATATTGCCTGAAATAAAGATTATCAAAGATTATTATTATATAGTATAGTAATGTGTACGGTTAGATAACAAAAATAAAGTGACTCTTGTTGTAGAAGGGATCACGTTGTTCATTATATAATAAAGTTAATATAGTTAAAAGCTTCATGGCGAAACATTACGGTTACTCTTAAAGTTGCATTCGACTATACAATAACTTTTTAATTCGATTTTGGTTCATTTGTGGTTTAAATAAACGTCCAAACAACGAATAACTAATACCTTGCTACGCCTACATAATTAACTTTTGTATGACTTTCACCCATTGACAGTAACGTAAATACTAAAAAGAGTAAACCTCAACAGTCTTAGGGTAAATATACGTTTCGTCTCTTCTATAAAACTGCCTATAAAGTTTCACTCGGATAATTTACGATTATTTGCTGTGTCGCCCCTATAGCAATTGTGTGTTGTTAGTTCTCGTAGTGTCCACTGATTTATCTGACAATTGACGCCCCTTCTCTACTACGAAGATCGAAGGAGTATTGCATATATTATAAGTGTTATAGATACAATTTATACTCGTACCAAGAAGTGGTATTTTTAAACATTGTTGCAGTGCATAAAATAAGTTTTCAGAGAAATCTAAAACCTATTGGAGAATAGTTTCAGTCTAGCATTCGTAGGGAAACCTCTCAATCTGACAATTTAGTTTTCACTATCTACGTGTCAGGTTGTGGACGAATGATTCATAAACTCAACACGTTTTTAATCTACGTTGTTGCATAGGTTGTAGAGTGTAGTGTTAACAAAAGTGAATATAATGCCTTGTGAATGAGTCTCCAAAGGCAGAAGAAGACAAAGTTCAATATGTGGAAGGCGATTATACACAGAAAGAGGAAATTCAGTGAAGTACTGGAATGTGATCGAGAGTCGTACGTCGCTCTAGCGACAATGCAAGGAGGCAGCTCGGCAACTCTACCGCCATCTCTCGACGCATTACGAGCATGTAAGTAATACCGCTACTCGATGCTAGGTGGCAGCATAGGTACTGTCATTAGAAGTTTTTCTTCGAGTGGTTTTTTACCAAGCACTTTGTTTGATGAGTGTGTTCCAGTCATAATGAAATAGTACTTTAAACTTTTGAAACATATTTATAAAATAACCACAATTCAAATGTACAAAAGAAGAGAAAAAAGACATTTGAAAAATTACACCGTTTGCTTCGTTTTATCAAGGGTTTGCATTAACATTTTAAAGTTTTTAAACCCTATATCAGGAACATCTGTAGCCGGACATTAGCATCTGCAAAATTTCAATATAACCCTGGCAACTCCCCTCTGACCGACCAGTTAAATTGTTTTTAGATATTTACGATGGTAATAATTTTTTTTTTTTGGGAAAACATCATTTTTTTATACATCTACTGAAAGATAAAGATATACTCTGAAGGTTTCAAAAATCTTAATAAGTGCATTTTTTTATTAAAACTTTAAATATTGTTATTGTAAAGTGGCACTGATAACTTATGGGATATATCCATAGAGAATATTAATTATTCTTCGTAAACATTAAGCAACTTGCGTGTTTCATTAAAATATACTCGGTACGAATTTTAAAGTGGCCTTTGTGTGCATTTTCTGCAAACTGGGCAATGCTTGGCCTCCATTTGCAAGAAAATGATTCATGCTATTGTGTTTGCAATGGGCCGCGACTGGAGCAGTCCACCTCAATAAGGTTGATATTCGTGACACTGGTTAACCTCCGCGACCCTCATTTCGAGAGCCGGTAAACATCAATGTCTTGAAATCGTGATCGTAAACGTGATGCCTCTATTCACAACAATTCGTTCGGTTCTAGATAACTCTATCTCTATGGAAATTACAGTGAAAATGTATTCGGATATCATATTATTTGGTAATTTTAAATCAGATCTGATAAGATAGATACAACCATAACCTTAAATATAACGATAGAGGTACAGTTTTGGGTATAATTATTATAAAACTAATTTAGTACCCATTAGTGGGATTCTTACTAAATTGATACATATTATTAACCAACTGACTGTTGCCGTTCCAGACACAATAGATATTTAATTGTTTAGACAAAGTTATTTAAAGATATATATTATTTGTTTTTTAAAAAAAAATTGTTTATATCTGTCGAAGTTAGATAAATAATAGAAACATTTTAGTTCGGTAGTAGGTAGCTCATAATAATGTAATGTGAGGTAGCAGAGAAATGAAGGTACTGCTAAACATGAAACCTAGAGTAGGCGTCAGTTCAGTTTGACGTAGAGTTTCTTATAGCTAAAAAGGCATGAGCAAGGCAGTTGAACAGTCGATTCTCATGGAATACAATAAGTTCTTATTATTTTCACCTTGTAATTCCTACCGTACTCGTGAACAATGTTGTCTTTGTCTAAAACAAGTGACGTGAAAGGACAACGCTTGGCACTCCTGTGAAGTAATTCTCTATCAGCTAAACAATGTGCTGACTAAAAAGAAAATGACACTGTTGCCAACAAGACATCCATGACTAGGGTTACCACTTTGCCAACGAGATTAGATCATTATAATTTGGAATTACTGTTATCATAGTAATTTTGTATACAAATTAACAAATTGTAGGTTATATGGTTCTTCTACGTTTATGTATTAATAATAATTTCTTTGGATAAAAATTATTAATGAAGCATTATCTTTTATAACTAGGATATCTTTATGCAAACTTATCGTATTGAGCATTTTAGACCGTTTAGTCTTCCTAAAAGATCTCGCAAACCAGTTCACTTCTCGTGAGTACCTATCAAGTATAAAATTGCAACGTTGGTAGCCCTCCAAACGAAGCGAAACAAACAGTGCTCGCGCTCAGACAATGAGGCTCCCACGACACAGTTTCCATGACTTTACGTAAATCCCCTAATTACTGCGCATTTACGCATAACAATGAAAAATTGCCTCACAGTACGCCATAAGAATTGTCATAATTAAAATTAAAAGTTATTTTGATGTAAATATTTATTATTTATCTAATTTATGGAACGATAAAGCTACGTTTTGAGCAATGATGTTGATTTATTTTTCTTTCATTAAAGCGCTATCGTAACATCTCTGGTAGTGAATGTGTACATACAAGTTGTAGTAGTATGACTACGTAACTGGCCGAAATTGCATGCGGTAAATTATGAGGTTAGCATAATTAGGGTTAAGGTGTCAAAAAAACAACAACAAGAACGGTACCAAACGTTGTTCAGGGACAAAAAGTACACACAAACGAAACTACTTATGTACAGACTATAATTATTATAATGCGGTTTCCTTATTCGACATGCACAGAGGAAATATTTCATATTCATATTATCTATGTGTTCATGAATATACATAGTTTGAACGATATTTGTTTGTGTGGAAGCACCGACGACGTTGGTTCGCGTTCTCGCCAGAGCGGTTTACAGGTTTGACCCACTTGCGTCTGGCCATCGGCCTGACACTCGCATGCCTCTGGGATTTCAAACATGAATTTCATTACTTACTAGTCGCGAGTTATTAACATTTATTTATAATTTCATTGCTAGACTATCCTTAAAGTTAATAATAATACAGTAATAAAGGGATTAGCTATATGTACTAAATTAATTATGTGTCCGCTTCATTGTATCTACGCCTTATTGTGTGAATGTGCTTAAAATTGAAGGGATTTCCAAGTTTAGTTGCAATGCTACGGATTCTGAAAGATTTCATAATTATATCTGTTACCTTGGTACCGCTAAACCACTCAAGCGACCGTGATGAAATTAGACAGGAATATAGTTAGCATTTTGAGATCGGGTACTTTTCATAACGGAATGTAGGAAGTTTTTTAAACCTGGTATTGCCCTAATAGTCCAGTAACTTTGTCGCCTGAAAGTATGGGATAGTATGCGTCAAATCCGGTACTTCTAATTTTTCATATTGTAGCAAATTTAGTCTACTTTAAAAACGTCATAAGAAAGTTTTTTCAAGAACTAGTCCTTTAGGGTTATAATCGCCATAATTTAAAAATGATACAAATTTTTCGCAGTTTTCGATTTTTGACAAAGTTGTGTCGGCGCTCGAGGTCACCAACTTGGGTTATTCATTAGGCCAACATCATAAACAAGTCTACATAAAATCTGAATTACCGGATCTGACCCATGCTGTGATATATAAAGTTATTGGGCTATAAATACATAAGGATTTTTTTTTGACATTTTAGTTCCACCTAAACCTTGATTGAACCGATCTTAGCGGAGATGTAACATTTTTAATAATTGGAATATAGTTATAACTACTAAACAACTAAAATGATATAATATATTAGATATCGACGTCTAAGTTAAAATATACCCATAACTTTCACTAGAATAATCTATTTTCATTCTCAATTACTACAGCAGTAATGATCAATTCATCAGTCTGTTTAGACTTTAATTAAGACATGTTAGTAATTCAGCTCAGTATGTCTGATTCGCTGAAATTCACGCAACATGCGCGTCAGGGACAATAACCGACTCCTGGCCTTTGTCTCCAATTGGTGTCAGATTAAAACATCCGTCTTCTTAGAACCGAGGCTTGCCTTGAAATCCTTTTTGATGACTAGCAACTTGCCTTTTTTATCTAATAATAAAAAATAGATAGACTTTTCCGTCTTTTTTTTGACTGTGTTTTTTGGTAAAGAGTTTACCTAACTATTATTGCTTGCTTTAGAATTTTATCGGTAAACATTTATAATGCACTAGCGACCCGCCCCGGCTTCGCATGGGTGCAAAGCTAACACTAAAACCTTCCTCTTGAATCACTCTATCTATTAAAAAAAACGCATCAAAATCCGTTGCGTAGTTCTAAAGATTTAAGCATACATAGGGACATAGGGATATAGGGACAGAGAAAGCGACTTTGTTTTTAACCGACTTCAAAAAGGAGGAGGTTATCAATTCGTCTGTTTTTTTTTATGTTTGTTACCTCAGAACTTTCGACTGTATGAACCGATTTGGATGATTCTTTTTTTATTTGAAAGCTGGTGCTTCCAGATTGATCCCATTTTAGGTTCGTCCAGTTCTGACAACGGCATCCATGAGAAAACCATATAAGTTGAAGATTGAAGTCGGTTTTTTTACTCTTTATATACTATGTAGTGATACCACGTATTTTCTTTACATTGTTAATTGTAGTTCATGTTATTTAGGAATAATAGCTTTGTATCAGTGAATGAAAGCTATGAATCAGAACCAGATCATTAGTGCCACAGAGTAGCTCAAGCAAATAATATTGTCTTTTTGTATTATTATTTTATCTAAAATCATTGGTATTCCCCTGAGATCGGACTTTGGTATTCCTAGCAAGTTCGAAACAAATTTATAATATACTTTTCATAGTGACAACCGATTGGCTTTTGAAAAGAAACCTACCCAACTTGCTCTACAAGTCAGTTTTTGTAAAAAAACTTGACATTGCAAAGTTTCTACTTCCTTATAGAGATGAAGTGTGTCATTTCGTGCTGCGTTCAAACTCCCTTCATAGTAAGGCAAGTAACCTTATTGGGGAAACTGCCTCACTTGATGGGATGTGGAAGAGAGAGTTCCTAGAAAAAACTAGTTACGCTCGAAAGCTAACCATTACTAAATACCCATAGTTTTTGTCCGGTGAGCAGAAGAATTTAGTAGCAATTTAAAGTTACGTTGTGAACAGTGTTCTGTAGACGTACTTTAAAGTACCTACACGTACAACCTCAAGGTTTATAATTGCATGTTCACAGCTATATCACATGGTCAAGGTATAGAGCAAAGATTTTTTAACAGCACAATGTAACAGCACAGTGCGATAAAAATCGATATTTGAAAACTGATAAACATTTTAAAACTGCGACTGTATACGAGTATACTATTTTAAATTTATCATGATTATGACACTACGTCGTTCGTCTGTCTACTTGTCGGATGTGTCATGTCATAAATATTTAAAATAGAGACAGTCGAAAACATAGTAAATTCCATAGTGCAAGTTGTCATTTTGAAAACATATTTTTGCCATTTTTCATCATGAGGCGTAAACTGCGGCATAAATAGCTTAGCCTGATGGTTGACTGGTGCCTGGTTGGTTGGACGCCTTTAGGCATTAAATTCGCCATGTGTACAATATCTTAATTCATGAAGTTAAATAAATAAATAAATGGAATAAATACAAATGAAAACATATTTTCTATTTTGTTAAAATGAAGCCCCTTCGTATTTATTTTACTGTAATTACCATAGTAGCTTATTCACTTTAAAATTATTTCGCCCATCTCATCTCATCTTATCTCAACAATAAGTCCTTTTTTAGCACTTTGGTACGATAAGTATTTTAGCGTCTAATAGAGCTATTCATAGTATCTAAATTACGAAATCAATTACAACGCAACGCTTACGTACAGGTGCGATTCAGTTTTTCAGGAAAAAAACCGACTGTATACCTGGGGCTTCTCAAGTTAAAAAAATCACGTAGATTTTTTGCTCACAACTAAATGCACTTTCACATTTATAATATTACGAATAAGGGTTTATTTGTTATGTACTAAAGTAATTACACTAATTACCACGCTGTCTGCTCCTCGTATGCGGCTCATTTATTACTTTCCATTGAATGTAAAATATATGACTTTTCATAATGAAAACAATGATTCAGCGGAGTGCTCATTAGCAAATGAGTCACCCATTATAGAGGCGGGATTGTGCCGTTCTATAGCCGTAAATGGCACATTTTGTGTGATTCTTAAGTAAGTGTAACAGAGTTCAAATTAGTAGGTATCTACTTTCATAAGAACCTTCTTCAGACTCATTGTTACAATCAATCTAGGAATCACTAGGTAATAGTATAAAACAAAGTCGCTTTTTATGTCCCTATATCCCTATGTATGCTTTAATCTTTAAAACTACTCAACGGATTTTGATGCGGTATTTTTAATAGATAGAGTGATTCAAGAGGAAGGTTTTAATATTAGCATTGCACCCGTGCAAAGCCGGGGCGGGTCGCTAGTAGAGTTTATTATACTCTATTTCAACAAGTGGGTGTATTATGAATCTAGTTTCCAAAGGGTATATTACATTTACAAAGAAAAAAACATTTCTATACAAAGTCTGGGGCCAAGAGTGAGCCGATCAGCAATAAAAAAAAAGTTTACTAGGGTATTTTTCGGACCCCTTAACGTGACACATGGAAGCCTCATAGCTGGACTAGAGTGCGATACCAATTACTACCAATTTTGATGCGTCCATGTATAACCAGGATGCTTTCGTTCACCGTGATATATTTTACTACGAAATTTTTAAAAGTATCTTGATAAATGCTCCTGGATTCAGCTGGATTCGAATCCTGGTTTTTTGGATGAGAGACGAGCTCACTTCCTACAGGACTATCTCTGCTCTCATAATATTATACAATATTAACAGAATAAGCGAAATTCCTGAAATTGGTTTGTTCAGTGCTTATTTAGACATGTGTAAGTTTTTTCCAAAAAAATAATTAGCTGAATTTAGGGCTACCTATGGAAACCGTAGTATTACTTATTGCTCTTTATTTAAGAAATTTGGTTAGACAAAACTAAAGTACGAATGCATCATAGTTTTTTTTATATTAATATACTAATTGGGGTGTATGAGGAATTGCGCTTATTCTGTGACGCGTTGTAAATAAAATTAGAAGTTTTTGCCAGTCACGAAAAAAAAACCAAAAACTTTCTTAAAATATTTAAAATCAGGTAAGCTTGCATATCGCGAGATGGTGTTAAGCTGATAACTGGCTGTGATGCTGGTGTGTCAGTGGGTGACCGCGTAATGACTATATCACGTGCTCTTATGTGCTTCGCAAGGCACGTTAAACCATTGATCCCGTTTTTTGTGTTTACTCACAATGATTTCAGACATTCTCTAATAAGTTAGATTGTGCAAAATTATTTTTTTAATGTGTATGCTTTATTTTGTTTCAGGTAAGTTGTCTATGCATGATTCATTTGCAAGCTAATTTATGGTGAGTAGACTTGTATTTGAATTTAAACATTACTTTAAAATTATATGTTGTCATGGAAATTGAAAATGTACATGCTGCAATTGAGAAAGCATAATGAATGAACATTAGTTACGCTCTCAAAGGCGAAGGTATAATTTTCTCACTTGCTTTGTCCATAAAAATTAACCTATTGCAGAGGTTTAATTTAATTTGATATCTATCTCTTTTCGTTGAGATGCATATCTTAATCGTGCTATTTTCCGCTGCTTTGCTCCGTTTCATCACCCAGAAAAGATACTTTTAGTAAATGGAAAGTGTTATCGCGAGGGATACTTAAGAACGTCATTTGCAGTGTATTTTCATAAATTGAATTGATATAGGAATTACAGACTTGCGGCTAATGATTTAAAATCTATAGTCCAATGACATTCGCCCGGATGTAGGCATTACCGTGGATGCTGCACGAATGCACCGTTACTCGCGCATCCGTCCGCACTCACCCGATTCGGACCGCCTGCACAGTAAATATATAAGCTTATATTTACTGTGCCGCCTGCCACCACCTTGTTTATCAAGTTATTTTAATGCCGATGTGTTATTCGTTCCGAGAACAGCACAGGAGCTGTTTTGCAATGACTGCAGTCTCTGAATTTCAGTTGATAGTCATAGATAACAATCTTAACTAATATAATAAATCCGAAAATGAGTTTGTTTTTGATGTATAGATGAGCTTCACAAATTTTGATCAATAGCAGTACAAATGTAGCTGTTATCTGGTAAACCTTCCTGAAGCTTTGGTTTCGGTTTACAAGCTGTAACAATCTCTTATTGTAGGTAGTTAACTAATCTAAGTTTCATTACTGTGTAAAAAAGAATTTTCTACTCATTTCCATAATAAAACATTGGCGACCAATTTTATAGAGATCCCTCGACCTCGAGCTCGACCGGAGTGATACCACGGCCTCATAGAAAACCAGCGTAAAGCACGAAACTACTCGCCTTAATCGCATTGCATTTTTTGAGTGGTACTACCCAGGTCATTTACGATCAGGTGACCCGTCTGCTAGTTTGCCCCCTAATTTCTTATAAAAAAAAACAAAGTTTAAAGAAAAAGTTTCTTTCTCCTACAATGATTTTGTTCCAACCTCTTTGCTACTAATATTATAAAAGCTATAGTAGTCAGATATAGAGTCTGTCTGTCATTTTCTTACCGTTTTACGAGTAAACACAGATAGATATTATACTTTATTTTATTTCAAAACTAAACCACTTATTATATGTTGCAATTTGAACAGTAAATTATTGTAATACATATTTTTGCCTGACAACTGACCGTGACCACATACATACTCGTAGTTCTGTTCAGTTCCGTTCGAAACAATTATCTATAAGGAACTAAGGATAAAGTAACAATTGTAGGAAAGGAAAATATATAAATTTGCTTTTGGGGAAACTTAAGTTCTAGTGGTTTTCGTTATTGCGGTAGTAAAGAAGACCACAGTGACGTGGATAAATATTTATGTATTCTAAATGCATGCAATGCAATCATAATGTATAGAATCACAACAATTTAGACAGTTTTGTTTGTGCTTTAAATAAGGATTCATAATACTAACTTTGGTTGGTCAGAAGTTGGTCAGAAGAACAAACTTATATCCAATCCTTTCCGCATATTATATTTTTTATTATTAGAAATTTTTTGTGCTTTGCTTTATCTCGTTTGCTTAGACCGTAACACGCTTGAAATTTGATATGTCAGTAAAATGTATAAAAATATGAAATATGACGACACTGTATCTAGTCCAACAACACGCTGGTTTCCGTATTGTGTTTTGGCCTGATTTTAACGGGTTCGTGCCAAAAATACAGCCGCATTCGACGGCAATGCAGATGTGCCATTTCACGCATACAAAGTAGGGCAGCGATGTTCCATCATCAAATCCTTTCCATGAGATTTAGATTCAATAATTTCACACCGAGAGGGAGCACAAGAAATCAGTTAATGAAGACCTGCCATTTATCTATTTATTGACGAGTATTCTTGTTTGTTATGTAAGTATACCTACCAATGTGATGCCAAATGTGCGAATTTAAGTAAATAGTAGGTAATTGGGAAATAATAGCCATACCTTAGCGTAGAAATATTTTAAAATAAATAAATACTTACACACGCGCTTTATCTTCGAGTTGGGCATCCATTTTTTAAAGTAGCTATCTTATCTATGGACTCTTACTAATTTTATATTTTTGGAACTTAAAACGTGACAGGTAGTGAGCCCATCGCCGGACGGGCTGATGTTTTTGTAAACACCTAATTCTGGGATCAGAAGATTTTCTCATTATATATCTTCTTATTTAGATAAATATGTACTAATGGTTTAAAAAAAACTACTTAGCACCAGAATTGAAACTTGACATCACACATAAGAGGCGGGCAAGCATCCAAAAGGGCCTACCAAAGCGCTGCAAATAATTTTATGTCGAATCAAATCTAAGAATCAGAACATTAAATTATGTTATCTTCGTAGACTGAACGTGCACGGAGACGCCTTCATGAAATCATGACTCACACCACGCCCCGATATAGTATCTTACATTTTTTTATTGTTTATTCTACCGAGGACCGCCTCAAGCTCCGCTGTTTATAATATGTTAATTATAGCCAAGAAAAGTCATGTTTATCCCTCCTTTCCGGCATTAGCTGCAATAAATCTGAACGAGTTGTAAACAAAGGTGTTTCTCCTTTGCTTAACGATTCACGTTCCCTTTTCCTTTGATAATTGAAGAGAAATTGACGAGAAAGCTTACGAAAATAGTCTTGTTAGTGTAATGATTTCGTAACCAAAACCCACTTTTGTATATTGTACAGATATCTATTGCTCAATTCACTTATTGCACATAGATATCGTTCGGTTTGTAATGTTATTGAACCACATACCGCTTCATATTTACATATCAGCTCTACGATACGCCTGCTTCCTCCCCTATCATTGTGTGCTCGTGTCGAAAAAGAAAACAAGTGCTGTCAAATTATCGTGAACGCGTGCCCCCGATTCGGCTATCGGCGTCAATTTGTCCAAGTGAAGTCTCAATTTTCATTACTCAACTGTGTAATATTTATTGGAATATGTCTAAGAAGTGTTGAAGGAATGTAATACCATGTTCTACGGTACGTATTCTATCTGGCATTGATTGATTTTGATCACTTATTTGCACCACAAAATAACCTCGTAAACCCATTATCCATACGGTAAAATTTATTAATGGCAATAAAAATAATTACTTGTGGATTATTATTACCTACTTTATTTTCATAGTAATAAGTAGTTGGTCAGTGATAGCCTTGGTATAAGTGAGCTCACCTCTCATACATGAGCCTCGGGTTCAATTTATATTTCGACGATAAAAGGAAACAACTTGAAGAAAACCCGCTTCTACCAGAATTAATTCTGAGGCATGAGTAACAGTACTCCGGTCTGGCAATATGCTAGTGTTAAATAAGTACTTCCAGGAATGGTTAAGGCATGTAAGTATATTTTCATAAATTTATCGAACGAAGCGCGAGTTAGAAACTTAAAAATTATGATAACATTTCCTCCGTAGTCCCGGTGATAAGACAGTCGTTATCGTATGAGTTTTTCTGCAAAGCGCTCACCCTACGTGGTGCACCGGTTCGTGTGCGAGTTGCTGGTATTAGTAAACAGTCGCTTGCAGCCCGCGTCGCGCGCTTGTCGTACCACGCGAGTACGTTCGAAATTTGAAGTTTGAAACACTGCGAACCGCTTCCAAGTTCAGTCAGTTTTCGTTGCCGGTCTCCTCACGTGTTCACACTGCGCAGGAACTCTGCGGTTGGTGTTCGTGTTCGTGTAAACTAAACATACGATCGTGTTGTGGATTATTTTATGGTGTTTCTGTCAAGTGGCGATGTGTTCTTCTTTTTTATGGTTCTGTGATTATTCTATGCGTAATGTATGCTTCGTGATCTATATGAAGATATAAAAAAATGCAAACAAGTCAAGGAAAGTTAATATTCTAACGCGTTTTGTGTACAAGAGTAGGCATCATTAATTTGTCAAGACGAGTTCTATAATTAAATGACCTTTAAATGTCAATATCTGGTTACCCAAAAATAAAAATAATATTGGCCGTGGCCCTGTAGTGCAATCTCGTGATGAACACTTAATTAGTCGGTATAATGATCAGCTTAGCGTCGTATCACACATCGTTGAGTCGCCAGCGAGCAGAAGAGTCCTAAATATAGCTCCCCAGTGGGCATAGTTTGCTCCAACTGGTACCCTTTGCGTTGACATTTACATTCTATTCAGTTTTATTAGCCATCAAAAATAATGTTCCGTTCGTCGTTTCATAAAACATCGTGTTTGTAGGTAAAAATAACATGAAGTTTAAGAGCACAGCTAGGAACATCTGACTCATCTTATTGTCCACTAGTTTTGTCAATTACCTACCTGATATCTGTCCATTTATTTTCTTTTGTATTATTAATTTGTTTCTGAAAACGCGTGCTTAATTTTTTTTAATTAAATGAAAAAAAAAACTCCTCCCAAATGTTATCTCAAATCAGAAACTAGAACTATGGCTGACTTCATAATGAAATCATAAAATTTAGTTTTAAAGTGTGTAGTTCCTTAACAATGGTATTGAGAGATGATTTAGTTCGTCTGAGGAACCAGCGTGACGGAGAGGCCAGCACTTCGTGGTTGGATGGTCGTAGATGAAAAGCCGCTTAGATACACACGAATGATTTTATTATTGTACGTTTTGACCATAATTTTGTTGTTCAATCAACTATAGCATTACTTGCAAATAGGAATTTGACAACAAAGTACTTATATCTAATCTTCTTTAAAAAAAATACCTAACCTGTAAAAAAAACACCATTAATTTTGCAAACATTTGTTCATTGTGTACAATAACTGATACCGCAAACGCCCTATATCGAATTAAGGTTTAAAAAAACACGGTGGCATCTGCCGAGCCGGGTGGTTTAAATCTCGTTCGCACATGTCACTAACATCTTGCAGGCCCGTATCTACTACCTGCTTCACAAAACAATGTTCTCGGGTTCCTACTGGCTCAGCGACAATAGGACCTGCTTGCTATGTTTTGTTCTGAGACTAACAACCGTCTAACAATAACTAGTTTTGTTAAGTACGCTCGACACCACTTGAAATTCTGAACTGAGTGTTTGGACTGGAAATTCTTTAATAAAGGTACTCTTATTTATGAGTTTATAATTTTTGGCGATGTTTATTAAAACATTCAGTACACGCTTGTTACACTAACTCAACTACGATACATCAATAGCTTCGGCGTTGTATTTAAAACATTTTAGAAATTTAAAACTGTTTGCCATCTTGCCGGATCATAATAGATCTACATCTATTTGTCAAATCCGTACAAGATAGGTACTCGGTCTATAACATTGCTGAATGCGATGGGAATACCCTATGCATTGTGCATCCTACTCGGACATTGGAATTTTTAATTACCGTTATGATAATAATTATTATGTATTGCATTGCCAAAGAAGTTACCATTTATTTATCTATTCATTCACAAACCAACAGTATATTTTTATACAATAGAATACCAGGAAAATGTCATATAACTATTATGAGACGAAGACTAATCGAAATGGTGGCGCAAGGAATTAAATCTTTCCGCCGTTTCCGTTTCGTCTTTGAACATTATAGTAACAAAATCCGTAACGACTAAAAATAAAATATTAAGATTAGCATTTCCGTTCAAGCTAAAACTTAGCACTAACCAGTAGAAAGCGTTCTAAGATCGTAAACATTTAACATTGCATTACATGATATCACCAATTTGGTTTTAAAATTGTCGCGCGTAACCTAAAAATTCCTCTTAAGTCCTCTTTCGTGTGGAAAATAGTCACATAGCTTACATAAATCGCTTCTTCAAGCCCGACGACAGATAGCGGCGTGGTTATCGTCAAGCCGAATCCCCGAGACCGATAACGCACCGTGAGACTGAGAACACGCGTCGAGGATAATATCGGATTTTTGGGATCCCTTTCAACCGCCATAAACATAAGTCAAGTTGATTATGCTAAAAGCTTTGGTAAATTCATTACGTGCACACTCAGTGTAGGATTGAATCTTAGACGTTCCTACAACAAATTCATTTATAGAAAGATGAAGTTGATTTACAATAATATGAGCCTGATGTTCTGAAATTTGGAACTGGTCTTCACAAGCCAGCGGGCATTTTTAAGTTTTCTCACATTTCAGGATCAAATTAAAGTGCTCTCTCAGGTATGATCGTTACGGCTGGCATTGCACGTAATATCTTAATGATTTGTGATAAACTTGTTTACGAGTTTAGTCTTGCTTATTATGACTTTCATTGTTATTACATATATTTTTTAAAGATAATACATACTTTCATAATTCTGTATTTGAAGCGTTACCTTCTTATTCCCGTATTCCATCTTTAAAGCAATGGACACATATTTGTCTATTTATCTATATAAGATTACGATCAATGTTGATATTGTTACCGGGCTTGGAAGACTATTGTGCAGCAGAAATTCTTTATTTTATTTTCTTGCGCACCCATTGGCGCCACTATCATAACCACATACCTGAATCTCTATCATAACAGCTTGTAGGATTTATGTGTTGATATCTTTTATTTTATGGCTCTTCCTCGAAGGTGTAGCGGTAGTAGAGGTGACAATTTTCGCGGGACCCAGTGTTAAGTGGTCAGTCGACGATGACATAGCGGTCATTACCCTTCGTTCCGGCACCTAGCACACGGTAGCCGGATATTGGCGCATAGACAGTTTGGCGGTCCGCTGTAACACACGATACGAGTCGATTAGGTTATAGGGACTGACCGTTTATTTTTTTATTTTTATTATTTTATTTTTATATAGGAAACCATAATCTATTCATGCACACAAATATTGAACCCGGAAGGAAAGCGAACCCTCGACTTCTGCTCAGACGGGGGCAGATCACATTGGGGGTATGATTTTTTTTAGAATTTGCTTAGAACCCCCTAAATACTCTAGAATATATATCAAAACATCAGTCTTGTCTCCTTAAAAAGTATTTTTGTGATATTGTCTGTGCGAAGTTTACTACCGGAACTTCAAAGTTGAACCGCGATTCCAAATGCGAGTAATATCAATATTGCCAGTGTCAGCACTAATGTCTATCGATATTTCTGGTCGGATGTGGGAAAGTGGTATGTAATTTATATTCACTTTCTATCGTGCAATATTATTAGTGCTATATCTAAATAAATAAAGTGGATATTCAGATATAAGAAATTCCCTATAACTTAATCTAATACGCCTTTAACGTGTCAAGCCGTCATTATTTTTAATGGTCATTAATATTTCGAAATATAAGCAGTTAGATATTATGGTTATTTGGCCGTGGTTGTACTCAGAAACCTATTTAGCCCGATTCCAAAGGGTAACATTGTGCAAGCAGGAAACAACCATAACGAGAGGTCGTGGCTTGTCTTACCAATTTTGTAAAGCGATAGAGATAGTCACGAATTGGATCGCGTTTTGTGAATTGTTTAGTTTCGTTTACTTACTTACTTACATTTCTGTTTAGGTTGTGATTTAAGGTTTCATATACTATAGATAGACCTTTTGTGTAGGGTTTTAATTAAATAAGTTTATTTTTTTAAATTGTGCATGACGTAAGTTTTCAATTACTTGATACTTATTGGATGATATTCCTTTAAGTGCTTTAACATTTTGCGGACGGTAACATATTGTGTAATATTACCTTTAGCCTGTTTACAGACATGAGCTTTCACTTTTACGAGACTTTCGATTACAATATTCGAGATCTTTAACTCGTTCGATGGATATCTTCATAATTGTCTCTATAATTTGTACGCCCATGTTATTGTGAACACAGTATTAGCAGTTTGCATACATTTTGTATGGAGATTAAAATCATAATTAAAATAGGAAAGTTAGAGGTTTGAACTTTGTAAGTGTGGGAGAAACTGCATTGTTTGTTGCGTGTCTTTCCTTATGGTAGTCTTATCTTCCGGACAACTACGAAAATTCATATATGGACGCGTAAAAGGACAGAAAATTTATTAGTACATCAAGAAGGTAAACTTTCAGAAAACTACCTACGCACTTATTGAAATTTGTGTTAGAGGGTTTAGTCCCTGAATATGGGTTTTAAATTTGTATTTATAATACCTGCGTAAAGTTAGATATTAAATATTCTACATCCTCAATAACAATTTAATTAGTTCACTGCTCTCATTCTGTATTAGCGTTAGCGAACTTCCTGCCTAAATCATATATAAAATTAGAAAACATTGTTTTTTACTTCAGGTTGTAAGCACGTAAGATGACAATAAATTCTACAAAGCGTAATATGAATAATATGAATTTACTCATTCAGCTATTCCTTATGAACCCGTAACAACCCAGAGAAGAGCTTTCCTCACGTATGAAGAAGAATGGGTCCTAATCTAGAACCCAATGCATATTGCAAGATGGTGTTAGGATAGTGGCCACCTTACACGTATTTTTCAAGCCATCCAAAAGTATCTGACATATATATCTTAACGACATCCATTGTGCGTGAACACAATACAACCACAGAAATATTTTATAATCTGGTTTTTGAATCTTGATCTTGTTTTTGAATATTCGGCGGAAATTTTTGGTTCATAATTTGAAGGCAATATATTTGATGGCTATTTCACTAATGTAATGTACCATTGAATAAAAACTAGACCAGTAGCTGATAATAACCGATAATCGTACGTCATGTTTGGGAACACCGACCTGGGTCGCTGGCGCGCGTCCAAACAACGCTTTATAGCTGACACTGTTTATCGAGGACAGAAATGTGCCCCAACTATACTAGAACTTATAATATAACTCAAAGCATTTATCTGAAACGAAACTACCAAATTTTAACCGAGCGGATACGGAAACGGCCGTAGAAATGGTACGCGATAAATGTCCAAACGCATCGGTTGAATGACATGGTCTGTTGCGTGATTTATATTTACTGCGAACATGGAAAAGAGAATTTATTAATCTATACATAATATAATAAAACTATAACGAGACCGTATCGATTTAGTTATCAAAACACCAATTTTTGTTTGTCTGTCTGTGCACGTTTCACGAAAAAACTCAAAACCAATCCTGGGACGAGCGGCTTTTCTTTATGTGTTTTCCTTCGTCGTCGAGTCAGTGAAAAATATAATACTCTAACATAAGGTATTTAAAAAATTGTTCGAAAAATAAAAAAGATTTTTTTTTATATATATAACAACTAACTTTCAAGTTTCTCGTTTGATTACTGTTTACAACTTGATTCCGTGTGTCCACTTTCCACATAGACAAGTTCTCATTGGTTATTGTTCGGATGTATGTCACTACGTAGAGAGTAGGCGGGTAATGCACTGCATGTCAGCTGTTTGCATGTGTGTGCTGCGTACTGCGTGCTTAATCTCCATTGAGCTTGTAAGGCGACACGCCGCGTTCCTCTTACCCTACTATGCTGATTTAATACTATAGTCTGACTTACTTGTAGTGAGCCATTCATTTGTCACTTGAGCCCGTATTGCAGAGCGATCCTCAAGCGTGGAACTCCGCTTGAGTACAGAAGATCACAATTTTCTGCGCCACATATAGCATCTCTTTTTGTCTGCCCTAAGGCTTGAGGATCGTTTTGTAATACGGGCGTTGGAATACAATGCGTTTTTTTCGAATTTCAATGTTTCAGTAATTCATTCATCATATTTTGGTTAAATTGGCGTATATTTTCTTCATGAGTGTGGTTTTGCAATCAGGTAATTGTCGGCTTTCCTATCGCCTGTTGCTGTACATCCTAGTTTACTCTTCCTTGTACTCCTGTCCGCTCAATCAGTTTCACTAGCCGTTATAATTACGCATGCAGTTATTTGCCACATTTCCACGGCAGCGCCGGCGCACGCCACCACGCATTCTATTGGCACACTTCTCCCAACGAAAGTTCGTTATTTATTCCACTTTTTGCCTTACTACTAACCGCTCGATTGATCCACTGTTCTATTAAACTGATTGATTTGGTAATTAAACAGTCGATTTGATTACCGTGCGCAACCGTTTACCCAATTTTTTGACTAATACGAGCAAGTCTCTTCTGCTGACTATAAATGTTTTTGTCGCTTCGGCCTTTATTCACTAATAAACAATTTTGATTATCTTTCTTTTATAGTAATCAGTGTAAATGGAAATAGATACATTATTTGCTAAAAATAATGTGTGCAGCAGTGTGTGCGGTACAAAGATTCTCATAAGTTAAAGTCAATAATTACTTTAGTGGGCGTGTTATAAATTATCGTTTGATGATTCACCGAAGCCATCTTTGGATGTGATTACCTTGAAAAGAATGAGTATGGAATAACTATATATGTTTCTTTACTAATTAGATAGAGCCTGACCATATTAGTAAATAGCAGGCGCCAAGCAAAGAGATTCAAATATAATAGGACATAGAGGGGGCATTGGGAATATTTTCATACAAAACTTTGAAGGCATGTTTGAAGCTCAAGCGTCATGTCAGTTAGTATGAACGCGCGCTGTCATTCGGCCGAAATTTTACTAGACTTATTCCACTTGGAATAACTTTTAGCTTAAAATTTTATTACTACATAGTATAAAACAAAGTCGCTTTCTCGGTCCCTATATCCCTATGTCCCTTTGTATGCTTAAATCTTTAAGACTACGCAACGGATTTTGATGCGGTTTTTTTTAATTGATAGAGTGATTCAAGAGGAAGGTTTTAGTATTGGCATTGCACCCGTGCAAAGCCGGGGCGGGTCGCTAGTTTCTATATATGTATTCCAAACGGCTGAACTGATTTTGATTTAGTTTTTTTTGTTTGAAAGGTGACTTGATCGAGAGTGTTCTTAGTTATGATTCAAGAAAATCTGACCAGCCATTTGTGTTTATATTATGTATTTTTTGTGTGGGGATTTTTAATTTTTATTTATTTAGAAGCAATTGTTAATGAATGGATTGCTATTTACAATAAGACAACTAATAATACTCTTAGTTAAGGTTAGGCATTTGTACTAATGGAAAAGGGCTGCTAGTATCCGTATTGTTAGTTGCGCAAGAGTTGCAAGTGCCAAGTTCAGTCGCCCACTGCACTCGCCCATGCACCCCCTACGCATTTTAGAATAAATTTTATAATTGACATTTACTGCTACATTCATAATTATTTGATGTAGTATATTATCTGTAGGTATTTGTAATATCCTGTTCAATTATTAGTATATAGTAGTTATCAGTCAACATTATACTATACTGTTTAATTTGTATTTAAAATGTGCTTGCTTAACATGATTGTATTTCATAGTAATTTGACTAAGTCTGGCATGTAGAGGTACCTACAACTCATGACTGTGGAAGAGTGAGGTATGGAAGTTAGGTGAAGATCAGTAAACCGTATAAATTGAGCAATACTAGATTCCGTGTGCCCGTGAACTAGTAAAACAAGATGTATTGCCAGCATACGTAGCAACAGCTTCAAGGCCAACGCCTTTGTATCTACTTCTACAGCTTCGCATTTACACCGCTATGATGATATTTTATTGTTTACTCACAATAACAGTCAAACTACAAAACCGTCGACATATTTGCATAATGATAAGCTGTAAAGGGCGAAATATACACCTGGTGGTCAATGGTCGTCCTTTACACCTGGAACAGCTGGAGTAATAATAATTTTACCAAAGTATTGTAGTAGATTTAAGTATAAACTTAACATAATGATCTTTTATTTAACTTTTAATAGTGGTAATAATATCCCTAGTAATGTTTTGCGCATAGGCAACTGTTAACGTCGACGGTAGAATATCTTTGTTCTATTGCGTTTACATTTTTCCGCTTTTATTATCATTATTCATTCATGACATATGTTTCCTTGACTTCATTTCATCATTCATCATCATTTCATCTCATGTTTATTTTTTCCAGCGTCATCGGTACAAATATCAATAAATATTTTAATATTGTTTCTATGTAACTGCGCAGTCGTAGATGTTTTGAATTATGGTTCTATAGCAAGCTTGTTTAAACATAGCCTTTTTCTACCATGTTGTTATCCTTGCTATGGAGGTGTGTGAAGCCATCCTTAACCATGCGGTCGACATTCCAACCCGTCTCTCTGTTTGCCCGTTCTCGTCTAGCGGGCTTAAAATAATTACACAAGTGCGCTGGCACAACCAACCCTTTCGGGTTCGTTGCGCCCGCGGTTCCCACCTTCTACCATCTACCAGGCATTTTCAAAACTTGTGAGTAAGAGTGACTTTTATTTAACTGGTTTCTGAGAGCCGATTATGAGGCACTGAATCACTTTCACTTTCATAATGGTTATCTTACTTTGATTATGTTCGTCAACTTCCATAAGATTTGATAACACTTAGGATAACATACTCTTTTTTTTTATTTGTATTTAATTTTACGTATTTACCATTATACCTATGGAGTGTTTATAAATTTTATGACATTATGAGACACATTATCAGTTTCCTTTCATCGAAGCGAAAAATTATTAATATTCAAATAATGTATCTGTGTTATCTTGCTTCCTTTTCTATGATAGCTATGCATTGTACCATGAAGTAGCTCAACCCATCTGCGCCATGTTGATTATTGGAGCACGTTCGAATTTCAAACTGTGAATAGTAAATAAACGGTCCGTCATGGAGGGCGCAGGCGTGCGCGTGCGCCGACACCGATCCTATTGCGACGTCTCAGTGTATTGGAGTCTCTGAATGGAGGCAGTCACGCGGTCTTTCGTCGCATATTTTATGTAACGCTCGGAGGTAGAGACGACTCAGTGTAAAAGGGAATGCGGTTTACATTCAAAGTTACAAGTTTTGGAGATATTCAGTGTGCAGTGTGTTCGCGGTTTCCAGCCCTGTTTATGACGTGTTCGTTTATTTTAGTGTCATTCTATTTTTGTGGCTGTGCTCTTGGTGTGCATAAACAGCATGTTTATTTATTACTTGATTCATCTTCCAATATGACTTTGGAGATTTAAATTTTTTGCCAGTTGTTACGCGAAAACATTGTTCCCATATGCAACTAATCAACTCGGAGATCGTTTACAGAATTACATATTAATTAAAGTAATAAAAACGTGTGCAAGTATAGGTACTTAGTAGAGCACCTAGATGAGATTGTAATCTAACATTTGCGACAGAAGTGTCCGTTCTCCACTTTGCTCTGTTGTTAGATGTAGGGCGCGCACACGATAATATTATTCCATCAGATACTACCATAAGCCAACAGGTGTCTATTTTCTACTAACTAAATCAAAACAGTAACTTTACCTTTAGTGTTCTAAAGTCACAAGTCCCACGAGTGCGCACATAGTAATACAATACTAAAGATAAATAAACTACAAAAACAACTACTATGTTCTATACAGTCCTAATAGATCTACATACTTCGGATAGGTACTTACAATTTTTGTATAACAATAACTGAACACTAGAAGATTATAACAACAGGCAAGATTGTGCTAATCGCGAAAACATTAGTACCTTTATGAAGTAAATTGAACATAGCGGTTAGAAATTAGCAATTTCACAAGAGTAGCACAATACGAGCAAGAGTGCATCCTTTCTATATAGCAGTCATGAGTATAAATATGGCTTTTAAATTAAGACAATAGTGCGTTTATAATAATAGCTTAAGCCTGGGATATCCCCAGTTCTTGTTTTGTTTTTTTCGTTTTTTTGTTTCTTGTTGTGCATTTTAATAAATCGTGAGATGTACTGAAAGTATTATTTGTAATACTGAAATTATCATCGTAATTACCACTTTGCACTAAATATTAAATGAATATTTGAATGTTTCTTTAGTGTTGTGTTTTTTGGAACGATAGTACTACGCTAAATCTTTAGATACCGAAATAGCGAAATCTGCAGTTGCTAGTAGTCCTTAATTTTGCAATGGCGTCGTCAAAACATCAATTATGTCATCTTTATTGTCACCTTTTATTAATCCACTCTAGCTAACAACGCTGATTATGTCATCTTTCTTTTTCGCATCATCCGTAAGTCCTTTGCTGGCGTCATCCTGAAGTTCCATTCGTGTTGACTTGTCGCAACTTTCACATGCAGGTTGAAGAGCCTGTCTCTTGTAAGTTCCTTTGTTCCCCAACTCATCATCACATATTTTAACTTGTTTTGGATAAACACTGTTGCATATATTGGAAATACTCTTACCTGCTACGACTACTTACTCAACAATTTCAGCGCCGGTATCGAGTTTAATTATGAAATGGACTATAAAATTAAAGTACATAAATTATAAGCCAACAGACTAACAGACAGACAGTAGTTCTTTAATAACCGGGCTGAGCACTCAAACCGCTCTACTTGTCCCAGTGGCCATATCCGTTGCAAATCGACCGCTTCCTCCGACCATCTTCGCAAGCTATTATGAACATGATTTATACCTGTCGTCATTAGCTATAGTTGCTTCGTCGGCGATTGTCGCCAGCGGATGCGCATTATTCGTTCAACCTATTTAAAGATTGTTCGTAATGGAACAAAAAGTCTAGGATATCTAATGCTGTTTTCAAGATTGCCTAGCAATCTTTGTGCCTGTGTGTAGTGTGAACATGATTACGTTACTTTGAAGGAGTTCCTTTTATGATTTGTATATCAGTTTGATGTTATCGATCACTGTATACCTTATTGTTATCAGGACTGTTTAGGAAGGCCATTGATTATTTTTAACCCAACCGCAAATGATTCATCACTCCTTCAGCCTTCGCGTGTTTATAATCTATGGTTAGCTAGTACACGTCATGTTGTGGCCACTCAGACCCCTGGCTTATCATGGAAAAAATCGGTTTTGTGCCGGAAATAGTTGGGTTAAAACATGGTTAAAGCCAGAATTTCTTACGTTTTACAGGTCACGTGAGTTGGCGTCAATCCTGTTTTTAATACTCAGAATGTTACCAAGCGTAATTATAATAACTATATGTAGCAGGAAATATAAAATAATGATTATAACTTTGGTGTGCTTCCAGTTGAAATACCTATTGCAAGGAATTTGAGTGGAAGGGAAGCGAATTATTACTATAAAATATTATGACAACAGTTGCAACCGTTCTGGGTGGACTGGCACCTTGAGACAACCTTCGAAACAATGGAAAAATGAAGTTAGCGTAGTGTTATATACTTTGATAATGGTCACGCTTTGTCCAGTAAGCCTTTGTTTATTGCGTATTATCCTGAACTGATTGTGATCTTCCTCCGTAAGCTGACTTTCTATGCAGAAAATACAAAGTATAACATTTAGTTATTTAAAAGGACTAGCCTCACTAAGCTGAACTCCTATGAAATTAAATGTTTACACGAATTATTAAAGCTCGGGTAAAGTAAAACATCATGAGAAGACCCGCAGGCCCTAGAATTTGTTCTGAGACATGTGTAACAGCACCTCGGGTCGGCAATAAGCTCACCAGTCACGTTTAGCGGACCAAAAATACACTGGTGAAAAAGGATACTTTTAGAGCGCAATAACATTGCCAAGCCCCTTACGGATAAGGTGTGAGAATATATTTATTTTTGTCTAATTAACCTTTGGTCCACAGCAATTAGGTAAAAAAACACGCTTTTTGCCATACCTTCACGTATTAAGTATTTTATTTCATATACCCTCGCATCTTAGGAACAATCACGTTTCTATGATAATGCGCGATAAAACGAAGACTATTTGATTCCGCAGTTTCCGACGTGATGTTTCTCACCCGCGTCCCGTTCCCACCACAAACTTTCCACGGAGACAATGGGCTGTTGAAAAATTTCACTCTTTTTGTCAAAGCTTAAGTGCAATGCGGCGTTAATTAGACAAATGTCTCGTGAAGTCTTCCTAGGCACATTCAGTTCCGTGTTAGTTGAGGAAACAATGACAACTTTATAGACTGTAACGTTGCAATACCTTTTTTACACTACTACGGAGTGTAATGTTTTTAGGATTCTTAATTAGGTATGTAAGTAGTATAATTGAAAGACTGACTCGTTCTCATTGCGTGACTTTATAGTTTTATTACCGTAAAAAGTAAAAGTCCAAATGAGCTCACAAGATAATAATATTCGCTAAAATTCACAACTTCAATACATTTAAAGTTGTAATTTAAAGTTTGCCATGTATTAAGTATTTAGAAATGAGGTTTAGTACCTATGTGTAATTAAGATTGAAACGGGTTAATAAAAAAGCGTGATTTAGCAAGCATTTAATGGCTTAATTTAATCAATTGTTACGGTTATCTTGAGCATAGTGGTCAGGGCTACAAGTTTAAGTAACTAAATTGCGCTATTGGTTAATTACAACTTACTGCAGATTTTTTTAGACAATCAGTAAGTACAATTTTCGGATTGCCGCAACGCAACGATGTCTCATTATTTTACTCTAGTACATTTATGTAGGAATTGGATTTGGGACCAAACTTTGGACCAAAACGGTTAACATAACACCATCGAATGGTGCCGAACATAACTCACACATTATAACTCAAAGCCTTATATAGGCCTTTGTGGATCCACGGCGTTACAAGATGTGCCTCTTTTGTTCGTCTGCCATTCATTAGTCGTATGTCACTTTGGTAGACCCCATTCTTTCGGAGTGCAATGAACCCGCGATTCTCGGTCTACCAGGCTCTCCACAAGGTTCTGTTGTATGTAACGTGTTATACGAGTTGTCGCCGAGTTTTTGGTACTCCAGGAGGAAAGTTGCAATCGTTCACTGTAAGGCTTGTGTGGAATTTTAATAAGGCATGACAGGTGAATTAGGTCCCTGTTTGCTGAAATATAAGTTCAAGTTTGTTATAGTCAATGTATCTAGATAATGTTGATTGACTATGGCCAATCAAACCCGTTTGCTATTACCTATATTATTCGGTGTTGCAAAACAAGTTTTTTTACGCTTCGACCAAAATAATTTTGGTAAGTGTTCATTTAACTCGATTCTGTTACACCAAATAATAATTGGAATATTATACAATACGTTGGTATAATAACGGAGACTTGTTTGCAATTTCAACGTTTACCTACGCAATATAACGTATTTAGTAACACGCTGTTTATTTTTATTTAGATCACTAGCGCAGTGGATTTCATTCTTTACGATTACAGAGTCCTTCGCGATAACGAAAGATAACAATGAAAATGTAAAACAAAAACAGTGCTTACCCAAGAAGGTGTGTGAAAACACGTACGTGATTAAATCAATACGTGGAAGGATTGTTCGCAAGACGTCACAGTGAAACGTTTTCATCAGACTTAGTAAGTCACAACAGTGCATGTGAAAATTCGATGAGTAAATATTTATCAGTGTTCAAGTGGAAGTGAAAAAAGTGCAAAAGAAACAAAATCGAATCTGGAATATTTTCCTTGAGTGGAGTTTACAATTGTGTGGGTTGTTGGGACATGTGTCAGGATGAGCACAGAGCGCCGCTTGTCCCGGAGTTTCCACTCCTGCCTGAAGGGTTCCTCGACGGAGGAGGCGGCGGACGACGAAGACAGCTGCTACCACTCCCTTGGAGGACGCCATTCACTCACCAGACAGCCGCAGGTGTACGTCGAAGACCTATCCAATGTGTCCTTGGCAGATTTTGAATCTACACAGGATGAGCATAATGGTTTGTATTATTAATAATATTTTTTAGACCGGACTGGTATCGGGTATGTATTATATCGACATAGAGTAGACGACAGACGTGTCATTTCATTAATGTTAGTGTTGCACCTAAAGATAAATCAGGAGTTACTGTTTATCAGTGAATTACTGAAATTGGTCGCAGACTGAGAGAGAGAGGCTTTGACGGCCGCTCTGGATTAAACGGAAGCCTTATCAGTTATATTTTAGTCTTTTGGGTATATTTTGAGTAAAACTATTTCTAGTGTTTTAAAAATGTGTAAATGCTAATTCATGTAAACAAACAATGAAAAACTCGCAATGAGGTCAATACAGATATTTTTCGTGCAATGCACTGTTAAATTAATTTACCTAGAACTACGCTAATATCAAGTTGCTTGTATAGTTAAGTAGAATAGCAACTAACTGTTGCTATGTAGATACTGACGAGTATGTTATTGCATCAGTCTTACGCGGAATATGTGGCTTCTCAGATGATCTAACTGTACGACTTTGAGAGCTTATTTACCTGCAATCTGTTTTCTCGTCGTCATAACTCTTAAGATTTAATGTATCCGCCGGTGATTTTCATTTAAACACTATTATTACTATTACTTAAATATTATGTAGTGACTGTGAAATAGTTCCTCCCATGGATTCTTAAGTATGTAGAAACACTTTTACTTCCGACTTTCGGCGCACGAGTTGAGTTGTGGCGTGGATCAAGCCATCTGAATAACCCTAGTAATCCCTCATTGCGTCACCACATTATGTCAAATAGCGAAAAAAATCAATTTGGTTGAAATGTAAAACGACTTCCTCATCGCGATCTTGATCTTGACTCTGTCGTACGTGCGCTTGAGGAGTTTACTATGATTCAGACTTACGCCGAATAGCTTCGAATGGGTGACGGTTTTATGCTAAAAATATTTTCGATGAAAACGTATGTTGATAGGTGGAATTATAAAATTTTCTTTTCTGGTTCTATAGCTAAAATGAAAACGGATTCGCAAAACCTTTTTTTTCATATCGAATTAACTTTATCATCCTAATATTATATGAAATTTTAAATTAAAAATAAAATGTACTAATTGAAGTGCTGCTATCGTACCTTAACTTATACGGTACTTAGACTTATTTAACCCACGTAGTTGCCGTTCCAGTGGGAACACGAGGATAAAATATAACCTATGTCTTATTCTGATGTATAGGCTATATAACTGTAAAGATTAATCAAAATCTGATCAGTAGTTTTTGCGTCAAAGAGCAACAAACATCCATATTCAGAAACTTTCGCGTTTATAATATGTATAGTAAGATGTTTGGTTTAATTTGAAAACAGTATGTTTGATTATTCCGACTGCGTTTCGTTTAGGGTAAAAAAGCTAAATGTTTACGTTTAGATCACGTTCAAAGTTAAATCATTCTGTCCGTGTCCGGCGCAGGCGCACCTGTATCGCCATATAGCTGCGTACGCGCAACCGCCACCGCTGACATCCGCTTCCGTTCATGTCTCTTTCACCCTTTTTGGTTCCAGCCACTGCTTCCTTGTTTTTTGAAATACTATACCATATTGTTTCAGTAAAAATACCTTTCAAATTTATTGTGAATGTAGTTAATAGTACATTATGATATAAGTGCGGTAGGTTGAAAATTACAGCCGAGGCGATATTGCTAGCCCGAGCCGTAGGCGAGGGCTACAAGTAAGCAGAGGCTGTAATTATCAAAGCGCACGTATGTCATACGACGTTTTATAACACATTTGCGAGGAAATAAAATAAAACTCCGACTATGGTAAACGAATAAAAACAATACAGCGTTAAGAAAAAGCGCGCGGCGCGCATCATCATTTTTTTTAGGCCAAAGGCACAAAAACAGCCAGTATTACTAATAAAGTAAATTAGTATTTTTGTGCTTTTGTTACAGATTAATTGGTTGTCATTTAGTGTCAAAATTAATTATATTAAATAATTATGTACATAAATATTTCTTTATTATATTTTATCTCCCAAAGTTAAATTTAATCATAAAATGTTGACAACTTTTTTGACATAAAAACTCTTTGCTGAGATTTTAAAAAGTACCGTTCGTTTTAAGACGGAGCATCTTGATAAACCGTGCGTTTTACTTTACACTTACCGCACTTGGGCGTAATGAGAGACAATACGATATTGAAATTGGTGAAATAAGACACCTTTTACGAGCAAATGTGTTATAAAATAAAAACCTTAATTAATTTATCATCCGTCAGTGCTGTAATTTTTGAGAATCATTTTTTTTTTGTTACGACGTTTCGTTTATGTACTGAGTGTTTGACCCCTAAATTAAGAATTGATATGAAAAGGTCGTGGAAGTGAAATTAATCTCACGAACCTGTTTATATATCTTTAGGCATATAAATGTTGCTGTTCTACCTTTTTTGATGTTTCCAAAATAATTGTGTTTTAAAAACAGGGAGTAATGAAAGTGCGAATGATGCAGAGGCGATTATATAATTTCTTTATCGCAAAGGCTCGAGCGTTTTAATGCTTATTTCAGCAAACATTTTAAATTGTTCAAAATAAAAATAAGACTTAATTGATATTTGCACTAAGATTTTTATTTGATTTTGTTTTTATCATATTTATCGTAGTATAGTTGGGTTTTAAATTAGTTGCCTCATTTTAATACAACTTATATTACAATAATACGTATATACCATATTCATAGTTAACATTATAATCCATACAAATAACCACTGCCCTGTATAAAACGACTAATTTGTGAGCGTCTGTTAAAATCGTCTGTCAATAATTACCACGCATCCGGCGACCGGGGCGATATTGTCAATCTAGTACGGGAATTATCGCTGGTATGTCATCTCGTTTGCGGAGGCTAGTTTTTGTGTGCAGTGTCCATTACTGACGGAAGCTCGTGGGTTGAGTTACTATGCGTGTACCTGCGTGCCTCTGCGTACGAGGCCGCGCGGTGCTCCCAAAGTACTGTTGCTTGGACCTAAATGTTATTGAAGTAAGTCCCAACGAAATCATATATAGAAAAGAATATGTACTTTTCTTATTTTTTACCAAATATAGGTACAGCGTATATTTTTGGCACCTAACGGTTTTTTAATTCCTATTACATATCACAGGCTCTACCTACTTTGGGACTGAACAACCGTGTGTGAATTGTGTCCCACAATTTATTATTATTATTGGTATGCGACAAAATACCACCATTCCCCGAGAGGTAATGAATTCCTGGGAAAACTTATAGTGTTCCCATTTTGAAACACGGTGTAAATATTCCCCGACTTGCAGTACTGGAAGTCCTTGATAATCTGCCCTTTTGTTAGAAAACTTGAATGAATTCCTGAGGGCAGGAAGCAGGCACACGTGGTAATTGTTTAAGTAAATAAAAGGATTGCTTTTTCATGTGTTTTTTGGGTTACTAGTTTGTGAAGATGTCACGATAATTACGGTTTCCGGGGGCGGATTCAGACAGGTTGATGTTTGAAATGAAATCTCAATGTAATAATTCCACAAAGATAACTATTAACGGACGGAGATATAGTGCGTCGTCAACTTTATAAGAAAATAATGCAGTGTATAAAAGAAGAATAAAGAGGAGGTCCCTTTGGAAAGATGTTTACATTTCTGACACTTGAGACGCAGACAAAAAGTAACTGGATTAAAATGTTTAATATTTTAGAAAGGGAAGTGGATTTTTAAGTTTCAGGTTTCAATAACATAAATCTATGTCGATACCTGGAAGATCTGTAACTTAACAGGTAGCAAATGTCTTCAATTAGGAAGCAAATTGTGACAATTAAAACGTTTGCTTCGCTCCGCCCGGCTGCTCGCATGAGATCACTCGTGAGCTCATCAAAATACAGCAATTACCATTACTTATTATTGCAGATTCACCGTAGTGTTAGCGTCTAATTCTTGTCAACTTTTTTAAATCTTTATTGACGAAAATCTGTTAATTATCCGATTAACTTAAATGACGAACGGCGTCAACACTTTCCTCAAAAGATATACTCTAACTAATATCTACGCAAAAACAATGTTGTAGGTGTGTGGTTTATTACACTCTACATACAACAAATAACAATATTTCAAGAATGGATATTCTTGGCAATGCCCCTCATATACGCATCGCTAGATACTTAATTATCTTCATTCTCATTCATAAATCGCCTAATCTAGTAATTAACATTTATTTATGAGTAGATTCTAAAATAAGTGAATGTTATAACTCGTAATATTGTTTTAAATTTTAAAACTAAGGAATGTTTATTAAATTACTGTGTTTATTTAAAACAAGCTATCGTCTAGGTCTTCACATTTACTAGTAACATTGCGTTACAATGAACACATAACATAAGACATTTACAGGTAAACAATAGTTCTTAGTGGATATAATTATGCCATATGTCTTAAACAGTGCAGTTTTCAGAAAAACTACATCTAGCCGTGTTTTAGTGTGTATAAAAACAAAATTAAATGAGGTTGATTCCGTACACTGAAAGAACGTGGAATATTTTAATGATTTCCTGAACCATAAATATTATCATGAAAATATACTTCTCAACCTTTGTTTACATATATAAAGTGGGTAAAGTAATCAGGGTTTAATAAATTACTTTTAAAGTAAGAGTTTTGTCGGTCCATTATATAATGAGGTGTTTATTCAGTTGTGATGGAAGGTGAACATGTGAAAGGCTCATACTGATAACGCGAGGTCTTCATAGATATATTAATATTACATTTTTTAATAGCTTATTGAACGTTGAGCCCGCGTGTGACGCTGTGCCACTCTTATCGCTTGTGAAAACTGTGTCGTTCACAGGAAGTGACAGTTTGCATGTAAATTAGACTTTTGTAATTGCCGATAATGTATGTAGGTACGAGTATAATGAAACTAATCAGTATTACCTATTTACTTGTAGAGTGGTAGTTTACCAGATCCTCAATACATCAGGTTTTGTACGTTTAAGCAAAATTATTTATATACAGGTGAAAAATAGATTCTTTTAATAAGATTTCTGACCATTTAACTTTTTTTTACAAGTTTGATATTTATTTTTAAATTAGTTGTTCAGTTTCATTATTGGACGTAGGTGTACCCTACCTAACCTAAACGGCTGTATGATTTTCTAATACACCGTCTAAAATGATTTAGATTCTAAATCGTCTAACATAAGTCAATATTACTGTCTGTTAAATTTAAAAATATAATATTGATCATGTATATTTTGATGTTTTGACTTTTATTAAACTACGTTGTTTTTGTTTCAGGTAAGTTTCAGAATAACAAATTCGTCTTGAAAATGAAGTAAAGCGGCAATCAACTGTAACAGGCAGGTATCGCCATCTAGCGTAGTTTACATCAACGATAAAGTTGCTTTGTTTGGCTACTGCCTGCAAGGTGGCGCTGAACGATTAACGTAATGGAAAGCACCTTTCCCTATACATTATGTAGAGCTTAGCCCGTAAAACCGGTATAGGTAATGAAAAAATATTAGAAACGCGATTTTGTAAAGATTTGCTGATCATTTTATTTATGTTTTATTAGTTCGGCTAGTAATTTTCAAATTAGCAAATTAGCAAATATTTCAATATTCTACTATATAAAAATAAGTCGGGTTTTCCTTCCTGACGATATAACTCCAGAACGCACGAACCGATTTCCACGGTTTTGCATTCGTTGGAAAGGTCTAGGGCTCCGCAAGGTTTATAGCAAAGAAAATTCAGCATTGCACCCGTGCGAAGCCGGGGCGGGTCGCTAGTTGTTATTATAATTATATTTTCCTTAGAAATAGAGAGATTGAGATTTTCAATTTTGAGTTGGATAATAGATAAGTACATCTGTTTTTATTGAGTGTTATGCTAAATTCTGCAACTCTACCCAGTTTAAAAAACCGGCCAAGTGCGAGTCGGACTCGCGCACCGAGGGTTCCGTACAACCTTGCAAATTTATGGTTTTCGTAATTTTTCCTTTATCTATGCTATAAGACGTTGCTTCGTACCAAATTTCAAGATTCTGAGTTCACGGGAAGCACCCTGTAGGTTTTGATTCCCTTGCAAGTGTCGAAAATTTGCGGCATAAACGGCTGTATCTTTTGATTGCGTTGGCTTAGAAGTTTGATTTTTTCACAGCTTCAAGGGACAGTAGACCTGAGTAATTGATATAAATTTCAGCTTCATACCTCCACGCGTTCCTGAGAAAAAGGGTCTTGACAGACGGACGGACGGACGGACAGACGGACAACAAAGTGATCCTATAAGGGTTCAGTTTTTTCCTTTTGAGGTACGGAACCCTAAAAAACGTTCTTGATTAGATTGGTTAGTAAGTACTTAGGTAGGTACCTGCCTACTTTACTTTACTTCCAGTTTGACGAGTAAATTCGTACTCTTGCGACTTCCTTTCCTGGACACCTCATACATTAACATGAAGCCCTTACCTTTCAAGTACAAAGAACAATAAGTACAACACAGAACCAGTTTAGTAGGTTCATGACCGACGATCGCCTCTCGCATAATGCCGAGCCCCGATCGTGATTTATTTATGTTTGTACTTACGCCTGCGGGCAAGCAAAAACTCGATGTGAAGGGAACAAATGAATTAGCTCCACTCATGTTGGACCTATCCTTTTCTTTGAAGCCATAGTAATTATTGGTCATCTTGAATTGGGTGGGCTTTAAATCGCTCTAACCAGGTGATCTAAGATTAGCTATTGAACTAGAGACTACTATTGAAATACATTAAGGCGATAGTGATGTTCTAATAAAAGTAATTTAAAAGTTTATAATAATAAGTGAAAACATCGGAAAATCAGAAAATGAAAGTTCAGAAAAAAAAAACAATGTTCTCAAAAAATATTTAACATTTATAGTCTTTCTTAGATATAATCAACTTAATTTAAAACATATGAACTCTCGAAAAGGAAAATCATCGTCATTGCTACATTGTAATATTCTACAAAACGAACAATACAAAAATTATCGACTAAATATCGGTAATAATTTTATACAAAAGTTGTCTTTGAATTTTTTTTAAATGGTAGAGTGAGTAGGAATTAAGCGCTGTAAATGTTATTGTACCGATTTGGCACCGAGCTTTGAAAAGCTTTTGCTCTCTACAACGAGCATTTGTTGTGGTAGAGTCAGTTATCTATGGGTAGAACGGTTGCCGAAGATGGTCGATACTATACGAAGTTTCCCGAAGCCGTCCGTTCAAACATGGCGTCGGGCGACGAGAGCGCGGTTCGCGCTTGTCAACAAAGTTACTCGATTCCACTTGCGCCGAGTTGCCGGCCGCGCGTTTTCCCGTTCGCGTCTTTATTTCCAACTTTGATATAGTTAATTGCATTCAAAAATATTGTGTTTAGTGAATGTGAATCGCTATTATTTAGTGATAGTGCACATTGTTCTGGTGATTGTTTTACGTATTGGAATTTGTGACATTTTGTTATTAAAGTTGATTTTTTATGCTTCTGAATTAAAGTGGTAAAATATTATCGATTTCAATGGAATGTTGGAATATTCAGAGGAAGAAAATATTTTAATAATTACAGCCGTGTAATTAAATACGAAATATGTTTCTACTCGTACACAGGATTCGAGATAATTGATACGTTCCCCACATTACATATTATAATTAAAACAGGCTATAAATCATAAATATATACTTATATAAGTAATTGTATGAATTTCATGATGTCATTAAATTATGCAGTTGATAACTTTTTAAAACAATTAATAGGCTTGTTATTTTCTTCAAACAATACCTGTCTCAGGTTTCTCCTAAATTGGTGGTTTGATACAAAAAAGTTTTGACAATAACATAGTTGTGCATTTTAAAATGTATGATTTGTTTATACGCACCGGTACTATGGATACTTTCACCCTAGTCTTTCACCGAAATACAAGTATAACCAACCGTAGGTGTATACTTACTTATTACCCTGTACTAGACTTTCGTATTTCCCCCCGTTTTACTTTCACGCTCCAGTACCCAATTCCTGGCTGTACTGCAGGGTAGATTTTAATAATTTGATACATAACACTTTAGGCGCAGCTGATGTTATAGTCTTTAAATTGGTCTTTACATTATGGACTCTCAAACTTTGCCTACCTACCTAGGTATAACTTACATTTTGTGTTTCTGTCCATGGTCTGTTTTTAAAAGAGTGATTCCTGTCTGCCTTAGATTAGTCACTATTTGTTGGTTTTCCATTTATCTGTCCCCTTGACACATATCTGTACTAAATCTAAACTAGTTTATCTATCGTGAGGCGCTTTAGATATTTCAAAATTGTGTCATTTTGCTCCGCCTGCTTGTATAATTATGTTGCTTACGACCATGTCAGCATTCCATTGTATTGTGTTACTACATCTTATGTAGTTTAGTTAAGTAGGTACCTAGGTACCTACCTTTAGTTTGAAATTGGCAGAATAGAAAATACATATTTATAAAAGATAATCTTTTTTATTGAGAAAGTTCGTGTGTACATAGAAGCGTATAGGCGAAGATTAATCCGTTGATTAAGAATTGGTTCTTCGATATAAAACAAGCTAATGTTACCTTTATATTAAACATCTACAAAATAAACTTACACGTGCCTGTTTGAACTTGTTGCTCAAAAGCGGACCCTCACGGCTTGTCATTGTTGCGGAAACAATGGTTCATATTTCTTGCACGAATACCAACGACATACGGGAACCGATCGTGCTAGTAAAAACTAAATTCTTCTTTATTTCTGGTTGAAAAAACTTGTTTTACAATAATAATTTAAAATAAACATATTAAGGTCTTTTTACTTGTTATTTATTTATTTAAAACATTAATTATCTTGACAAGAGTTCACTTCTATCCTATATCTATCCATTATTATAAGCGTCATTACAAAAATAGTAGTTACCTTCATTTTATCTCCAACTAAAATAATCTACTGTATCTGAGAATTTATTTATAATCATTATGGCTCTTGTTATCCTCGAAAATATGTACCTAGTTCCTTAAAGAGTATAGAATGAAAAAGGACATTTTAAAATATTACAGATTCAAAATCGGTACGCCGCAGTAACTATACGTATAAATAGTAATTTAGAGAGAGATCATTACGAGCGCTATGTATATACAATTCCAGACGTAGATACGATTAATAGAGGTAAAGGGTATCCCTTACAAAATAATTCTTAATATTTTATATTAAATGTCAATAAACAGCTCGTATTTTATGTCTCCGACCTCGGGAACCTCAATAAATAAAGCGGGCCGTCTTACATAATCCCGGGTTAGGTGCTGAAAGTTAACATTGTAAATATCTCTGACTTGCTGCGGCTTGTGGGATGCCACACGGACTAAAATTCTAACCACTCGGGTAACCTGCACGCCTTCGCTTTGAAACACATAATATGCTGTATGTCTGAAGCTTTCTCACCTTCGATGATATTTACTATGTTTATATCCGGTACATCAGGTTGTTTGTTACTGGGATTAATTATATTGATTGTATTATATTTATATTAAAATATTGTAGTGTGAGAACGTACCTATACTATATCAAGTGGAGTTCTCGCCAACTCAGTATTGCGCGATAATCTCCTTACCGAGTTCGCAGCTTCAAGCGGAGAGATTCTTCAAAGGCTTTTCGAGATAAACGCGTTTGCTCTTTTTTCATCTTAACTTACAATCCTATTTCGTTGGGATCTCGGATTTAGATGAGCTCTATTTGGGACGTAGGTATGTTTTCAATTTGGATTTCGTCGACTAAACAAAATCTCCTCTTAAACCTTTTCGATTTCTTTATGATTGAATTATGAAAGGTAACATTTATCGTATTCAGATGTTTAGGTAACTAAAATGTTATCTCATCTTCCTACGTAATGTGATCAAAATGCATTACGGCAGTGAAGTCACATTGAAAATTCATGTAGGATGTCGTATGACTAAATAAAAAAGTTTGTAGGCGTGATCCTGTTTATCTATGCACCCACGCTGGTAGAGTTGACTTTCTAACTAACCGGGAACTGCCGCCGAGAACTGTTAGTTAAAAAAATGTGTTCATGAGTCACCGACTCGGGTCCCATCGAGGTCTGGGTCACATTCCAGGCTGCGCCGCCGCCGCTGCGCCAAACCGGACCCATGCGACTCGACTTGCTAGCTTCCTTTTTTAAACCTTTATCATTATGTAATACACTCCTCTCGATGATTGCTGCTCTTTTCTGAAAAACTGTTCCTGTAACGTGTAATTATATAATTATTAAAACCGCTTTGAGTTTACATTTGACTTTGATCCCTATTGCTCATTTAATAAGTTTTTTGTTAATCCACGTTTTGGTGGTGGTCTGTTCCTTGTGGTAGCGTCTGTTCCCGATTGTAAGGGACGGTTGTTTTTGTCCGCCATCTGCCGTTGCAGGTGTCGCTTTACATAGTAAGCAGGTGATTTGAATTCGCTTTTATTCACTCTTTAGTTTTTATGTAGTCTTTAGTGTATGGAGGCAGCCAGTCGGCAAAGATTTCGTGTCCTCCCGCGTGCTCGCTTCCGTTCCCAGACCTGATTGTGTCGTTGTTATTACGCTTTTTATTAAAATCTGACTTTGATATCTCCAACCGAGCGGAAATTGTGTATACCTACATATTTTTTATCATTCCTTCAAAAATTTACTGAAATAACGGGTTTACAATTTAAACAATACAGAGATTTTATTGTCGAGTAGAAAAAATTGTTTCATTCAGTCTCGATCAATTTTCAACGCGTTAGTCTTGGTTTAAGGTGTATAGGTAGCTTCGTACCTTCACTGTTTACATTTTTTAAAATACATTTTTTTCGACGGCAACGTTCATAGGCAACACGTGGTAGCATAAAGGGTAAACGTTGAGTTTATTATATTTTATATTCCCTGTATTATTGTTTTTATTTTACGTTATTGCGAAGACTTTTCTATTCTAAACTTCCCTAGGTAAAGGCCAGTGCCCGCTGATACAATCACAGTTTAGTATTCATGGGCCTGCGCATTTCTGCTTACGTATCATTCGCGAACCATCTTTTGTACTCGTACTTTTACTGGTTTCTAACCCTTGTTAAGTATATTTAGAGTATTTATTGCATTTTCTTCATATTACACTAAAACTTATTTCTAAACCAAATAAATGACTTCAGTTTTCTTTATTATAATTCAAAATTTTATTTCCGAACGAATCAGGATCTTAGGCTATTCAAAAATCATAAATTGGCAAGTTCAGTTTATGTGCATTAAACTGTATTCCAAGGAACAGACTTCTCATATCTATTCTACGCTTTTTGACTAAGGGGAAAAAGAAATAAAATTTAAAAGTTTTTATCTTCTTTCAACAATACAAGCTTTGGTAGAGACGGAGGACTTATCTGTTCAAAGTCTGTGTCTGTCCAAAGTAATGTAATATCAAAAAGTTACATACAAAAATGATTCTAGAGTACATGTGCCCTCCGTGTGCCATGTACGCTACCTGCGTTTGTTCATGGAGAAATCAATGTGCATCAGTGCATTTAACGCGTAAAGTATTGCCTATTGTTTATATTTTACGGCCCATTTGCTAGGATTGCTTATGCATATGTCTTCGAATTTATATTACAATGATAATGGAAGCCTTTGACGCTAAACTTCAATAGGTTTCCAATATTTGTCATCTTAAACAACGCGGCAGTCTTCAATATCCCTAAATAAAAATGTTTAAAGGATATTCTCTGTTACAATAATTTCAAATTAACTGGATGTATATTAATTCAATATAATATTATAAAGAGGAAAGATTTGTATGTTTGTTACGAATAAACTCACCGACCGATTTTAGAAATTATTTTACCATTAGAAAGCTACAATATCCCTGAGTAACATAGGGTATATTTTATTTTTATTCCCACGGGAACGGGAAACCGCGCAGAACAGCTAGTAGGTAATTCTATGAACCTCGTACCTATTGTAACAAATTGAATGGCTGACTTGGCTCCGATATACACAAGTTACATTTAACAGGATATAGGGTTATCTCAATGTCAGTTAAATTGTACGTATTTCCTCCTAATGTTTACTGCGTTAATTAAATCAATTAATTGATGATAGAATTATTCTGTTTTGTTTATCAGTTTGTTGACCGAGTAAATTAGCGAATTCAATCAATACTAAGTACCGTTGCAGGGATTTATCGACTAACACGAGAATGTCAATTGTTTTTTACAAACCTAAAAAAAATTATGAACCCTGCCACAAGATGCAATAATTCGTAAATAAATATTAATGCAGAAATTGAATCCCTTGGACACTAAAACTAATAAAGAAGTCCTTTTCTAGTCTCACCAATAGATGCTCTGTGGTTTAACTACGATCAACAGACTCTTACATTTCTTGATTTTTATATATTATGTTTATGTACTATACGGCGCGTTTCAATGTTGAATCATCTCGAACGTTAATTAAGTCAGGAATTGCAAAAGATACTGAGAAATAATTAGCATTTTAGCGGAACTGAGAGCTACACCTAATTTCTTGCAGTAGTTTAGAACAGTCTTCGTATCTAATGAATAATTTAGTGTTTATTGTAACCCCAAACTCATTATCATTAAGAAATTACTCCACAATTCATGATTGTGTTTGTAACAATGACCTATCTTAGAAAGTAGAGCTTACTTAAGATTAACGAACGGTAATTAATTACAATTATTTTATGCAAATAATTTAGCAAAAATGTTTTGATAACTAGTGTGTTAATTGTGATCTATATCTATATTAATATTATAAAGAGGAAAGATTTGTTTGTTTTATTGAATAGATTCCGAAACTACTAAAACGATTAAAAAAAATATTTCACCAACAGGAAGCTACATTATTAGGGAGCAACATAGGCTATATTTTATCTCCGTATTCCCACGGGAACGGGAACTACGCGGGTGAAACCGCGCGGAAAAGCTGTTATAAAATACATGTAAAAGTTAAAAAAAAATACGGCTTTGATATGTTGATTGACCTTTCGATATGTGTCTACTTCAAGTAGGTAGGTATTTAAATGAAGTATAGTATAGCCGTTAAACCACCTGGTTGTAACCTTGAAGGTGAACGTGGTCCTGCTGGCGTGAGAGGTACCTTGTTTGTTTAGCTAGATATGAAATTAAGTTTATTGACAGTGCAGTTTTCTATGAGAATTCTTGTTTTTCCCGTTTTACTGGTTATCACTACTGGTTTCTCTTTTCTAGTTTACGCTGTGACCGTGAAAGTATGTAAATGTATTTTTCTTTTCAAGTCTTTGTGTATGCTAAAGTATGAACCAGTGGTGTAGCGTAGTAAATCGTTATTGCACAACGCGCGCGCTGCGGTCGCCTCTCAAACACGTTCCGTTGAACGCAGCCAGCGCATTGTTTGCGTCATTCCGCATTCGTTCCTATTTGTCACCTTTGAACTTCTGCGTCAATCGCGTAACTTTCTTTTAACGTGTTTTTGACAAAATAGTATTGGGAGAAGTACCTACTTTCAAGGGCTATTTTTACATATTTCTTTGCAAAAACAAATAAAATAAAACTCTTAAATAATTAAACAATATATGTATAATGAATGAATGATGGAAATCGTGGAGGTCAAACATATAGAAATGATTTTATACAACAATAATTTTAAAGCCAATTGTTTTTTTTTCATTGTATTGTTCTAGATGTTGACTCAGCTTCCAAAATGTCTAAACTTCGTGACGATAGGTACAAAACGCTAGATCTAAATTATAGATACCACTTTTTTAAAAGTCAGTTCCTGTTTACTAAATAACGTTACCATACTCAGCGGTACGGAGTCACGCTCTTGCCCCCATTTCAACGTCTTACTTGCCGACATACGAGCCGTAACTAAGAGCTTTTATCGTGCCCTGCTGTCTGCCCTATATCCCGAGGGAAGATGACACGTGCTTCTTTTTTGTCTACCCACTTTTTAAATTGAAAAGACTCGCTTTCCAATGGTAAAAGTTTTTTTGCTAAACAGTACCAATTTGTAGTTCCGCGATAGAAAGTACAGACTTTTTCTACGGCATTTTCTTCTTAGTTAAGAAACTAATTATTGAAGATATCGAAAGTTCCATTAAAACTCAATTAATTGTATCTTAAAAAGTTTTTATCCGTGATATTTAATAGTTTTTTGGAATAGTAAAAACGAGATTTGTGACTGAGTTGAACTTAAGACGGAAGTTAATGTTCATTACTTTACAAGTCGTTTGTAAAGTAGATAACAGTACCGATGGACTGCAACGGAACGTAAGTACAGAATTATAAGCATAATGATGTAGGTTGGTACGAGCAGTGTAGCAAACCAGCGCAGTTGTGAAACAGTTTTTGAATTAACGGTACCGGACCAAAGGTTTCCTCTGGTCCTACTTTAACGTCGTCGTACTACCCTTCAGATTTTAGTCAATTACATTCTCAAATTCGGTATAGATGGCTATGCATATTTTAATATACCCGACTTTTCGCTAGCAACTTCGTTCACATAGATTTAGAAATAAATCCCAATATGTTCTAATCTAGACACGTGGGGGTCGGTGAAAGTCTGTTTAAAACCCGCTCTGTAGCTTTTACGCCATGCAGTAACGAACAAACAGAGAAACAGACGATTGAGATAATTATATTTTAAAGACAAGCTAGACAATAATGAATGTCCCATTAAAATTTATGGAGTATTATTGGTTCCGTTCTACTCGATCACGAACATAATATTCCCAAAAATATTCAACGTACCAACAACTTAATTAATATTGTGGAAGTATGGATAATATAGGTACCGATTGTGCACAAATGTGTCAAATCGCGTAGCATTTGTCTACGCACAAATATAAAGATATAAAGATCGACGCAATAGGAAACTGTAACATAAAATGTTATCGAAGTAATGGTTCTATCGAATTAGAAACTCCGAATACACATGGTATTATGAGTTAGTACGATATTATAAACCGGATTGCAAGACCTATACTTAGCTTTCAACAGTACTCTACTAGATCTAGATTTTGCTTGAGTTTATATTATGAAGAAAAGTACGATGTAGGTAAACCGATATAATTATAATGCTGTGTACTATTTCCAGGAAATTATACATATTTGTTAATTTTGCTAGCACAACCACTTGGTATTTACTTACAATATAATAAGTCTCATCAAATTAGTTATTAGGTTAATAAAAAAACCTATATAAACTCCGGGTTCAGGCAAATAATTTACATTTCTCGTACTTTTCTTGTTACGATGATAAACTGTCTTTTCCAAGTAATTGCTTCTTCGTTAGGTAATAAAAAATTATGGATCGTGCACATTGACAGTTTTGAGTTACTTTCATCACTAGGGTAAATGATTCTACGAGTACCAAGAATTATATTACAAGAATTGCAGGGTGGTTTTTCCTATTGTTGTAAAAGTTATTTCTGGTATTTGTAAGGAATTATTTTAATTATCCTCATGACATTAGAATCACAATGTGGTTAACTGTGTCTGTTTAAAAGATTATTCTGGGAATGTATTGAGTTCAGTAATATATTTAAACATAAACAGTATATTATCCCTGATTATTTCCTTCTCCATTTGAGGATAAATTCCAGTATTACGATATATTAAATTATGTTCGAACGTTGCTAGTTCCACATGACGTCTACTTAGACACAGGGGTCCGGTCGACAAACCTGTATGTATCGCTAGGAATCTCACATCTTGTTTGTTCAACCGGCCATCCAGGAAGTACTAAACACATCCGTACCAGAATAAGTACGTGTATTTCTATCGGTAGTAGACACATAACGCTATTTAAATAGAGCTACTATGCAATAGATCTTAGAGTATTATTTTTAATGTTAAGAAATCCGCTTATCTCAGCAGTATTTATAAAGCAATTAATGATTTTCTCAAGCATTCTTTATTGGGTTAGTGTTGGAGAGAGATAGAAATCGGTATGTTTTGATGAAAGAAAGAGGTAGTGACAATTTAGTTGCGCAGTAGGTACCTACTATGATGTGCATTTTGTACCTATATGTAATTGTTTTCCGTTTGCGATGTGGCATTCTAGCCTGCAATGTGTGGAATTTGTTTCTGTGAACTGATTAGAATTTTGCTGAGGAATTTCTTAATTACTTAAAATATTTGCGTCTCGAGTATTTCTATAAGAGAACTTAGTTGAGGATCTTATATTGCTTTATGTATCTCACTTATCTAAAGGTTCATAAATTAAATAAGTTTCTGTCCGTTCAGTTGAAGCATGGACACCAAGACTAGACTAGACAAGTACTGGCCTGGTTGTGTAAAGTATAATAACGAAAAACTTTTTTAGAGGCATTTGTGCTGACTATGTATAACATACACTAGATATGATTTATATACTCATAATACGTTTGCTGTAACGTATAAAAGAGTTTTAAAACCCGAAATAGGTTTGTTTATTTAAAATGACATCAAAAAGTATACACATAATTATATTTTTAGAAACATAGATGTAAGAGAACCTGAATTATCGCAGATAATGTAAATATAACATTTGGTTGAAATATTTTAAAACTCTAACTTAACTTTTATTCTGTTCTAATTTAAGAACACGACAAAAATATTTAACTTTGGAAGCCGTTCTAGGAGCGAAACACGTCATGCACTGCCCTGCCTACGCGATATTGTCCTTACCTACATTTTTTGATTTGAATTTATTATGATCACACACATCCATAGTCATAAACAGTTATGGACCATAAAATGTGATATATTTTTTGAGAAAATGTAAACAATGATATAAAAATAATCTTGTTTTGGTGTACTTCAATTCAAAAACATTACGTGTCAGCGCCAGCTGTCAGTTGTTAAATAATTAATTTGTACTTATTTTCTTATTAATTGATGTCAACGTGTGTTTAAAACATTGTCCGTAATTAACGCTTGGTTATTTTTATAATATTATTCAAGTAATTTATGGAATATTTATTATGTTATGTGTCAGATATTTAATTATTTTTGCTCTTTTCCCATTCATAATAATAATTAGGTATTTATAAATATTATTTAGAGTTATATCGTCCTAGTCCATTGATCCCGTCATTTCAGCAGACACTTCTTTCATGCACATATCTCCTTCACACAATCAGTTCTTTGGTAATGTTATAAAAGCATGAGTATACTCTTCTCACAACATGACTCTCATCCCTTCACATTATACTCAATACTCAATCATTTACGAGTATGTCCGTGTCCATACTATGGGAAATGGTATAACCTAATTTCAAACTCCCTCTTATGTACCTACCTATTCATTTAATCCTTCCCAGTCTACACTAATACATATTATAAATCCCAAAGTTTTTTTATTCGTATGTTTGGTTGCAAATAGTTGCAATGCAATTAATAGGCTCCGAAAATATAGGACTTATAAAAAAAAATTGACACTAATAGAAAGTTTTCATTTCAGGCAGTAACATGGGCTACTATAATTTTAAAATCATTATAATTTTTAAATTTTTATTATTCTCTCGGCAATGGTACTTACACGGGTAAAATCTCGGGAAACAGGTAGTCACTCAATATCATAATTTCCAAATCAACTCTATGCAGTCTCGCAACAACATCCATCTCTACATCCAGACATTTAGATATTTTAGAACATACTGTCAATACAGTAATAAAAAAAAATTAATTCTCATAAATTAACTGTAGTATGGTCGAAAGTAAAATTGCATAACTAGAGCTGTTGTGGTTTCATGGTGTTGGTTGAATTCCGGCGAGCATGCGGTTGGAATAAATAACTTTGCGAAAGTCTGAGGTGGTTTTCGCAACTTTGTTGCAGTTTCATTTCAAATCTGGCGTGGCGTGCCTCTAATCTTTGCCAGTCTTTTATTAAAGACTTATACGTACTTACAACTGTGACAGCCATGGTATCTCTGAAGGACTTTGCTAACTTAACGTCTTGTGTGACGATTAACATAATTGCATAATTCTAGCTTGATGATTTACATTAGAGAGACGTTGCTGAAAATCTAGGTATCCACGTGTAGTTGTTGTAAATGATAGAAGGATTAAACACGGCAAACATATAAAAGTATAATTTCAGCAGGCAATAGACAAGATAATTAACAAAGTTCAGTTTCCATAGTAACCGTGCGCCATCACGCATCGGATATCTACATATATAAAACTTAAAACGAAATTTGTCTGTACATTGAAATTTGAAACTAAATAAAAATTATATACATTAAGAAGACTGCCACATCACCCCCCCTCCAGAGACCGTACTACGGGCGATAATAGTCGGGAAATTTCACAGTACGACCTGATCGTGTCTTTCTGACTATGTTTTCTTCGGCCTGGGGTGTGTTTTGTATGTGTGTGTTATGCGTTGGGAAAGATGTGTTTGATGTTATATGTGGCGATGGATGTGAAGTGTGTGTTATGTTGGTGTCCATATCACGTAGTATGTAGGCTGGCTTGATACGGTCTATCGATACTGTGACTGGAGTACCGTTAACAATAATTTTAAATATTTTATCACCACGTTGAAGGACCTCGTATGGTCCGGTATAAGCAGGTTTAAATGAACCACCTGATGTGTCATCCCTCAAAAACACATGACTAGATGTTTTAAGATCCTTGAAAACGAAAATTGACCTTTGACTACCATGCCGTGAGGCTGGTGAAGGTTGTAGTTTTCGCGAAAATAGGCGTAACCTTGCTACGAAATCTGCAAAGTCGACACCGACCTCGTCACTTGGGTAAAGGAAATCCCCAGGGAGTCGAAGTGGTTCACCATAAACTAACTCCGCAGAGGAAGATTGCAGGTCGTCTTTGTGTGCACAGCGAATACCTAACAGGACTAATGGCAATGTTTCCACCCAGTTATCATTGGCGTGACAGGTAATGGCCGCTTTCAGTTGACGGTGGAATCTTTCCACAAGGCCATTGCACGCCGGATGGTACGCTGTTGTTCGCCTGTGCTGAAAACCTATCATCCGCAACAAGCTTTTGAACAACGACGACTCGAACTGCCTCCCTCTGTCGGTGACTATATCCGTAGGACAACCGAAACGCGATATCCATCCATCCACAAGAGCCCTTGCTACAGTTTCAGCTGTACTGTCACGTAGCGGTATTGTCTCTGGCCATCGTGTAAAACGATCCACTGCTGTGAGGCAATAGCGGTAGCCTTGAAATAATGGCAGGGGTCCTATGAGGTCGATGTGAATGAAACGGAACCTCGCCTGTGGTAGTTTAAAATTGCCTAGCGGGGCAGACACGTGACGTGTGACTTTTGACCGCTGGCAAGCTACGCAGTTGCGAGTCCACTCTCGGCAGTCTCTTCTTATCCCAGGCCAAACATACCTATCTGTAACCAACTTTACTGTGCCGTTTGCGCCAGGGTGACTAAGTGCATGTAGATTTTCGAATACCTGTCGGCGAAACTCTTTTGTGATATATAGTCTCAATATATTGCTTCTCTCCTCGCAGTACAGCTCCGCATTTGTATCTGGCAGTGTAATCTTTTTTAGCCGTAAAGATGTATTTCCTTCCACGATACTTTTAAGTTCATCGTCTTGACCCTGAGACTCTGCAAGTTTTTTGAAGTCTATTGGTTGAACGATTTCCTCAATTCGTGAAAGGGTATCGGCTACCACATTATCCTTCCCAGATATATGTCTGATATCTGAAGTGAACTGGGAAATATAATCCAAGTGTCGAAACTGTCTTGGTGAGCAATTGTTTTTCCTCTGGTGAAACGCATATATCAATGGCTTATGGTCAGTATAGACTGTGAAGTCTCTTGCCTCAATCATGTGCCTAAAGTATTTGATTGCTTCGTAAATGGCCAATAGTTCCCTATCGTATGGAGAATACTTCTGCTGAGAGGGACTCAACTTGCGTGAAAAGAAGCCAAGCGGCTGCCACGAGCTTCCTACCAGCTGTTGAAGCACCGCTCCTAACGCCATATCCGATGCGTCAGTGACAACTGCAAATTTTGCTCCACATTCAGGGTGTGCCAACATAGCTGCTTGACATAGTCCATTTTTGCAAGCTTCAAAGGCTTGCAGCTCTGTGTCAGTGAAGTTCACCGGATGGGAACCCTTCACTGACCCAACTAAGAGAGAATTCAGTGGTGTCTGATGTCGTGCAGCGTTTGGAATGAATCTCCGATAAAAATTTATCATCCCCAGGAAGCGACGCAGTTGTTTTACGGTCTTGGGCACTGGGAAGCTTTTGATAGCCTCAACCTTTGCAGGCAGAGGTTTTGTTCCATCCACGGATATATTGTAACCCAAGAACGTCACTTCGGGCTCCCCAAAGACACATTTGGCAGTATTGATGACCATCCCATACTCATGCAATCTATTAAAAAGTTGCCTAAGATGCTGCTGGTGTGACTCTTTATCTTTAGAAAATATGAGAAAGTCATCGAGATACGCGTAACAGAAATCCAGCCCCAATACCATTTCATCTACGAAGCGCTGAAACGTCTGTCCGGCATTACGAAGTCCGAACGTCATGTACGGGAATTCGTAAAGACCAAACGGAGTTGTAATTGCGGTCTTCTCGATGTCATTTGGATGGACTGGGATCTGGTTGTAAGCCTTAACCAAATCGATCGTTGAAAATATCTGGCAACCTGCAAGACTGTGAGAGAAGTCATGAATATGACGGATGGGATACTTATCTGGTATAGTGCGGGTATTGAGCAGCCTGTAATCCCCGCACGGACGCCACCCGTTGTCCTTCTTTGGTGCCAAGTGTAGTGGAGACGACCATGGAGATTTTGAAGGTCTACAAGTGCCGATAGACAGCATGGCCTCAAACTCAGACTTGGCAATCTTCAGTTTATCAGGTGCCAACCTACGTGGTGTACTAGATACTGGTGGACCAGGTGTAGTGTTGATGTGGTGAACAGTTTGGTGTTTCGGTGTGGTATGCATGCCTGAAGGGCGAACGATGTCTGGAAACTCAGCTAGTATGTCATGATAAATAGTGTGACCAGATATTACCTTGACCGAAGAAATGTCAGATGCTCGAGCGAGTGAAGCCCGGGTTGCGAGCGTAGTAGTGCCATCGATGAGGCGTTGGTTCCTAACGTCTACGATTAAATTGTAAAATGAAAGAAAATCCACGCCTATTATCGCCTTAGTTACATTAGCCACAATAAATCTCCAAGAAAAGTCACGGCGCAACCCTAGGTTAAGAACTAAATGAACATAACCGTATGTACTAATAGACGAACCGTTTGCCGCACATAGTTCGAAATTAGTTTTAGGTCTGCGTTCTTTTAATGCACTATAAGGGAAAACACACAAATCACTACCGGTATCCACTAAAAATTGAGTTTTTGTCTTTTGGTCCGTAACAAATAAGCGACCGTTGTTAGGACAATCGTCGGTCGCCATCACAGATTGCCCATCTATTTTTCCGAGTAGTCGCAAGGTTTCACACACTTGTTAGCTTTGCTACCAAATTTGTGATGATACCAACAAGTCGGGAACTTACGGTAGTTGCTCTGCGACCGCGTAGATGATGATCGGTTTCGCTGCTGTGATGACGATCTTTTCCTCGATCTTGACATCCTGTCCATTTGTGTAGTAAGCGACTGCACTTGGCGTGTTAATTCGGCAATCTGGTTAGCAAGTGGATCTGAGACGGAACCTGACGAACTAGCCGTTGCTGCAACATGCGGAGTAGTAGTAGTAACGACGTCGTGAATGTTATCCGCCAGGTCAGCTACTTCCTCTAGCGTTGCCTTTGCTTGCGATGCCACGATTGATTGGGTACTGCTCGGTAGCCTACTCGTCCAAATTGTCCTAAGGAACTCCTCTGGAACCGTTGGACCGGCCAAATGCTTCAGGTGACGGAGGAACTGGGAGGGTTTTCGATCACCTAACTCTTCATGTGTGAGAAGCTGCTGAACCTTCTTCTCTCTCGAAGCCGAAAGCCGCTTAGTGAGCTCTGTCTTGAGCCGCTCGTATTTATTTGTTGAAGATGATGGGTCCACGATAATATCCTCCACCTCCGATGCATAAACGGGGTCGAGCTGTCCCATAGCGTAGTAAAATTTTGTCGAGTCCACCGTTATGTTTGCCAGAATAAATTGGCTCTCCAGTTGAGCGAACCATAGCGCCGGTTTTTCTGGATAGAACGGTGGCATTCTCACGCCAACCCTATGTAATTCGAAAGGCGGGTCGCAGTCCGAGAATCTTTCTTCACCGCGATCTTTTGATTTACCCGGCACTGGGTTATAAGCCATGTTGACACGTGTTTAAGCGGGGTCACCAATGTAGTTGTTGTAAATGATAGAAGGATTAAACACGGCAAACATATAAAAGTATAATTTCAGCAGGCAATAGACAAGATAATTAACAAAGTTCAGTTTCCATAGTAACCGTGCGCCATCACGCATCGGATATCTACATATATAAAACTTAAAACGAAATTTGTCTGTACATTGAAATTTGAAACTAAATAAAAATTATATACATTAAGAAGACTGCCACACACGTCAAAATATATTTTAGTGACGTTGAATTGTTTGCAAAGTTTCGATATTATTGTAAAATATGAAAAATATAAAATGTATGTAATGTATTATAATACCGACGTTTAAAAAAAATACCAGTAAGCAGTATAAAGATAAAATAAGACACGGAATCAAACAAATATAATCAAAGATAAAGGAATTCGCTCCTTACTTATCATGCCACGCCACGACTGACAAGCAAATTACTCACATAATTTCTTGAAAGGATAATTTGCTTGGCTGCGTGAGAAAAATTCTCGTTGCCATATTGTCTTTTTTTGTATTTATATTTCACATACTTGGCAGTCGTTCGTAGATTGAATAGGAATGGAATGAGAATAACAATGAATGCGTTATAAAAATCCCTTATAGAGTACATACTTTCATGCACAATTTCACATATTATAGGTAGATTAACTTCAAAAGTATTTTAATCTAAAATAAACAAATCTAATTTATTTATATTATTAATTGCAACTCTATACATAAAGAAAACATAATTGGGATAACATACAATACAACAGCTCTTTATTGTACACCGAAACAACACAATATGGATACCAACATTAACTAAATTACAATGGGCGGTCTTATCGCTTTTAAAGATCTCTTCCAGACAACCTATACATACATATATATTTTTTGGACACTATGATCTTATGGTTTGGTAGTCTTATAACTGGAAAACACCACTCAGCAACTTTAACTTTTGAGAGACCTGCGCAGAGTTGAAGGACCCATAGTTAGTCGTAGTTGCACAGGCCCGCAGATGGACCTGCGCCGGCACAGCGCTGAATCATCATTATAGGCCACGCGTTAGTCACGCCACCACTCTTGCAACGCAGGACTCATATTTCCACTTTTTACTTATTTTTTTCTTAACTCGATAACGCGATATTTTCTATTATTTAACTTGGGTAACATTTCATTTTTATCATCTCTAAGTAGACTATAATAAATTGGTCGCCTCCTCCAAGTTATCTAATTTGCTGTATTTTACTTCTCGCGGATAGCATTGCTTAAATACTTCGATATTAAATTATCTGTCTTCCTTGGAATTTCACGTGGCGCCACTCAGTTATAATGTTCCATTTACGCGTAGTTGATGTGGGAGTAATACTGTTATTTGTTTAGAGCTGAATCTAATTTGTACAGGGAAACCATTACTAATTCCTGGTTATTTATTTATCTCATACAGCATCGTTTGTTTTAGCATCACTTCAGTATGTGTTGGTTATATTCATTCGTTCCGCAAGCTTTCCTCGCCGTGCCCTCGATTACGATTTAAGATCTCATTCGCTCCTGGCTTCTGCACACGACATCCGGCGCGAGTGTTTTGTTTTGCGTTTTTGTGCGCCTACATACCGCTTTTGACTCAAGCTTTACTTATGCCTAGAATTCTTATTATGTTCTCAAGTTTTATTTTAATATCATTCTGTTCGTTTGAAGGTGTATTTTGAATCGGATTTTGATGGTACGTATCGAGTTAAATGTTTCAAAACTTTTATTATGGTTGAACATAATAAAAGTTTTTTACAGATATAAATAAAACCATTAACAGATTGGTTTAAGTTTATGGCGAATTCGTGTTAAATAAATTTCGTTCGAGGGGCTTGTTTAATTTAATTAACCGATTCGCAGCGCGTGAGCTAATTGTGGGTACTGCCGCCTGTGTGGTGACTGGTGACCTATGGCGGCTCTATCTTTAAATTTATTCACGCGACGCCCGCCACTCCTCTTACCAAACAAACATTACGCACATGTTGCCCGAATTCATTTCTAATTTAAATAACAACAAGTTCGCAAAGTTTTAAGCTTGTTGATATCTATTCAACTTGGTGTACCCAGAAAATTTAAAAGTAGCATTATCAACCAGTCAATCATTAGGTTAAGACATTTTGTCGGATTGGTTTATAGCCTGTAATGACACAATAGCGCATTTTGATTTATTTTTTTATCCCCGAGGGGGTAGGCAGAGGTATTCCATTGCTGGATATACCCACATTTCCCGAGATATATTGGACCCCTAAACGTGATAGGTGGCGAGCCCATCGCCGGACCGGGTCATAGCGCAGGATATGTTGAAGTAAATGCAGTTTTTTTCATTTAGAAGAATGCGGGTAAACCGGATATGTAACATTGGTATATATACAAGAAAATGCCCATTCCGGCGATGGGCTCACCACCTATCACGTTTGGGGGTCCAAAGAGTATCTGGTGAAAAGTGGGTATATCCAGAAATGGAATAAAGAAAATGCTCTGATTTATATGCCTACGTAATTTTCTGCGTTTGGCCTGTTTTGTTCGATTTGTTCTAACGACTTGATTGAACGTGGGAGTATAATCTTATCGCCCTATTTGATAAAACATAGTACTACAAGTAACACCGATCAATAAGCAAACCTACGGTTGTACCTTTATCGGACTGTGATCATATTCATTTGTAATTGAAGGCTCCGATCGTTAGGGATCTTGTTAGAAAAATATTGAGATCGCATAACGACAACGGGAGGGAATATTCTGAGAATAAGATACGTATTATAATGAGTCCCACAAAACGCGAGACTCACAAATAATTTTCTTTTAATATAATTGCGGCGTGTAACCTCAAAAGCCATTTATGTCGACGAAGAAAGTTTTCGCACACAAATATATTGTATCAATGAAATTTATTTAGGTTGGGAACCCTCAATTCCAACATTCCATTTATCTTTTGTGTCTTTAGGATGGTGTTGACGACGTGAAGCGAAACGACTAATGAACAATTTGTGCTTTAATTAACATTGCTAGTGTGAAACGAAATGCTTAAAAGACCAGTGGGCAGGAAATAGTGTAAAGTGAAACGAATGGCTGCAGTGATGCGGCGAGTCACTGCTGAGGCCGCACGGCCATAACGCAGCGTGCATCCGCCACTGCGGGCCATGGCCAGCGCACCCGCCTCGCCTGCGCCATCCGTCGGCGACGACGAACAGGCGCGGCGCCGCTCCGTGTTCTACGTGCCATTATTTGAAAGTTTCGACAATTATCTACCTTTGACAACAGAAGAAAAAGAAGCCTTAATATGCGGTCAAAACATAGACACCGTCACTATAAAACCTAAAAGAAATGTGTCAGACGACGGCAGATTACAAATTCCATCTCGGGGTGACTCGTCCTTGACGGAGAGCGAGAGCGATGTAAGCGTATTCAGTCCACAACGGCGACGATTTCGCCGGCCTTTATCGTCGACTGTGAGCTCTAACGAAGCGCTGGCGAGAGTAGGCCACCGCGACTTATTGAGCCCCAGGCTCGTCGCTGAAAGCGGCCTCCTGAGACATTCGAAACCAAGGTTACGGAGTACGACGTCGTGCGAACCAAGATACGATAGAATATTCACTCCTTTGGGAGGATCGATCTCATCCAACAAACTTAATAACTCAACCTCAAGTATCGGGAACAAATGCCAATCTAAGGCTTCGATACTCAATTCTAATTTGTCGTTGATCCCCGACTCGCCAAAACTTATGTCGCCTGGCAAGGAGAAATCAAAGACTTTACCACAAAATCTTAATGTGCCATCGCCTATTAGATTTAGCAGTAGTTCTACTTCAATATTTAAGACACCTAGGATAACTGTTACCCCGGATAGTCCTAATAAGAGCCCGGGTAAAATGTCGGGTCTGAACTTTATTCGACGCTCTCGCAGCACGAAGCTCTCGAGAAGTAATTCGCTCTTGCGAAGTATAACTGCGAAGCACATTGAAGTGGGAATGGAGGAGCATGCGGCAGTGGTCACGAACCTGACCGAGGACTACGACAAGTTCGTAGATAACAACGGCGGTGAGGCTGAAGTGATCGGTGCCCTGATTAAGAAGAACGAGACTCAAGCGGCGAACAGTCCTCTGAGTATCAGACGTGGATACCTGGATGTAGACGATGACGTTGCAGTGCACTCCGGTAAGACGTTTTATTACCGAAATAATGTAGCATAGTGTTAGAATCTATTGCTGAATTTAGAAATATTTAACTGTTAGAGTTATCGTTGCGCAAGATATCGAACCGTGATGTTTCTGACATTGATTGTAATTAATCAACATTTAAATACTCGGCCAAATCTCTAAAAAAAGTTATGTAACACCAGATCTTGTTAAATATTATTTGATTAGTTCCTTATTCATATTATGAAGTGATTTAATAAGGAAGTGAATTCCTCGAGCTGTGACGATGCGTTTTTTCGAAACTCTTTAACTTTGATGACAAGATAGTTTAGCTTCTGTTGTATCCAACTCGTCACTGAACAATACCTTCTAATTATACGAGATTTTTTAAAGTGATTCTTCATTTTGTATTGTCATAAACAGTTATTACGAAAATGTATATATAAAGCCAAACTCATTGTATAAATGTAAACCAAAATTGATGGTTACTTAAACATCTCGAATGAAGACACTTTTGAGAAATACTCGTGCTTTATACATTTTTGTTTTTACAAATACAATCACGCTCAAAGGTAACGAAGCATGAATTGTTCCGAGCACGTGCGTACAGATACAACGGCTGGACATGAAAATAGGCTGACAATAGCAATTTGCTTCGAGTAAGCTTTTGTTGTTGTGGGTCTGAAGTTTTAGTCGGATCCTTTATTGAGTTTTGTAACGAAAAACACCCGTAACTTGCCTAAATACTGGTGTAGTGACTACAATTACTATTTAAATACCGTTATAATTAAGTATTCGAAACGGGTCTTACTTAGTGCCAGAATAAGGTCATTGGTTTTTGAAGTGCATCTTGTCCAGTACTTTGTTTGCTTTTTAGTTTTTTTTTTTTGCCTTTAGTAGGGTTATCGTAAATCTGTTGTTGGTCTTAATAAAGCTTTCTGTGATCTACTATAAAGTGCTGCCCTTAAAATGCACGTAAATAGGTAATAAATAAAGTTGAAAGTGGAACATACATATTTTATTCAGTCAAGTTATCACAGCTTTGTCGCGTGGCGTTTCCTCGTGGTCGCTTATCGACTCGTTATCAGAGCATGCACTTACTGATTACGGCCAATGTGAACTCAGGTACTTACTCTACCTTATAAACAAATATCATAAAAGAAATACAATTCCGAAAATTTTGCAGCTCTATATCAAATCATGATGATTTTTTTGTGATGATCGAAGACATATTATTGATTATTCTCATTTATTATCAAAATAATCTTTGTAAATTAAGTGCCTATTGTGTATTAGAATAACAAATGATATAGCTCTCAATCAAACCGCAAACTATGTTATTTCAAACAACCGCTAGCCGTTGCACTTCAATGAGTCATCTACACAAGCAATTTTGTAGTTTTAGTACTTAGGTCATCGACCCTAAAGGGTGCGGTGCGTTTATTATGGCTTTTTGCTAATACATTGTTAAACCTAAGGGTTCTCACTACAAGCATTATAATGGCGTGCTATGTTTGTTGCTCTGCGAAATTAAATGTAAATATTAATCTAATCACGGGCATTTTGTCTTAGTTGATAGTGATCCTTCTATGCCAGAGGTAGTGGATTCGAGCCCAGGGCCAATAGTTGTGTACAATTCATGATTGTTGAATTCATGTCTCTGTGTTTATAAAAAATAAACGATGTTTATCAGTTGTTTAATAACTATAGTTCAGAACTACGAGTAAATAGCCGTACCTACGTAAGTTATATCCACAAAACAACATAAACAAAACCCATGTTTATTTTTGTAATGTTTATCTAGTTTTTCTAAATGAAAAAGTGTATACGAAAACTGCAGTTTGTGAATGTGTTTAAGAAGTCAACGCGTAACACTCTGTGCATGTTAATATCAATAAGTGAAGAGGTCTGACAAAGTAGCGATCGCAGAAACAGAGGCAATAACGGTAATTGATTGTATACACCATCTGTTAGTTCACACGTTGCGGTGTCGTTGACACAGAACTATTACTCCACCATATTATACAACAGTATAAGTTTCCTATTGCTGTTCCTAGAAAGCTGAAGCACATTGTAATTAACAGTTTCTTGATGGTTTGTTTTTACATAAGATTTTTCTAACGGTTTCCTAAAACCTGTTATGTTAAAATTGGTTTAAACCTTAAATCGACAGTTAGTACGTTATTTATCAGTTAAAGTCAGGAAAAATTTCAACAGAAAAGCGGGAAAATCTTATAAGCATTGCACCCGTGCGAAGCCGGAGCGGGTCGCTAGTATACTATAAAATCCGTCAAGCTATGGACTGCACTCACAAAATAGACTCACATAATTTCCTCCGAAAAATATTAAACTCATTCTATTGCAGTCAGGAATTAAGGAGAATTTTACCAAAAGTCTTTGTTATTTTGAGCAAGAGTCAACTAAAGAACAAAAACGCAGTTTGACATGAAATTGGCCACATGCTCGAGCGGTCATGGGAGGCGTGCGCGCCGCTTCCGCCGGAAGTCGCGCCACATATCGCCCTCTGCCGCGTCGTTGATATTTCATACCTATGTTTATGCCAATGCATCGGTAATAGGAGACCTCGGTGGTAATAACAAATATCATTATTAGCTGCGATTGTTTCAGTCACGGCCCATTCCGACAAGGTCGACATCGAATCAGAGTCAATTGCTGTCGCGTTTCTCAACCGGACAAAATGCGGCTATCCAAATTATTTCAAACGCTTATGGACTTTTTCTGTTTGTATCTTTTTGATAAGCTAGTGTCAGGCTGTTCTTTACTTCGTTGTGAAAAGCGTGTGTGTAAATATAAATGAAAATAGGTTTGCAAAATAATCGAAACTATAAGCTATTGGTCTGGAAATGAATAATAACATTGGAAATACCATGATAAAAAACTCAACAAATCAGCATTCTATGCATAATATCGATTCGTGTTACAGAATATTAAGCAAGCGTACCTCATATACTACAGGTTTTATTGCAAATGTTTGAAATGTTGTCAAAAAAATTCTTATTAAAATTTATATACATACGTACCTATACAATAGCAATTACATTGGGATCTCTATTACACTATAATTGACCATCAGTTGTATTACGGTTAATTATGAGAAATATTTTGAATGAAAGTACTTAATAATAAATGTCTATGAAGCAACTCTTCTGATTGTAAGATTCATTTTCTAAAGTTCTGCTCTGTTTTCCACAGATACCTCATACGAGAAAGCATGCAGACGTGGCTCGGCGCCGAGCACGCCCGTGCCGGGTGCGCAGCCGCAGCACAGCCCCTCCCGCCTCGCCTCGTTCTTCTTCTCCAAGCGCTCGTTCCGCAGCAACCCTCTGAAGAGGACCAAGTCTGCTACGAAGTTGGAGCGGGAGCGAGCGCTTGCAGCAGTACCAACACATCCTGCTACGCATGCGTTGCGGACTTCAAGGTATATTATAATAAACTTTTTACGGTTTGAATCAAATACGTCTAACCTCTTTGGCCTAAATGATGAGAAATATTGTAATTTTCTAATCGCAGCTGCCAGTTTCTAGAGATAGAAAAGTGTGCAGAGTGCAGGGTGATGCGTCAGCCTATCATTGTTGTAGGCGGTCCTCTGTTGAATTATGAAGTACATTGTATACCAAAGTTTCTAAGGCAGACCGAGTTTTAATTTTTTTAAAGCTAGTTTGAAATAAATATTTATACTTACGACTATTACGAATAATACGGAAATTGATGTAGTCGTGATATCAAATTGTAGAACGATAAATTTTCTACAATAGTCACGTTTTTAAACTTCTAAAACTAAAATTGGGCTGCTCGTATTCTGTTGTTATTGACTCTTTAGTTAGTAATTATAGCCATCATCTTAATTGCGGTGATTTCATCGAATTTTGTACGAACATGAAAAATTCCTCTATAAGAACTTCTTGAACATTGAAAATTAAAACTCTTAAATATAAATATGTACATCGTGATGCTTTAATATCTCCAATAAGATTTGCATTGCCTTCCGTTCTTTCTAAAAGTTCCACTTCCTTCGAAGACTCCTTACGACATTGTATCCCTTTATGTTCACTACTTGTAATTTTGTCTTTGAATTGAACTCGTTACATTCGTAGTATAGAATTATCATTTGAGGTATCCTCCTTGCGTCTTGAAATTTGCTTTAATATATTTTCTGTTCGTCGGCTAAGTTGCTTCATCATATAGGGTTATTAAAATACATTTCGTGCTGTAAATGGTGTAGATGGTAGAATTTAACCTTTTAGAAGGGTATTAAGTTTTACGAATCTCCTATAAATTGTAATAAGCACAAGCAATTATTCTGTGGATCATCCTTAATGCGGCTACAAATAGCTATAGGTATTAGCGGAAGGTAAATATTATGTTTATTGGAAATTCAGACTTCCTTATTTATATTAGTTTTAGTGTTGATATTCTTATTTCCTGCCTACTCATGATTTATAATAATAATATGCCCATATATGACAAACTTATGTTAGTGTAGCATACATGTTTAAATAAATCACGATCATGTTCTTAATATAGAAATGGCATAGGTATTTATTATTAGTTAATATTAGTATTTTGCGATGGTTCCAATATAACTTAGTTGAATATTTTAATGACAATGTTTGGTTCAAATTGTCACCACCATAGCACAGCTCTGAAACATAACCATGTAACTTTTAGTTGGCATTGTATTGATTGTTTAAAAGAATAATGTGTTCATAAGTTTCATGCGTCGCTTCTTCTCCTTAACACAAGAAAGCGGTAGAGTTGCAATGACTTTCATTAAGTGTACTTACCCTTTACACAGAAAAAAAAAACTTTTTAATTTTGAACGGTATGATTACAGGCAAACTTTTTAACCCGTCACAATTGGCTACTAATGGACACACGGAATAGCAGACGCACAATAAAGAACGTGCAATAAAGTGTCAAGTGTAGTGTCATGTCGTGACCGCACGATGTTACCAAACCCTTGTTAGGTGTTGTAAATGTGTAGGAGTGTAGCCCCGCCCGTCTGTAAGCTATTTACCGAACTCTCTTTAATTATTATCAACCGACATTATCACGAAACAATTCTACTGAAGTGCTAAATTATGGGTAGGCCTGGAAGCCTTGAACGTTTTGTAGGTCCTTGAAATAAATAAGGCCCATAATATTTTATCGCACTTCTCCGATCTCGCTCAAAGTGATATAATCTTTTTAACTTATCAAATTGTCTTCTTTTTCAGATCTCACGAAAGCCTTTTGTCAGCGCACTCACCCGCCGTATCCACAATGGACTTAGGACCACCCAATCAAGTAAGTTATACCTTAATAGGGTTTCAAAGTGCTAAGAATTGACCCACTTATACCTTCACTTCGCTACAATGTGGTTGTTCATGAAAAATATTATTAAGTTATTCGAAAGTGTCCGATTTAATTTTATGAAGCATAGCTAATATATAAAATGAATGTTTGTTTGTTCATCTTTGGGTTCCTGTACCATTAATCTTATTGCGATGTAACGTGAAATTTTGTGGGCACATCGTGGGAGGACACTGAAAAAAACAAATAAGAACTTATTTGCACGGAAACGGAATAATTTAGATCTGCACAGGGAATTTTCTGACTGGTTAGCTAGTAAATAAATAAAAAATAATCGTAAAAGTTAAACTAAATATTGTCAGGCTTTATTCTCGAGGGGGTCTGTAGATCTATATTAATATTATAAAAAGGAAATATTTGTATGTTTGTATCTTTGTTACGAATGAACTCAAAAACTACAGGACCGATTTTAGGAATTCTTTCACCAATGGAAAGCTAGAATATCCCTGAGTAACATAGGGCAAATTTTATTCTCGAATTCCCACGGAAACGGGAAGTACGCTGGTGAAACCGCGCAGAACCGCTAGTGTATTATATTGCTGGAAAAACCCTCTTTAACCCAATGTATTTGTCGGTACTTTAAAGGCTATCTCCCGGTTTTCAGGTAGACATCCGTGCGCTACATTCGTCAGTACTAGGGAGGCCTCATTGCTTCGCTCTCAGCGCAGAGAACCGAGCGCCTCGGTACTTCGCGTGCGCGTCCCGCAAGGAGCGTGACCGCTGGATATACAGGTAATCCACACGCAGCCATTTGCAACTTTTGCAAGATTGTAGGCATTTGCAGTCTCAATGCAGGGCGTACTTAAACCGGTTGGCAAACGTAATTTTTGTATCCGACTGAGCCAGAAGCAGGGTAATATTTTTCAGCAAGTTTGTGAATTTCTTTGGGAGCTAAAACCTCAGGTTGGCAGATTTTAATAAATGAGGTGTCGTTGGCTTTGTTCCATCACAGAAAGTAATATAATAATAATCATAATCATATATTCATTTAAATGGGCATTACAATAATCTGACCTTTACAAAATACTATGGGCATAATTATCAAGAAAACACTGTCAAAAGTCAATGTATTGAAAACTTTGATTGCCTTTTGGGTGGTTTTTCGTTGTTGGTTAAGTTATAATAACTCGTTGAAAATAGAATTCACATGTAAGTGGTACAAAAAAGTAAGAAACTTCTAGGTTATAAATACTGGTGCATCTTTAATATGTATCATTTGCATTCTAGCATATAAATTAGATTTTGATGTACTATCTGTAAAATAACATTATAATTGTCTAATATTTTAGTTTGAGGCAAGCTGCGCGGCCAGATGAGATGCGTACGCGCCGGTGCGAACGGACTGTCAAACTATGGCTGCTCGAAGCGAAGGCCATACCGCCCAAGAAGAGATACTACTGCGAGATCCTGCTGGATGATACGCTGTATGCAAGGTAATGCGCTTTTGTCGTAAATATACGGCTTCAATAATTCATTACCGATATGATACCAATAAGTTGATAAAACTTTCTTCTCTAAACATTTTTGGCGTGAAACGGTATTAGTATTTTTTATAAAACAGTCAGACGGAACTTTGCTTTCATATAGGCCATAATTTTGTAATTCAATAATGGTTGTGTTAATTAATATACATCTGTGATGCTAAAAAGTCACGCACTTCGCAATCTAGTTTGTTGACTTGTTTCTACTTAATAAATTGTGGGGTTATGTATTTAGAAGTATTAGTAATATTTTATAGCTGTTGTTGTCCTTAATAAAATAAATGAATAAAGATTACTTTATATTTTTTATTTCAGGTCGTCATCGAAGCTGAAGACGGAGCTGTGTTTCTGGGGAGAAGTGTACGAGTTCAGCGGGTTGCCTGCAGTGCGAGCGATCCACGTCAACGTGTATCGCGAGCCCGAGCGGCGCTCGCGCAAACGCGACAAACACGCCCTAGTTGGTGAGTGAAAAATGTTCAATGAGATTTTCAAATCGCATTGTTTGATATGATACGCTTATATAAATCATAATTCGTTGGTGCCCGGGCCACAGATGTACACCAGTGGAAGTAGAAAGACTTATGAAGTATTCAACATACATTTTATAAATAAACTGGACTTAAACGGAATTTGTTAAATCTATAATCATTAAATGTCTCCCTATTTATATTTTTACATTGACAAGGAAATATACTAATTTTTATCTGAATACACCAGACGAAGGGTGTTGTTTTTTTGGTGTATGTATGTATTTAATATGAGAGTCTATTTCATTGCCGAAGCCTGTACCATAATTGGTTTGACATATTCTGAAGTGTGAAATGTAGATTCGTCTACATCTTCGGAGTGTCATATGCCCGAATGCCTATATGTAATGTATGTGCAATGATTAAAATCTTTGCAATCCTTTACACCGGCCATATTATAGGGATAAAGAATAAAAATAAATTTAAAAATACATATATACCAACATACAATACAATACATAATAATAATTTTAATGGGAAAACATTTATATTTAAATTAATTAGTGTTAAACATCAATAAACCTTGGTTGCAGGCACAGTGCGTATCCCGGTCGACGACGTATCGTCGCGATACCTCAACGAGCGGTGGTACCCGCTGTCCGAGGGTGACAAGCCTCAGTCACCCGGCGGCCGCACCCCGCCTGCGCCTGCGCCGGCGCTGCGCATCAAGTGCCGCTACCAGTGCGTCGACGTGTTACCACTGGACCACTACGCGAGGTTCCTCGATTATCTGAAGCGGAACTACAGGCGGCTGTGCGAGTATCTCGAACCAGTGATAGGTGAGTTTCTAATAAACATTTTGGTGACCACTAAACAGTAAGTATTGTGCTATAGTGATAAGAGGTAGCTTCGTGCTGCTCTTCTGTTGTACAGGGTATAGGCAAGATGATTTAAAAAAAATGTCACGCCTTTTATCTCCGAGGGGGTAGGCAAAGGTTTTCCATTTCTGGAAATACCGACTTTTCACGAGAATATTCTACACCGAAACGTGATAGGTGGTGAGCCCATCACCGGACTGGGTCTGTTATACATGCCTCAGAAAGAAGAAGTTTTCCTTTACCGTCGAGCTAGTGATGAATATGTATGTGAGTTTTTAATGAACATTTAGGTAACCACTAAACAGTAAGTATTGTGATATAGTGATAAGAGGTAGCCTCCTGCTGCTCTTGCGACGTACGGGTCTTTCGAGACAATTTTAGGAAAGTTTGAATAGGCAAGACGCCACCAATGTTTGAGGATAATAAACCGTATAAAGTGGAATTGTGTTCCTCAAATTCCTCGCTTATCTGAAGAGGCACTAGCAAAGGCTATGTAGTATTTCTAACCGGTTTAGGTTTACTAGAAGTACCGTTCGGTTTCACCCGCTTAGTTCCCGTGGGAATACGTGAATGAAATATAGCCTATGTTACTCAGTAATAAAGTAGCTTTCCATTAATGAAAGAATTTTTAAAATCGGTCAAGTAGTTTTTGAGTTTATTCGTAACAAACTTACTCTCATAATCTAAATCTTGCCTCTTTATAATATTAGTATAGATTACATCGATAGAAATTCAGAATGTGAACACATACAATGAAACAGCAAACTTAAGGGACTTTACCTTTCTAAAAATATTTATTCAAATTGTTACAGGTGTAAAAGCAAAAGAAGACATCGGGTGTGCACTGGTGTTGTGCATGGCGGGAGCGGGAATGGCGCCAAGGTACCTCGCCGACGTAGTGGCCCTAGACGTCCGACGAACCGGCGACCACTCGCTAACCTTCCGCGGGAACTCGCTCGCTACCAAAAGCATGGAGGCCTACCTGAAGCTGGTCGGCGATCAGTATCTGCAGGTTAGTCTTGACTACTTGTTCTATAACCAAACAAGTATAAATTTGGGGAGGCAATACGAGGAAATACCTAGTGTACTAGAGCCCAATGGCTAGAAAAAAGCAAGCCCATCGCCGGATCGGGTTGCTATCTGATGACTTAGAATTAGTTCTGGGACCTGGATCAATCTATTAACATAAGACCCATAATAATATTACATAATAAAAGTGTGTCAGAATGAGATGCCATTGTAGGAGTTGCATAAAGCTGGCCCCTTCCAATTACAGTTCATTCGTGAGGATCGTTCTGTACAATACAATAACTCTATTTTACACTAAAAACAATATAGTATGGATATCAAAATTAATTAAATTAAAATTATCGCTTTTAGCGATCTCTTGCAGATAACCTTGGATAGATTGATAGATAAAACTGACTATAGTAGACGGTGCACTTAAAAAAAATAAAAACATACGCGACGAATTGAAAACCTCCTCCTTTTTTGGTATTGAACATACTCCTACATACTATTTCATAAATAAAGACATGGTTATATCTATACTTCTTTATTAACTATAAAGAGGAAATATTTGTATTTGTATGTTTGTTACGAATAAACTCAAAAACTACTGAAACGATTTAAAAAATTCTTTCATCAATGGAAAACTAGAAGTTGTTGGTCAGGTAACATAGACTATATTTAATTCCCGTATTCCCACGGGAACGGGAACTACGTGGGTGAAACCCAGAACCGTTAGTATGTATAAATCTGTAATATGGATCTAAGAATATTTTCTTCGCCAGGATACCCTAGGCGAGGCAGTAGCGGCGGCGGCTGGTCCCGGCGCGGCAGAGTGCGAGGTGGACCCTTTGCGCGCGGGCAGCGGGGCGGCTCTCCGTCGGCAGCAAAGTGCCCTGCGCGACGCCGTCACCATGGCCTGGCGCGCCATCGCGGCCTCCGCGCCCAGGTTCCCGCCCCCACTGAGGGACTGCTTCGCCACTTTCAGGGAGAGGTATGTTTTAACACTAGGGACTGTAGTCGCCACAATAAATTGAACTCTATGTAATTGAAATAAGATTGAAAATCACCGAAAAAATGAAACTGCATATGCCCGTTTATTTTAAAAGCGATACACTCTTATAACAAAACATAATTTATGTTACAATAATGCTTATGAAATCTACTTACCTGGCTCCCAAATTAGGATTCCCTGTACTGTGGGTAGTCTTTCATCCTTATTGAATACATACTAAACAGCTTCCACTATTATATTTTTTATTTATTCTACACAAGCAGTCTCGGCATCGTAGTTCCCGTTCCCGTGGAAATACGGGGGATCAAATATAGCCTAAGTGTTATTCTGATGTAAATGTGTACAGTTTCATCAAAATCCGTTCAGTTCTTTTGCGTGAAAGAGAAACAAACAATCCCACAAAATTTCGCGTTTATAATATTAGTTGGAAGTAGGATTTGAAACGAATCTGCAACACAACTCATCGATGGAGGCTAATTAGACAATTTCAGTTAACTGATGAGCAAAGGCAAATGATAGAAATCGAATTTTTTTGGAACGACGTAATCGTTCGTTACACTCCAGCAACGAGCTAGGCCGAAAAAAGTAAGAAGCTTTAGTATAGCACGGTTACAGATCTCCATGTAGTGCAGTCTACTTATATCGTTGTATATGTGTCCTACGAAAGCTCTCGTTTTTTTTAATTATCACATACCTAAAAGCGGTGCAAGAAGCTAACATTATATTATTTTGCGATTAATATCTCAAAATAAGCCTTCTTTCATTTGTCGGACGAATCCGAGATTAACCAGAGTATACCCCTGACCGATACTTTTTAAATTTCAGATTGATATCGATGGGGCGTGAAGACATTTCTGACAACTTGATCAGTGCATCTATTTTCCTCCGCTTCCTTTGTCCGGCTATTCTATCGCCAAGTCTTTTTGGAATTACTCATGGTAAGCGTTTTGTTCTTAATAAAACGATGTTTACCGACATATTCCAGCGGATTAACAAGTTAAAGTAGCAGTGGTCCGAGTACATCACGTAAAGAACTGATAAATACAAATACAAATATTTTATTGCGTGTCACAAATTTCACATGAGGTCTTACAATAACGTTTGTGAGGAAGTATGTTGTGACGCCCTACAAGGGCACAGCAATATTTGAAGGGCTTATTTATAAAGTATACCTACTTACAAGATTAGGGAGAATTACAATAAAATAACACTTACATACTATAATATGTAAGTGTTATTAACACTTACATACGATAACCGATGGCATAAAAAAGTTCTCGAGTGGCAAGCCCACAATCCTTACCATAAGGTCGACAGACGACCTGACATGACAAAGGTCGCCGGAATCTGCTGGATGCAGGCTGTTGTCGATAGGAAAACAATAACGGAGATCTATGTCCAACTGTAATAATAATAAGGTTTAATTTCGTTTGTAGAATACCCGAACGAGCGTGCCGCAAGAAACTTGACTCTGGTTGCGAAGACGCTGCAGACCTTGGCCAACTTTACGCGGTTCCAGGGCAAGGAGGCCTTTATGGAGTTCCTCAACGACTTCCTTGAACAAGAAGCGCCGAACATGAAAGCGTTTCTAAGAGCGATATCGGTTAGTTGACGATTAATTCTTGTTTTGTCAATTATGTATAACTGCGTAGCCATAACAATGGTATTGCCCTGCATTGCTGGTGTATTGTAACGATGACATTGGTTAATCAATGTTGAGAATGGCTACCTGCTCCTTGTTTTGAAAGTATTGGTAATGGTTATACTAATATTTTTGTCCATTATATATACCGTAGTATAGTGGCTCCGTACTCGTAGATACATCTATCGATGCTACATATTACAAACAAGCACGATAGACGGCAAGGACGTGCTGTCTATGACAAGTTCTAAACCGCGCTATAGAATTTTTCACAAGAGATTTTTCACAACGATACAGTTGGACTGCGATCGCATGGCACGATCACCTTGCCTGGCGAAGATCTTCCCTTTCTGCATTCCACTTCCGCTCTTCCATAGCGGCCTATAAACATATGCTCATCATATCCATTCTTTATCCAGACTCGTCCACAAGACCAGCAACAGCAATCTCAGCAGCAGCAACAAGAGGGTAGCAATCGCAACTCTTCCGCATCGCAAGGCTCAACGGCGGGATCAGAAAGTTCTAGAGGGGAAGGCATGTCTGCAGTGGACATAGACCCGGAATGGGCACCTCACGTTGACCTTGGAAAGCAATTGGCTACACTGCATGCGTTGCTAGCTGACAGTTTACCGAAGCTAGCTGCTGGTAAGATGCAGGTATGTATCAATAATTATACTTTTTTTGAATATTTGTACCAACTATATTTTTTTATTTTATTCATTCTGGCAGCAGACAGTCATGTGTATGTATATAGACAATATTTACAGATTCTTAAATAGTGATAGACCGGAGCGCCGAATTTTAACTTAATTTGAACAATATTGTAATTATCGAATTTACGGAAGAAATACAATGAGAATACTTTATATAGGTACTTGTTTTTAACATATCGACAGATATGTAGCAGTTCTAATGTTACAAAGAAGGTAGACTAATTCCAGGATAACAAGATATTTTATTGTTTTCAGGAGTTGGATCCGTTGTCTGATATATTGGATGAACTTAGCAAGAGGTTGGTGAGCAATGACATAGGACCTGCCCCGCAACTTGCTGAAAACATATTTAGGTAAGTACAAAATTGTTCACATAGCATTTGAGATTATCTTGAACATTGAAACAATGCCTAACATTCTGAAACAATTATCTGCAGGTTCAATGATCCAACCTGTGTTACTCCCTCAAAACAAAACAACGCTGAGCCTACAACTAATGGACAACTCAACGGCAACTTTGCTCACAGCTCGCCTATTATGAACAAAAATGGCATCCAATTCAATATCAGTCCGTCTAAATCTAATGCCGAAGAATCTAAGTATAAAGGTGCCTACGTAGGCGTCTCTAAATCACCCAGTTTCAATTTACGCTCGGCAACTCTTCCTAGAAACGGATATGGTTCAAATCCTGTTAATCAAAACGTAAATCCGGACAGATACAGTTCACAGTACAACAATCAAGAACATTGTGTCAATCTGAAGGTCGTACAGATTGGTTTCGGCTCGGACCAGTATCCGAAAGGTATTAGCAATGGCATTAATGAAACTTTCGAAAGAAGATTCCAAGAAAGGTACAAGCCCAACAACTACAATCAACAGACTCATTTCCATAACTCTAACTATAATAGCACTGAAAGATCTCCGAGCAGTGACAGCATAAACCACAATTATTGTTCCAACGATATGCAAAATATTATGAAAGACACAGCAACATTAGAAGAACTTTCGGACCTTTTGAAGTACGCTGATGACCCTGATATCGTGGATGACAAGCTTATGAACAAAAAGAATTTGGCCCAGTCTAAGTTGAATAAAAACAATAACATTGTTAATGGAAACAAAACAAGTTATACAAACAATGGTTCGAATGTGTCTATAAGTGGTTTGTCAAACGTTGCTAGCTCTGGTTACCAAAGTATTGCCACTTACAGCCAAAGCTCTAGTCCCATCGAAAATACAACACATATGCACCAGCCATTCGAGAATGGAGGCCAGCCTATGAGTCGATATTCGCAGCTAAACTACCAAAAACAGAGAGAAAAACAGTATTATGATAACAAAAATGAAAAATTCTATCCAAAGAGCCCAGTGCAACAGAAAATAGAGTACGATCTTCAAAAGTACGGTATTCAAAACTTTACAACGGCAGATAACGCACAAACACACACTAACTTAAATTCAAAGATAGCTCCTTTAGTATTTACAAATCCTGTTTATAACATGGAAGACAATCGCCAACCACAAGATAAGAAGAAAAATGACACTAGGAATTCTAAACGATGTTCTTGTGGCTCATCCAGTTCATCTATCGATGAGGAGGGTTTGAGCACAGACAACGTAGAAACAAACTCCGAAGAGGGTTCTACCAACTTCAATGACGATGGTAGAAACTATGACCAACAGAACCGTAACAGTGCCCACCGAAAGCTAACCAGAGATAATTGTAATTATGAAGATTTGTACCCGAGGAGCAATAACAGTAATTCTCCTAGGGCAAGGGATGATGAATCATCTAGCAACTCGCCAAGTCTTCGAAAAAATAGCAAAACGCGAATGCCTCGAACCAACCCAATGCTCTCTTACTCAACGAATCAAAATCAACTGAATTTGAAACATTTCGGGCAGCGCGGTGAATCATTATATGAAAGCAAACCTCACCACATTTCAACCGACTCAGGCTATCCAATGAGTCGATCTGAGTCGAATGTAGAGGAGGTGAACAAGGAAATGTATCGGCTACAGATTTCGCGAAGTCAAAAAGCGTTATATAACATGGAAAGTGCAAAGAGCTCCCCTGAGAAGTATACGATAACAGAAACCACAATTCCTGAGACGAACTATCCTTTGGACAGGACCTACTCTGGAGCGAAGGTGTCTAGTAGTAGATTGAATGAAGATTTAGAAAGGCATCAAGAATACTATGCTGGAAGAGAAAGAAAGGAGTCTCCGTCAGGAATGCTTGGTCGAGAGTCACAATCGAGTGAAGCAAGTGACCGAGCACAAGTGCGTCCTGATAGAGATGTTAGTGGACGTGACAAGCTGCAGAGGCGACTCAGTCTAGAGTCTAAACGAGAATTGACTGATAGCTCAGATGAGGTAGAAGACACATTGTATAGTACAACAGGGAGAAGACGCACTACCAAGCATCATAGAATTATTGAACAGGTATGTAGTAGATTAAATATAATAATTAGATATATATTAAAGGAAAAATTTTCTCACGGACTGAAATGTCAACGTATAAGTTCAAAGCTGGTGCTTCCCGAGTAGTCCCATTTAAATTTTGTCCAGTTCTGACAATGACATTCAGGAGAAAACCATATATTATGTTGAAGTCGGTTTTTTACTCTATAGAGTTCTTTGTTTTTAATCTAAGGTATTTTCAGAACCCTTCGATATTGATATTTTTTCGAGTGCAACTTTAAACGAGGTCGATCTAAAATAATTGATCTGTGAGTGGACCGTCAGTATAATTGAAACTTTTGGGGTATGAAAAATGAAAATCATACGTAGTTATGTCCTTATCTTATCAAAGCATTTGTTAAATTAAAAGTTAGGCCAATAAACCACTAGGAAGTCATTAATAACCTATTAATTTGGTTTAAAATTTGCAACATTCACAGCTCTTTGAATTTTAGTCAATACCCAGTAAAATTACGCTCGTGAGCACCTCCAAGTTAAGTATATAAAATGTTTTCTTATTCCACAGTATGAACGTGAAATAGAGAGGCTAAAATGTTCAGTAGAACTACTCAGAGGACGTCTTCCTACGGAACCTGGTCAGGATCACAACGATGCTAAAATGAAGGCCATTATTTCCAGGTACACAAACTATTGCTTTCTCAATTCTCATGAAATTAGAAATTGTTGTGGATTCTCTCTGAAGTTATATTAATATCTAGCAAGCACTATAATTTTAACCATTAATTTCTAGATTGATCTGCGTAGAAGAAGAGCTAAGGCGCGAGCAACGCAAGATGGCGGCCGCTTTGTCGCACAAGCAGCGCGTAATCGAAGCACAGGAGCATCGCATCGCCGCGCTGGATGAAGCGAACACCAGGCTTCTCTCGGCGCTCGTTCACTTGCAGCAAAGAGCGCCCATCCCCACCCCACCTCACCCAGCACACAACAACTCGCAGCATTCACACCAGGAATTACAAATATAACATCCATATTTCTATATAGTGACAGTGCAGATTACCTTTAGAAAACTCAACGCAGTAAATTATAAATTGCAGTAACTGTAGCCGGAATAAAGTTTTAATTCTATTTTAATAAATTTTCGTAAATAAAAACATACTTTTGGAATTTTATTGTTGTTATATTTTATAGAAAGCTTAGAGGCTTTTCCAGACATATTATCTTTCTCTTGAATGTTTTAAAATAAGTACTATTTTTTAACTCTCCGTGCTGATTTTTTTAATTATAAACTTTGGTCTTTTATTAATTTCAATGCATTTTCAGTGTTTTATAAATACTGTTCGTTTTCATAGGCACAATTAGTGAAATGGATTTTTGGGACAACTAAAGAATGTATGCATTTAAAACTATTATGTCGAATACGCCACGATTAGTTATTTTGTATATAGTTTCCACATATTCTTCTAAAACATTTTTGTTATGTAAACGTGATGTTTGTTAATTAGGCGCTTTTGAAGTACTTTTAAAATATATGTAGAATCGTAACTATACATTTTACTACTATAACGTTTATTTTATTTCGAATGAAAGATATGCTTAAAATGACATTAACATTTCGGTTATATCAGTATTCTTCTTGTTTTAAACTGGTTATGCTCGCTTCATGTTTGTTTATTTTCTGTAACAATGATACCAAAGACCATTGAATATCCCTTAGACTAGAGTTGTAGTGGTTGAACCAACCACTGTAATTGTAGCCCTAGTGTTGTATTTTAAAAAGAAACATTATAGATTTTTTAAATAATAATAATATGTAAGACTTGTATGATAATAACATTAGAAAGTACGTTAGTTTATAGTACCCAAATATGGTACTTATAAAAATAAATATTTTTCATACCTTGAGTATTATATTTACGAAATAGTGATTAAAATCACACATTTTATGATAATTGTTTTTTAACTACAAGTACCTATTTATGGGGTGTAGAAAAGTAATCTATACTGAATCATTATCCAAAATTTCGTACAAGCCTTTTCACAGTATTTCAAATGTATGATGAATTTTAAAAGATGTGTATTAAAAAATATTTTGGTTGTTTCACAAAGATGTTTTGTCATAATGTGTAAATATAAATACTATACCTAATTAAGAAGGTATTACATTATTATCACATTAAATTATGGATTACATAAATATATAAGAATTTTATTTGCAACTTTCCTACGAAAAAAACCTTATGTTACCATTCATGTGACCTTTTAGGTTTAAGTTGACATTGACAAACTTGAAAATTTCGCACGGCGAGAACTCCGACGACGACTACTATCAAGCAATAGGTACTGTGTATTATAGTAATGATGATAAAGTTTAAAATTATATGACTCTTAATTGAGCCTTAGGTTTTGTAATATTTGTAACTACCTTTTTTTTTTAACCAGGAAAAATGCATTACTGCATACGCACCCGACCCGAGGGGCCGCGGGTTATGTGGAGCTCTGCAGCCATACTCACTAAAAACCCTGGTGTGTTCCTCCTCGCCGCTTCGGACCCAGCCATGGCGCGGTGCCATTGCCGGTTATGCATCCGCAGAATATTAAGCTAACCAAATACCTGTCTCGAAGACTTAATATAGAAAATTTAAGGGCACTCCAGATATCGCAAGGAAATGTACGTGTACCTGGGGACAAGTTCGATTCCCGGTGAGGGCATGTATTTTAAATATTTTTTTGAAGGTAACATCTAAACCCTAATGTCATCCGTTTAGGTGACCAAATATACAGTTCAAAAACGGTTACTTCTAAGAATACTTCTCCCAACCAATTTTGTCCCAGTGTCCGCAGGGTGACTCAAAATTATTCAGAATGAAAAAATCCTTTATTACGCTCATCAATATGATAACATTGTAACAAGTTAATCTGACGTCTCTATGCCGTCGGGCAGACAGACGCGGCGGCGGGACAGCATTACCTGGTAGCGATCGTGCGATTCCCTGACACTGTATGGGTGCATGAGATGTACGTCGCCAATACTAGAACCCATGTACGAATAGAATATCTGCCGGAATCTTTTATCGGGAAATTTGTCTTGTGCCATAGTAGCCCAAAATAAATTGTTGACATAACTCTGCATTTCGAATATGGTCCTCCTAAACGATTTTGTGAACTTCTGAAAGTCGTCATTTAATTGCTGTTTGTGCCTCCAACTTGTTAAAGCGTTAAACTTTTCGTTATAGGGACAGCTCACTCTGCCGAAACCTTTGTTTCCGGCTGATTTCAGAAACATCCAATGCACCGAACTTCTGCGTAAACATTCTTTTTTCTCGGGTTCAGAATGAGGCCCATAAAGTCTGTTACGCATCCATTCCTTCAGTTCTGGCACAAGATGTGCGTCAGGCAGCTGCGCCGCAATATTGACACGTCTCATGAGGCGCAGTGCACATTTCAAATAGTCCTCTGGCGTAGGATTTGGTCCCAGGCAATTTTCTGTAGTTTTTTTAGGTTTTTTCTTCTTTTTATCCTTTTTTTCAGCATCCTCATCATCGTCATCTCCACTCTTTTGCAGTAAACTGTCAGTGTCCCACGCTTTCTTAAATTCTTTTTCCACGTGAAGTACTCGTGGTTCGGTTTCGTAAATTTTTGCATAATCAAATTGTGGAGTTGGATTTTTCCGGGTTGGGGTCTCAAAAAATATTGTTTCTTCCGGGGGATATGTTCCTACTTCATGGCCGAAGTCATAGAAATGTTTGCAGTAACATTTTGATGATTTTAAATATTGAAACACTGTATCATTCCATTTCTTTATGCAATCGCAAGGTTGTGATTGAGGCGGTGGTGGCGGTCCAGTATAGCCAAGATTTATATTTATATATTCACCATTTTTAAAAGCATGTCCTCCGTGTATATAAAAACCTTTTGACGGTAAAGAGATAATGCTACCAAGAATATATACTCGTTTTTCGCGAATAGTATATATTCCAATTATATGGTATTGCAAGTTTGATAACCCGGTATTTGGTGCAACCAGTTTCTTTCGCTTGGGCGTAGTTCCTAGAGCTGCAGTACCAAGACCATATGCTTTTTTCTTAATCTCTTGGAGACATATTTTAGACCCTTTATTCCTTCTAGTGCATAAAGTGGTAGGTTTAGGAATAAAACCCGGAGCAAGATTAATCTTATGTAACTGCACTTTAGGAATTCCAGCCAATCTATCACAATATTCTCGAGGTAATCTCTTTTTTGGTGGCGGAGGCGGTGGTGGTGGAGGCGGTGGTTTCGTTACTATTACAGTATCATCTTCGTAGGGTTCATTCAATTCATCCAAATTCGGCAGAGGTGGCGGTACAAATCTTTTTTTCTTTGGATATGGATCATAGAATTTTACCTCAAGTTTACGATGGTACGGAGATTCATGAGACTTTTCCAATTTCTTTTTCAGTTTGCGTGGTCCAGATGACTCCGGTTGATCTGGTTTAAATCTTTCCCGAAGCAAATGTATTAAATGTTTGTGACCTAAATACAGTATAGACGACAACATGAGTTTGGCATCAAGTTCATATGAAAGACGTTTTGCACTGAAATGATGGTCATATTTTTGCAAAAATAGATATGAAAACACTTCTTTGGGATCCTTGCGTCCAGCGTAAACCCCATGAAAAAGATCTCTACGACTGGGATGCGGATGTATGCCTAACGTGCGAATAATTTTTTCGGTGCGCACAGGAATACCTTCCACCAGATCTTGATAAATTGCCTCTCCAAGAGTATCCAGTGCGTTTCTTTGCAGTTCGCTGAGTTGCTGATACCACCCTGGTCCCACTGAAGCTGTTATTGCTTTGAAGATTTGTTTGTCTTTTTCTTTTCGAATTTCTTTAAGTTCTTCCATGAAGAGCCTCCTGTCCTCGGTCTTTTGGGTGAGTACCAACTGTATTCGATCAATACGGTGGTGTTGATCTTCTGATCCATCATGGTCAAACCCCATGGTTTTCGAACTTAAAAGTTGTAATTATGAATATTCACGTAGGAAAATAAATTTTCAAATATGCAAAACTGCAATTTTGAAAAAAAATACTAGGCTAAACCTACATTTGTCAAAGAATAATAACGTGTCAAATAAATATTAATAATAAAAAGCAAATAGTGTGTTATACCTACATTCGGTGTAAAACCTCCATAGTACGCTACCTACCTACTACCCTACGAATAAGGAATCCTTATTCGTAGCTACTACCTATTTTACCCGACTGCTCCAGAAGCAAAGGAAAATGATTAAGTAAATTCTTTTGGCTAAACATGTCGCCCATGAACCTAGTGTCTGTTTCTTTACTCGTGTTCTAGTGTTGCCTAACGGGTTGATGGGATTTAATAAATATTGAAAGTGTCGATAGATTTGTCTAATATTAGGAGACATAGGTACCTATAATTGTACAAAATTTATACGGAATCATACTGTTCATACTCAAATTTGAAAGGCTTCTTGTTTTGTTAAAAAACTATCAGGTAATTCAAACATCAACTGTTCTATGAAATTGCCTAAACGACTATAAAGTAGAATGACTGTGGTAGAATAAACAACCGGAATTTCCCCTTAGCAAAATAATGAAAACCAAAATATCCTGTTTACAAAGAGGTTGGAAGAAAAACTTTTTCTTTAAACGTCTTTGACTGTTTAGTTCCATGGCCTCAATTTGAATTGAAATTGAGATTTGAATATACAGTATGAGTCTCCATAAAGTGCACATATGAAAATGGGTGAAAGTAGACACATTTTTTACGACGGAAAAAATGATAAAAAAATCTGAATTTTTTTATTTATTTTTTATAAATATTTTTTCTTTTGATTATGTACTGTTGACCTTATGTAAATAAAACGTTATAACTTTTTAACTAAGAAGTATATTGTGATAAAATAAAAACAGTTATGATGTAAAATAACAGAAGATACTAATAAAATAAAAAAATACCCAAAAAACGGTACCAAGAAATAATAAAAAGGGACTTTTTGAGGAAAATCTGTATTTTTATTCGTGTTTTTTTAATTAATGGGGAGTTTTCGGTGACAGCTGTCACTTGAGTATTCAAAGGTTTCATTAAATGGTGCTGATAAGCCTTGGGTTTTTTTTTACCTAATCTATGGTCGCAAGAATTTGTCAAACAAAAAAAAAACAATCTGACTTTTTATCAAAATAAGGTTACGTCCTCATTGCCTTGTATTTTATTTATTGTTCTGTTTGTACATTGTTTACGAGTGGTTTGTGTTACAACAAAAGATCCGAATCCACGATAAACAAAAACTCAGTCTCCTTCATCTGCGAAAATGCGTGGACCATGTATAGTGTATGGGTGTACGGAGGAACCGAAGCTCGACTCGACGCACTAGGAATTTAGGTACCTAAAACAAGATCTGTTTTATTGCGTTGCCTGCTGACGCGTTACACTCACTCACACACAACACAACAACGGCACATGACATGACGGACGGATGTGTCACGTAAAGCGACACATCAGTGTTGCCAATTTCTAATTCCCAATGTTGATCAGCGCCATCTAGTTCAATTTTAAGAATGTCATTGAAAATTCCTCATTATCAAATTTCTCTAAATAATGCCCATATTATATGTAGTTTTTATTACTTTATGTTATTCTCCATCGCATAACTTTTAAAAAACAAAAATCCCGTATCTTTATCCATATCACAATGTTTACTATGAGTGTTTGAACTAAGTCATTCCGGGTGCACCATTCCACGCTTCGTTCTAGATTGTCCCATTTTATTATTTCTTAGTACCGTGTTTGGGTTTCATTTTTATTTTATTAGTATCTTCTGTTATTTGAAATCATTACTGTTTTTATTTTATCACGATATATTTCATAGTTTAAAAGTTATAACGTTTTCTTTACATAAAGTCAACAGTAAGTAATCAGAAGAAAAAAATATCTATAAAATATAAAAAAATAAATCTCAGATTTTTTTAAACATTTTTTCCGTCGATAAAAATGTGTCTAGTTTCACCCATTTTCATATGTGCACTCAATGGAGACTCACACTGTATAATACGCCCTAGTAGGTATATTCAAATCTCTTTGCATGGCATGCGTCGCAACGTCATTGCATAAATTATTATCCAAAAAAAGTACATACCTACAATTTTTTCAATACATTTTCCAACTCTTTTCCTTCAGTATTTCCAATTCAAACTCAGATTATGGATACATCACACAAAAATATTTGTTAACGGTCTCCGAAATACAACGTAATTTGTTAGTCATGCGGGGGGCCGATGACGTGTATGCTGCGATCAGCTGGCTGAAACTTGGCCGGTCAAAGCCCTCGCCGAGGGGTGAAAGACCGCACCATACATCACCTGAATAATTCCTCACCTCATTCTTACGCTGGCGAATCCATCTCCATACTTAAGGTCCACTCGTCCACCCGGAAACCATCAATCAACTCAAATACAAGCCGCGAAATGCAAAATCTATTGACACGAGAGATCGCGTAGACACCGGAGTGAATGAAGTTAGTATTACCTTACGTAGCTCAGACGGGGTGATGCTTTGGCAAGTTGGAGCAGTCTTTGCAAAGTCAACATTAATTTATTTCTATAGAAGAAAAATCTAATAACAAGGCACTCTAAACTGGTCCTATAAATAGAAAAAGAAATGCCCTGACTTACTAAATGACTGATAAAGCAAAGCTTCAGCTGCTGGACCTACGAAGCTGAAATTTGGAATATAGGTAACTTTTAAATCGTTCCCACATAAAAGGGTTTTTCTGAATTCCTACAGGAACGGGGAATAACTGATTCTGAGAGGGAAAACAAGGTAGGCAACATTACAAATGGTAGGTAGTATATAAACCTAAATAAAGGTACTTAGTATCATTACCATTCTGTGGTAGTCCTACTAATATTATGAACGCGAAAGTTTGTATGTATGGACTATGGATGTATAGATGTATGGATGTTTGTTCTTCTTTCACGCAAAAACTATACTGGACGGATTTTGATAAAACTTTACAGTTACATAGCTTATACATCAGAATAACATATATATTTTATCTCGGTATTCCCACGGGAACGGGAACTACGCGGGTGAAACCGCGAGGCGCTGCTAGTAGGTGATATGTATAATTTCTTAACTCTGTGTCTAGATTGTGTGTGTGATTGTCAAGTGTTTTCTATTCTATTCTATTCTTTTGCATAGGTATTTGACATTTGATGGCATTGCTTTGGCATTTATGCTACATGACGCAATGTCAGTAGGGATGCTCGAAAATAATTTAAATTCTTGTCCTGACTCATTCAGTGAATTACATTATGGTGAGTATTATTATTATTCGGTACTTCTTTAAGGTAGACATCCATTTTAGAAGTTTTGTTACTTGCATTCCTAACCTCAAATGAATAGTTCATTTAGTTTTATGGTTTAATTATAAATTTAAAAAATAATAATATTGAAAATAGTTTTAACAAACCCGATTTTACGTCTGCGATCACTTTACATTACATAGTCCAATGGTAATGTTAGGTAATAAGAAGGTATACAGCTTTCTTATTTTCCCGATGCACTGCACGTGAGATATTATCTTCGTGTAACCTAGACCAGCTAGGGCGTGCTGTGAGCTGCGTACGAGTCGGCGCTCACTTTCCACGTGGCAGGAAGTATCTGCAGACACTTTCACTCCATTCAAGATCACAGCTTGTTCCGCCTAGTATCGTTAAGTTGTTCTAAACAATAATTCCACGCTTCGCTATTGTCTTAAAACATTTACAATTTCGTTTTCACGATTGCTCTTAAGAGATCTTTAACTCTGATTGATGTTCATTGTTTTCGTTTATAGCAACATGTTAAGCATGAGATTAAATAATTTTAACAAAATTATAAATTGCAGCGGAATCATCATTTTATTTTTTATTACGAGCATAAAGATGTGGATGTGCTTACTAAATATAAATTGACTCTATTTCAAGAGTGTATCCATAATAGTCAGCATCAGAATTTTAAGAGCGATTTCAGGCGCCATTTCTCCAGTGGGGTCATTGACCGAACTCTTATCGCGTATGCATGTGTGCGTGCACGTGTCAGAACGCATGTAGATTGTACGTACGTACTGCGCCCGCGCCTGTCGTGTACATACTCAGCGCATTGTGTGCTGCACATTATTATGCAACGATCGGGGAGTGGATAAGTCGCATTATCAAGAACATCGTAACATACTCGTTTTTATACATTACTTGTATAGCGACGAAGATATGAAGGTTACCTAGGCGACTTAGATTACTTTAAATCAATTTCGCGGTCTCGACGATTGCCTATAATTTACCGTATACCTACTAGTAAATGTGGCTTACCTTACTTGGTATTAATTGATTAATAACACGTTGAATAGTTAACGCATTCGTCACCTATTACTAAATAATGCATAGATAAATATTGCTTGTGACACTTCGGAGATGAAGACAAAATCTAACCACAACTACGTAGTACTATTACTTATTCTGTGCCACAACTGATTTCTTTAAATCTATCTCTCGTTTAGGTTACATACTCCTTCTAGTAGTTCAAAATTTTACATTATATTTACGAAACTCAGTCCAGTCGTTTAATAAAGAGTGTGGATTAAAGAAACTCACGTAGGTACATACCTTCTTTACATATTACAGACCTTTTTTTTAAACTTTTACTATGTACCTGTTCAATTATACCTATAAATCAATTTACTTACATTTAGTCACACTTGCGCTATTTCATTTGTATGGTTCCTCAGTTTAATAATAATTCTATAAAAGAACAATAGTTTTTAGCAGATTACCTGGTGACACACATCTGGTGCACATTTTAAAACAATATAGTTTTATATTATTTATCACTATACACTTCGACCATATCCACAATTTTATTGTAGAAATAAGTTACATATGTACTTTGGAAAAAAATGTCTTTAAACCTATATGTATAGCAAAATTTTATAAGGATACAGTCCTACTAATTATAAACGCGAAAGTTTTTGAGGATTGATGGATGCAGTATATTTGTAAGTACTTACTATTTTACGCAAAAACGGATTTTGTTGAAACTTGACAGTAATAAAGGATGCAAACAGAATAACTTATCGGCTATAATGTATTAAGATATTATGTCAAATACAGGTTCACGCTGAAAGAAATCGCGGGCGACCGTAAGAAATCCATATATAAGCGGAATACTATAATAATGACTCACTCATCAAGAAATATTCGAAACTATATTGAAGTTTGGCAGGTAGACCTTATACGATAGAGTTGTTTGAAATTTCTATAGAAACCGTAGCAAAAGCATTTATTTAATGTAGGAGCAAGCAAGATTTTATTTAATGTAGGAGCTTAAAAGTCTACTTGCTGAAAGTAATTGCACCTACAAATAATTTGACGGGCCTGTTCTCTGAATTGGAAGTACCTACCCCGCTTTCTGAGACGGAGGTCGGGGCTTCGATTCCCGTTCGAGGCCAACGTTTGTGTGCATAAACATTATACCTACGCTGGCTTCGTGTCTCCGAATTTACTATTTATTTAACTATGAAGTTGTTTAGTCGCCGTGAATAGTGTCAATAAAATACTTGGTAGGTACCTACCATTAAGTAAAATCGCCGCTGGACATTTACATCTTATTGGGGCTACCGTAGTTGTCAGGTGGCACCTTTCAAGTGTTCGTAGCACGTAAATTGAGAACGTAAAAGCACGACGACAAGATCGTATCCTTTGACAAATAGTCCCGCCCGGCCAAGGGAGGAGGGCGATGCCCAAATATTGGGTGAACAACCTCTTAATGCTTGGAGGAGACATTTTATTTTTACCATACAAACGAATCTACGTTTGCTTCTGAACACATTGGTACTATCCAACGGACGGAAATAAAACACTATCATATAATACTGCTTCACTTTTGTTGGTTGAACACACTCTTTTAAAAATAAAACTCATATACAAACCGAAAAGATCTTCAAGCTCACGGAGACAAACATTTCCTCGTTGCGAGGTCATTGTTTGAATGCTTACGTGCTATACGAGAAGCTATATCCCAGGCATGTGTGCATCATTACACGTACGACGGATATGAACGAAAATACTAACGTTATCAGCGTGGCTTCTAATTATAGCAAGCTAAGACCGCGGCTGGCCGAGTCAAGGGTACGTTCACTCCCTCCAAGTTCAAAGGTCACAGGGGTCACGGCTGAAACGGTATTTCCCTCTGAAATGTTAGACATTCGACTATTTTTGATTTACATCTCATCTTTCTCAAATTTTGTCATAGACAAACTAGTACCTAAAATTAATACTTCCTTTTATTAATGTAGAATAGACGGAAAACTTAATAACAATCTTTCAATGAACTTCGACTGATAAATTAATCGACGTGAAATAAAAATGTAGATGATCGATCAGAAACTGCAGATATTTGAACAATAGCTTTCCGGTTTCCTATTGGTGCAGGTGTGTGTGCGCGTGCGTCGCCTGCACGGTAGTGTGCGTGCAGGATCGCGTTACAGCTGAAACTCGGGGCGCCTGCCGAAAAGTGCGGTCGTCGACCCGGTCAGGAGCGCGGCCGTAGAGCGCGCTCACCCTTCCTTGCTACTTTGTCTACAGAATGGAAGAGTTTAATATTTATTTACGTTGAATTTTTTTTATACTGTATAATATAATAATTACACTTAGAACAGTCAATAGTCTAATAACAAAGCACACTAAACTCGTCCATGAAGATTGGCTAAATGAAAACAGCAGTACATGTCCACCGACGAGTTGCTGGTTCCAAACGCAGCACCCCGAAGAGCATTAACATCCGCATAATGTTAATCTAGGATTTTTTAATTATTGACATTACTAAATTTTGGAGGTTATTAAATCGAAACAGTTTAATAAAAAAATATGTCGCTCAAAAGCTATGGTTTCCCATGTGTAAATATACATTTATCATTTTAAAATGAATATCTACAATAGGATAAAATTCCTAGGAACAGGGTGAGCTCCGATTGGCTCATTGACTGGTAAGAGACGCATATATGTACTGAATCAGTTTCAGTCGGATGCTAAGATCCATTTAGGGTCTCTGAGCCCATGGAGTGAGCAAGTACATATGATTATTATCACAAGCCTACTTTTCTAGTAACCAGCTTACTAGTACTATTCAGAAAAATCTCAGAAACCTCACTATTGATTTCAACAGTGTTAATTTTATGTCAATGATCTGTGGGCACGGCAGTGCCCCTGCCAATCCTTTTCTCGTATACATTTCTTCTGAATGTAAAAAAAAAGGCCTGTATAATTGCATGAGACATTTCCGTGCCAGTTATCTCTGTGAAAGGATCAGCCTAGCTATCAAAAGAGGTAATACAACAGGAGCACAGTTCCACACGGTTCCTAGTTCGAGTAAATCAACAAATATAATAAATTGCTTCATAACCAAGTACCAAGACCGTGCGCGCGCCACACGCAGCACGGTGATATATTTGGTGACATTGAACTGCGTCCATTGCCAACGACCTCGCTCCTCGGGGAAGCTCGCTGGTTTGCGTAATCGCTCCTGCGTACGGAGACCCCGACGTACATTCATACAACGTACTGGGTACACAAACACCAGCGCGATACCAACCAAGCAGCTAGAGCCCCGATAATCAACCGAAAAAGTCCTCCGATGGCAAATTGACGTGTCTTTTAAATTGGTGAATCATTATATTACGAATATCTATGTTGGGTTAGAATATTGGATGGATACATGTATTGGGTAGTTATAGGCAATTTCTAAAATTATTATACTTATATATTTTTCAATAACAATTTTGGTGATAAGTTTTACTTTTCAGTATGAAGTTTTTTTATAATTACTCTTTGTTTGTTTCGTTACAGTGGCTAATGTTTTATTAATCTTGAACTCTAATAATACAATAAGTACCTACTATATTACTTCGACACAGAATTTTAAGTCCACTAAAATTGTTTTAGTCTCATGACATTCCCGAAGCTTCCATTTGTTAGTACATTTATATAGAGTTACAAAATTTATGAAACTAAATCCAAACAAACTGACCATCTAGTAGCAATTATACAACGATTCTTAGTAAATAAATAAAAAAATCTCACGCCTTTTATCCCCGATGGTGTAGGCAGAGGTATTCCATTTTTCAAAATACCCACGTTTTACCAGGTATATCTTTTTCTTTGGACCCCGAAACGTGATAAGTGGTGAGTCCGTCGCCTGAGTGCTGTTACACATGTCTCAGAATTCATTCTGGTGCCTCGGTTTACTCACGATGTTTTCCTTCAGCGTCCAGCTAGAGATAAATATTAAATACTAGCGGATGCCCAGCGGCGTTGCCCGCGCGGATTCCGTTTATTCCCGTGGGAATTTCCGAAAATCCCTTCATATTGGTTGCCTACGACATATTTAAAACACCTACATATCATATTTCAAATATCGGGTGCCCACCGGCGTTTTCCCGCTTGGATTTAGTTTATTCCCGTTCCATTTCATTTTCATACCGTTCCGTCATTTCAATTTCCAAAAATCCCTTCATACCGATTTTCTATGACATATCAGACACCTTCATACCATTTTTCAAGTTTCTAGGTGTTATCGTTTCGGAGTAGTACGTATTTCTCTTTTTAACCAGTTTTTATATTTTCCCGTGGGAATGAGATATTTTCCTGGAATAAAAAGTACCCTAGATGTTGACCCGGGTACTCAGTTATCTCCATACCAAATTCCATCAAAATCCGTCCAGTAGTTTTTGAGTGATGCGTGCACAACCAGACAGACAGACAGACAGACAGACAAAAATTCCAAAAATTGGCGTTTCGGTATCTATATCGATAACTATATACACTACCGTTAAAATTTTCAAAAAATATTTAATGTACAGACACGGCCCCGTTAGAGTTTTATTATATGTATAGAAGATATAGATGTAGTGAAAAACTCATACGTGCGTGCGGTACGTGCCAGTATTATAGAGAAGCAGGCTCTTGAGCTGAAATTTTGAAGGCGCACTAAATAGTAAATAAGGTTTATTCGTGTCTCGTAATGCGGCGACGAGGACTCCTCGGCCGCAACCTGCCAGCACGTAGAGATGGAGAGCACAAAGACGGAGTGAAGGTCGGGGTTCGAGAAAAAGTGATGTTCAGTATCCAAAGGGATTTATTGTATGAAGAGAGTAGAGTCTTACATATTTTTTTAATTCCCAATGACTTGTAAAAGAGACGTTCTATCTTGGGCCTGCACATTGTACACCAGCGTGAAAAATAAAGAAAAATCTATTGATTATCAGAAAAATATTTTAAAAAATCATTTCCATCTATTTAACTTGCACAAAAGTAATTTTACTTCGATGATGATCCATGGAATCATATTGAAATAATACTATTTGTAACTCCTTAGGCCCAATTTCCATGTTATTGTGAATAAGTCTGACAAACGTCAAAATAATGTTTTTTTTTCCGTAATCGCGTTGCCAGTTAAATGAAAATTAAAGTTTATTATGCAACGAAACTAGACAAATATGAGCAAAATCACTACATAGTATAAAATAAAGTCGCTTAAATCTTTAAAACTACGCAACGAGTTTTGATGCGCTTTTTTTAATAGATAGTGATTCAAAAGGAAGGTTTTAGTGTTAGCATTGCACCCGTGCGAAGCCGGGGCGGGTCGCCAGTCATGAATAAAACTATATTTATTTTATTTATATTTATCTAAGAAACTGGTGTACATGGTGCAGGCCCTGTCTCCATACATTCCTGAAACGTCTCCTTTGAATTATATCATCGTATTCTATGATATTTTCAAGAATTGAGCATAAATTTCTCATAAATATCAAAGAACTAGCAGCGCCCCGCGGTTTCACCCGCGTAGTTCCCGTGGGAATATCGGAATAAAAAGTATCCTATGTCCGTCTCCTGGTTCTAAGCTACCTCCCCACCAACTTTCAGCCAAATCGGTTGAGCCATTAACGCGTGATGCCGTGACCAAGGGAAAAAGGGATTCATTTATATATATATAGATAGAAGAGATTGATTGAACCACGTTTTTCAGCAATAAATTGTGATTTTGATTTTCTGTAATTCCATAGGTTGCGAAACAATAACTCGAATCAGACCTAAGTTTAAAAATATCTTTCTAATGAATACAGTTTTCATAGCATATCTAGGAATTCCTTTACAAAAGAACTTTCTTGAAACTTTTTGTAATTGTTTTTCTCGACATCATTTGTAGAGCCTCTTGCATTTTATAAAATGTTTGTTTTTCTAGTGGCGTAGACTTGTAATGTGGCTACAGTTATTAAATAAAAAAAGAGGTCGTAGTGTACATAATAGTCAACCTAAAAGTATATCAAATTTGATATTTTCTTGTACTTCAAAAACGATAACAATAATATATAACTCAAGGTCCCGTGGATGTCTCACGAAGTGCAGTTAGACCGCGGCTACGACCACTTTCACTGTCGACGGTGACCACTGGGCCGACCTCTTCTTGTTAAATGTCATCGTCTCGAACTGAAAATAGATTTACTGTTCTAATACGAAGAAGTTCATCCTAAATAGTTTTAATCATTAAAAACTATTGAAATGATTGCACCTTGTGCTTGTTTCCGCGATCTAATGTATTAACTTTTTACCGAGGGTGGTACCTGGAACGAGAATTCTCCAAACACTATCTAATTAGAAATCCAGAACAAGCATAATATACTTTTTGCGGCACAGCTGGGATCTTGGAATTGGGGGCTCCAAGATTGCCCAAAACGTTAAAAGCGAGGGTAACAAAAGGCGAAGCTTAGCACGTGTGTTGGATTGCGTGAGGGAGTCGGCTCCAGGCTCTCCCAAGGGTCCCTGAGGAGCGCTCCAGGCGGGGTGCGGCAGTGTGCCGGTCAGTCACCGCTCCGCCGGCACGCCGCGCGCTCGTCGTTTCGCCTTTCTCAGCGATTGTCGCGTTTCCGACACCTCCTATGTTTACCTAGCGCCCTGGTACCAATGGCCGTATGAACTAATGTGATAGGTACTCATTTTCAGACCAGTGCATACTTTAAGTGGATTGTGACCGTATATGTATACGATTGTGGAGAGTGAGCCCAGGATTGTTTTTGAGGATACTGCTGGTAACGCAGTGGAATTTGCTGTGAGAGCTGCAGGTTTTTATTACGATATTATAATTTTTCTTCACGTCCATATTTCTATATAAAATAAAATATTAAAAGCGAATAACCTTTTGATATTTGATCATAAGTTTAAATTTTTCTTTCTTTACTCACCTCATACATTCTTTAAAAGAAAAATATGATTGTGGTTCAATGTAAGACCTCAAAAGCTAAAATGTCTAAGTACCTATAGATGGAAGCTTTTCCTTGCAGACTATTTTCCTGGACAGACGTACAATACAATGAGAATTCTGTTATTTTTATAAATGTAAGTGCTATTTATGTATGCTCGTTGGTGATAAAAATGAATAAATACTACTGTGATCGGTGAAAACAGTTCTCTCTTACATCGAGATTGTGAAGAGGTGTTTATAATTAATTGGTAATGAAAAATGAAACCTTGTTTAAAAATTCAATCATGACAGTCATCTTCAAGAAGGTGTTTATATTCACAGTACCTAATTGATGCAGGAATCATTTTCCTTAAAATTAATTTAAAAAATTATGCCTACATAAACTCTTACGGTCCTGCGATGGGGTACCTACTCGTACCTACCACCTATCAAGTTTCGAGTCGTTTTAGGGTTTGAATATACTCGTGAAAAAGTGGGTATTTCCAGAAATGGAATACGTCTGCCTACCCATTCGGGTATAAAAGGAGTGAGGTTTTCTTAAACTCTTACCTTTTTCTCGTCGGCGAAGAGAAACAATATAACGCCTATTGCTACGTACAGCACATCGTGCTTCATCCCACATCCATCAAATGACACACATACATTTTTCAACTATTTCGGATACTAAACTAGCCTTTCTTTAGAACATCTACCATTTCAGATGACGGCATACGTATTAAGTTTTCCTGCGGGTTTTTACACAAGCTCTGAGAAAGATAAAGCCCTATCCGGTTTGGAGCCTGGATAAGAAATATGAGATTAATGCAACACAACTTACATTGGCAATGAGGTGTACAATTGTATTATTGAAATCAAAATAATTGATTTCATCAGCTCGGTAGAGGACCAGTATATTTTTTGGATACCTAAAAGTGACTAATCTTGTCACCGGACTGGGGTGCTGTAGATCAATTCTGGGGCAATCGGATGTCTTCACTATTATAAGTTTTTCATCTCCGTCGAGTACGTCAGATTGTTGTTGATAAACTCATTGGTACTTACTATATCCTTTTTACCATTTTGTCTTAGGTAAATAAAAATTACAATGTACCTTTGGAAAATATATCAGAGTAATTGTCAAAATTAATTGAATTCGTGCAATGTTGCCTGTCGGAAACATCCATCGGTCATATCCGGGCAATGAATAACGGATACCATACAAAATATAGACAGTAGTAAGCTTTTAAAAACTTTCAAGTAGTAGATAGATTAATGAGCTATTTTTCATAAATTCGTGATTAAAAAATACTTACTAAATATTATTTGTACTCGTACCCTTGCACCGCACCATAGATTTTTTTAAGCACAAATTTTGTTATGAGCACACCTATTGCATATGCACATTGCACAGTATGTCGGCACAATAGCAAGTCAAGCAACATTATGCTGCTATGCACAAATCGCCTAAATATAGTAGCAGTTTGTGCATATTAATATCGTTTGCTTGCTCTTGTGGGAATATTATGCATTATGGATGGTGGTGGGAGATAAATCTTGTGTATTTTGTGCATAATAATATGTTTTTTTTTTATTATTCTCGTGGATAACTAACAAAGCAAATACAACCATATCAGTCAAGGTCATGTTACCATAAAGTATATCTTAAAATAGTGCAATGTAACTTTAAGGTCTGGTGAGATAAGATCGCTTAAAAGATAAGACCGCCTATTGTACTCAATTTTATTTCGTATAAAATAAATCTACACTAATATTATAAAGAGAAATGATTTGTATGTTTGTAACGAATAATTTCAAAAACTAACTAAGCCGATTTAAAAAATTCTTTCACCATTAGAATACTACAATATCCCTGAGTAACATAGGCTACATTTTATCCCCGTATTTTCACGGGAACGCGAATAATATATAAAATTTCAATACCTAAAGGCGATACACACACTGTGACGCAAGTAAAAGCTTTTGATAGCGCAATAAATATTTTGACGCATGACTCTGCGACGTTGTTTTGGTCCTCGTGACTTGCACCAATTTATGCTAAAATCGTTGCGACGCATTTTAGTTTAGTTTAGTATTTAAAAAAAACAAATATTTAAAAACCTAAAGCTTTGTGGAAATAGAAATATATAAGAAAACAATATTTATTGTACATCAAAAACAATACAAAAAAAAGTACAGTGCAGTTCAGTCTCATCGCTTATACTCGTAGCTATTTCTTCTGGATGTATGAAACTGAGAGAATAAAATTAACCCATAATATTGGGTTATTTACCAGATTTATTAATCCCCATTATTTACCAGATATGGTTTTTTATTTTGCCGCTATGGTCTAAAGTCCAAAGATTACCAAGTAACCAATTAATTAGCAAGGCTAGTCGTAATTACAACTACTACTTACCTCTAAAATACGTAAACCGAACAATCACTTGTTTATATGTGCCTAAAATAAATTTTGATCTATTTTATGTTTTAAATTAATAATTTTATTTTTGCAGGATCAATACCGCCTTACCTTCGCTCCCAAGTCGTTGAAATGAAGGAAAAAGGCTGAGAAGATAAATTGGTAGCAACTAATAAAAATGTAAGTGATCATTTTTGTAACGTTTACTTTTGTGCATAAAACGCGCTTGAATAAATTCATAAATATACTGTTTCTATTAATACCTATGCTTCTTAAATTAAAATGCACAGTTTTAATATTACATCATGTGCTACGAATTTCGTAGACCTCATAGAGGTCACTTAAATTGATATATTTTTCGATTTAATTTCAAATAATTATTGTTATTATTAACTACCAAGTGTAAATGATGTAAATATTGCCTACAATGATTTTATTTTTTCCGTTCCTATATCGTTCAACCTTTCCTAGTGGGTCCTGCGCCCTGAAGTCTTCATTATAAATTTTAGCTTCCTAAGCGCAGCATATGTATTTATTAAATACATAAACTTATATATGATCACGTCTTTACCCCCGAGGGGGCAGGCAAAGGAATTTCATAAGAAATTATAATGATACCTATATGTATTTAAACAGTGCTTAACTTTAAACAATTAACAAACATTAAATAATTTAAAGATACTAGCGACCCGCCCCGGCTTCGCACGGGTGCAATGCTGAATTTTATTTGCTATAAACCATCCCTGGACCCACTCGAACCCACACAAAAAGTTTCATCAAAATCGGTCCGGCCGTTCTCGAGTTAAATCGTCAGGAAGGAAAACCCGACTTATTTTTATATAGTAGATTATACAGTATGTTATAAGGTTATATAAAAGAAACGACAGTGATGTTGTAGTCAGTACGTTCAGTCTACAGGCAATATTAGTTCCAGATATTTAGAAGTTAATTTGTAGAGTACGGACCTTTTTGCCAACTTTCCTATTTCGATGAATTTTTTAGTATGTATCTATGTGTATAATTTTAAAACCGGTACTATTTTATACGACTTGCAATGTGACTATAACACAGATAGGATTACTCTATTACCAAATAAGTGGAATGCCTAGTACCCTATCTACGCAGTTATGTATAATAGCAAAGCTTCGACGGTAAAACAAAATGATCCAACGAACGAGCATTCTCTAAGACTGCTTTTGAAACTTCCGACTTAATAATGAATCCTAAAACACAAAGTCGCGTAAACACGCATGTGGTGTATTGTTGCAGGAATAATGCACTGGCAGTAGTTTACGAGGTCTTTCACCGGCCACATTATATAGGTCAGTTAGATTAGCAACGCTCCCAACCAACCGTGTGCTAGCAGGCTTATGTGAAAATATCGAGGAAAACTCTCACCTTACTTTTCAATTAACTTTACGTTATGGTGTGAAAAGAGACCTTATAATATTTACAACCGCAGAACAATTATCGTTGGCAAACGGTTTTTTATAGCTCGTATAGTTTAACACATTTCCACCTGTATTTTCGAAAGCGTTCTTCCCAATACCTATTGTGTATTGAGAAAACATCACTAAAATTTGTTGACTGAAAGTTTTTGATTCTTTCGTTGGTATTCCTGAAACTGGCACAACTATGTGTAAGTTATATAGGTGCTGCTTATCGTGTAAGAAGAATATATAAATGTTTATTAAACCACAGGAATTGTGGATTATTGATTTCTTTTTTCGTATACTGAAGTCTTTAAGCATTGTTACTATTTCTTATCGTAGTCGTGTTCCATATAACATACTTGCATTAATTTCATGTCCTACATTCACATCAATAATTTTCTTGCGTTTGATAGGTAGCGATTGTTTGCTTTAAAGCTGCAGTTTTATTGAAACCTTTGTGTAACGCTTTATTACGATGTAATTTTTGCCTTTTTATACTAATTGCTTTTAAATGATAGTGCAGTGAACATTATACATACTGAATGATTAACTACTTTTCAAACTAAATTGTTCACTTACAATTTTAAGCTTCTATTAAAATTAGTAACATTCAATCAAACTTTGCATACATAACATCTTAACTACCAGTATAAAATCATAACATAAAATAATGTTTGGTGAAAGAAAATGTCTGAGCAGTTTAATTGTGACACAACTTGGCTTGGATTTATCTAGAGGGTCATTTAACGACAGACCATTTGTCGAGGAAACGGTGGCGTTCCACAAGGCTCCAGACTAGGCCCGCCCCAGTTTCAGGAGGTCGCCGCCCGATCGTGAACTCTGTTCGATCGCTGCCGTCCTGGTATCTTCTCTCTTTTGTTTTTATCTGGCCACATGAGTTTTTTCTGAGAGTATTTTTCTAGTCATTTATATCTTTTGTAATACCCTGTACGTCAGTATATCGACCAAGTATTTGTAATCGCGTTGTTAAAAAGGGTTCTAACGAGGACGGTACAATTTTGCGATATTGGGCGTTATAGGGATGAAAAATATATAGATGAACTATATTTTTGCATGTTTTCACTGTTTCTCAGGAACCGAGAACATACCAACCAATTCCTTATATCAAGACAACATTTTTTACATCAATTCCGACGAGGTCAATGTCCGAAAATGGTATATAGGTCAACCGAAGGCGCCTATTGGTCTGTGTTATGTCAGCCCGTTTGACTTGCACACCAAACCGGATTAGCAAACACAAAACTCACTCCAACATGTTCGGAATTGGATTAAAATTTTAAACCATGAATCGCCAATTTACAGCGAAAGGGTATTCTTTTCAGTTACCTCAACCGGTTATTTCACAGCAATGAATTATTCATAAATTTTCAAAGATGATAGGGTGAAATTATACAATACTGGTTTATATTTTATGCAAAAGTTTTGCTAGCTGATTTGTTGAAAAAATTAACAATACATTTTTTGAATTGAATATTAATAATTACATTTCTTTTCAAAGTTATAAAGTTAATACTTCAATACGAAATTTAACTCTAATTTCCTGCTCATGATCAGATCGTGAGCTTTCTAAGATATACGTTTATTAAAATATTTAGCATCTGCCGCGCATCATGGAATAGCGAGCACTTAACCTCGTTGGCTGTTAACTGCATTATAGCCCGGCCGAGTTCAGACGCCAGATCGGAAGCTGCACCAGTTGGGTGCTAGATAGCGTTTCGATTGGCAGGCTTATAGTGATGCATAGAGTGGTCGGCTGCTGCGCACAGGCAAAAGGGAAAGTGCTCGGTGCTTCCTGCTTGCACGCGGAAGCGTTTAGTACAGGCATACATAACTATTTCGCTGCGCTAGGCGTGTGCGCAGGGCACTGATGCACTTCTGTCGTTCGCTGGATAAATCGATGGTTTCAAATGTTTGAACTTTGAAGTTTCGAAAAGCTCTTTGATATCATCCGTAGTTGGAATGTTATTCATGCAATGTCAACTCATTTGGTACGATACAAACAAATATATAATTCAAACACATTTAGTCATTTATATTACTGTAAGTATCTAACTACTGACAGTACTCTTACATGGTGATTTACGAGTAAACGGTGAATACGAAATCTCTATACATTATGAATATTAAAACTGTTATTCCCTATTTATACCTACCATAATACGAATCAAACAAGACAGCTCCAACCTATAGTAAAATACATTACATACTTCTCAGTTTGTTAAGAAGGTCATGTATAATACGAAACCGTAGAGAGGAACTAATATATGAATGCTCATGGTCATCTAAGGTCAGTTCTAAGCAAAGGTTGCGTTGCGCAGCCGCGGCCGCAACCGCGGCAGAGCGGTTTTACTTTCAACTGATCGCTGCAACTCTCGCGCACGCGGAACTCACTCACTCATCACCATAAAACACCGCATCGAATGAAATCATAATGATTTATGGTCGTATTTGTTATAATAGTATGAACTGAGAATGAAGTTTTTATTACTATTTATGTAGATGTAACACGATGGGAAAACAATGATTTTATTGGGTTAAATATGGATTTCCTTATTGTCTTGACTGTGGAAGATTAGGCTCATACTTCCTCAAGTGTGAGGAAAGACGATCTCGGCTGTGGGCAGATATTTCTGCGCGGTTTCACCCGCGTAGTTTCCGTTCCCGTGGGAATACTGGAATAAAATATAGCCTATGTTACTCAGGGATATTTTAGCTTTCTATTGGTGAAATAATTTTTCAAATCGGTCCAGTAGTTTTTGAGTTTATTCGTTACAAACATACAAGAATACAAACATACAAATATTTCTTCTTTATAATATTAGTGCAGATTAAGTATTCAATTCTCAATTTCGCTATACATTCCGACCTCTACTTTCACCGTAGCCATCATAGCATCGGTAAATTGGAGTGGTAATGGAACAAAGCGTTCGGTGTGAACCGTGCTTAACAGAGAGTGCAGCGCAGCGTGTCTTCCGCGTTCGAGTTGCACTTTCTCTGGCGCAGCACTCCGAATGCTTAGTGCAGAATTACGTTGGAGGCAAACCCAGCGAAGTGACGCGCTCCGTTGGAGGTATTTTCACTTCATCTCGATTCTAGACAGTTCGATTTGCAATTAGGTATATGAAATACTAGCGGGTGCCCGGCGGCGGTGCCCGCGCGAATCTAGTTTATTCTCGTTCCCGTGGGATTTTCTGATTATTTTTTCAAAATCCGTCCAGTTGTTTTTGCGTGATGCGTGCATAGACAGACAGACAGACTGACAGACAAACAAAAACTTCAAAAATCGGTGTTTTATATCGACATTAAAAAAAATGTACAGACACGGCCTCGTTAGAGTTTTATTATAATGTATAGATATATGCGAAATACCTCTGACTCACTCATCATTAAATCCGATACTTGAAATTCGGCAGGTGGGCTACAGACATTCTATAAGAGTCTATACTCGATAACGTACATAAGCTTTATCTCGCAAAATTGTTATCAGACCGGCTACATTCTAAAAGCTATCAATATGGCTGTTACTAGGTGTTGTAACTTCCGAGATTTCGTGATGAGTCAGGCAGTGAGTAAGTGGTATTCCGCTGAGTATTACTCGTAGGTGCCTAGCGACTTTCAGAACCCATTTTTGCCCGTTTCTGTAGGAATTTTGAAAAAGCCTTTCATTGTTTCAATGTAGACAGTACTCTATACATGGTTTTAGGAAAACGCTTCCAAAGTGATAGAAACCGTTTTTTCTAAATAACTGTAACTGAATTGTGTTTCTCAAAGTTCATTTTATAATTTTTTACTTTGTAAAAAATAATTATCGTTTTCATTCACAATGACGTATAAAAATAGTTTTTTGTCAAGAATCACCAGCATAATCAGCTTTATTAGTATTCGGAAGCGTTTCTTTAACACCCTGTATACGGTGAAGGAAAACATCGTGAGGAAACCCGCATCCCAAAATTAGTTCTGAGGCATGTGTAGCAGCATCCAGGTCAACCGATAGACTATCCACTTGTTATTTGTAAAGGGTGTTTCCAGGAATGGAACACGTCTGCCTACCCGCTCGGGGATAAAAGGCGTGAGTATATAAGAGAGAGAATAAATACATACAACATAAAAATAGACAAATAATAAACGGACTTAGGTACAATGCAATATACAAATGAGAGCTTTTTAATTTTCAAAACATTTTACTTCTAAAATATACAAGTATCAGTTATGTAGGGTATATTAATATTAAAACACAAATGCTAACATAATCCCTACATGTTACCCTAGATAAACTAAGGTTACTGAATATCTAGAAGCTAATTTTAGAAGAACAGGTACCTACCTAACCTAATCTCCCTGAAAATTAATTATTCTCTGTTAGCTTGGAATAGTTGGAGCAGATACTGTGGTTTTCAAGGAAAACTATGAAAATCAATAAAATGTATCCCACAAATATGTTTTCCTGATCCTGAACATATAGGTATTCCTTCGATCACTTATACAAAAACTGGATAAATAGTCTTATAAAAATCGAGGTGTTTAGTCGTCCGATTTCTCGGTTGAATAAAATTAGTAGCAATCATAACCACCGCTATCATTTTTTTTAAACAACAACTTTATTCGTTTAACCGGACGACTACATAATGTTATTCATCCGATAATCTCATAACTATATAATAAGTATATTTATTCATCCGGTTATCGAACGCCGAGCAAACAGCCTATAAAAATCACAGGTGAATTCTGTACGTGTTTACTCGTATAAGTTCGTATAGAACTTATACGAGTAAACACGTACAGAATTCTGCTAAGAAAAGTGATAACAATATCGTAGTTTGTAGGTTTTCATTTTGTAACTGGTTTTATACAAGTGATCGATTATTCAGTATTCTGTAGGTTTACTATCGGGCAACAAAACATTTTAAGACCCAAACACCCTTATCAATTAGGGAGCATTTGAAAAATAGCTTTTTCATATCTCATACTCGGAAAGTATTGTATGTTTGATCTGAGTACCGGGTCGGAAGCGATGATTCCCACCACAGAGAGATTCAGGGCTGTGATTCCCGCCCTCGGTCGGGAAAGACTCATAGTAATTGCTTCCGGCCCTAGGGCGGGAATGAATTTAAAAAAATAGTACTACATTTGGCAATGACGTTTAAAGAAAAAGTTTCTCTAGGAAAGAGAATGACTTTCTTCCAACCTCATTGGGTAGTTAGTAGGGATACGAAACTTTTTACATCAATTAGAATAAGAAAAAAAGGTGCGGCCTTGTGAGTGTAGGTATAAACCAAAGAGGTTGGAAGAAAATCATTGTCTTGAAACTTTTTCTTTAAACGTCTTTGGTATAAGCAATAGAAAATAGCCCGCGCTCGGGGCGGTACGCGTTCCATATTTAAAATTAAAAAAGAGTAATAATTTGGTAAGCTGTTCCGAAATTCATAATCTTGTTTTTCATCGACACTAATAAGCACAGAACACTATTACTCGGCTAAAAGTATATATTATTATAAAGAGGAAGCATTTGTATATTGTTTTTGTAATGTTATTTAGGATAGGTACTCTATGATGTAGTATTCAAAGACGTTTAGAAGAAAAAGTTTCTCTTTCTTCCAACCTCTTTGGTTTGTATTGTTGACAATTTTGTTTTTTTTTTGTAGGTATTATTGCGTTTTTGCATGTTTGAATTTTTGTAAAATTGTATTTTTTTTTGTTTACTTTCCTTGAATTCGAAATGAAAAGTAGAGTGTTTAACGCGGGTGGAAGTTATCAATTCCTTCCGACCCTTGTATAACAATCTACTATTACGTTCCTATGAATGAAAATATCGAATCAAGTTCTTAAAAATATTATTTTTAGTCAACTATCGGTTGACGGTAGGCGCGGATCATGCTTTCAAAAATAACAAGATATGCTCCGGCAGTGCCTCTGCTGCTGCGGCACCATAATCGATAGTGATTTAACGATCAATTGCAATTGATCTCGTGAATTTCGATTAAATGACCTTTCGACATAGCTACTGAAAGCTAAAATCATGTGACGCTACATTGTCATTCGAAGCTAGTTCGTAGACCCAATATACACTATACCGAAATAAATTATCTAAATATATAAAATGATAAAGTGACTGACTGATTGGTGATAATCAACTCACAGCCTAAACCACTGGGTCTAGAGACTTGAAATTTTGCATATAGATAGCTCATACAATGTAGGCATCCACTAAGAAAGGACTTAGCAAAATTCAACCCTTATGGGGGAGAAATAAACGTGCGCGAGCGAAGCCGCGGGTAAAAGCTAGTATTTAATGTATTTGTAACACATCATTATAAAGTTTAGCTTTCTGTACTGCTTCTTCATATAAACTTAACCTATGCCTAATCTCTTAATCCTGTATGCGAGCAATATTGTTAAAAATGGGTACAAAATTTTCTCTTCACGTATAGAGAAGATTAAATGACGTCTATCGAACTTACGTATACATAGTGTACGATAAGTCGTTTATGATTGTACCTATACAAGGTAACAATGATCAAAGCAAAAACTGCAGTCGAAAATACCATTAACCCCCAAGACACCCTGACTTATAGTAACGGTAAGAGCATCCACGAGTATCTCATTACGTTTATCTTAGCGGAATAGAAGAGATTTCGCTTGTACTCGCGAGGATAGGAGAGCTTACGGGACGCGATACGAGCGACGCTTAGCTTCGGATTTAGACGACATTCGTTTAAAATGCATTGCGTGTCGCGATCCTCCGCGGGTTATGCATTTCTCCTGTTTGTATTTTATATAGTAGCTGTCTTGTACTATTATACTCTCTTTCTAATTTTATTTGGTGACATAAGTGGCATTTTGGTAAAGTACGCATAATTTTAACTACCCAGATGGTTTGTATTGTGTTTTAGTAGTTTGTGGTGTCTGGATCATTTATTCTTTTTTTGATTTACGTATCAAATATAAAAAATTTGTACAGGAGTATTTAAATTAGCATTTTTTAAATTATTTCCCTTAAGGTGTTAAAAAGGGGATGGTCGTTTGGACGTTCGTGATTATTTTAAATTCCATCGAGCACATACCTAGTACTATTATAAATCCGAAAATGTAATTATTGTCGTGGCAATGGGTCGGCGTCATATTTAGCACAGAGATAGTTGGAGGCGTGAGGCGTTGGAGAGGTGACGTAGGCTACTTTTTCTTGACAAATTAACAACTAGTCCTGTCAGAAAATACTTTGTTTGCTAAGTTTTGCTACGACCACGAGCAATAGCTGGTTCATCTATAAAACGTTTCATATACTACTACTACTGGAAAGACCTTCGAACCACACACACTGCCACATTTAGAGAGTAGCGTAGAATCTTCACCCAGCATTTTATATTTAGCAATTACGTAGTACAATAGCTAACAATAACCCGGAACAGGAATCGATGGCCCTGAATGGTCATTATTATCGTCTCAGTGGCGTAGGTGCGACATAGTAGACGCGCGCGAGACGGTGACGTCACGGGAGCGGCGGCCGGCCGCGGGTCAACGCCTCAGCGGGCCAGGTGCGTTCACTTTGCACCACATTTCCTATTTTCCCCATTTTTCGGCCAAAAGCGGTGTAGGTGGTGAGTGGGTGAGTAGGGGCAATGGTGGCTGTCGACCTGGGTTGTCGGCATCATTTCCACTTTGAAACGTGTTAAAATGGGTTCGAGAACCGATGTTCGCTGTTTCGGTGTTTGATATAGGTGTCATTGTTTGGAAATATTGCAAATGACGATGTAATGACGAACAAATTGCGGTATTATTTTTGACGGTATGGACGTGACGGGAGGTTTACTATACTCTTCACTTCTTAGTTTTCCTTAATAGAATTTACAAAAGATGCATTTCAAGTATTTATTTGCAGTAATATATTATATTAAACTAAAAAGATTTACAGTCAGTGGGTAGTACTCCTTATTCCAGGATTCCGTTAGACGGAAGAGTAGCCATATATTTATCCATAAACAATCAAAACCCGATCTACATATATAAAAAGAAAACTGCCATCCAATACAGTCGATTAATTTGAATAATAGTATGGAAAACAGTGCGGTAGCGCGCAATGTCCGCTAGAGTGGGACAGCTAGACGTTTGTTGGTTCGCGCAGCTGTTCTAAGGACGGTCGTTGGCCTCTAGCGCGGCCGCGGGTGAACTCCGAATATCGTGAACGCTTATTTATTGAGTCCCGTGAATCGCCGACCGAACCGGTGTCTTCGCGATTCGGTCGAATCTTGCGCGGTGCGTGATCGATGCAGCAACCCTGATGTCACTGTGAGGTAATCTAGTTAATTACCGTTTTAATGACCGTTTGACCGATATCTGTTTGAGGGTTATAAGTGCGATCATGCATGATGCCTGGTGCGTTTAGTGGTGAGTAAGGTATTTTCCCGATCACCAGCAAGCTTAAAAAATCACGTCGATGGCTAAAGAAAGGACAAACGAAGAACATTTTTTTCGCATTTACAATTATAAAAATATATTTAAAATAGGATGCTAATATCTATTTTTTATATATTAAAATTATGGTTCCTAGAGCAGCTGCATTTCTCGTTTTTATTCCCCCTAGCATAGATATGTTATATCGCAGTTGTATCACATGCGACCCTATCGTTATTATTTTATACATTTTATACTTAAAAGTAGTTCAGTAGCATATCAACTTTGCACATCTGCTTATTATTTCATAATGTTGGTGCCATTCTACCTTAATTTGGTGGTTGGTGCCAATCTACATTATACCGATAATAATAATAACATAGTGAAGTCATAATTTTTCACTACTAAATAATAATGATTTATAAATAATTAATATTTTATTATTTGACGGGCCTGTTGGCTCAGTTGATAGAGTGACCCTGCCTTCTGAGTAAGAGGTCGCGGGCTCGATCCCCGTTCAGGCCAACATTTGTGAGCGTGAACATGTCTGTTGGCTTCGTGTCTGGTCGTTTAATATTTATTTAAGTATTACAGGCCCTGCCTAGTTTGGGACTAAATAACCGTGTGTGAATTGTGTCCCACAATTTATTTTATTATTTATTTAAGTATTATATTTTTATCGGATCGGAAGCAAAGCAAACATTATAATGTAATATCGTTTCATTACCTATCAATTACATAGAACGCAGGTCTTTGACCCTGACACTGTCATTACCAATTAGAATACGTCAGCGGTGATATCATTCTCATTCCGGAGCAGTACTGTCGCATTTCCTAATAATATTTTCAATGTGTACCTCGGTATATGTACACCTTATTGTAGTGCTACAACAATGTTCTCTTCGTAGAATAAAATATTCACCATTATAGATACAAGTAGTTATAAAAATCAATACTTAAAAAATAAATAATCTCAAGCCCTGAGATAGTATTACATTTTCGGAAATACCCCCGTTTCTCCAGTATATTCTTTGAACCCCTACACCCTACACGTGATAGGTGGTGAGCCCAACGCCGGACCGGGTCTATTACACATCACTCAGAATCAATCGGGGACCTGCGGGTTTAATCACGATATTTTCCTTTACCGTCGAGCTAGTGATACCTAAGGCTTACTTGAAAATCGAACGAAACATAAAATGCTGTAGTTTTTGTGATTTATTGCTGGCAACTGCAAATTATATACTTTCAATTCATATAATATACTCAATAAAAATATCGCTACTGTCTGTACACCTAGTAGGTATAGGGATGTTCTTCTTTAAATAGTCAGCCGTATAATTATATTTGTTACTAGCAGCTCCCCACTGTTTCACTCTCCTAGTCACTCAGGAAAAGTGTAGGTTAAGAAACCTGATAGATCAGCGAATGTAAAAGTGAATTCTGAATCGGTTCGATAGTTACGAACTCACAGAACTCTTTAAAGAGGTAAAGATGTTTGTGAGTAATGTGAGATGCGAGATTATAATATTACTATAGAAGTGTAGGTAGATAAATGTCATCGCGTTTTTCCGTCGTTAGCAAGTAAACAATGAAGTGATTGGTCGGTTATCTGTGCATGTGTACCGCGATACGGGACGCGCCGGAGTCATTGTCACGTTTGTGTACACTGCGACCATTGTCGCGGCGTGTTTGCTGGCCTTATCAATAATACGCTAACCTCGCTCTACACCGAATGCTATGTTTAATGTCTAAAAAACACTGTCGTTTTATCCCCTTTATCATTAGTCTTGGAGATAATTTTGAAACAGGACATTTCAGATCTCCAAACGAAAGAGCCCGTCGCCGAACCGAGATGTCACACATGCCTCAGAAGCAATTAGGGGGTTCCCCCTCGATAGTTTTAACGTTGATCAATCTAATCTACATTTCTACAGTAATATTATAAAAAGGAAATACATATTAGTATGTTTCTTTTTTATTAAAAAACTTCGACTTTTAAAATTAAATCATCAACGAAAAGTTTACTTTTCTGGGAGTACGAGTAACATGGACTAAAATTTTTCCCACTGGTTCTAAAAGTTACCTATATTTGAAATTTCTACTTCCTAGGTCTAGTAGTTAAGGCTGAGCGTGTCAGTTCAGTTTTAGGAAATTTCTCTTCATTTATATACATACGACTGAATAAAAAAATATGCAATACAATAATTCTATATTGTACACCAAAAACAATATAGTATGGATATAAAAATTAATTAAAGTACAATGGGCGGTCTTATCGCTTTTAGCGATCTCTTCTAGACTACCTTAAAATATGTATCTATAATCTGGATAATTCTCCAATCGACATTGCTCGTTTTAGCTGCATTGCAATAACAACCAAATCTATTTATTTATGCCTGTTTGGGGAGTTTACAGCTACATTTAAGTACACATTAGTAATCCTTGTGGACAAGTACGTGCTAATTACAAGCTTTGACATATAATAACAAAACTCTATGATTTAAGTTCAGGCGATAATGAACTTTGCCAATTATGACTATAACATGCAGAAAAAATATTTTGTATCCATTTGACGAAGCTACGTACGTTACCACTTAGCTTATTTATCATCCATTTCTATTACATGTACTTATGCGAGTTCAAGTGTATGACATTGAACCTGGTCGGCGCACTACCTTTGAGCAAATATGAAACCAAATATTTGCAAAACTATTCAAAGTATGCACAGTATCCAGTCGTTTTATAAAGTTTACTAAATTGTTAGCGAAAATAAATTTTAACGGGTAACCGCCAACTTGGACTTTTAGGAAGAAATAACAAAAATAATAAATGTTTCGACCCTTGACATGGTCGTTCTACAGCTAAACACATATTTCAATTAGCAAGAATACCTTTCAAAATCTGGACTTCTATGCTGCGGTATTTATTTACAATAAATGTGGATACATTATTTAAAAAAGGAAATGTTTTTTTCATGTCGGATTCGCATACGAAGGGTTCCATGCCACCTTTAATTCTTTTATATGTTGTTGTAGCGGTTATAGTAATACACATTCTGTGAAATTTCAACTGTCTACCTATTACGGTTCATGAGCCACAGTTCCCTGACAGACAGATAGACAGACATACAACCGACGGACAAGGGGAGTAATATAGGCACCTTTTAGATACGGAACCCTACAAAAAGTGTCATTTGTAGGGCACAGTACCCGGAAGAATGGCTGTATTTCCTCTCTGCTACCGCATAGAGCTACCGTTTGACAGAGATAAGAAGTAGAATAGCTATTCCGAACTATAAAGTGTTGATTATTATCGCATCGCATCGCGTGGTATAGCTTTGGGCTCAGTGTCGCAAGTCCTACCTGGGTTCAAGTTCGGACGAACGACAATGAACTTGGCCGGCCATGACTCACGCATGCAAGCCATCAGTTACGAAACCATAAACAGTGCATATGTGCGAATGCATCGAGACACCGACACGAGTATTGTCCACCTTTGCACTTGACACATGATAATTATTTATAAATACACCATTTTATAAGTGCAATAACTTTCCGTTACATCAGGGAGAAAATGACGTGTGAGTTTGTTGTAGAGATATAATAAGCTGGGATTTTTTCATGATTTTCTGATATCTAAGTTACATGGACTATAATCGAACCAATATTTATTGTTTTAAAAATACCTTATTTGCATTATGATAATGCAGATCACACTCATAGAAATGAAAATAAAGAATATCTGTTCAATTTGTAAACGAATTAGGATAATGGTTCGTCATTAACCTTGAAATGCAATTTAATTTTATAATAATGTAATTCATCGTCGTTCATTTACAAGTTGGGTGGTTCGGCATTTAATCTTATTGAAACTACTTCAAATTGTTATTGTACCATCCTTATACGTTTAAGAGTTTATACGTATTTTTCCCGTCTGCACTAGAAGCAGGATAATAGTTTTCAGGTACCTATGTATGTATTCGAGTAGGTGAGACTCACAGATACGAGTATATAAAGAGATGGAGGTCTATCCATCTCAAATAAAATTTTCCAAAATCATGTTTTTAAATTAGGTCTTGCATATCAGTTGTGGGTGCTAAATTCAATTTGCAAAAATAAAAAAAAATACAAATAATAAAAAATATATAATGATAAATAAAAAAAGCTTAGTAAATTGTTTTCACAAAATAACCTATCTGTCAACGACGTCGTTCACTAATATAAGTGCATACAATGCAGTGTCGTAGGAAGTGGCAACACAAATATTATTGTTACAGCGAATGTTTATTCAACAGAAACTATAGACCACCAAGCAAGACAGGTAATGCTGCTAAGCTGACACTGGCCATGACATTGGACACGGCACTGATATCATTCGTGTCAATTCGTGTCTCGATTCAACTAACAATTTAGAAAAAAAAAACATTTCAACTATATAACTGTTCCATTATGTTTTAAGATTGGACAGTGACATCATATCAGACATATACCGTTGATGGGCCCCTCAAGGCTGATTCATGTTACAACGGGCCCCGTCCGGGGCGAACCATCCTACAATACGCCTCGACATTTGGCTAGCGCTTCATACAAAAAGTATTTGATCGTGCCACTCTCAAAATACAGGTAGCCCTAGTTTGGGAGTCAGTTGTCACTATTTGTGTATAATACGTTTACCTCTTTTGCTGTAATTTTGTTCAACGTGTGTTATGCAATAAATAAATTATTAAATTAAAATAATTAAATCTAAGAGAATTATAATTAATAAAGAGAAATAAGAAGTTAGTTTTTTTTTAAACACGCTTTATATAAACTCTCAACTACAGCACTACAGTCGGCTTTTTAAAATTACGTACTTATTTTGTTATTTTCGTGTGCTTGTATTGTTTATGTACAGTGTGTTAGTTTTTTTTAATAATCGATATTTTCTAGTAAAGCAACGTTTACGAAAAATATAAATAAATCAAAAAATTGTTTCTTCTTCATTATTTTATCTACACCCTTTCAATATTTGCACTTAATTTAAAATGACCATGTATACAAAAGAAGAAACTGACTGGCTTATTGGCCGACTGACAGATAGATCAACGTAAACCCGAAGCCGCTAGGTCCATAGGCATAAAATTTTGCAAAAACGTTCCTTAAATTATATAAGTGAAGTCACCGTCAAGTAGGTTCCAAATATACCACGCTGATCTGAATTTAACCAGTCAAACTAGTTAAAACTACTGTAATCAGGTTAGTTTGCCAAGTTTAGGTTACCGTTCATTGAAATTTATGATTATATATCAGTACTTCAAATGCAGGTTGCAACCTGTCGTGGCGGAGGGGCATAAGATACTATCTTTCTATTCTGAAGCACGGTGATGTCGCAGACTGTAATGCCAAGGTTACACGAACCTTTAAAGTCAAGAACATAAGTCGATAACGTAATGTCTTGTTTGTCAATAACGATAGTACTGGGTTCGTGATCTCGAAACTTTGATCCCATTCGGTGGAACCAATTAAGAAATATGTATAGACACAATATTTGCGGAGAACTAACGTATTAAACAATGTACTTTATAAAACATTTTTATTTTTTATTTTTATTTTACTGTGGTGATCCAAAATAACACGTAACCTAAAACAGTATTAAAAGAAAGTGTATTTGGACTTTATTTAATACAAGTGATTACCAACCCCTTAAATACTCACCTATAAATGCTATAATAGAACATACAAGAGGTAAAAAGTAACGTGAGGGTCATTTTGACAATTGACTTTGATTTGACGCTTCGAAACAGCTGTGAGACTCTTCAACTCTTCTGTGAGATCCGAACACTTACGTAGGTACAATACGTATACATATTTGAATCTCACATCAAGCACTTTTCCATAGGTACGTACGTTACCGTAAGTTACAAGTTAGCATGCATTACATTTTAGTTAGTCACGTCTTCCTGTTTATTTAATACTAGTGGCCCGGGCAGACGTCTTTCTGCCACCGTATAAACCATCCCTGGACCCACTCTAACCCACACAAAAAGTTTCATCAAAATCTGTCCAGTCGTTCTGGAGTTTTAATCAGACTAACGAACATCAATTCATTTTTATTTATATAGATAGATAAGTTACATAACTGTTTCGATGTCACAGTAACAGCGCAGACAATTTCCTATATTTGTAAACATACGATGAAGACCAAAATGTAGAGCATCATACTAATTGTAAATAATGAACAATGGCAATTGTTGACAAAGATCCTATTGATCTAAGTAACACCTTGTATAACTAATAATAATAATAGGTAACAAATAATCTGTTAAAGATATGTATAGAAGAGGAGTGAGCCTATTAAGTTTGGTAGATGTGGGAAGATGTGGGACTTATCCACAAATCTATCTCACCATTAAATTGTAACAAATATTATGTAACAAGTTAACGAATTCCAACAAGTAAACATAATACAAAACAAATCGATAGACGCTAACGTAACAGAAGGATAGTACTGAAATAAAAAAATGGCACCAATGCTGAAACCGCGCCGAGCGTACCCGAAGATTCACGAGTACTCCCGAAGGAATGACAACCAAGCTTTCCTTGGAACGCGGAAAACGTCGGCACATGTTGAAAATACGAGGGGCATTGACCCCGACCGCTGAGCCGCTGAATCTGCAGCTGTTGCTGAATCTAGCGCGGCGCATCACGAGATGCGTTTATTTGTGTGCCGCCTCGCGTTCCTGCTCCGTTTATCTACTAGATATTAGGTAGATGTAAGATTAGGCAACTCTGGTAAACTTTACGTTTGTCGTCGTTCTACTGAGTTTTGTGTACACTAACATTACGAAAGAAATATTTTGTATAAGTGAGACACTTCCTGGTTACAGAAAGGATAAAGTGTAAAGATATCTCTAGCAACAATATTCATACAGCAAAAATATAGACAGTTATGAACGATACAAGAAACTTATTCTCCAACTCTGAACGCCTGTGATTTATTATGTTCCCAAGATTTGCTGTAATCGATAAATTTTATTGCATGCAGCGCGTGCAGCTTCATGTGCTGTGTAGATACTTACTCTTAAGGCGGGAGATGTTGATTACAGATGTCTTATGAAGAGGCAACATCATTTTATGAGTCATCTCAATTCGTACAAGTTGTAATGTAGTTGTCGTTGTTGCAAGCGGTTACGAAACAGTAATATCAAATTATTATTTACTTAAAGAAGTTTATGCAGCTTACATTGTCAAAAACGGAAATATTAAAATGAAAATACCCCGGAAAATTTGTTTTTAAATCACAACCAACACTTTATAATGTCTAATCGCGTCTGACACAAGATTTATTGTACAAAATTTAAAGCCAATTAAAGTTGACGCAGCTTAAACGAACCGACAGACAGCCGCAGTCTTAAAAAGCATTATTTAAAGGATTTTAAAAGTAAGACTCAATGAAAATAATTATTCAATAAATTCCTGAAAAGACCGGCCACTTTTAAAAATAATTTGTTTAAAAGTTTTATTGCATTGGTTATGTGGTGTGTGGAATTAATACTCGTAGGTGTCAATTACATAATATGACAGAAAAGTATCTATTATTTTCTTTTTATACACATGTTTTTAAACTCTTTGTATAAGTTTTTGCATCTTTGAATTCGAGTACAATCTTAAGCAGTTATATTTGCTTCTACAGGGTTTCATCAAATCCTACCCTTTCCGGTGTACACACGTTACATTAGTTAGAAAACATTGCTTTAATTATGAGACTAGCTAATATAAACATTACTACTATTGTTCTAACCTACTATTACCATTAAACTATTCTAATACAAAACAAAGTTAGCCTAGATATATAAAACACTAGCAGTGATATAAAAAGTCGTGTAGGAAATCCCGCAGTCTTGTTTATTTATTTAAGATACTCCAACAACATATACACATTAATTATACAAAAAATAACTGAAATCTAATACAGTGTGTTATGCATTATGATAAAAATCAAAGAATTACACAAACTAAACTAAACAATGAAACGAAATAAACTGAAAAGTGAAAGACATCAAAATAACTAAATTAACAATAAGCTCAAAATACTTAAAATCTAATTAACTATACACATATTTATATTTTTCTTATAGATAGGTAGGTAATGCATTATTAAAAATGTCAATATCAATATTTAAATTTTTATAACAAAGCATAATCCTGTTTACTGGCGAGAATTTTGCTAAATTGGTTCTGTATCTTGTAAATTGTGAAGAAACCCGCAGGTCTCAGAATTAATTCTGAGACATGTGTAAATAGACCCGGTCCGTGGATATGCTCACCACCTATCACGTTTAGAGGTCCAATAAATCTCGTGAAATGTGGGTATTTCCAGTAATGGAATACCACTGCCTACCCCCTCGGGGATAAAAAAGGCGTGAGATTATATATTATATAGATTATATCTTGGAATATTAAATGTTTTTAAAGAAAATCGAGGAGTTTTTCTAGGAACATTGAGATTAATTTGAGAAGTTGTACTTGTAAGCCAGTCAACATTTAGAGGTCCAAAAACGCACTGATGACAAGTGGCAAATCCCGTCAAAACATTATTTAAAAAAATACAAGAATGAGTTTTATCTTTAGTTTTGAAGATTGATATACATATTTACCTATATTAAAACAAAATAACAGTTTTAAACGTTTTATTGCTTCTCATAAAAGTAAAACGATTTGCGGTTATAATCTTTGTATTGTTATTTCATTTAATTTACGCTAAACCATTACATTCAGTTTACAAAATAAAACACTCGACGAAAAGCCATATCCACATTTTTAACCGGCATCTCGTCAGCCCATCAAAAATAATTTGGACCGAAAGCGATGCGTAAGCGCATCCCAAATACTCAGTTAGTCACTTTATTAATTTCTGGAAGGTGGATTGAGTGTTTTTTTCTGTTTTAAACGCGCTCAAATTCCGGTGGACATGCCTTCACGCCTAATTCACTTAGGAATGATTTGTGTCATGCTTTGATTGCATTAGCGGTTGTTTTCTTTGCTGCGCATACGCACGCTCTCCATTCATCTTCATTCATACAGTATCGGGTCATTTTATTGTCTTAATTTGGGCAATTGGTACAATGGGAGATCACCTTATAATTTCGGTCCAATTTGGAACGTGAATGCGATTTACACTATGCGATTTACACTATAAGATTTACACTTTAGCATCATGTACAAGTATCTCTATTAATAACATGCAATATTTTCTTTGTCACCAATGACACTCCTATTGCGTGTAACATGCCTACCTGTCCACAAACATCCCATCTAAGGACGTATTTGAATCTTCAGAAGATATTTTGTATTTTGTACCTACACCCGTTTGTAGTTTAACATTAAATCCTTTAGGGGCATCGTTAAGTTTACGAGATCTTTTTGTATCTGTGAGTTTGTACAATACTTTTGTCTGCCACTATTTCGTCAATGTAAATCAAATACTAAAGAAATGCATTTCAGCTGAAACTGAGTTAGAATAGTAAAATCTGTTCCACGTGACGTGGACCTCTGCCATCAAATTATTGGCTATCTATGAAGCGATAGCAATCTCCCAAATTGTTCAACTTACACAAAAAAAGCTTGCAAAACGGATGGTTCCCAGACATTGGGATTCACGTACGAGTATTGCACCTCTTAATAATCTCGATAGTGTGCACCGGAAAACGGAAGCTTATTCGAGGTCGTTGAACTTCGCACCGAGTCAATGTCAGCGAGGCGTTGGATCCAAGATCCGACGTGAACAAGGGTGCGTACCAGTTGGTACGGGGTAGCAGGGTGCAACTGTCGCAGGGTAACGACCCGGCCTCGGGGTCGTCGGCCGTCGCCACGCGGCCGCGCGACCGGGGTATCCGATTGATTGGAGCGGGACGCCGCTACTCCGAACCCTCATGATTCAACTACCCCTACACTTATTAGGAGAAATAACACTTTGTTCCGTAACAAACAAGGTGTTATTCGGTTTGCCGACTTAACAGATGATAGGCCTTTTCGCCGCTGAGTGCGGAGGTCGCTAACGCACACAGCGCAGTTAAGGGAAGTGGTTTTGCTCAAAATATTGATTTTTCCGCAGGCTTAGCAGCCGCGTGGCGTGTCCGTGTGCGCGTGCCGTTCGCGCGTGTGCGTGCATGTCTATTTTGGGTAGAGCACGTGGTGGTTGTTGCTTGTTGACATACGATTTTATTATCACGGCATTTTGAAAGGTAAATGATAGTCGTTAAGTTACGTCACACTTTGAAGAATATGCAACAAATTACTGCAATTTTAATTCATTACTCAATGTCGTTTTATTTTTTTTTACTTCGTAAGAAGTAGTGCGGTCAAATCGAGTTATTTTTATGGATGTAATGTAGGTATTATCCGTATTAAAGTAGGTAGGCAGGTCGAGTATTCCGCACTGCACGCAATTTTCCATTAAAAATGGCGTGATATGCGTCACTTGACCATTTTGTACCTATAAAACTCGTACAGTACAGTTACCATTCAACTAAACATTTTTCAAGTTTCAAGGTTCATCGAGCTGAAAACGTCTTCGCGTAAGATGCTACCGAAATGAAATCCTTTTTGTCAGTGTAGTAACTTGAGAATAGTCTTATATATATGTATACAGAAATATCTATGTGCCCGGCTATCGATACACAAACACAGAGCCAGTTCCCGAACTCACGCACACCACCTCAAAACGTTACCCTTGATTTTGCCAGCTCAAGGTCTCTACCCTCCGCCAATGTGCACTCACTCATCAGAGTTTCCGTATAAGTCTGTCCTCTTCTGAAATGCGGACAATGCCGAATTTCCCCGACCACCTACCGGGGTCGACGACCGAGGACATGTATTGGTAAATAAACATTGATATAGGTATTACATAATGAACTATCGAATGTTTTGTATCGGCCGGTGCAACGGCGTACGTATGCGGAAAATGACGGCTTTGTTTTGATTGATTTACACTTCTTGCTATGCACTGATGAACAATGCATTTTAGTTGTATATTATACAAAGTACAATTTAATTGTGTTTTCATTTAATCGATATGAAACGTTTTAAATAGACGATTTACATTCATACAGTTTCAATTGTTTCTTCTATTCAGAAAAAGTTATGAATCTCTTGCAATGAATCATGTCATAATTGATGGTAATAAAGTCATAATAGGATATCGAAGCATATTTTTAAAGATATTTAGAAATTTTTCTCGTTGTGCAGTAATTATAATTATACACATTAGTCATAGCCGAATGGATTCAGTCAACATTATTGAAAATCTATAGAGATCTAGATGTATATAAATGACGATAGAACAAAACGGTTTTCATCAACAAACTACTTATTTTGTGCTTAAAATCGTTTCCTGCTTGTACGAGTATGTATAAGCGATTATTTTTTAAGTCACTTCGGCAAGTTCTAATTTAAATATCGGGAACGACACGGGCAGGAAATACGATCAATCAAAGAAGTCCTATTAAATAAAACTTGTAAGTAATTAATTAAATCTATGTAGGTATACTGTGGCAAAAGGTAGTCGCACAAAGCATTATTCCCTGTAGGTAATTTACACACTGTAACGGATGTCACACCTACTTTTTACAACGCCATACTCGTACATATTGACGCTCGACTCAAACGTACTGTGTGGTGCGATCAGAAGAAACTACAGTACCAAAATAACTCTCAGATTATTTGAAAACTCGCCAACTAACAGCCAACTAGTTAAAAGTTGACAATAAATAACAAAAACTCATTACTGTTTCAAATAGCTACAGCGGGTGGACTGGCATTTGATTACGTGCTGCTAGATATCGTTCCCGCTGGGCACCGACCTACCCCCCAGGACCTACGGCAACTCTGCAACGATGCACCCCATCCAGATACCTAGCTATCTAGATATCTAGACATCTAGATAGACGTCTGGACAGCACACACTCCCATTCACGGACGACGTTGCCTGTAGGTAACTGCAGCGCGGTTGCGCTGTGTTGACACCGCATCCTTGTGTTGAGATTGCTTGCTATTGATGTTGTGTGTATAAACACAATTTTGAATGGGTTCATTTATAATTCTAAATTAAAACAAAACATTGTAATTAGAAGATGATACCATAAGTTACTATTGTCATGTCTTGTAATATTAGATACAAATTAATATCTTCATGTATGAATACATAGACTATTTCAGCAATTTGGTTAACAACTATAATTATATAAAGTGGTATCAGTTCAAGGTTTAATAAAATGTTGCTTATTATTTGATTTGGATTTGCAATAAAATTTTCTTGACTGATATAGCTGATTTACGGAGAATCAATCTTCTAATCCAAAAACTAACCAATAAATTCTAAAATCCAGTAACACTGGATTCGTTATTGGACCAATGGAAACACTTTCCAATCTAGTCCATAAGACTGGTTCAGCGTAAATCTTCTATAAACGCTCAATGCAAATATCCACATCTAATTTAATAAATCTAGAAAGAAACCTTGAAAGGTAAATGTCCGGCTACATACGCGCTATGACGATACCAAGCCACCCCGACCTACCCCAACAAATCCGAGTTGCACTCAGTCTAGCTGTGTGCTTAGTGCTTCTACATGCACTAACTCACACACGTGCAATATTTACGTGAACTTCAATTATGCTATCGGGTGGTAGGGTGTGTGTGGGTGGGTGCTCTTTTATTTGGCAGCTTTTGTTCGACAAGAGTTTTAATCGTTAGATTTGATTAAATATAATTGTAATCTTAGACCATATTTTTTGTTTTGAGAGGTTTTCAATAAATCTTGCGTTGGAGTCTAATCTGCAAGTTCATTAATAAAACATTCTCGTTCAGCAGCAGTTATAGCTGTTTGATATTTGACTCTGCGAAGACCCGGGTTTGATTCTGGTTAAGTGATGTTCCAGAACTTATGTTATAATATCATAAAATTAAATGTTATAATATTGTACATCCGAAATGGATACACTGTTAGGTCAAACCTCCTTATTTATTAATTAAGCACAGTGAACAAAAAATATTTTTTATTATTATTTTGTAGGGACATATTTTATCTCAATCTCGGCTTTCAAGGAAAACATTGTGAGGAAACTCTCAGGCCCCCAAGTTGGATTGAAGGCATGTAGGTATAACACCGGCTCGGTCCGGCAATGGGTTCATCTGTTACGTAGGGATTCGAAAACGCACTAGTGGAAAGTGGGTACTTCTTCAGTCAGCCTTCTCTGGGATAACGCGTAAGTATAGATATAGATATTTCCTAGAAATGTGCCTGATGGGCTTTGGAAAAATTAGGAACTTCCATACAAACACTTATCCCGAATTTAACCGCCCTAGGGATTGGTCACATCATCACGGTTTAGTTTCCATAATTCTGGCCGTAACAGATAAAGACAGACATGTGAAAATGTTCAGCTTCGGTATACCTACTATACCTAAACATAGTGCATATTAGTGCCTGTTTGACAGTTGAGACTACATTAGAGAATAGAGATGATGCAGCAAACTTTAAACATATTACTTTTAGATTTTTTTTGAAAGTAGATAACTGACCCATTATATGTATACATTTATTTGAAAATGAATAGTTGCGATTGGAGCAATTCGTCGCTATTGCAATTTAAATAATATACTCGTAATTCTATGTGTAAGAATCATATTTTTCAACCATAGGTTTTCAAATGATTACTTATACGACATTCAACCATATTTTATATATATATATGTACTATTAGATATTTAAATCCTTCGTCTAACGATAACAACTAAACCTTTTTGCACGATATTCCCTCTAAAACTGTAGATTTCCATAATGGTGTACATAGTACCTATCTACTTAATATAAATTCTGAAGTCTAGTAACAACATCATTGGTATTAAAAAACTATTCTTCAAACCTTCGATTTTGTTACACAAATTTGCGAATCCGAAAGAATAATTCAAGAATTTAGTTTCAGTAGGTAGGTAGGTACCTACCATCGCAAATAGAGCTAACATAACGAAGGTTTTTATTATAATTATTTTAACAGTAACTGAAATTGAGATACAAAAATAATTACAAAAAATTGCTTTTCTATGGAATCATAGCTAACATAGCATTATTCAAATCATTAAAATATGCGTTGGTAATAAATAAAATTTTAATAATTATAGACAAACATTTTAATACTCCGCCATCTAGTGTTGAGCGGATGGAACGATAACAGTTCAGCACTTCGACAACAGATGGCTATAGTATGCAATGAGCAAGGGATTGCAGTACACGATTACTCCATAATATTATATATTAAATTTATGGAGATTTTCCACAGAAAATAAACATTACTATTAAAATACTATCGCGACATACGAGAATAATAAGTATGTGTAGGGTTAGAGAATTAGGTTAAAGATTTACGATAAAAGTTAAAACTTCTACAGGTAGGTATAATATTGTCATCTAATAAAATAATAGGTCTAACAAATATTTTATTAGATTTTAGGTTTAAATTTGAAAATATCTATTTTATTTTAAAAACAAAGGCCCATTTTCATGTAGTAGAGCTTTTCTTATGCATAGATATTAAATTAATGACAAACAGAATTGACTCCGTTACGAAATAAAATATTTCCGAATACATCACCATGCCTACCTGATTTATTTTGTGATTCTTGTTTGTCAGTGCCTATTTTACAAGAGCCGAAGTAACAGCTTCTAAGAAGCGTCGTATCCTAGGACTGCTAAGCTGTGTATGACTAATTATTTTTAGGCAATGTGCCAGCAGAATATAGGGCAACCGCCGCGTCTGTACTTCAAACATAAACATAATACTTTTTCATTACATATACCTACATATACCTCTTTCTTTACCTCTGGCCTTACTTACGGCAAAGCTTATGGACTGCTCCAACAGAGTAATCCTACTCTGGATAAAGGGTACTAATATTTTATTACTAAGGGAGAGGGAGGTATCTTTCCATTTATGAAAATTGTACTTATTTGCCTTTCTAAGGAATCAGAACAAGTTACTGAAATCATCAAAACTATACCAAATTGAATGTCCAATACAAATAAGGTTTATAATTTTTCTTCTCCACTATTCATGCCGAAGCGGTGGAGTTGCAATGACTTTCAGTAAGTGGATTTATGCCCCTCCCCCTACTATGAAAAAAATCATTTTAATTTATATATTTTAAAGACAGACACGAGATAAGTCTGGGTTTGTAATCTAAAATTTGGCATCTCCAAACAAGTGCACCTATTTATTGTTCACATTAAATCCACATTAAAAACAATTGACAAATTATAACATCAATGTATGCTTGGAACCGATTTAGCGTTGGACAAAATTCTGGCATCCAACGGACTAAGGAGAATAAAGTGAACAAAATATTTGGTAAATAGTTATTTCTGGAAGGTTATGGCTTCAATTGCGCTGTCTTTTACTAAAGCTAATTTAGGCATGCCACTAAACACGTGCGTGAAATATGTGGAAACTCGAGAACGATCTATAAAGATAACCTAATTTCTTTGAGAAATGTTTGCCAGGAACTAATCTTGAATTTCAAAACAGTGACGACTTTCGTAAATTAAGTTTGGTAACGTTCGGGCTTGTTTATCTGAGTTACATCCATCCTAAGGATGTCCGGAAAAAATCGCTCAAAGCGATAAGACTGCCCATTCTACATTTTTAAACCATTGTGTAACTTATTACATATTCTATGGTTGTACTATAAAGAGTTGTACTTACTTACGTTTGGACTCTTACGTCTGTATTCTGTATTTTGTATTATGTGTAGGTCAGGTCTTATCACTTAACTTTTTGGGTCCATTCGTGGTCCATCCCTTATGTTTTTAGGCATCACAGAAAGAATTCAAGAGGATGTGAATCCGGTCTCTATTCTTAATTAAGCTTTCTTTCAATATAATTTATTATTTTCTTAACTTTAAAGGAAAAATGGGGATAAATTAGCGCAATTTTAGGGTTAGTACTTAGCGTCTTTGTACCCCGATTGTACCCCATGTCATGCTTGTTTCATAACAGAGTTTAATCCTTGCAGCAACAAAAAAGTTTTTTCCTAATGCTTTAATTTAATTATCGAATGAGTAGGTATACTTTTTACGGTTTATGGACTCTATATAGTTTCGCATTATTTTACAATCGAATACATAATTGCGCGCAATAACTGATAGCAACACATTCGGGGCTGAGTTGATGAGTATTGAGGGTACGCGGGTTCGGGTTCTAGGCCACGCTGTCGCAACTGAGTTCGGACTATCATCGGAGCTATGCCTAACAAGTGCGCAATGTTTTGCTCAACTAAAATACATTGTTTATTACATCTTGATTAAAGAAATTAAGTTTTTATGATTCCATTGGTACCTCTAGTAATAGAGGCAGTCATTAGTAGTTGTCAAAACCCTTTTTCTTAGGAACGCTTGCGGGGAATCTAAATAGTCATATCAAAGACTTAATCGGCGGAGAAATCCCTTGAAGCTGAAAAAAATTAAGCATGACTTTGATATAACTGTATTTATTGATTGCGTTGACTTAGATGCTTAATTTTTTTTCAGGTCCAGAGGATTTCTCAACAAATAAATCAAAACTTTTAGAGTAGGTACTTCTCCTTGACCTAGAATCATTAAATTGGCTGCAAGGAAGCACAATTAAAGTGGAAAATGGTTAAGTTGTGGTTATGCCACACAATATTAGTACACACAAGTTTGTACGGAGTTCTTCGTGAACGAGTCAGTCTCACTTGTCCTTAATAAATTTACCAACAAGCCCGCGCAGATCTTATTTCCGTTCCCATAAGAATTTCGGAAAACCATTTTGGGTGTCTGCGTCTGAAAATCTACATTGCAAAATTTCAACTCCTGGATCCAGTGGTTCAGGCTGTGTTGATAGGTCAATCATTCAGGACATTTCTATTCATCATAATTATCCGGTTAAGCAGCGGTTTCCCTCTGGTGCACGATAACAATACGTAAGCTATTATGTCGAGGAATTGTTATTAAACCGACTATATATATTGTTTAAAGATACAATTTATTAATTTATACATTAGACTTCTGCTTAAGACCTATGCATATCGGTTAATGTATTATTTGTTTAGGAATACTTATTTTTACTATTTGAGGAAATTTCAACATTTTGACGTCATACTATCGACGTCTTCTACAGATGAAGTTAATCTATCTCTTTTTATTAACACCAGGGTAGAGCGTAGAACATGTAATAGAAATAGAAAACTCGTTTGTGTGTGTAAGTTGCACTTGTAGTGGCGTTATGTGTGCAATAAATACTCTATCTATCCCTCTCTTTCCTTCTCGACATTTCACTGATAGCTATGGCCTTGTCTAGTCGCATCTAATACCAGCGTTAGTCCGTTTACACCTTTCTAGGGCCTTAAGTTACTGGCACGTTTACTAGACAATCAATTTGCTACGAATATTTAAATGTGCCACATTATAAATTGGATGACACAAAAATTAACTCCATGTGTTCATGTTGCAAGAAACACAGTGTACACAGATGAACAAACACGTCTAAAGAATTTTACGGTCACTGGCATGGTTATTAGATTTATTCGGAAAAAATTAGGACGCCTTTGTTGAGCATTCAAACCATTTATTTACTTTGGCTTGTTTCAGGTGAGTGTATCATCGGGTATGTGGAATCCGTCGGCAGTAAGTACATCTCTTTTCGGAGGTTTTGAATTTGAACTCATTTCGCAATTAAACTTGCTTTGGCATGATCTTTTCATGACGTTTGATGACCAAAATATAAACAAAATCTTCTTCAAATATTGTAGGATTACTTAGTACTTCATCAAAGATTAGGGTCCGGAACCTATGACTGATAATCTGTAAAACAGTTCGACTAAACACGTACTTTCTCCTCTCTGGGATCACTCCGCTCGATTGCCTTCAGCGTTTCTTCCAGTGCACTTGTACAACTGTGCCGACTTACCAAACGGGCCTAATGTCCCTGTAGCGAGTGTTGACTGAGCCGGAGTGTTGACCGGTATGTAGGTTACACTGCGCGAACCGGCGAGCGAGCGCCCTGCTGCCGCTCCCCTCGCGCAGCCCGCCAGCACACCACGCAAATCGACTGCCTCTATGATCCGTGCACTTTTCAACAAGAAATGTCAAATGCACCCCCCGAGCGGTTTAGCTGGTGTAAGAATATAGGTTAATAGCTTACACGTTTATTTAACGCAGATTCCACAGCTTGTGCTTTTTCTTGAACGTTCTTTATTCTTGAACCTACTATGTAATACTGACTGAATTGACAGACTGAATGAGAAGTGCTGAGGATCGGGCTCGGTGCCGCTTTTTGGGAGAGAGTTATTACGTCCAGCAGACACTTCTGTAAGTTGATGATGATGACTGATACCTACGGAAGTAAAGAATCTAACAATTTTCCTTCAGAATGAATGGCAACTTTCCCTCACTCCGTACCAATTCCAGGCTATTTGAATGTAAGCAAGTAATAACAGTGTACACGGGCAATTTGGGCTCAGGGACAATGGCGGCAACGTGACGACCAACTCTATTATTGGTCGTGAGATTCAGTCTGTATATGTATATTTATATCAACCGCCACCCGTGGTCACTAGGGCAAGTTCGCATCTTCAAAACCCGCGCTAAAAATCGACCAAGTTCGCACTCGACCGTGGCCTGTTCGAATCATTTATATATCGGTCAGTCCGTCGCCGCAGAAAATTGAGATTGCCAATCCAATTCAATTTAATTTTAGGTCACATATAATCATTCAGATTTTCTGTGCTCTCGCTTTGAATATCTTGTTTCAAAATTTTTATTGAATACCTACAGGCTTCTGAGAAATTTAACACAAACTAAAACAGATAGAAATTATTATGACATTTTTTTTCTGTCATAATATATATACTTGATCAACACCTGAAACGATCAATGATGAAAAAATAACTTACTTGACAAATACCACTAACTTGCGGTACCTTCTAAGTATCTAAAAAATAAAGCTATCATCTTCATTTTTATTATTTTCATTATTATCTATTGTGATTGTGAGATAGCATTTAAAACAATGCCGATAGCGAGGCGACCATCAAATTAGGAGATCGACAACCGACCGTGACTCTGTTTATGACATACATCGACAATGCTGTTATCATACCGTCTAAAACTGAAGGATATTTGCGATAAGTTGACACGAAATCCACACATACACAGCCAGCGCCAAACTGCTATAAACCAGTGTGTGCTATGTCCTATATTCCGTATCTACTAAATACGAACGTTTGAGTGCATTTTAGTGAAAGTGCGTCCATTGCAATAGCCAAGGTTTCAACACCTGCGTTGTTATGTGTTGCATAGAGACGATTCTAGTGCATGCTAAATAACCTCTGCTCAGCCTTGGCTGGTTAGTTAGAATCCCGGATCGAATCTTCGTAAATCGTTTTAAGAAACCTGTCAATTGGAAGATGGCCAAATTCGGCGGCACGTGGGTTTTCGTCAAACAATTTGCAAAACGGCGAGCGATGATCTCTCCTCATCACTATAAATTACCGCTGCGAAGTGAAAACAAAGAGTCGCTTTCTACGATACAAGCGAAATGTGGTTCGGTTGCGTCGAATCGGCCGCAGACCGTAGATCATCCGCCAGAACATTTACGAATGCGGATGTATCGCAATACGGACAATGTGCCATTCTACAGGGTGTAATCGAATAGGCATAACTAGACATCCAGATTTATGCAACCGAATAAATAACGTATCATCTTCACTATTATATATATGCTTTTTCTGATGTTAATGTAATGACGTCAGCTTTTTCATGCCGTCATTTTTGTCGAGGAAGGCGTGGAGTGAGAAATAATATCGAAATAAATTGTAAAACACATTTCACATACGGTTATTTAGTTTCAAACTAGCTAGAACCTGTACTATGTGTACCTACTAAACAACTGATAAGCAATACTTGAATAATTTTATTATTATTATTTTATTTTATTAAACACCCAGATACGAAGCTAACAGACATGTTCATCATTCAATCGATCGATTAAACCTGGTTCGATTCCCAGAGTAACAGGGCCCGCCCTACCAACTGAAATAACAGTTCCACCAAATTTTAAAATTAATGTGATGACGTCACCTCCTTCATTTCCATTGTGGAAGTCTGTACCCATGTGAGTCGCGAGGTAGGTATGTCACTATTCTTAGTATCTAAATAATATTCCGTTAGGTTGTAATGTTTTATTTTTAATCCTATTCTGTGGTTTTCCCATCTAACTTATGACTCACGATTAAAGGATAAGAGCACCGTAAACGTTTAAAATGTAGTAGGTGTTCTGGTACATCTTGTATTGTAGACGACAAGCTACCAGGCGTGGTGTATATTGCTTCATTATTTATTACTCTTGTTAATTTGAGCATTGCTGCACATTCTATAATTGTAGTAGTCATTTCCTCTGGACTACATCACAATATAAAGATTTGTTTTTAGAGTGGCATAACTAGACAGAGCAAATCGGTTTCTATATTTGAGGCTATAACATCGAAACTTAAACTGGTGAGACATGTTCCTATGCAATTTTATTTATTTACTAAGAGGCGACCACCGGTGATGCCCGTGCTTATCCCGTTTTTATTCTCGTCCAAATTTCAAATCTTTAGCTTCAGTAGTTTTCCCATTTCATTGCATCAGTGCTTTCACTATGTATCGACCAAAATTTTTTCTTACCAGGATTTATAACTGCTTTCCGTAAGGAGCCTCCCCACTAAAGCAGTCACTTTATTCGATCTCTACCAACGACCTTCTATCGTTTGAATATCGTTAGGGCTTCTGACTCGCTATTGGCTGGCTTGGCTTGTGCAGTTTTCATCGCGTTCAAAGGCCGCAAGTCGGAGGGGGTCAATTCGCGGTCTTTAATGTGTTTTGCATATTGCAACTGTAGGGTAACCACTATTTCGCGATACCATACATTTTAAACAAATATATACATCCACTGGTTTTTGCTGTACTTGGTCTGTCAGTCAGTATGTCACTTATGGTATAATTTTATAGGTGTACATGATATCATAATATAAAAAACTGGATAATAGTGTAAAATCGAACGGTCATACGATGAAAATATCATAATTATAGTCTCATTTAGGCGTTTTATGTATCTACATATCTTTGATTGAATTTATTCAATATAAAACTGTTAAGTATTAGTAAAGAGTTTAAATCTCTTTGAGAAGCTAATAATTATAATAAGGTAACTCATTCAGTAAAAAACATTTTTTTATTTCGCGAAAACAAAAACTTAACAAATACCTCATACTATTATGTACAATGAAGGTGACAAATTGTTCCAAGCTCAATAAAAAATCTTGTATTAAAAAGATCGGGAGTACTCGTATTGTTAGATGCAATACCTGTATTTAGCTTTGTTATTACAACCACAAAATTAAAAAGCTACAATTGTTTTTCGTAGAACCTGACATTTATTTCAATAGCTTTTTTTTATTTTTCTCCGTACGTGTAACATTTACTCGACACAGATTCATAGGAAATGAATATGATATTTAATTCTATGTCAACCGGCATAGATCTTGAACCTCTGTTCGCAGAAGCCGACTGCGTCTTGGCACCGTGTGCGTCCGGACTTAGATGAATGCTTGGTGTAATTTAAAGCTAATTGATTTTTTAAATAGAAAAGAAATGAGATAGAATTCATTTTGAAATGTTCATTGACGAACAAAAATAAGTAGGCACTTACATAAATGACGATATTTCCTAAACTAGTAAAATAGTTCCTTGAAGTAAAAATTAATATTGAAGCTAAAAATACATAAAAAAAATAAAAAAAGAATAATAGTAATAATAATAATTGTGGGTCACACACGGTTATTTAGTCCCAAACTAGGCAGGGCCTGTATTATGGGTACTAAACAACTGATAAACATACTTAAATAAATATTAAACGACCAGACACGAAGCCAACAGACATGTTCATGCACACAAATGTTGGCCCCGAGCGGGGATCGAACCCGCGACCTCCGACTCAGAAGGCAGGGTCACTACCAACTGAGCCAACAGGCCCGTCAGAAGAATAAGAAAATATATTTGAATTAAATGGAAAGAATATTTTTCTTGTATATTTTTTAATTCAAGAAGCTGTCGTAACTAATGGTTTAGGAAATAATAGATATCGTCATTTATGCAAGTGACTATTATTTTTGCTCTTCAGTATAACTTTACGCAGGATCATACAGAATCAAAATTAATAATAAGTAGAAAAGATGTCTCAACTGACTACTGTCAGTACTGTAGAAGGTACGGAGCTGTACTAAAACTGGTTTTGGTACCATTTGTATCAAGGGTTTGACCTCCGCGGCAGCTTGTCTAAATGTTAAATATCCCCGTTACTGAAAATTGTACTCTATGTCTAGCTGAATAAGTGAATCAACACTACTTTGTTATTGGCGTTCTAGAATTTTCTAGTAGTTTCTAGTAGCTCGCTCCGCCAGCCGCTTCGCCTGTGGATTAGAGCAGCGGGTGGTGTCGGCGGCCGGCCTAGTTTCGCTCTAGGAATAGGCGCCGCCCCCGCCTTGCGCCCTGCACTAGCCAAGTACTAGCTAAAAGGACGCGTACATGCGGTTCATGGCTACATAATACAAGTGTACTTTAGGTTTTAATTTTTTTGACGTACCTATCTCGTATTTTACTTTAATTTAATAACGTTTCAATTTGATAGATGCATTTTAACTTGATGAGAAATAAATACTGTTGCTGATGTGCTGGGTTTTTATATACAACTAGCAGCGCCCCGCAGTTTCACCCGCGTAGTTCCCGTTCCCGTGGGAATATCGGAATAAAAAGTATCCTATGTCCGTCTCCTGGTTCTAAGCTACCTCCCCACCAACTTTCAGCCAAATCGGTTCAGCCATTAACGCGTGATGCCGTGACCAAGGGAAAAAGGGATTCATTTTTATATATATAGATTTATTTGGAACATTTTGCCTTTTTATTAATTTTTTGACTGGAGTTCTGATTGAGTTTCAATAAAAATCTGTTGGAAAAATATGGTTTTTCTTCAGCAAGAACAAATACATAAACCCTATATTTGGTTTTTTTTGTTAGTATTGTTGTTTTGTATTCCTACCGTTTAGTATGGTGACCTAGTGTGGTGACCGTCGTATTATCATAAGTTATTACACTGTCGCTATTAACTAAAGATTATTATTATTATTAAACAAATATTTAATCTTCCATTGATTTACAAACTAAGATTAGGTTCCTAGTGACTTGGGTTTATGTGTGTAAAAGACCCCAAGTTTAATCCTCCTACGTCTGATAGAAAGCCAGTCAAGAAATTAGTTTTCACAATATTTTTCAATGTGCGGTCAAATCGTACAATAGGCGGTTTTATCGCTAATAATAGTGTATAATGAAATAGTGTGATTCAAGAGCGTTGCGGCTAGAAAAACGATGAAATGACAAGGATTGAAAATTGAATGCTGAGGTTTGCTCATATTGAGCAGATAGATGCAAGGCCGGCAAATATACTGAAAAGAGTTGTGAGTGGGCGAGTGGGTACAGGACCACTTATAGTACATATCGACCAAATTGTTGATGTTCCGTGATAACGAGCACCTACATAAAATCTATGAGGGTGTATGAGTCGTATATGGATGTAGCGCGAGAGATGTTCCAGGTTCGTGGCTAGTGAATATATATTTATCTCTGTCTATACTGACGGGATAGATATATATAAATTTTTGTATACATCTGTAAACAAATACATTTCACTAAACACCCTCAAAAAGGGTTGCATGCAGGGTTAGAACTTCACAAGCATGTCCGCTTGAAAAGCTTATTGATCTCTCTTTGCTCTGCTCGTACGGATAATACCTACCCGGGGGTAGTTTGTCAATAGAATATAGTAATAAATGCGGTTTTAAATTAAGCTGAATTTGCAAAGATAACATTGAATTAATAAAATTTAATACCGATCCTGGAGATACATAGTTTTTCTGTAGGACATGATTTCATGAATATAAAATGTTGTATAAAAGCTTTCTGGTTAAAGAGCCTGCTTCACATGATGATAATCAGTGAGGTTCGGGTTCGAGTCCTCGCATGTACTAACGAGTTTTTCAAAACATGCAACATCGTGAGGAAGCCCGCAGGTCCCAGGATTAATTCTGAAACATGTGTAGAAGACCCGGTCCGGCGATGGGCTTACCACCTATCACGTTTAGGGGTCCAAACAATATCTCGTGTAAAGTGGATATATCCAGAAATGGAATACCTCTGCCTACCCCTAACGATCATTTGCAATGAAAATAGCTTTCTATAAGAGTATCAACAAGAGATGTTACTTAAATACTCTCAATCAGCATAAATTACTCATTAAACTCGGTTCATAGCATGCTCTAGATGAGCTCGAGAGTGCTTCAGTCGTAAAACTGAGCGCACTAGGCTTGCATCACTAGTGCGTTATGAATTATGATTACGACTGTACGATGCGACACCAACAACAACAGGGTTGTCAAAAAAGCATTCGAATATTATGATTTAAAAAAGACATTTGCTTGCACCTTTCCTCTTGGAACTGTTTTCGGGTGTATGTATCAAAGTATGTGGGTATATTCCCTAGGCACTGTCTGTAGCCTGAAACTCGCGTCAGGGCCAATTCCACTAAATGTCAGCCATTGTCATCGAACTATCATTCCATTATGCTGCAACTGGCAACTATGACATCTAATTTGTATTCCACTAAAATCATAGTGGCATTACAATGGAATGACTATGGACTACGTTAGGTGTTGCCTACCATATATAACTATTACTACCATGCGTGTCATTAGTTTTATTTCGGGTTTTCGGCACTAAAATCTTTAGATGATTGATTTTATTTATGGTACATGTGACATTTCGATAAGTTTTGAAGAAACTTGTGTATTTTTGTGCATAGACTCTGAAGCAGAGCTAAAATCTGAATTTCGTGTCGTGTTTAGGGCTGATGGCTAAATTGCCAATGCCTTTAAATAAGGGAAAAAAGCAATCACTGGACAGCGCCATTCCATGGTAGGAATAGTAAGTCAAAAGTGGTCAACAATGATAGTTGAATGATTGTGAAAACTGACAGTTAACAGAATACGAAAAGTGTCAAAATTTGACATAATATCACCATTGAGTGACCACAATCATGTAATTGTCATACAACTATCACCGCTGTCATTTAGTAGAATTGGCCCCCAGGTCACGTGTGCTGATCGAAAAAATACCGTAAGACGGCGCAGAGCGCTTGCGCGATCTGCCATCTGCGAGCTATTCTGGCGTACGCTGCAAAAACTGTGTCTACGGTAGACTCAAACGAAACGCACATCAATTTGAAGAGCGTAAAAAATAAGTCGATCTGAGTCGACAACTTATAGGCGGAAAATTCGGATTATCGAGTATTTTCAATATAAAAATGAATAAATTGCTATTAAATTAATGGTGTTGCTAAGTAAACATGTCAATGTCATCACGTGTCACAGGTTCGTATTACCTTCTCCTTTGTGTTTTGGGTAAATAAGATTTAGCAGAAATATCTAGAGAAGCAGAGAGAAGATAATCACGATGTTGTCAAGAGAGGTTAAATGCTATTCCCTAACTATTCCAATAAATCAAAAATGCACAACGTTAATAATCAAGTTTTCACTTCTGCCGGCACTCCCGGAGTGCAACCCGTGTTTTTATTTTTATTTTTATTAATGTGACTTCTTACTTGTTAACTAGATGATATATTCTACGAAATACATTTTAGCAATTGAATAAGACTTTGTCAACTTTGTCATTTTACGTTCTGGTTTGCAAGTTATTTTTGGCAGTGCCCTACACCTAGACTATCCATCCCATGCGACTCACTTAGTCCTTCGGTTACACACACTTGCGTAAGCATGCATCCTGCCACTGCTAGGGTCACCACATCATATTCATTTGCCTCTTTTATCATGATTCGATACCGAGTTTATATAGGGATTTGTGATGAGTTGATCATTATATACATCATTATTAAGTCCTGTAGATGATATGATGATCATGATGATGATATTGTAATATAATATCGTCATAAACCTTGACGAGTCACGTATAGGACTATAGTCTTGATATTTTGGGTAAGCAGGTATGCAAACCTTATTTAAATAAATAAATTCAAACGAACGATATGCAACGAAAAAAGCATTGTTTAGTTCAAAAAATAATGTATTTCCTTTACTCGAATCACTTCTTACTCATTAAGTGAGCGACTAAACTTAAGAAAATAATACAAAACATATATGTAATCCACGAGTTAAACACCAGTGCAATAGGTAAAATCTCTATTGTGGTAACCCTAGACGGGTCTTGCTACTGTCCATGTAGTTGCGTAGATTGCACGTAGGTACAGACGCACGCACATCACACGCACACATTCGTTTAGAACACTGCATATTTGTGACTAAACGCTAAAATATTTGCAATTTCCTTTCGCTTTGATATTTGAGGAGAGAACGTCTGTAAAAATAAATGATGACCAATTTTAGTATAACTAATGATAGTATACCCTAGATTTTATCATACATATTTTAATTATTATTTTTGTTCTTTTGTTTCACCATCTACAACACAGTGTATAATTTTTGCAATTATTAAAATATTAGTTTTAATATTCATATCAGACGTTAACAATTAATAAAATCATAAAGAAATAATCCTGGCATCTAAAATTAAACAACGTTTCTTATAGAATCGTTGAAACAAAAACGAACTCCGGCTACAAAGCGACGCAGTCGCCGTAATTGAGTGGAATTTCTCCAAAAGCGACTCAAAACGCAATCTCTTTGGTCTACGTGATAACACCCGCAACCGACCTCATCTAACCTAGTTTCAATCCCAAACAAATTCTGCGATCAATACATAGGGTGACCCGTAAAAAGTCATCTATAGGGGTTGGTATGTTCTGTTACTCGTGTAACGCGTGAACTTCGACCTGGGTTTTGGAGGTCATTAACATTTGGGCGGGTGGGCCGCGGAAGTAGGTCGGCTGTGCGTCGGCTGCAGCGGTTGCTAGGAGACGGCAGCCCAGACCAGACGCGCGCCTAATACAACATGGCGCCGTGTTTAGACTCTTGAGGCTACTTCAGTGGTTTTGCTATTCAAATTTTGATTCAGGAGATGAAGTACTATTTATAGGCAGTTTCTGCCCACGACTTTGTCCTCGCTATGAGATAGAATAGCATAAGTCACTTTCAGTCGTTTGGTCAATCTCTATGCAAAAAATCACGTTCGTTCCATAGCTTCGAGAAGAAAGGACCAACAAGTAAACACACGGTTGTAGGATTCTAGTAGGAAATTTAGGATAGTTTGCAAGTTTCTATTATTTAAATTAATAGTCCTCAATCTTAAGAATAATCTTTATTAGCAAAAACTATTGACGAAACCTAAAATCTGATAGCCAAAGGGTCCAAAACAATTGAGCGACGAACGCCAAGTCAGGGGCCGGACGCATGTCATGTGCCTACAGTAGCAATGAACTCGAGCAATAACATGGCGTTTCAAAATACCTCTTAACACCTAAAACTTGTTCTAAAATCAAATTAAAAACCTTATGAAGAGCCGACTTTAGCCTCCTACCTAGCCGATTTCGACTACCAGTCACCGCTTAAGTAGCACCAATATCCACATTATCGAGACGGGCGTTGATTTGCCCTATCCTACTCGTATGCCAAATGTTTTTAAGGGAGTCCCTCTGCCAACAAACTGTCTTGCAGTTTGACAGAAGAATTTTGTTTTTTAAGCTATTGCATAGCTTCTATCGCGGGCCTTGAGCGCGGGGACCGAATCCAGAAATTCCGTAACGAAAAAACCTCACGCTCCCCACTCCGACGGGCACGGAGGCGTGGCTTGTTTATTGGGCATAATCCAAAGCCAAGTTATAATAGTAGATGGACGGACGGACGGACGGACCGACCGACCGACCGACCGACCGACCGACCGACGGACCGACCGACCGACCATCCGACCGACCGACCGACAGACCGACCGACGGACGGACGGACGGACGGACCGACCGACCGACCGACCGACCGACCGACCGACCGACCGACGGACGGACGGACCGACCGACCGACCGACCGACCGACCGACCGACGGACGGACGGACAGACGGACGGACGGACGGACGGACGGACGGACGGACGGACGGATGGATGGATGGATGGATATTGCATAGCTTCTATCGAGGGCGTGCATTGTCTAACGTCGTTTGTTTTCGGCAGTCTTATTGATAAAAAATGATATGCAATAGCTTTACCGCGGCAGTCCCCGAGTGCCACACGTCTTTTTTATGTAATAAACTATAAAACGGGTTTTGATGATAGGACGGGCCTGTTTTTTAAATTGTTTTTTTTTTAATCCTGAATAAATGATTGATTTATTATTTATTTATCATGTGCCCTAAGATGGCTACAATAGCCAATCTTATTCCTAAATGTGCGCGAACACCAATATCTACTACTGATATCATAAGGTATGTCTCCTCTCGATTGTTTATTTGTTGTCGATATCAAAACAAAATCAATGAATACATCTCGTCACCATTCGAATATGAGACTTCCTGATCCAAATACAAGTATATCAAGCAATTGTTCATTAACCACATGCTAATAATAAATTAGGTTAAAGTAAGTAATAATTATGCATTTATTTTATTTTTTTATCCTCAAGTATGTGTGAATGTGTGTAATATTTTCTATTCTTGTTAATTTATTTAATATATATATTATGTACGAGTATGTTCAATAATATACATATAGTGCACCGTCTACCCTAGTTCTAATCTCTTCGCTAAAAGTGATAAGACCGCCCATTATACTTTAGTTAATGTTGGTATCCATATTGTGTGGTTTTTGGTGTACAATAAAGAGTTATTGTATTGTATTGTTTGTACTTTGTAGCATCAGTAGTGATACTGCGACGTGAGTAGGTACATGCGCGTGCTTGCGTCACAATCCTGTTAGAAGGGACCTGAAAATAGGTCAAAAGGGGGCCGAACCACTGTCACTGCCATAGTACGGTTGCTATGTATCTGTAGCTATTTATAAATAGACACTTCACGTTAATTAATTGATTGAGGATTCAGTACGTGTACCAAAAGTGAATTACAAAAATTATGTGTTTCCTCGGAGACAAAGTTAATCTTTCTTGTCGTTGAAGTTAATCTTTTAGACTATTAATTAGTTTATTTTACAGTAAGGAATAATCTTAGACCTTAGTAGACGAATAATTTGCGAATGTAATTATTTACGAACTAGCGGATGTCCAGCGGCGTTGCCCGCGCGGATTCCGTTTATTCCCGTTCTCGTGGGAATTTCCGAAAATCCCTTCATAGTGGTTGCCTACGACATATTTAAGACACCTACATACCATATTTCAAATAGCGGATGCCCAGCGGCGTTTTCCCGCTTGGATTTAGTTTATTCCCGTTCCCGTGGGAATTTCCAAAAGTCCCTTCATACCAATTTCCTATGACATATCAGACACCTTCATACCATTTTTCAAGTTTCTAGGTGTTATCGTTTCGGAGTAGTACGTATTTCTCTTTTTAACCAGTTTTTATATTTTCCCGTGGGAATGAGATATTTTCCTGAAATAAAAAGTACCCTACTTGTTGACCCGGGTACTCAGTTATCTCCATACCAAATTTCATCAAAATCCGTCCAGTAGTTTTTGAGTGATGCGTGCACAACCAGACAGACAGACAGACAGACAGACAAAAATTCCAAAAATTGGTGTTTCGGTATCTATATCGATAACTATATACACTATACACTATCGTTAAAATTTTCAAAAAATATTTATTGTACAGACACGGCCCCGTTAGAGTTTTATTATATTATGTATAGATATAGATATAATATTATGAGAATAAAGGGAGATTAGTGCATGCATACCTATGAATTAATTAATATTTACTATTTACGTTCTCTAACTTTTATTTCTTCTGTTCTTCTGCCTAAACAACGGACCGATTTTAAAATTCTTCCACCCGTGGAAACCTTAACTTTTCTGGGAATAACATGGGCTATAAATGCATTGTTAAATTAGATATGTACTTATGAAAATAATTTTGTACCTATAGGTGGAGATTAGTAATTGGCATATTGTTATTTAACTTATATTACTCAATTTGTTATTAAAGCTGCAGCTAATCTTCCAAAAAGTACATAAATAAAATAAATAAATAAACATTTTTCCCATGTGAATGAGACTCACTACTAGGTATATAGCTAGGAGTACTATATAACAAAACTAATATCAGTATTACCTATTTCGCGATGTAGGTAATCCCATCCCATAATCGCGAAACTATAGGATTATTGACTGTCATTAATCGTCCGTGCTATGCTGATGCTTGAATGGTAACTGGAAAAATAGGTAAAGGTACATTTTCGGACACCTGATAATAAAGTAAGCTTGGATCTTAGAGTTAAATTTTGTGGTTTCGTAACCAACATTATATTTTCCTAACTGTAGTATTGATCCAACGTCTCTAACAAGCTACAATAGAGTAGCAAAATGGTGTAAGATAAAATTCTAGGGCCCCTGACATTGGTTTCTGACCTCACTTCGGGTTTGGCAGTCGCCTTGGCATTGCTGCAGGGCCGCTCTCGAGAGCCTGCGTTCAAAATTTATATTAAACTTAATTGATGACCAGCCACGTTGAGTTAGCCTTTACTTTTGTGTTTGTTTGATATTATATTATTATATTGTTATTATAAAAGTAGGAGAATATGTTTATCAGGTGTGTGCATGTTTGTGTCGTGCCCATATCAAAATCATTTATTTTCTGTAAGTATAGAAAATACACTTAGAAAAGTCAATAGTCTAATAACAAGGCACTATAAACTCGTCCATGAAGATTGGCTAAACGTTGTATATATGTAGGTTCCAAATGCAGTACCAAACTCAAGGGCAGTTCTTTTTAATCTCATGTCGTACTAGTAAATTTAACAATAATAATTATAATTAATGGCCTTAGAATTGATAACTTCAAGATGTGGCCGAGCATTTAATGAAGTGATTGTATATCGTTTTATGAAATAGTCTAACCTAACCTAACCACATCCTAAAGTGATGAATATGGCCACGAAATACTGAAGTCGATTTCTATAGCGTTGTCTGTAGCCGCAACGGATTGATAGACAAGGTGCTGTTTAATTAATGTATTTAAAATAATTGTTATTTTTTTTGGAATAAAAAGCTTACGTTCCTAGGGGAATAGTACAAATTATCTGTCTATGTTTCAGCCGGCACTATTGATCATTCGTGTGAAGTCAAACCAAGTATTATGCTCTGCATAGGTACCTAATGTGTCTCATAAAAATATTGTGGGTCACATAAATACCTACCTATGGAACTAATGCAACCCATGGGTGTGCTAACATATCAGCACAACCGTGGAAGGCGTTACTGTGCAACCAGTTACTATGCAACCACACGTCGTGTCTTAAAGTTGATAATGGGTGGTCCAGAGTTGAATTAACACATGTGACAGCGATTTTGATAGTAATTAGACGCAGATCACGGCGATACCGTAATTTTAACTTAACCTATAGTAGGTACCTTTCATATTGCGCTCCGCGCTCCGTGGTCTTAGGATACGGTTTTTGATCTCAAAATTTTTAAGGGATTTACGCACTGCACAGTTTATAAGGATGGCTTTGACGGAACATGGTGCAGTCAATACAACCAAGGGAAATATTTGTTACTGCGAAACTAAAATCCTTGGGCCGCCAGTCTCCTTCGACTTGGGACGCGACGGCGTGTTTCACCTGGCCAACACTTTGAAGCGGCCCAAAACAAGGATGCAATTCGGATACCAAAATTAGCAATTCAAAATGGAGTGTTGGATGCATCGGGTGCTACGGCGGCGCTTGCGCGGTGTCCCAGTTCGCAGGCCGAGGTCACGGGTTCGTTCCCCGAACGGTATTGATCGCTGCCGGCCGGAAGCGGCACGGTGCAGCGGCGGCGATGGAGAGGTTAACACCTCCTTCCGATAGCAGATAAGCTTCGGCTTTGACAGGTGGTACCGGATTTTTCCGGTTTTATTTTTTCATTGAGAAGTGTTGTTGGTGTCATTACTAAAAATACATTATGGAGATGCGCGATAGGCGCAATGTTAAAAAACAGAAACAGTTTAATTTCTCTGATCGCATCAATAATTACTGTTTATTTATGTTAATTGCTTACAATAATAATCATTACAAAATTCTGTTTTAAATTGGTTTTTAAATCATAAAAAATACGCAGTTTCACTTGACTTTGATGCTACATTAAAAGAAAAACAACAAGATAAATATAAGTTCAAGGTTTAAATGAGCGCCAGACGTATCGATACAGTCAAGTTGAGCAATTTTTATTACGAAATATCAGCGTTTAAGTATATAATGAGTTAACAACATAAAGAAAATCATTTCGACAAACATCTCTACATTTTCAAAAATCAACAAAAAATTCATAAGTATATTATTCACACAATAATTTCGGTCAATTGTATATCACAACACACTCTAAAGGCCTCTTCAGAACGCACCGACAGCGGCAATCTATTATTATTAGCATAAACGCACACAGACAGCGTTATCGCGGGGGTGTTATCGCGCGCTATAAGTAGGCCCCGGAGGTGGGTCAATGACGTTCGTTAACCCGCTGCAGGCCGCACGTGCTGGCCTCGCATCCCTCCCCCCCACCTAGCTGACGAATTTAAGGCGATCGTTATTACCTAACCTTTCGGGTTTGCCACCTAAATGCATCTATGCTGGGGTTATTAATTATAGTAATAAAACACTAACCCACAGGTCCCAGAATTTCATCTTCTCCTTAACTATACATACCAAAGCTGTGGAGTAGCAATGACTTTCAATAAGTGGACTTCAAAAATGCAATATTGAAAAGTAGGTATTTACAGAAATGGAATCCCTCTGCCAACACAACCCTCGAGAATAATGCAAGAGCGTATTTTTGTATATTAATTTGCCAAAACATTTTCCTTATCTATACTAATCCTACTATCCTACTAATATTATAAACGCGAAAGTTTGTATGGATGTCTGGATGTCTGGATGTCTGGATGTTTGTTCCTCTTTCACGCAAAAACTACCGAACGGATTTTGATGAAACTTTACAGTTATATAGCTTATACATCAGAATAACACATAGGCTATATTTTATTCCCGTATTCCCACGGGAACGGGAACTACGCGGGTGAAACCGCGGGGCGCTGCTAGTACTTATATAGTTATATCCTACTAATATTATAAATGCGAAAGTTTGTATGGATGCATGTTTGTTCCTCTTTCACGCAAAAACTACTGAACGGATTTTGATGAAACTTTACAGTTATATAGCTTATTCATCAGAATAACACATAGGCTATATTTTATCCCTGTATTCCCACGGGAACGGGAACTACGCGGGTGAAGCCGTGGGGCGCTGCTAGTTATACTAATATTTTAAAGAAGAAAGATTTGTATTTTGTGTATTTTGTATGTTTGTTACGAACAAACTCAAAAACTACTTGACCGATTTTAAAAATTCTTTCACCAATAGAAAGCTAGAAGATGCCTGAGTAACAAAGGCTATATTTTATTCCCGTATTCCCACGGGAACGGGAACTACGCGGAAAAAACCGCGCAGAACCGCTAGTTCTTATATAAATAAAATTGTCAGACTGAATAGTGATGGCACGTTTCCACTGTTTTTAGAATGAACTTGAATCTAACAAAAAAGAAGTATTCTTCATGTTGTCCGTTGATTTCGCATTTCTATTAGCCCACTGTCGGTCAAAGTAGCCTCCAAAGTCCCGCAACAGAGTTCGACCTTGGTTACTACTTTAGCAATTCAAGCATCGAGTATTCGAGTTTGTATCTCCGTCAATGACTCTACAATTGAAGGAACTTTAAAGAAACAGTAATAAAATCGAAATTTCACAGTTTTGATTCCAATTTGAGAAGGCAATGGCGAGAAAACATTTAACAAAGATAATTACGATAACGTCATTATAATATTAAATGTGTGCCAATTACAGATATCACTTCTTCGTCTCATAACTAAAAAATTGGGGACAGCAATATTAAAAGCTGTTAAATTATTTAAATAAAATAACTTAGTATTAACATAATTATGTATAGTTCTGAATTCTTAGTTTAGGTCGTCTGGAAGAGTCCGAAATTCGGTGTGTAGAAGGATATTGATTGACATCAGGGCTGGTATTTGAAGGATTTTTAAGCAAGTAAGTGCAATTTAAAGACTTTTGCTTTATTACATGATAAATAAATAAAAATAAATTGTGGGACACAATTCACAGATGGTTATTTAGTTCCAAACTAGGCGGGCCTGTACTATGGGTACTAAACAACTGATAAAAATACTTACTTAAATAAATATTAAACGACCAGACACAGGGCCAACAGACATGTATACATACACACAAATGTTGGCCCGGAGTGGGGATCGAACCCACGATCTCCGACTCAGAAGGCAGGATCACTAATAGCTGAGCCAACAGTCCCGTCAAATAAATTACTATGAAAACCATATAGGTATGTACATAAACTTACTACGTACCAAACTACGATTGATAGAGTTCTCGTAGTAACTATAGTAATCAGTGCCCAAGGCCTGTACGTTGATTTACTGTGCATGTAGTAATGACGCACGCAGTTCTCGGTGCTGTGCGTTTCAATGCCATATCTCCCGGACAATTCTATCAGTTGAGCGCGGGGCGAGTGCGGGGTGTATGCGGGGCGAGGGTAGGAGCAGGGGATGTGATCGCCAGCGCGCAGGTACTAGGTGGGTCAATGACGTTCGTTCACCCAATGCAGCCAGCGCACCCTGAAACTAGGGCGCGACTATATAACCCCTTGGCTATGTACATGTAGGTAGTGCACTCGCTCCCCTTATATGCTGCAACCCTGGCATTTTCATAACACATTTACACACATTCATTTAAATAACTTCGCCACTGACAACTGTGGAATGAGGCTGGTACCCTACTGGTAGTTTTCCTAATCGTGCAATGTGTTGCATATTTGTTTCACGATGTAAATAAATCTGAATTTGTCTACTTACAAAAACTTGTTTAAAATTAGTTTGTGACAAACAGTTAGGTTCGAAACATACAGTGTTGATGTTTAATTAACCTTGAATTATCGGCTTTGAATGTAAATTTACAGTGATTATTGTGTTAGGCATCATAATTATCATTCATGTCTCAATGCTGTTTTGTTCATCAGTGACAGAGTCTAAAGGGCTAGTAATTACATAGCTGAATAAATAATTTATTGGCTTTATCTTAACAGTCATGTTTATTTTATTTTAACACAGCTTATCACAGAATTTTGCAGTTTGTTCTTAGAATCCATCGGGTTACGATGATTGGTTATTTAGTTAAGTAGTTATTTATGATACTCATTATCCCTCACTTGTCAAATCTACACACTAACAGGGGGTGACACTAACGATACAATTTAGATTATTCATGCACATAGTGTCAGATAATAAACGAAACAAAAGTTTGTGATCATGGATAGATGAATTTATTGCTCTTTCTCGCTAAAATATTATACGGACTTTGTTGAAACTTTACGAGGATATAGCTTATAAATCAGAATAACACAGGGGCTAGTTTTAATTCCGAAACGCGGGCGAAATCACGGGTAATATATTAATTCAATTAATATACGACCGAATGCATCATGCGTGATGAAGAAAACTGACTACACTAACGTAACTTCCCCTAATCCATTACACATTTGGCACATAACTAATCCAATGAAAGTATTAAAAGGAACTTAAAAGGCCTTAAATGCCGACTTGCAGTTAGTTGCATCTAAGTACCACGGTACGAGCCTTCGCCTATGTACTTGTAAAAGTAGATAGAATGTCTAAGTCAGCCAGGCCAGTAAGAGCCAAGGCTAGATTGTACACTTTCCCCGTTGGAGAATAAACTTAATTTTATGTGGGCGAAGATCTAAAATGGTGTGGCAGAGCTGTTCAATGACGTTCGTTGACTCGAGCGTTCGATGTCGGAGCGCTGTTTTCCTTCTCCGTTTTCATGCGTTGATATTAGAAACTATTGCCGTTTCTGTTATATAGTATTTTTTTTTGTAATTCTGATATAAATATTATTTTTCTTTTATATTAAAAATATTCTATCGGGATGACTTAACAGTGTATCATACAACATGTTTACAAGAATTACTAGTCGTATTAGAAATGATTAAAATTGTGTCGTGATTACTAGATTCAGAAGTTTAAAAATATACAATGAACAACATTCAAGAAAAAACCCGAAATTCTATAAACGATTCCGCGTTCGATCTATCTGACGAAATATTCAGTTATTTTAAACAGCAGAAGGTTTGTTTCATTTGTCGTCTTGCAAGCGCAGCACCAGGCGCGAGGGAGCCGCACTGCCGCCCGCCGCCAGTAGCCATGGCTTGAGATGGGTGCGAGAGTATGGCTTATTAGAGGTCCGCTTAGAGTGGGCGGTCGGAACGTGAGGTGGCGCGGAGCTCGTGACCCAATTTCGCAGCTGCTGGTTTCAGCAGCGAGGGTCTGAGCGGCGGCGCGCGGGCGGCGAGCGCGTGTCAATGCCGTTCGTTGACTCGAAGCAGCGGCATCGCGCGGCCTCCGCCTTACATAACCACCGACAATGAGCGCCGCGATACATGTGATGTCCGCACGTACCTCGTTTGATACGTTCTAATGCCGATGCTTAATACTTGAAATTTAAAAACGTTATATCATTCAAATTTCAATCTCAAGGTCCTCTCCGCTGGCCTTTCGAGATTTTTTAGCTCTGCACTTGTTTTTACACTACAGTAGTAAAGATAAGCTTATCAACTTTATTGAAACTCTAATATCTTACAGTGGCATCGGTTAGTTATATTAAGTACTTAACTGTATACGACTTAATTTTGTCAGCGTTATCAACCCTATCTCTATATTTTCAGTATGTCCTGACATATTAAGACGACTGATGACGATGACAAATTAAGTCGTATACAGTTAAGTACTTTATATATATATATATATATATATATATATATATATATATATATATATATATACCATCATTACTAAATTAATAGTGTGTTCAGCATGTCAAACACGCTCACAATTAGCGTTGCATCAGGGCGGAACACGGAGTGTGAATGGGGGTATTGTGAAAAGCGGTCGCCGGCCGGGCGCAACAATGGGCGCGTAGGGCGGGCGGGCGCAAAGTCGGGCCGAAAGTGAAAGATGCGCGCGCGCGGGGCACTGAGGCGGAGGGGGCGGGTCGCAAGTCGCGCCGCGCGGCAACCCTAGCCTCGGAGTGCAGCGCGCCGCAGCCTCACGCAAACAAAACTTTAGTTACTAACCTACTTCCGTGCGGGCGCCAACCGCGAGCGCTATACTCCCGCTTTCGACTCGCCGCTGGCGCTAGTGCCCTAGTACGTTTATCGGTGATGAGCGACAGTAACGCTAATGGACTTTCGGCTGCGGCCGCTCGGTTTGAATGGACACTCTTAGTGGGAGGCACTTGAACAAAATGTTATATGGTGAGATGATGATGTTGACAGTCTTGTTTAGCTTTGTTTTTTTAAGTTGGCATGCACGTCGCAGTCGGGTAGTTTTTTTTTATTTTAGCCGGCTACGCACACACCGCACGTAGAACATTTATTTTTAGATATTTTAAACGAAGTTTATTTTAATTTTATTTTTTAAACTTCATGTACTATCAATTTTAATTTTCTCGTATTCACTACCCGCATATACCTACTTATAATACTACACGTAAATGTACTTTTTTTTATTACATGATACTGTTCTACCGATTCGTTTAACTATTAATTAATGTTTCTGACGAAAAAATTCTTCTGACGATCAAAAAATAATAACTCATATTTCCATTGAAAAAACACAGTTACTACTTTTACACACTTGTTGATTATACTTAGTTAAACGTTGTGAAGTTTTTAATTAAGTAACCAATATGTATGTATATTTTTCGTATAACCTAAGGGAATGAATGAAACACCGCTCATTAATACAGCAGTCATATTGGATTTGTTTCATAGTAAGTAATTTGACTAGTGTCACCCTCTAGCGACGAATTATAATAACATAGTTTACCGATAGTCCAACAAGACAATAATAATGTTAAGGCCGGATTCGATCGACAAAGGATAACTATGTATAAAACTTATAATATACAGACATTGCATAATTAAATATATGTACTATTTTCATTATTATGTTTTTTTTACCGACTTTCCCTCGAGATATGATACTTATTCTATGCTGGTCAAATCCTATCCAAAAGTTCTTTTTGTTCTCTATCGTAGACAATCACCACCTGTCATAGCCTTTTGAAAAATACATTAGTATTACATACTGGTACCGGTAGATGGCGCATTTTCATGAAGGGAATACCTCCTACCAACCTCTTCGAGGATAATGCGTGATTTTACTTAATTATTTTTATTAACAATACCTATCACTAAACAGTGGACTTATGTCGGCTGATGGTAATTATATTTATATCATTATATTATGCCCGGGCTCAACACTTGTGTGCATGAAAATGTTTGTATGTTTCGTGTGGATGTATAAATGTATTCAAGAAGTTTTATCAATAGTTTAGTCCCATCGCTAGATTGGGACCAAATGTACATGTATGCACAATTTATTTAAAACCTAACAGCAGTAGACTTCTGCTTAATAGGTTAATATTAAAACAAGTGGGGGAAGATATATGGTATTAATAATATTAATAATAATTAAGATATTATCTTCATCTATAAAAAGTGATCTTTGTCAAGTGTGCTTAAATTTTAAGACTGACTACTTATGTTGTCCTGCAATCAAAGAAATTAAAATATAATAGGGCACAGAGGGGACAAGGCTAGGAAAATTTGAAGCCGAAAAGTTATTCCAAGTGGAATAAGTCTAGTACAATTTCGACCGAATGACAGCTCGCTTTTATACTAACTGACATGACGCTTGAGCTTCAAAGTTTTGTATGAAAATATTCTCAATGCCCCCTCTATGTCCTATTATATTTTAATCTCTTTGTCTGCAATCGACAAGCCTAACCGACGCGTATGTTATAAGCTCTTACCGATTTATTTTCTTTATTACCTTTAACACATAACGCTTACAGATGATCACGTTTGCAAAATGTGATCATGATCACGATCACTTACCTTAAAAATCCGAAGTAGGTTATCTTATGATTATTGCATTCATAACAAGTCTGCACCAAGTCGTATTTGATTGTGACCGCTTATCGTTACATAAAAAAATGGCAAGTGTAGGTTGGTATATACACTATGGTTCTGTAAAAGTAATGGCTTTATATATTATAATGTATAATAAAATCCAAACAAGTTCGGATTTTATTATACATTATAATATATAAAGCGCTTTGAGGCACATAATAACGAACAATTTAATAATTTAATTTTAACATTTTTTTTAATTCTTTGTTGGGATTCTTAAAAAAACATCTTATATCTTGTCCCAAAAAAAAAATTCAATATGAACAGACTTAAATTTAATTATTTTTATATAATACAATGCCTTTTTTAAGGTTTTCTCATTCGAATATGGGCCCCTTAAAATTTTGCAAGTGCGACATTTTCGTATGTTAGCGTTATTAGTAATGAGTTTTATTTGCAAAAACAATCAACATCTGATAACGACACACGTTCCATCCGCAATTACACAATTAACTCTCTACGGTCAAACTTATTTATTTATTTATCATACCAAATGCCGGCTAAGCAGTATAGAATCTTAAAATATATGAGTTTAAAGAACATTATTCTAATAAAGAACACAGGTTCACTTATAATGAAATTTACATTTTCAATCTTAAAGGGTAATTGGGCTGGTGGACATAAACATACATTATGAAGGAGAGATATTTTTATACCTACTATAGAACCTAACAAAGGTTTTCACCCTATGATTAAATTCTAACATTTAGGGTTGTAACCTTCGATCATTTATTAAACTAGATAACCGTAGATAGTCACGTACTAAATTAAAGTGAAATAGGCGTTTAAGAAACTCAAATACACTGAAATCTTCTAGTGAATGTGTATTTTTTCCACCATCTATAAGGCGTTAATCTACGATATAAAAATAAGTCGGGTTTTCCTTCCTGACGATTTAACTCGAGAACGGCCGGACCGATTTTGATGAAACTTTTTGTGTGGGTTCGAGTGGGTCCAGGGATGGTTTATAGCAAAGAAAAATCAGCATTGCACCTGTGCGAAGCCGGGGCGGGTCGCTAGTCTACTATATAAAAATAAGTCGGGTTTTCCTTCCTGACGATTTAACTCCAGAACGGCCGGACCGATTTTGATGAAACTTTTTGTGTGGGTTCGAGTGGGTCCAGGGATGGTTTATAGCAAAGAAAATTCAACATTGCACCCGTGCGAAGCCGGGGCGGGTCGCTAGTTGGGTATAGCTATCCGGTTTGGACAGATCAACACACCTCAAACTCAATATAAAAGTAAAATCACTAAAAATACTTAACGCTAGTATATAATTTATAAAACATTTAGTCGACTAGCCAATTCCTAGTTGGGATTTTTTCAGTTTCCGTGGAAATTTCAATAATCTAAAATAAAAAAAACACTTCTTAGTCTATAGTGTTAGTACAAATCAACTTTGAAACTATGAGATTTTTTTCTTTATATGTGTAAAATAGACCATGTCACTTGGTGATAATAACATAGGTTTGTATCAGTCACTGAATTTTGCAGAATTGAATACCATATCCACAGAATTCCTCATAATCATTAACCCGTAACGGCCCACTGCTAATCTAAGGGTCTTACTTCGCACATGAGGAAGGAAAGTAAAGAGTTTCTTCAGGACTTAGTATTCCTGATCACTTTAACTCTTTACAAATAATATTACCCACAGAAGTATAGACAGATCACTCAGGAGCTCAGGGGGCCCATTCCACTAAATGTCAACGGATATAGTTGGATGACAATCACATGTCAATGGTCAGTCAATGGTGTTATTTTGGCACTTTTCAGAGCAAATAACACCATCGGCTGACCATTGAACTGTCGTCACCTCAAACTGCTAATATTTTAACTGACACCTAAACTTTGGATGATCTCACGGTTATTTTAACCGTCACCAACACATGATTGCTAACCACAACTACACAGCAACTAAATGCACACATAGGAGGACTCTACCGACAGTGCGTGCACTCAAATGTGTGCGTTGATTGAAGAGTTGATGACTTGCGTTCGTGTTAGCGGTTTTTGTCGAAAACGCGCACATAGTTTAGCCGTGTGGGTTACACGAAACTGGGTCGGTTCAGTGACCCATATGTTTATCTAACGATTGCGCGGGCGCGAATGGCTCGCCCGTAGTGCCTTGCCTTATCATTGTTCGCATTTTCGTTTAGGTTATCCGCCGAGCAACCTGTCGCCTGCACTATTTCGACAATAATAATAATTCGTTCACTCATACTTTGTTTACTTTGCCCGCATTTCAAAACTTACGTGGCTTCATTGATATGAAATAACAAATGACAATCTTTCGGGGAATATAAATAATCCTACTAATATTATAAATGCGAAAGTTAGTATGGATGTATGGATGGATGTTTGTTCCTCTTTCACGCAAAAACTACTGAACGGATTTGATTAAACTTTACAATTATATACCTTATACATCAGAATAACACATAAGCTATATTTTATTCCTGTATTCCCACGGGACCGGGAACTACGCGGGTGAAACCGAGGGGCGCTGCTAGTAAGGAATAAGTAAAGCACTTATTCCTTTAGAAAAACAGTAGATATGACGTACAGATCGTAATAATATGTTGTATGAAAACGTAGTTCAATTTAATGTAATTATGTATGTATAGGTTACTTCGTGTGAAGAAGTTAAAACAGAATCATAAATAATAAAAATAAAACTTAAATGCGGTTTGCGATAAATGATTCCACTATGTCATCTTTTGATTTTTTTTCAAAAAGACATTATAATGAGTAGTTGAGCAAAGTTTTTCTTTTAAACAAAACGACTATCATTTATTTTGGGAAACCGCAAGATTGAGGATCTCGATAAAAATGATCCGACTGACAACCGCATGTTTTGCAGTGATGTGCAGCGTTGGCATGCCCACTAACAATCTTACAGTTGCTTTACAACACATGAGTGCAAACATTTTTAAACCTTATAACTACAAGATAAGGTAGCATGGTGAAAATATGAATTCCAAAAGCGGTACTGTGGAAATATTGTGTACTTACCATATTACCGTTCACCAAGGACAGTGAAAGTAGAGAGAAAGGATGTGCAATGACGTCACTACTCGAACTACCGTTTATCTTTTGTCTGTAAAATTATATAAATAGCAGCAGAAACAATAGATTTTAATACTCACTAGCTTTTGCCCTTGGCTTTGTTTGTATTTCAGGACTACGGGAACAGTAACCTATGTGTTATTTTCAAGTATCCCTACTAATTTAAAAATGCAAAACTGTCTGTCGGTTCGTTACCTTTGCATTAATAAAGCAATGGATCGTATTTAAATTTTGCAGGACGATACATCTTTAGTAAGGACATAGGCTACTTTTTATCAAATAAAAACAAACCAAGGGAACACCAACCCTAAACTTTACGCACGCAGGCAATATAGCTAGGAAGCAGTGTTGTAAAGTTTTATTTAAACCTGTTCAGTAGTTTTTGTTTTAAAGGATAACAAACATCTATTCATCCATCCTCACAAACGTTTGCGTTTGTAATATTAGTAGGATTTAAATCATATAACTACCTATGTGAGCTCGAGTCAAAAGACAATTCATTCCAAGCTATAAAAAAATTTAAATCCTTTAATATTTTTCCAATTAAACTGACTGATGTTTAATATCCATTTAGCTAGCAGCTTCTTCACATCAAAACGGTGTATAAGATACTTACAAGTTTAGCAATTAGTAGCCCAGGCTTACCTTCAAACGCAGAGCGACTATCGCCCTTCATTTTCGTTAGCGCCGTCCATACTTTACCTTTACGAAGGTGAACCAACCAACTTCATAGATTTCCATCTCCGTTGTATTCGCTGTTAGAACATTCAGAGTGAGCGGGATAGACTCAATTTGATGTTGTTATTAGTAGTTATTCTAACACGCACTAGGCTTAAGGTCGCTTGGACAAAACGTACCGGCGTCAACGAACGCTGGCAAGGTGATGCATTGTCGCTAGGAATGTATTAATGTAAGCTAGCACTGCTTGCGTAGTACGGGAGCACAATGTAATACACATTTATTCATAAACGTAACGTGACGGATACATATATGTAACGGTTTTGAATAGTTAGTTCATTCTGAAGAAATAGTCGCGAAGTAAGGATGTCAAATCGCTGTGATGTCGTCGCACACCACGAATAAGGACAGGACTGGCAAAAACCCACTTTAAAGGAGATGCGTTTACTTTATTTTATTATTACTTAGGTATAATTTTTATTATTTTTCATTTATGAAGCAAGTACATGGTGTTCAGTTTCATTTGAAATTAATATTATCTCATTTTAAAAGATATTATCTTAACTCTGTCCCAAATCTGCAAAATGTATAAAACGGCAACTGCATTTTTAAGATCTTAACTTTTTACTTAACTTTTATTTTGGCTATCTTACTAACAATTGAACAGAACACACGTGAAGTACTCATTAGGGACAAAGTTGCTACGTGCATTAATAATCTTTATAAACACATCGAAGTGGCATCGGCTTCATTATCATCTTCTCAGAATATTATTATGCACGTCCGTTTAAAAGTGCATGATCATCATTGGTTTATCAACCGGTAAGCCCATACAGTTGCACTTCCACACATAGGAAAGATTATCTGCTCTCCTTCTTTTGTACTTTTTGGAAAACTCTTGAACTTTGATTATATTTTACAATAAAATCACATGAGTAAAGTATTAATTAAAACTAACCTCTTTTGCGGGATAAGAAGAAGTATCTTATGTGATAATCCAGGTTATGAACTGTCACATTTGGATTAAAATTAGAGATCGATGAAAAAAATGCATCCAGATACCTAGTTGTGCCATCACGGAATTTCGGGATTTGTTTTTCTTTAAGAAACCGTAACTTCCATAATACCATAGCCAAAAATGAAGTTTAGGTAAATAAATAAATACATAATCTCACGCCTTTCATCCCCGAGGTAGGTACAGTCAACAAAGTTGTTAGGGTTACATGGCCAGTAACTAAGAATTCATTTTTCTGGGAAAGTCATAAATAAATCTTATTGATTAATGTTTATTTCGAAAGGTATCTTTGATCCCTCTAATTTACCAAAAAATACTATAAATACATTTAAGGCTTTAAGAGAAAAGTGAATCTTAATTTTTGGCCATGTAACACTAACAACTTTGTTGACTGTACCTTTAGGTAAATGTTGATCTGAATATCCGATCTCTAGTTATAATACTTATAAATGTGATAAATTTCATCCAAAAGCGTTTAGCCGTTTGTGAGTTATTGAGTAACAAACATCTAAAACTTCTAATGACTATATACCAAAGTCACGTGTCAAGGTGTTTGCAGTAGACTCCTCCAAACGGCTTGACCGAATTTAATGATTTTTGTGTGTAAATTTAGTAGGTATGCGAATACAAAAAAATACAAAAATCTTTATTTCAAAAAGCAACTCTTAGATCGTAAAGCATTTTTAATTTTTCGTTTGCCGGGTCATCAAGTTATCCATACACATACACAATAATAATAAAATATTGTTTGTGCTCTGTGACATGTGTAAAATAAAATACCTTTAGATTTGTGTGACATTCAGTTAGTGAGCAATAGTGAGGCGGTTGTCAAAAATTAGGGTCAATGATGATGAATTCATCAAACCTCCAACCAAAATAGTAGCGTTTGCATGTATGCGTGTGCATACCGCTACTGTTCTAAAACATCTCTACAAACCTATGGTTATTTTGCGTACCTAAATAAAAATATGTGCAACCGATATACGCTAAGATAATTTTGTCAAGCCGCGTTATCGGGAAACAATAGGATTATCTATTCTCTTCTGCTTGATAGGCTTTACGAAGTTTAAATATTTACAATATATAAAATGATAAACTGACTGACTGATTGGTGATATATCAACGCACAGCCTAAACCGCTGGGTCTAGAGACTGTGTACATAGATAGCTTATACAGTGTGGGCCCACTAAGAAATTATTTTGCAAAATTCAACGTCTAAAGGGGGGTGCAAGAAACGTGCGCGGGCAAAGCCGCGGGTAAAAGTTAGTTTACATAACCATCTTAGGGATGCTATGAAGTAAATTTTTTATAATATTTCTGTCACGGAATTGTACGAATGTAAGTCGGAAATTATTATATAAGTTTAAATTATTTTGTACTTGCAGCACCCCGCGGTTTCACCCGTGTAGTTCCCGTTCTCGTGGGAATACGGGGATAAAATATAGCCTATGTGTCATTCTGATGTATAAGCTATACCTATATATATATATATATATATATATATAACTATAACTGTAAAGTTTCATCAAAATCCGTTTGGTAGTTTTTGCGTGAAAGAGGAACAAACATACATCCATACATCCATCCATACAAACTTTCGCATTTATAATATTAGTAGGATCGTAACCATAGACATGATCGTAACTTATTAATCAAAATCATGAACTGGTATTCCATGAGATCTTAGTGAATTCTGATCCTCAATTGGATCATACAAAAACTAGATGTAAATACTTTATTTTTGCTTTGAAAGGATAAATTTGCATTGGATAGATCACGTCATGTCACCGGATGCAGTAGGCGAGCCCACCAGCCCTGTGATATGTCAGTTAGATCAAATTTTTATAGGTCTACCTACATCTGTAGTAATTGTCAATAAATTTTACAGTATTTACTATATTCTGATTTGCCAAGTCAAGTAAGACACAATAGCATTATCTATAGTCCTTTTCCACCCATGGGCATCTGATGCGACTCTGGCTACAGACATAACTTTATAGTACACTAGTTAAAGTACATTGAATAGATAAAATTAGGAGTACCTCTTGCGCTGACAGCAAACGAATCGTTCAATCAACAAAAACTGAGGCTGGTTTCGATACCAAACGAAAAAGCACTGCAGGTAGAGGAGATCTCTTAAAAAAGCCTTAGTCTAGTTTAATCCTACCTTAACCAGTTTTTCTCTCAATCTCTTACTAATAAATAAAAAATAAATCTGTTACTGTAATAAAAAATAAATCTCTTACTGTAGCACCCATCCAATGATCGACTGCCCTCTACAATGACATGACTGGTAATACAGTAAAATTCAATTTAAAATCCATAGTTATCTGATAGTAATATTGCTTAGTCGGTGCAATTCCCACGCAAACGCAAGCTCCGTAGGTAGCTCGGACTGACCTTGCCGGTGAACCTCTGTGCCAACTACAGTACACACTGCCACACAAGTATTGCCACTCCAACTCAATACTATAATTATGATCATAAAACGTTAGATTCTGACATGTTGTACAACATGTCAGAAGTCAGGCAGTCACGGACTCGCGCCTGTTGTACGAGTATCTCAATATTAAACTTGTACATTAGAACAAATTTCGACTCGACTTTAAATTGCTGTTGAGGTAATTCATTTTAATAAGATTTAAAATATGTACAGTAATATTTAAAAAAAATACTATAAGTATAACAAAATAAACTATGTAAATAAATGTATTATTACCCTAATTAAGCATAATGGACGCACCAATCTGCACATAGTAGAGTTCTTGCTTTTTCTACATAAAATTGGTAGAGACGCTTTAATTTGAAGAACAGAAAATGTGTTATTCGAAAACAGGAAAACATATCAGTAACATTATAATGAGCAAGCGTTTGGTTGGCCAATATAATTTAAGTACTTTATTTTGCGTCACCACTATTTGGGTCAGGTCTGTTATAGGTGAATGATCTTGAAGTCAAATCTCTTCAATCCAAAGTCATTCCTATAGAAAGTGAGCGTAACTATACTATAAATAGATGCTGACCTTTCGCTCTATGGATGCGTCAGCCAAAGTTGCGTGATGTAACCGACAATACACACACATTTTGTCTGTTAACTGGTGTGTATATGTGTGTGTTCAGGTAGGTGTGATTGTCTATCGAAAGAGAAAGTGGTAAGGTCTCGACTAGTGTCTGACTGATGCCGTTGCCTGAGTTGCTAAGTATCGATAATTTTATCGATACAGTGAACTGTTGAAATGCTGTTCCCACACTTTAATTAAAGTGAAAATTACAATCTTTGTTCTTTTTTTCAATATCACATTTTGAACTATAAATTGAAAACCTCCTCCAAAGCATCGCATCGAGTAAGTCACATACTACTGGCAGCATTGCATACAACTGTCAGCATTGCCGCTTTGGAACGCTATGCAGACTCTTTGACAAAAGTAGCTACCACCTCTTGGATCCTGTGTCGCCTCGATAAGACGCTTTGAGAGCTTGTTTGTTGTGTCATTGTTCCAATACGAGTATTTACAGATAAAAGTTATCGTCCTAAGAAGAACCATGTGCCCAATGAAGAGTCTGTGTTCCCTCTTTGGAGAACTACACTGATCCTTGTAATAATGAAAGTTCATAGTATTATTACAAGCAAGTGAAACCACGGTATAAACTTGCACTTGTTATATAAAGTGGAATCCTCACGTGAAAACTTTCACCTTAGATTTATATCCTAAGTAGAAAGTATAAAAGTAATAATGCATGTTTAATAGTTATAACAATTTATACTAGATACCATTTTTTTTTAATAATGACATATCAAACAACTAGTATTTCGAGTGAACTCTTATGAATTCATTTATTAGCTTTAGTGGAATCCTATAGTATTTCTGTGAATTATATATTCTGCAAATTAACATATTATTCTAATATGCGAATGTTAGTGTTTCCAATTTTATATATTATTAGAGCTGTTAGTGCATAAGGGCTCTAGGTGACCAGGGGCTGGCAGTTACCTCTAAAGGATTAGCCTAGTTATCTAAAGATTTACAGCCAGTCTTCTATGCATTTTCTCACATGGTTCCTATTCGGAGATTTTTTTATCTGTTATGTTGTTAATAAATCTACAGTTTATTATGTACTAGCAGCGCCCCGCGGTTTCACCCGCGTAGTTCCCGTTCCCGTGGGAATACTTGGATAAAATATAACCTATGTGTTATTCTGATGTATAAGCTATACCAGACATCCATCCAAACAAACTTTCGCATTTATAATATTAGTAGGATTACTATAACAAAACATAGAACGCTCTATAAAATGGTAAAAAACTTATCGACAAAGCACATCTCTCGGAGCGGGCGAAACGGTACGGTCCTACGGGAAGTACCGTAACTGGCTTACACTAGGTACCGTTGGGTTTGTCTGGTACGTGCGCCCGCGCAGCCTAGACCGACAAGCACTCTTGCTTTCGATTTCCGTTCTCCCTCTCGCTCGGATCGTACACGCCTGTCAGTTACCGTTCTTTGTTACAGTACTTTTAAGAACTTTCTTTGTAAACAGAATGTTGCTTTTCAAATTTCTTATAAATGAAACGTGCTGTTTCAACTTTCAGAAAACAATGAATGTTTTTGTCTTTTATGTTTAATAGGTGACTGCATGGAATTTGTAATTCATACATAGAAAAAAACTGTATTCATAATTACATAACTGCATTGATAAAAAAACTATTTATTTAAGTGTTGTAGTATTTCTAGAATCCATTACATAATGCAAGAAAGAAATGTTATTGGTATATTTGTGTAAATTACAAGTGCTTAGCTGTACAGCATCATATAAAACACAAGTTAAAAATCATGAAAATCCTTCGGAGCATAAATTATTTTTACCAAAGAAACAGTACTACTGAGTCAACCAAAACGAAGTTCGATAGATCTTCTAAAAATCAATATCGAATTATTCTATAACTACTAGTGATTTTCAACGTCAAAGTCAACGTCCATCAACGTCCGTGGGACGAAGATAAAATCGCGTGGAGCAAGCATCCAAAAAGTGTTAAACCTTGACCACAGCTGACATTAAGTTGCCTTTCACGGCTCGCTCAGGTGGCGTTGTATAACTCACTTTCCATTTCTTTGGCTCGTGTAACTTTAGCGGAGGCAACGGGGTTAACGAATTCGAAACCCATTTTGTTATAATAATAATTCTCTTTTTCTTACACAGGTTTATTGGCAAACATGTACTTTTGGTTTTATCTAGAGATATTTACGCCTGTTATGTAGAATCTACTTAGAGTATACTTGTAAACGATTCAATTGTTGTAAAATGACTAATCGGATTTGTGATTACTAACTAAGCGAAAATTATTTTAAATAACGTAAAATCGAGTAGCTATATGAAATAAATAAGACGTTTACTCTTCAACTCAAAGCACAAAATATTTGTAGACTAAAGTATGTAAGTAAAACGAAGAATTCATAATGCGTGGACGAAAAGGCTAGTGTTACTAGTCTAGACAGTGCTGCTTTTCCATAACTTATTGGTTTACATTACCAATTTTTTTATAAGTGATCTGATACGACCTACAAAAATCTTATAGCAATACTTAATAAGTTTTGTTTTGTAAAATACTGTTGCCAGTAAGTACTAAAATAAGATGTAACAATGGGCTACGAGTATATTTGATTGCCTCTTGGTCTAAATCAGGATTTAAACACAATTTGTGTACTGAAGCTCTTATTATGAAAGCTCGTGCAGTTTATTTATTGTTTTTAACATAATTCGTTTGCCACTTAGTATTCACTAACAAACTAACCTTCTACGAAACGGAAAGCGGACAGTTTCTTTAAAATTGTCAACATTTGTAGGAAAGCCTTATAGGGTAACTTAACAGCTTTTATTCACCTTATAAGACATATTTTATTGACGGCAGTTATAGCGCCTAATTTGGTCATAGCAGGGCTATAAAAATTTAACCAAAAAATCTCCAAATTTTGGACTAAAAATATATTTTCCGATTTCCGCCAGTACATTGGGCAGAATTTTCAGTCAGATCTCATAACCTGCTTTGAGATAAAAGACTTCATCTACATATAATATATATACCGTCATCTCGACTCTGAGTATGTGTGCCTGTGTGAGTGACGCGTTGCGAAACGTCGCGGACTCGCCACGAGTTAAGGTCGCCAATATGTGGCAATTTTCCCATTTCGAAGAGAAGCTGGGCCTTGACCTAGGAATTAAATTTCATTTCGTCACTCACGCTTTACTCGCTCGTTGCATATTGCAATCAGTTTGCCCCGCGTTTTACTTTGTAGCATTTATTTAATACATTGATGGAGTTGACTGTCATGATCAGTTCTTAATCAAGATTTCAGTAGATGCACTTTTTGAAAATCTCAACCGTGTGAGTACTGAAAATCTAATGATCCACGCACTCAGCAGTGTTAGTTGAGCAACACGCCACAAGATGGCGGGGCATGTATGCGCAGGCGCCGCGCGGAGGGGCGCGCGCAGTTGCGCCACCACCTCGCGGTTTACGCAACGAGGCCGTTCACCCCGGAAGGCGTTTTCCTCAGTTTCTTTAGCAGTGTGTTACTGTGGCGATCGCGTGACTCGCTCGCGTGTGGGTACAGTAATTACGCGTACTAACACCCTCTCGACGCCGGATCTCGTCCACTCTAAACTAAAGACCTAATTCTCTTGTTGCATGCGACAAATGTAGTAACAGCCAGATGCACTAATGGTTTGCTTGCTTTTAGAGACAACTGCTACTTTGGATAGATTTCACTTTCGTTTCTTGTAAATATCAGCTGTAATTGTGAAAATACTCAAGCTAGCATCACCTGTACGCACTCCTAGCGTTCACAAATGCCTCTTCACGACTATTTATTTTCATGCGAGTAGTTTACAGGCGGTCGTTTAGTTGCGTGCAGTCATTTGCGACTGACTGACCGACATACTCGTATTTCTATTAAACACTTATTTACGACGCATCGTTCTTACATAAATGTCATAATATACTTAGCAAATCCTATTTTTTGACATAATTTTATTTTTATATGGGACATTACCTCAAATAAATGATTGTTAGATATATTTTTTTTTTTAACTTCATGTACCAAGAAAATGTGCACATGGCAAACTTAATGACTAAAGGCATTATCTAGCAGTTTACCATCAGGCTAAGCAAAAATAATTTAGCGGAATTGGCCGCAAAATAATAACCGTCATTTATATAACTTATATTATGATATTATGAAAACTTATTTATACATGCTGTAACTTGTAAATTAACATATTCAACTAGAAGTAAATAAAATACAGCATCGTAGAGGCATATAGGATTACAAAACAGTTTCTGAAATAGATTCTAGCAATAAACATGGAAACTAAAACATAACATTATCCGTTTGCTTGTGGGCACGGTAACAAATATTTCTGGTAGTTGGGCTAACTTTGCGTTGTCGAATGAAGAAATTGTTTCAGTGTTTTGGTCTTTTGAAAATTTCCTTTGAAATCTATAAGTCAAATATTAATCTGTAAACAACTAGCGCCCCTCGCTTCTCTTCGGATTATCAAAAGAAAAAATAACATATTATATTAGTCAGTATATCTTTATTTTAGTGGATTTTTTATTGGATCTGTTGTTTCAGAATTACCCTAACATACAAACAAACACAATTTTACCTTGTTACATATAGTCAATATAAGAACACCGTTCATAAAACACAGCCTATGTCACTTGCTTGTATCATTGATTATTTATTATTAACCGAGCCAGTAGTTCCAGAGATTACCACCTACAAACTTACTTATACCCTGTATATAATAATATATAATAATATATATATATAATAATATATATATATATATATATATATATATATATACCGACCCTATATATATATATATAGGGTCGGTTGTTGAACAGTGAACCAACCAAATACATTGAGCCACCGACATATCCAGAAAACTGCGACGTTACCAGATTGACCGATCGTGTTAAAACTTGCCTCGTGGGTACCCTTCCCCCCTCCCATAGCGAGCGGGTGGCCGCGGCTGGAGCGTGATGTGTGACAGCGACTTGTTTGTTTCCCGCCAAAAATACATAGTATTCTCACGTAAGTATCTCGATTTTTGTAAATTTTGTTATTAATGATAAGAATAATAGCTATATGGTGTCCTAATGGTTGTAGTTTTAGTTGTTTTAGAAGCATATGGCGTTGTGACAATTCCGTGTATAACCTATTTTTTATTATTATTTTAAGGTGAATAGTATATGTATTGAACAGTGAACCAGGTCCGCATAGTACACAGTGAGCCGCTATGTAAAGCTGTTTCACTGTTCCTTGATAGTGTAATGTTGCAAAAAATATATATTTTGTTTGTTTTAGGATGCCAAGACCAAAAGATAAGGAACGGAAAATAGGCAAAACCCAAAAAGAAGATAATGATGGCAGCTTTACAAATGGTAGAAAACTAAAAAAAAAAAATTATAAATAAATAAAGACTAAACAAGGTATATAGACTATACTACTAGACTGTCAAGATAATTATCCAAAGAGGTTTAGTGTTATTGTTATTTAGTGTTCTAGTTGAATAATAAGTGATATTATTATGATTAGAAAGAAGTTTTTTTAGTTAGAAGAAACATTTTTTATTTTGTACGGCAGAAATAAAAGATGATTATAAAAAAATTGGGTGGTTTCTATTCACAAATAACCATTTTTGCTGGTAACGAAATTTTGGTTCACTGTTGAAATTCGGGTGGTTCAGTGTACACTACCCATAGTACACAGTGAGCCAAATTTCATTTTTTTAAAAACCTCCTTTATCATCTTAACTTTGTTCCTCTGGCTTTCTGTAACGTAAAACTGAGAAACCTGACAAAATTACCTAGACAATGACACCACAACGAAATTCTTAGCTTTACTGTCTAGCATGTTATACGACTTAGAAAAAAGGTTGGTTCACTGTTCAACAACGCACCCTATATATATATATATATATATATATATATATAATCTCACGCCTTTTTTATCCCCGAGGGGGTAGGCAGAGGTATTCCATTACTGGATATACCCACATTTCACGAGATATATTGGACCCCTAAACCTGATAGGTGGTGAGCCCATCGCCGGACCGGGTCTGTTTACACATGTCTCAGAATTAAATCTGAGACCTGCTGGTTTCCTCACAATGTTTTCCTTCACCGTCGAGCTAGTGATAAGTATGTACGTAAGTTTTTGAAAAACTCATTGGTACTTGCCAGGATTCGAACCCGAGCCTCACTGATTTTCGGCCGGCTCTTTAACCGTCCGGGCTATCACTGCTTTATATAATAATATACTATCATTATGGCTCTTTTGATACATAGAAGTTGCTTTAAGTTCGCTCTGCAGCACAATCTGCACAATGCAATGACCATGAGCTAGTAATACGCAATTTTAAGCAACGCTATGGCTTAATTAGTTATTAACTGATTGGCCTGTTTGCTCAGTTGGTATAATAGACTTTCTGAGTCGGAGGTCGCGGGTTCGATCCTCGCTCGGTTCCCGCATTTGTGTTCATGAACATGTCTGTTGGCTTCGTGTCTGGTCGTTTAATATTTACTAGCGCCCCACGGTTTCACCCACGTAGTCCCCGTTCCCACTGGAATATCGGAATAATGGTATATTCTCCTGGTTCTAAGCTACCTCCCTACTTCCCTAATTTCCAGCCAAATCGGTTCAGCCGTTCTTGAGTTATAAATAGTGTAACAAACACGAATTTCTTTTATCCCTAACTAGGCAGGGCCTGTACTGTGGGTACTAAACAACTGATAAACATACTTAAATTTATATATCGACCCCTAAAGTAATTTTTTTTTTTAATTATTTATGACTATCAAATAAACGGGCAGTATATATTAATTTTTAAATACGTACTAGATTTTTATCTTATACCTACATGACGCGATTCACACATTGTCACTCTACGCCCGTATCCGCGACACCGTGTGTGCTACTCGTGCGACATACAATTTATTGCGAAGCTTAAATTTTGCCGAGTCTTGCTCCGACGTGCGACATGGTGTGGTCCCTCTGATAAATACTACTTAGACGAATTGTAGATACAGAGATCGCTCTCCTGAATCTCTTTATTTATATACTCGTACTTATATAAATTCCTCAAGAGCATAATAGTAGATTATATACCGAGGGAATCCTGAGCAAATGAGTGACTAAGAGTTAATTCCTGAGCGAAACGAGGGAACTAAAACGGAGTCCAGAGTGCAGCGAGGGATTCAAGCTCGCCCAAAACGAAAACAGCTTTATGCCAACCTCTACCTACCAATATTGTTATTTACTTTTGATTTGATTTGATTTACCGGATTAATTATAATGATTTTTATATTATATCGAGCATGCGGTGTGAAAATTTAAAGGCGCAATTGTTTTGTAACTGCCAATTTGCACATTAATTCCAACATTGACGTCACCTTCATTCCTTTCCATAGGAAAGGTGTCGTGTGTGATTTAGCTGTCAAAGCCCGACATTTTATATAAGTGTGACATTGCGACGGGTGGGTTACGCAAAGATTCACCGGTCGCTTACGACACATACATAGCACCCGTGTATTGTTAGGGGGAGCTATATAAATATGCGTCCAACAAAATCAAAGCGAACTTGGTCTTGAATCGACTGAGTAGAATTCGTATTATGTGAGACTACCTTGAATTAATTAGCTATTTGAATATATTGACTTCTGACCTACTCTATCGGATTCGGTACAAAGGTAAAATTTAAATTCGTAATTTGAATGGAAGAAAATATAATGAATATTGAAAATAGACCATCTATTTTAACTTGTTGATCTACGAATGTCTCCGGTTTCGTAACACCACAATGTAAACTGACTTCTACCAAACCACTAAAAGCACCGAGATGTTGCGCAAACCGCAAATTGAAATGCGATTTGAAGATGATAGCAATGCTCAAACTCAAACTTGACACTCAATGGACGAAGGAACATCAAGTCGTGAGAACATTAACATTAATGTGTGCGGACAATTTTGTCATAGCTGCTAGAATGTTTAGTTCTGAAACTGTATTTTTATTTCAACTTTTTACAATTTTGTCCCGAAAACGTTTAGAGGATTATCAAAAAGTAGAGTGCATAATACAAAAATCCAAGAATATATTTAATAAATTTATACTTTCTTTTGTTTTTAGGCTCAATTTTTTCAGTTTTCTTTTTAATACGAGATTATGCAGCTATATTGACGCCCCAGCTCTATGGGTATTAGCCAACACCACAAGTGATAATACTCGTAAATTAAAACATCTCTTTAATGCCGTCCCAAATAAACAAGGGTAAAGACCTTTTGCGTAACTTCTGTTACGTGGGCCTGGTGAGAGGCAATGTCAGCTACAGCAAGCGTGCTGTTATTGTGACAAGCATATTCCGATCTAAGCACGCTCCTTTGTTTTCTAACATTAAAAGTGTTACGGTGAGATAATCTGATGAGGATATTTTTTTGCGCTTGTCACACATATTGTTAACATGGAGATTGCTGCAGTTGCATCACGCAAAAGCATCAGCTAAATTTTAAAAACCCTTCAAGTGCGAGTCGAACTCTTGTACCACCGTACAATAAAAAAACATGTTTTTTGTATGGGACTCCCTTTAGATTTAATCTTTATTTCGTGTTTATTATTTGTTGTTATATATTGACCGACAGACAGCGTGTTAGCAGCATTTGGGTACGGAACCCTATAAACAATACATGTCAACAACTCAGGTGTCACACGAACTTCGATTAAATGTAGTTTTTTTTCTGTTGTGCCAAATCTATAGATCATCTCGATCGTCTTCGTGTATTTGTAATAACACCCTAAGTACCCAAAGTGGTATAATTATCCTATATATTAATTCTAAGGCAGCACATTGGATCATATATTGGAAGATTTTTAATTATTTTATTTAGACTCATCTACGTCTTAATACTAATACCCCAATGCTTCCTGAAACCCTTTTTATTATATATTATTAAATATATAATTTATATTTCGAGATCAAGAAGTATTAGGAGACCGGATAGTTATTAAATTTGAAATAAATCAAAAGGTTAAGGTCGATTACAATCTGAACATTCAATTTGCAAAAGTTTCAAAACATGAGTTACACAAATAAGTGTGGTTATTTCATTGGACCGTTTGGTGCGCTCACGATAATGTAATGTATAAAATTAGTTTAGCTACAGTTTATGGGTGGCTAGACTACAAAAATACTACAAGTTATAATTATAAAATATATGAAAATAACTCAATCGCTATCCAACGTTTAACATAATAGTTACTATTTCATACATTTTTTGAACTTCGGGACCTAATTTTGCTAACGATTTGGTTTACGATTGTTTGATTACTTGTATTACCCTTGCTTATGGAATAATGGACAATGAGATGCTACATTGGATAAGATAAAAAGCAAACACATTTTTTTATCTATATTTCACTCAACATCCTGTTTACATGAGCGCATTTCACAACTATAAGTAATATATATTGCAGATCAAGGTTCTTCTAAGTCTATAATTTCGCCTTTTGTTTCGCTAGCGTATGTGCCAAAAAAGGTCAATGAACAGCCTCGACGTTTCTACAGTCGCATTTTGGACTTAATAATAGCCTAAATGAACTTCCTAGTCGTTTTAATGAGAACACTAAACCCTGCAGATAAAGTTCAAATTGGGTTTTAACGACTAATAATAGTGAACCTTCTATTTCGATTGTCGAAATACGACGTTCAGTATGGTCTTCGCAGTAAGTTTCAGAGTAAGTTTGATGGATTTTGAATCTAATTTCTTTAGTTCAGAAGATAAAATTAGATAATATGCATTGGTTGTTACGACCTATTGTGTTTGATAGTTTGGTTGGCAGTGACGGCCAAAATGTTGGTTTGTTTATCGTTCGCGCGCGTTCTTGACAGCGAAAAAGTGAAAACGACTGCGGTGGCTGAGGGTTGTGAAACTAGGCGCCCGAGCCGTGTGCCTCGCAGAGGCCTCGCGATGGTGCGCCGGCACCGTACAGGTTATGTAATAGGAAATGTTCTGTGCAGTAATTATTTTATCTTTAAACCCATAATTTATATATCATTTCTGATACTTATATTCAGCATTTTCTTATCAAACGTGCGAATAAAGATTTGATTTCAATATAAGACGTTGCATTTATTATTAGTTCTGATGGTAACAGAAGTACAGCAATGAAAACATTTATAAGGCCACAAAACTGCTTATAACAGTGTTGTCAACATAACCTAGATTGTTGCCATACAGTTTTGGCAACATACACATCATTTAGCATTATGCTTGCACACCAAAATGTATAGCACAATAGCAGGGCCAAATGTCATTGACACCCGCTATTGTTTATTGTCAATTTCGTTACTTTTACAGACTTTCCATAACTTAATTTTGCACAATGAACTATAATTAAATATGCTTGGGGACAATAAGTCACGTTACTTACGAATAATCGCAGCGATAATAACTGAAAAAAAAACAATATACGAAACTTGATTACAGAATAATAAATCAGTCGTTGACATGGGTTAATCAGAACATTTTATTTTTAAGTTGTCGATAAACTTGAACATCATCAACCCATAACGTTCTACTGATCTGTCTGCCCTCACATTTGAGGAAACTAGGGTTTGAACGGTTTTGGAGGTAAAGTCAGGCTAAAGCATGACCGTTGGCGCTGTACCTACCACCTCTTAGATAACAGACGTGGTGAAGGGAATCGAGATAGAGGAAAGGTAAGGAAAGCGCGGGTGCGCTCATCTGCTCCCTAAGGCGCGCTAGAGCGCTTTCGGACAGTCCATCATATCTGTCAGAATTTAAAAAAGGTATCTGATTTGTCTTAACGGCTACCATTTTCAACTTCCACTAAGTGATACTCATTTACTGTCTGAACCCCCCCCCCCCCCTTCCCTCATTATTTTACCTAAATGTAGGTAAAAAAATCCTTAAATATTCACAAATATATTTGCGCCCTGGCATGATTACAATTTAAAAAAAATATATTATAGAAACATCAAAAATTTAAGACTAAACCGAAATGTATCGGTATTGATAACAATACATGAGGCCATCCATTTCCCTTCTTTTGTTACGAAACTTGAACTATTTCTTAATGCAAGGTTGTCATTGAAATTAGTCATGGCTAATAGTCAACGAGGATACGCGTTTTACTGTGGATTGTTATGCACATTAAGCTACTATTGTTTTCATTTCTATGTATATGTATAAAAAGCAATGATAGCCCTCTTGGATGTGACCCCAACTCCTATTCGGGGTTGGGATTACATAGCAGGTTATGTAAGTTATCAAAACCTTAGCTACTTATTTATCGTATCGTTAAAAGCGTATAATATGAACATTGATTAGTTTCGTGTTTTTATCCGTACTTAAACGATAATGTTGCTCTGTCTGTTTGTTGCTTTTTCGTGGATAAACCGGGGGATCAATCTTAATTTAAGGCAGATTCCTACAGCCTAGCCTAGGTGGGGTAGTCGAAGATCGTAGACATATTAACACATAGGTCTATGACGAAGATATAATTAAACTAGCGGCCTGCCCCGGCTTCGCACGGGTGGACATTTATTTTTTAAACATTTCGGGATAAACGTCGAGTAAATGTGTCCTTATGCAGGACATAAGTAGGTTCTGTTTATTTTTCAAATATCCGTTGCTCGCGCGGAACCAGTATATTCCCGTTCCCGTGGGAATTTCTAAAAATCCCTTCATAGAGCGGTTGCGTACGACATATAAGACACCTACATAACATATTTCAAGTTTCCAGGTGTTATCGATTCGCAGTACCACTGATACCAATGGGTGCATGTGCTCATGATAACAAACAAATTTCCCCAAGGAACCAATACCTAGTGAATTCTCAAAAAAAATGGACTTTGTATAGAGACTTTTAAAAAACATTTGTGTCAAGTTGATAGACGCAAAAAAACACATTTCTTCATACCAACTTCAACCCCTACTTTTGCCCCGTAAGGGGATGATTTTCGAAAAATTCAAAAACACTGTTTCATTACTTATTTCTCAGAGTAGTTACCTATTTGTGCCAAGTATCAAGCTGATAGACGTAAAAAACAACACGTCTCCATACAAACTCTTACCCCCTGTTTCACCACCATAGGGGATGATTTTCGGAAAAGCCAGAAATACTTGTCTTGTTGTTTGTTTTGAGAAGTATTTTTACAAAGTTTGGAATTGATACACCAAAAAATGAAGATTTTTCCATACAAAATTCAACCCCCACTTTCACCCCCTTGGAAGATAATTTTCGAAAAATCCTAGAAGTAATATTTCATAGTTTGTTTAGAAGAGTATTTGTGATAAGTTTAAAGTTATAGACGCAAAAACCACACTTCTCCATACCAACTTCAACTCCTACTTTCACCCCTTTAGGGGATGATTTTCGAAAAATCGTAAAATACATGTCTCATGATTTATTTTTAAGAGTATTTGTGAGAAGTTTGAAGTTGATAGACGTAAAAAACAACACGTCTCCATACAAACTCCAAACCCCTGTTTCACCCCTTTAGGGGGTGATTATCGAAAAATCCAGAAACATGTATCTTGCTTTTTGTTTTGAGGAGTATTTTTACAAAGTTTCGAATTGATACCCCCAAAAATGAAGGTTTTCCATACAAACTTCATCCCCTACTTTCACCCCCTTGGAGGATGATTTTCAAAAAATCCTAGAACTAATATTTCATAGTATGTTTTGAAGAGTATTTATGCCAAATTTAAAGTTGATACACGCAGAAATCACACTATCCCATACAAACTTCAACCCCCCCTTTCACCCCCTTAAGGATTGAATTTCGTAAAATCCTTTCTTAGCGAGCATCTACACTATAAACGTAACCTACACATAAAATTTCATGTTTCTATGTTCAGCGGTTTGGGCTGGGCCTTGATTTTTAGATTTAGCTTCTCCTTTTATATATATAGATAACTATATTAATTTTGAAATTATTATCGTCCTATTTATCGCAATTATATTTAACATCACTGCTTAATCACTTTGTTTTAATGATGACTCTGTACTGAATGGTAGGTAAAATTAATTCTTATTACAGGTTTCTGAAAGAAACGCTAACAAGCGTTTTACAAATTAGTTAGGTCGTTCACACCTTTATCGCGCAAGTTTGCAAATTTTGCCAGTAAGGCACGCGATTTCCATTAAATCTATCAAAACAATACCTACGTCATCATTATCGGTCAGGTGTAGAAGTTCAATGTATGTATTTGTGAATCATAATTTTGGAACCCAATATTATTATTTTAATAGCGAAGTTTAGTAACCCAACCTTAGGTAACGGTTGACATGTTATCATCCGTCAATGTTAGTTTTTTTTTACTAAACTAAACCTTTTTTTACTATAGTGGTTTCCGATTCAATGTTGATATTATGCCGTGGTGTTGATAGCAGATAAAGTATATAATTTAACTATAGCATCTAATACTCTATCATCGAATCCGATTTAAGGAAAATGTAGGTAGGTAGGTAATAAAAAGAAAGAAATAACACTAGATATTAAATTGTAAATAGACCCGGTCCGGCGATGGGCTCACCACCTATCACGTTTAGGGGTCCAATGTATCTCGTGAAATGTGGGTATATCCAGTAATGGAATACCTCTGCCTACCCCCATGGGGATGAAAGGCGTGAGATTATATTATATTATTATTATTATATTAAATTGTTATCTATTCAATCACCACAATACCTTGTACCTAACAACCGCTGTTTTTATCGAACAAAACACTTATCTCGTTCTCAATCGATATTTTTGCCAATTTATGCAAGATTATCATTGTAGCGTAAGCCAGGGCATTCAACTTCAACTAGATCACCCAGTCTGGAGCGTGTGAAAACATCGCACTATCACCACAAATACTTACCACAATGCGATGTCGATATGGCTCTGTAGTCAACTGATAAACTCACTCTGGGAAATGTAGCCGAATTTTTTTGAGTTGCGAAATCTTTTGTAACTTTTATAGAAAGGGACGAATGTCACAAAGTAGACTTGGTCACGATACTAATATCTCAACGCGGATCGAAGGCACTTATCTTATATTTACCTACTTTTGTGTGTTTGAAGATTGGGAAACAATCTCATCAAATTCCTTTTCAAAGTTACACATTTTCGTAGATATTTCGTAACCCTTTTGAACGTACTTTACGTTCAAACTATTTCAGTATTAACGCTACCAGTACATAACAATTTATATTTACTTTTAAGAATTAAGGTTTTGTTACATCTTACCATCTCAAAAGACGTTGCCGTATCAAGAGACATCACAGGCCGTCTGTCCGTGTCCCTGAAAGTATTAATATAGTATCAAATGATCCAGGACTTCCTGTTTTCGCACTTAAAATGGGGTTATGGATCCGATTCGCTTTCACCGAACCCTCGGATAGGCCAGCCATACATAGTGCGTTGCGTCAATATTTCGAGTGGCCGTGTTTTTGTGCAGGAGAATAGTTAACCCAGTTTCAATGGCCGTTCCTGGCTATATTTAAACTTGCTACCTGACTGCTGGCGCATGCGGCTCACCGCGTGCGTCGGTAACGGCGACTGTCAAAGTTATGATGGATCACATGACAGCTTGTATATTTATTTTTTGTTAGCGAATTTAATAATAATAATAATAATAATCATTTTATTTCAAGTAACTTAGACTCATTTTATTGTTAGTACGTACTTATAGCTATGTTAGTGCTTACATTTAGGTATGCAATTGTTATAAATTACAATTACTAAAATTAAAATTATGATTATGTTTCTAGAAGCACCCAAGCAGCGGTTAGACATAGTAGGTACTCCTAGACACATGCATGCCGTCACAATGCCTCATGTATGGGCAGTCAAACCTCTCGGCTATCAAACGCAGGATGGGGTTGGGGCTGCCCGCACTCGCTAATGCTTGTTAAATATATACTTGAAACAAGAAAAATTAGAATTGTTACCGGGGTTTTGGGTTTTCGGACATAATTTTCACATAGTGTAAATCATAATAATATTTAAATTTTTTTACTACACAGAACCCATGTCTGTTGTGTCGCGAGTTTACTCGAATCACAAACCAGGCATCATCCGCAATAATTAATAGGTATTGATGTTAATTAATTAATACAATTTACCATAACACCTGCATATCGAATCGAAATTATTCCTTTACAGACTTGAAAGTAACAGTACTTAATTACAATTTGATTTAAGAACTTTTTGGTAATGGTAAAGCTATCAAGAATAAAAACAATACATGACGTATTCTATAATTAGCATGACACAATGTTATTATTAGCATTATTGTTTAACGCCATCTAGGCTACCAATGACGAATGTTTTTACTTTATTATTGTTTTGAAAATTTGCCGCGTAAGATCTGACAGCGTAAATCAAAACCGACGAAATTCAAATGTGAAAGTCTCGTTTAGCAGTAGGTACTTGTTAGCGATAGTTCATTGTTCGAAACACAATGAATCAGAGGCACAACCTAGGTAGATACTTTATGAATAGCGCCCGATGCGAATGAACTCGGTTTTAATGTAATCCGACACCAAAGTGTGCCATCGGCCCGCCTAACCTTTCCGACAAAAACGACAATCCTCAACTAGGTTATGTAGTCATTAGAACGATTAAAACTGCTAGGTATAAAGTCTGTGAAGTATAAAGTCTGCGGATGCAATTTTCTTGGTGCGAAAACTTTTTATCTGTCGAGCACCGCTCGGTTCCAATGCGCACCCGTAACAATGTATTGACGATATAGTATCTACTACCTACTATATTCGACTTATTAAGTTACTAAGATATCCAAAATTGCGTAATGAAATTGTTTTGACAATGAGCGGAATATCGAAAGTATGTGTGAGCTGTGATCACACGGGTAGTCTCGAGCGGGTATCGTTCGATCCTGAAGAGCGCGTGCGCGGTCGTTTGACCTACTTAGTGCGCCGACGATGACTGTCGACGGACCACACACGCTAACTAGCGATCGCTCTAGCCGGCCCGTCCTAAACGGCGAAACATAACCAAACTTTTTAACGAAATCCCTTTCGGCAGTTCATTGAACCCGCTATCGAAATCGCACACTCACACGCCTGTGCCACTACCAAACTGCCAGATAAAAAAATGAAACAAAAAACCTCCCGCGTAACGGTGAATGAGTACCAGACAGAGATAACAGTATTTCGGTAGTGCACTCCTCGAATATAAGGTCGACTACGAAAAACACTGACGCAATTTTTACAGCGTACGTAATTGAGCACTGACGGTGGCGACGGTGTGTGCGTGAGCGCCGAGAGCGACGCCCGCGTCCGCCGAAACGGAGGCGGAATATTTAGGTGAAAGTGTTTCGAATTTCGACATGACGACATTCGCGCGCAGTCGTTATCGTGGTTTTGCCGAATCGAGAGGCTCCACCCGTGTCCGCGACCCGACTGCGACCCGTACGCTCACTTGCGCTCCGTTCCGCAGGAAGTGCCCCGGACTGCATGCCGGCCGTGCCCAGTGCCACTGAAAAACTATGCTGAGAGTTGATGTGACCAACAGTTTTAGGAAACATAAATTAAAAAGGTGATCGGTGGATTGGAATACCGTGGAACTTGGTGTGATGTGCAAGGGTTGGTGTTAAAAAGCTGTCGGCGGGCGACAAGCTGGGGCCAGAGGAGGCGCTCGACGCCTCTGCGCAAGCGCAACAACTGCAGACGATGACCTCTACAATGGGTAAATATTTGAAATATAAATACGGTCACAAGAATTAAACTTAAAAAATAAAAATTTTCATAAAAAAATATATATAGCAATCATTATTTTTTTATTATAACTTATAGAAAATACAATAAAAATAAAAATATATGGTTTTAATATTGCTACAATAAATATAATTTAGAATACGCAAAGTGGATCCGCCTCTAAATTAAAAATATTATGAACAATCTTTATATCAATATCCGGTTTATTAAATATAATTGAATACTACGGCAGGCTTTTTCTAGTCATATTTTTTTCACTATTGGTTATATACTGTAGTATACCTAAAGCGTAGCATTCGTTGTAGCAATGTGCTACGAGAAGCGCTACGAACACAAATCATTCCTTTTTCCACCTGAAATTCCTTCATAATCGTACTACGTTTATTTTAAATAAAATTGTTTAAATAAATTTAGAAAAAATAAGTTATGTATATACGATTTCATAAATATTATAAATATTTACGTAAAACAATCTGTTAGCTACACACAATGTGTTAGCTACACACAATCAAAAACCATAGAGATCTGTTGTAGAATTAGTAATAGGCTGCACTTTTACTTGAAATAAATGAGGTATTTATTTCATTTCTGGAAATACCTACTTTAAAATTATTTTATATATTTTAAGTTATTATATTACTTGTTTAAATATTACTATTCGCACCAGGTTCTGCGTCGTGTCGTAGCTTACCTTAGGGATTTTAGTGGAACCAGATTTTTATATAGTTTAAACTTCCTCTATATTATACACTTTATTAATCTAGCATGATAAATATAATGACAAGGATTATTTATTTATTAACTTACTCCCTCTTAGTCTTTAGCGCTGATCATACTAGGTACATGTCATCAACTCTAAAATAATATAGCATGTTAACTGAAGTCGAACAATTTGATCTTAAAGCCCATCACACTACGTCACAAATCGTAATAACAATACGTATCTAGATTTTAGCTGCATCGCACTAAGTTGTGTGAAAGTCGCACGAGAAGTACACATGTAGTCGCAGAGTAGCGGGTCCAAGTATTCATTGCGCAAAGTCATGGCGACATTTGTGTATCATCTTGATCTATATGTAAATCCTTTTCATTCAAATCTGCCCAATCAACCGATATGTATATACAAGATTTGTTTCCTTATGATCCTAAATTTCCTAGATTGAGTAGAGAATCACTACATAGTATAAAAAAAAGTTGCTTTCTCTGTCCCTACATCCCTATGTATGCTTAAATCTTTAAAACTACGCAACGGATTTTGATGCGGTGTTTTTAATAGAAAGAGTGATTCAAGAGAAAGATTTTAGTATTAGCATTGAACCTGTGCAAAGCCGGGGCGGTTCGCTAGTATACAATATACATGCATATAATTTATTTATACATTTTGGGCGTTCTCATCTGTAGATAGATATGTTGTCAATTCCCATTGCAGTAAAATAATTGGAGCCATTGTAAATATAAAACAGCGTTTAGTTAGACATACTGTTTCGATGATTTGTCAGTCTTAACATTCGGCTCAATGCCTTATTGTGCAAACAGCAGCTCTGAAATTTTAAAAGTAAAACTGTACATGAGTTGCAAAACAAAAGGCAGGCGCATTCGGCGGTAACCGTGACATTCCCAAATCATCTCGTGGATCACGATCGTGACTACATAACCGTTTAGTCTATGACCGAGCCCACTTTTACTTTCATTGCAATATGGCCGCCCTTTGTCTATGGTCTATGACTCGCTGGGGTCGCTGAACTCCCGCCATTTTGGCATTGCCGAAATGCGTTTTTACGCTCACTTTCCAATACGGTGAAAGCGAAAAGGTACCGAATGTCACTGCTTCCTTTCAAAGCATTGTAGTGGGAGGATGCTGGTGCCGAGTTTAAATAATAATACGCGTGGGTCCAGCTGTTACAAACATTGTTTGCCACTCTGAATACCTAGCCGGTCGTGACTATGCATCATAATAACTAGATCAGATAGGTATGTTCATCTTATGTTCGACACTGGAATTTATTCAACTAACATATCATGAAGTCGACTCTAGTTTATTTCTTATATTTGTTGAACACGGAAGCACTTTACCTTAGCAAGAGTCCATATATTTTTACAGTGACACGTACTGCATTTTAATTTATGGTATGACATCAGATTTTATTTAATTTTAATGGCGCATTAAAATCCATGTCAAAATCTTAGTAATATTACGACCCATGCATATTTTGAAATAGGAAGTGTTTAGATCGGAAGTGCTTGGGCTTAAAAATGGAACGCTTTAGCTTCGTGCGCACGCGCAGCGTGAATGTCAAGGCGTAGACAGTGGAGGCCACTGGAAAGACCTCCACTTCTGTTCCAAAAGTCGGAACAATTGTGACATGGATAAAAATAGAATCATATTAGTTAAATATACAAGTAGTCATAATAATATGCATTACGGGGTGGGGAGGTATAGCTTGGATTGAATATATGATCTTGAAACCAAATAACTCTCATTATGTGATCAACTACGAAATCGCAAATAAAAATGCTGCTCAATACATTGTGAGGGTATTGTATTTTAGACTTTTCTTAGTATTTAAATTAGTTTTCATATATACCTTAAAACAAAAATATATCTAAAAAAACTGAATTTATTCTGTTTTATAATTACATTCACCACTTCTAGCATCACTCCGTGTAACTACAAAGAACTTTTATGTATGTATTGTTAGAATGGTTCAGAATGAGACCAACAAATATTTCGATATCAATTTATATTCTTGAACAAAACACAATTCCATGACAACCGCCTTCAACCAAAGAGCATCTAGCTCCTTCCGGCCTCTCTGTTGACAGAACTCTATAACTCCTAGTCTCTGTCATATTTTACTCTTTGGATAATTAGCTGTATTTCATCGTAGCAGCACCATCTCTTAGTTTAAAGCATTAACTCGACGACCAACGCCATCCATGGTCTGAGCGTAGTACAAATACATGCCGAAGAATAGGATGGCGCATACGTCGCTTCCAATTTCCTTAACACTCGACCATCCTGAAACATAATACGTCCTCGTATTATCTGCAAGCATGAACAGAAATAAATTAGCAGTAGGTACTATTCTTATTTCTAATTAATATGACATAGTAGACATGACCGAACTGGACTGTCAAAGTTATAACTGACTGTAAATCGAATTTCTCATATAAATGGTTTCAGATCTCTAACCGAACTGGTCTTCGTCTAACTGACTATAAATCGAGTCTATCTGACCAGATTTACGAGATCTGAAAGTTCGACAGGCCTCTAACCTTAGTGGTCTTCATCTAACTGACTATAAGCTGCGTCTATCTGATGCAGCTTACGAGGCCATATCATTCGTAACTGCCCTTAACTGAGCCACGAGTTTCTTTCGCAAATAATTTGTTTTATACCAAACTAAACAATAACTTGACATGAACTGTTCGAGCACATTCAGTCAATACTTTTTCCCTTTATGTTTATGTCATAACTTGACTAAGTCGTATCTCTTTTTAACCAAACAATTTGTTCTATTTCTTACTCTGTTCTTTACTGAATTCAGGAAATAATTTATTTATCTGACCTTGATACGAGGCACAAACCACTGCCAAATTTGCACTTGTCGTCGGTGCGTCAGATCTGCAGTCGCCTAACGCATCCAGACATGGCGGCTCCACTAACGGCACGCACGGCAACGACGATAGTGCGCTAGCTTGCACCTGACTCACGACGGTGGAATCGCGGCGTTCCTCTACCATACTCGAGCACGTAGCTGTAGGAATAATGTTTCCCGACCCCACTGTAACAGAACAAACCGAAGAGCACCCGATCGAGGGCGGGTACAACATGGATTAGAACTTGTAGACTGTGCAATTTTCTCCAATAGTATCTCCAGGTTAAAATCTATACGAGATATATTATCTTCTTATCGTTAGTTTTTCGTCGCTCAGATGAACGTTCGCGAGATTTACTGCGTTGATGTCCGCGAGGGCGCGACCTAGATCGCGACCGCCGTTTTCCCATTTTTACTTTGTGGGTTAGGTTTATCCTTTAAGGGATAGCAAAACATTCGCATTAGAATGGTTCAGAATGAGACCAACAAATATTTCGATATCAATTTATATTCTTGAACAAAACACAATTCCATGACAACCGCCTTCAACCAAAGAACATCTCTTAGCTCCTTCCGGCCTCTCTGTTGACAGAACTCGATAACTCCTAGTCTCTGTCATATTTTACTCTTTGGATAATTAGCTGTATTTCATCGTAGCAGCACCATCTCTTAGTTTAAAGCATTAACTCGACGATCAACGCCATCCATGGTCTGAGCGTAGTACAAATACATGCCGAAGAATAGGATGGCGCATACGTCGCTTCCAATTTCCTTAACAGTATGTATGTAGTACTTTGTATTTGTACTAATCGAGCTGAATTTCATTGAAGTGCTCAGCACCCAAGGTGGGTTTTACGTAAATGCGCAGGTAGTTTGATTGAACTGGCATTATACAACAACGTTTACGTAAATAATAGTTAAGTTTACAAGCATGATCGACCTTGCTATGTTGCCTTTACCCCGATCATAAAGTTACGTAGCTGAATTTGATGCAGGACTGAAAATTACTTTCTGTATTCAAAATGTTAGTTAGTGTCCTGCCATGGTCCTCTAGTCAAATGACTTTCTTATTATAATTTGTCAAAACGAAAATTTACTTTGTAAAATGTGCTGCAATAGCAAGCTGTGACGTCATAATTTTTAGTACTAAATTGCTTAACTTTTTTTGAATGTTCTATTATTATAAAATTTGCTATAATTGTAAAGTGAAAATTGAAATTCATATTTAGGTGCTTCGGGTTAAGTTTTTTAACGAATGACTACTCGCAATTTAATTTAGATACTGTCAACTATCCTGACTGAAAATGGATCTGTATTCAAGAAAAAACAATATCTTTACTTTTTTTTTATTTTTCACTTTTCTCTGTGTTCAGCCGAGTTTTAAAAATGCGTTATTAGAAAAAATACGATTCAGCAGTTGGGGTGCTAATGTCGATAAGAACTCTTTTCTCTATACTGGGGAAAAGCCAGATAAAGAGTACCTACATGAAATCGACAAGCATACGTACGTACATGAGTCATTTAGAAGCGCATTACTAGCCATAATAAATAAGCAATAAGCCATCCCCCCTGTTATACTATACTCTTTGTTACTAGCTTCGTAGCAAGTCGCTGTCTATTGTCTCGGCCTACCCCGGCGGGAAATAAGCGTGAGCTTATATATATGTTTAGTTTTCTTTCAGTATTTGTTCGTAAAACTTGGTATCTTGTGAATTGGATATAATGAAAGAAACGATGTCATGACGATATCGAACAAAGTAGGTGACCTTACTGCAGCGCTGAATCGGAAAATTCCTTTACATTTGGCGTCGCTTTATGTTGAATATTGCAACTTCAACTTTTCTCATCTTAACAGAAAGAATATTCATTATTGTCTGTATCATCAAAAGAGGCCAACAAGACACTAGAAGCAAGTAATGTTAAGATTTATAATATACTTAAAATAATGAAATAGTGCTCACAATAACCTAATGTTTAACTTCTGAAGAATGCATATCTTTCTGTTTACAACTTAAAAACCGGTTGTGCAGGTTTAAATGCGATTCTATTGTGTCCCAAGGCTAATTTTGCATGTTTTGGATATACTTTTGTAACTACAAGTCTCAACACGCTCACTGACTATTCCGCATCTCCTTCAGGTATAAAAATTCGATCGACAACCTTCATTTTAAGGTTCCGTACCCAAAGTGTACCAATGGGACTTTATACTAAGTCTCTGCTGTCCTTCTGTCTGTCCAGCGGGCCTGTATCTCATGAAACGTAATATGTAGATAGTTGTAATCTTCACAGAAAGTATATTTCTATTGTCCCTTTAACAACAAATAAAAATGACATAAAAAAAAACGAGGTTCCCCGTACCGAAGTCGTGTTTTCGGCGTTTTTAGTTCGATTTCTTTATTGTATGATGATTCTACGGAACCCTTCGCTTACGAACCCGACTCGTAATTAGTTGTTTTCCTTCAAAACTACATCAAGCTGTGTTGAAATACGCCACGTGTATTTAAGGCGGTGTGTCCGAATCGTGCGGGCGGCCTCGGTGCGACACTGACATTGCGTCCGGAACCGACTTCCTGCAACTTGTCTCACCGGTTGAGATGGGGCATATAGACTTCCGTACCTTCTTCGATGGGTAAATATTTGCAACAATCTACGTAATATACTTACATCTGGATGTAAACACAAACTTACTCGTATGTAAACATTTTGAGATATGGAGGAGGCCTATGCCCAGTAGTCCGGTGGCTGACAAGTCTTTTCAGCCAACAAAATTTATTGAAATAAACCCTGTATGTTTAACAAAACATGTATGTTTTACAATAATTTACGATTTTCAAGGAATAGTTCGTATATATATATATATATATATATATATATATATATATAGATGGCTAACTTCGTATATTATGTTCTGCATGTGAATTGTTAATGATGAGCTGTTGTACAGTTTCTGTTACGGAACAGCAACAACAAAGTTGAACTTGAAAAATATTTTAGACTGCAAAATATAATTATATTTTTATTCCGAAAATATGCATCGTAGGAACAGACCAATTCACCTTCATATTAGTACACTTCCTGAATATTTCAATTTGTATAATTATTATCTGGGATTTAAATAATGAATAATTTAGTTAAAGAAGTTGAAATGACCTTGCCGCGGTCAAAAGTTGATTATTTAGTTGAATCAATCCCTTACATACTTGCATACTGACCTCGTAATGCTCTATTTGGATCACGATTTTGAAACTCCGGTCAGTTTGTACAACTAGACATTTTGATACTCCGGTCATTCTTATACATAGGCCCTTATGGACCTTAGGCTCCTCAATAATAAAGAGGTACAAAGTGTTATTAACTATCGTGCACCATTACCGAAAGGTAAAAGTTACACATAAAGCACACATGTTCTATACGATTTCACACAATAAACCGCACTAGTGATTAATTCTAAGTACATGATATTTTTGTATAGTTTTCTACATCTACACTATAATATTATAAAGAGGAAAGATTTGTATTTTTGTATGTTTGTAACGAATAAACTCAGAATTACTGGATCGATTTTAAAAAATTATTTTACCAATGAAAAGTAACAATACCCCTTAATAACATAGGCTGTATTTTATTCCCGTATTCCTACGGGAACGGTAACTACGCGGTAGAAACCGCGCAGAACGGCTAGTGTTTTATATTTAAAAAATCAAAACCATCCTTTTCGGGGTTAACCCAACTTATTTTGAGGAATGGTTAATTCTAGTCCCAGATCATTTCTCTTGCCCTTAAGATCATTATTTTGGGAGGTTGCAGTGGGTAGGATTTTTCCTTCCGTTAAAATCGGATTAAAAACGAGTATGCTGCCGTTTTTATGAGAACTCGATATGTCCTTAAGCAAATCTTAATAATGACGTCATTGTAACTTATAGCAACCTCATACAAGGTGATTACAATGTACTCCAGAAAGTTCCAGAAACATCACGACTTGAATAAAAAACTTAAATACTAACTTACAAACTTATTACTAGGAAAATTACTTCACTGCATTCTGGAAACTCGTTTTTTTGTGAGCGTAAAATAATAAGATTTACTGTAGCTTCCATTAAATTCTTGTTGTGGTTCACTGATGTAGAGATGATGTTCATTCTGACCACAGATTATCTATTATGAAGACCAGAGCTAGATTGTGTAGGTAGTTGGTAGGGAAGTGGGTGACCATAATGACCGTGCGAGAGGCCACGGTAACTTCCGACTTGTCTGTCTAATTAGTGCACTTCGATAAATATAGTCTGTACTCGGATATTAATTTTGTGTATAAATATTCATTTGTTTTTGTGCAGTGAAGTTTGTTTATCATGGATTTTTAAATAATCAGAATTATTCCGTATTTTATTTCTGTCGCATGTCATTGTATTTATTTATACTTTAAATTATCCTCAAAATATGTCTTCTGCGTATTTCGTAGACAGCGAGAATATGCCAATACACCAATAAAATAGCATTGGGTGACTCAATTCAATAAATACATAATGGAATGTTCATCGTTTCTTTATATAATACATTCTTAAAAATTAAATATAAATACACTCACGCCTTTTATCCCCGAAGGGGTAAGCAGAGGTATTCCATTTCTGGATATACCTACTTTTCAAGAGATATTCTTTGGACCCCTAAACGTGATAAGCGGTGAACCCATCCCCGAAACGGGTCGGTTTACACATGTCTCAGAATTAATTCTGGGACCTGCGGGTTTCCTCACGATGTTTTCCTATGCAATCCAATCCATTTTTAAATTTGTAATTAAGTATATTGAACGATTAACAAAGACGAAATATGAATATGAAGTGGTCAAGCATGACCCTGAGCGGGGACGCACGCCGTGCATACAACTTCCGCGTCAAGTTGTGCTTCAAGTTCAGCCAAATCTTTTGTATATTGTGGTCACCGTATATGCAGCCATATGTCATTGTCAACAGCAAGGAGACACGTAAACTTCCATTATTTTGATTCTAGTTTGCAAATAAATCAGGGGACCTACTAGTATCTCTTAAAAGAATCTTAAAACGATATTGTTTTAGTAAATAATCCATACAATCAATAAGAGATAAGCTTGTTTTGTTTAGTGAAAACTCCAATAGCTTACTTCATTTAAGCTTCTTTCAAAACACGGCGCCACAGTGATGACGTTTTATGAAAATGAAGCTATATCTCGTTTTCTTGATAGCAGGGAATGGATATATTAATAAAACAATCATATTTTGTTTTATTGCATCACTATAAGCAAGAATAAAACAGTGTTGTTTTAAGAGGTACGTACCGGGTCTTATTACACTAGCGTTACCATGGTACGTCTTAGTTCAATAGCGGCATTTTGACGGTAAAATGTTCCGAAAAACGTACAATGAAAAAATCTACTCTAGTCTCTAGTCATCTATTGCATTTTGTGAGAACTATTTAGTACTGTAAAGTCGCAATGACTTTCAATAAGAGGACTTATAAGCCCCTATATTGAATAAAAACTTTTGACTTGACTTCGACTTTGTCCCTAATAACTATAAGTATTTAATAAATTCCAGTAAAATCAAAATGGATGGACTTTTTGTACTCAGCACTATTTTAAAATCAACTGAACTTTTTTTATTGACGAGAAATTTTAACAGTTATTATGAATGCGAACACAATCTGAAAGAACTAAATAAAAACACGCATGGATAAAACTTTGGGTGATTATTGTATAAATAAAAATATTTAATGACTTATTATGATAATTATAATCCGACACAACTTCACACGGAAGTCTATCGTCTGCCCCAACCTCGGCGCGGGCGCACGAAAAAAAAGCTCGCGAACAGTGACGCGTTTGCGAATACTTTATAGCCTTTATTTACTCACCATTATCAAGGTCTTTGACTCAATCGAGTTTATTTTAGACACTCGCTAGAGTTCATTTATCCCTGAATGTTGTTGACGAAATACTATTGAGAGCATTGCACTTGAACATGTGAAAATCTCTCTTTTTCGATATTCCCAATGTATTTGATTCGTTAGACAAAACTATGAAAACAATTTATATAGCAGACGACACCCAGATACAATGTTATTCGGATGTAGGATAGACTAACGACAGTAAGCATTCTATAATATACTACTAACAATACTTTATAAATACGCTAATATTGATTACGATACAAGTTAATGCCAATGGGACGTATAATCAGATATATCTTACTACTCTTTTTCATAATTCAACCGTTTCATATATCAATTTGTTTCTTAAAAAATTTTAAACAACACTTAAAAACTCACAAAAGTGTTAATTATTGAACTGTTTAAAGCACGTGTTAATTTTTTTATGACTTGCGTTCATTTATTTGCGTAATCCTGATCGAAAGTTGTGTTTTGATCTGCAGTTGCTGCAGTGAAAGTGAATATGAGCTGGAATGACGCGCGAATGACTCATTTTCTTATCAGCGCAGGCAGTTTTTTTACGTAGAGTTGTTTTATTTTTACGTCAGTTTAAACCAACGTGGTAACTTACGCCACATCTACGCATTTCACAAAAAGTAATTTGAATCACATCTGACGCAGATGTGACCAACTATGACTGGAATGTAATATTAGTTGTCGTTAACTCCTATTCTAATACGTAAGATTTATTCTTAAGTTACCTTTATAATTGTACATAATAATATTATAAACTTTTATTTTGTTGTAAATTTTACACTATTTATTTTTGTCCACTACTGTTAGTGTTGTATAAATCTCCTTATTTCTTAGGACGGACGGCTATAAATAACTTAATTATTGAGCGGCACCCGACCACAAGTCAACAATACAGAATACTTCATCCCTACTTTTTAATATTTTTTAAATAATGATATTTATTTTTGCCGTGCGTAATGTAATTATCAAGATATTATATTGTAGTCAAGCTATTCTTTTACAGAATTCAATGCTTAAATTCCCTAAATAATTAGTTACGATGAAGTACCTATCAAATAATAAATGTACGGCAAAATGCATTATGGACATGCCAACATTATAAGAATTCCAACTGTATACACTTATAGAACTCGACTAATAGAACAATACTAGCAAGGTCAAGAACCTTTAAAACGTTTAAACCTAGTACCTACAGTATTTGTCAGTGTAGTCATTATGACACATAATTACACGAAAGAATGTAGAAGTTCTTGTGTAAACACCCACCCACAAGACAAAAACTGGATAATTGAAATAAGTCCAATAATCGTCTCTACCTACTTTCTTACCTATTTTGTTGTGAGACATTTACCTATTTGTAGAAAATTTTCACAAATCATTAATTTTCAAACTACTAAAGAAACTATAATATTTAAAATTACTACTAATGAAAAGAACCTATCGTGTAGCAGGTTCTTTTCATTATTGAAAACGTATAATCAAAAGGTTTTTGTAAAATAGTAATCAAATATCAAACACCATGGTCATGCAGAAAAGACATTGAATACATAAAAAGTGTAGCCATGTAATTCATGCTTATATTTATACTCTACGCTACTACAAATTCCGATGCGTTATCAATGCCATAAAACTACACTACGTAGCTCAATGAAAACTGTATAAAACTGAAATAAAACGTGGGATCACGCGCGAAACCTCTTATTGATTCGGATAAGTTGCCATGACATGTCGTGACATTGAAATTAATTTGTGCACAAATTTAAAAATATGCATGACCGACGTCCCGGGATTTCGGGGCCACATTTCGTAAAATCACCCGACATGCCTCCCAATGCCAGTACGTATTAAAACAAATCGTAAAGTCAAAAATTCATGCTAGTAACATTTTTCATTTCTATAATTAATAAAAAAAATGGCTCGTTTCTATTTTATGTAAAGCGAGTTATCCGTTAATAATCCTATTTTTTTATATTTAACACTAAATTTTTAACATTACTGTAAATTCCATACATATGGAGTTGTCACAATTTTCAGAGATTAGAATTTGGTGAACTATACTTTAACAGTTTTTTTTTGTTCACAGGAATAATGACACTCAGCCGCGGCCCGTGTGACCTAGACAACATGAGTCTATTCCAAGACCTCAAATTAAAGAGGCGGAAAGTTGACTCCCGATGTAGCAGCGATGGTGAGTACACTTCCGTTTTTATTATGGAGATCAATCATTATTGGAACAGCAATAATTGTACAGTATTTCGTCAAAATCCAAGCAGTACCACTGATATCATAATATATAGTTTGAAGTTTTAGGAATATTATAAATTTTATTTCATGACCATAGAGACAAAATAAAATCCTTTTGTAAAAGAAACAACAATTCTTTTTACTTGTTCATAATTAATGTAGATAATAAAATTTTACATCTAAAACGCTATATTGTGCTGTCTCAACGAAGGTTAATTTTGAAGATCATTCGAGTAGTATAAAGTCACCTATTATGATAAATAAATCTTTTTTTTATATTAAATAGTTACTAAATTTGCTATTCCAATTATTAAGATTAACTTATTATTTAAAATTTATATATTAGAACAACGTGGATTTTGTGACAAGTAGAAACATTGCTTCTCATCACGTGCTTAATAAGTGTTTGTAATCTAATGTTATGTGTCTGCCCTTTAACTTTCAAATAACATATACCTATTCGAAGATTTCTTTACAAAATTCAGTTAAGTTCGAAGTTTTTTCCCCGACATTGAGATCTATTCTGTGAACTAAATTGTTTCAAATTGCATTCTCTTAGTAAATAAACCTTATCAGCATGTGCTTAGCGGGGTAAGGTCAGGATGTTATTTAAGATTCGTGTAGGGTAACAGCATTGGTTCTCAGCTCACGAATAGCTGTCGCTTTCGATTCGACAACGAACTTGTTCCGATACTTAATTTCGTTTTCGTTTAAACGTGTTGCGTGCTAAATTGCTCGATGAATTTATCTATAAAATTGTTTGTTGCAAGTTCAAAGATAGAGAAGTGTTCTTAATATCAGATTAATCGTATCCTACGTACGTCCTATAATAATATACGTGGGTAAGTCGATTTGTTCATCTTTCCCACAGTAACAGCTAGTATACATATCAAGATAAATGTCCTGACTGTCTTAACTATCGGTACTTTGACATAGGAAGCTGAATTCGAGAATATAGGTAACTTTTGAGACATAAGTAGGTCCATGACCAAAAAAGGATTTTACGAAATCTATACCAAAACCCGCGCGAGCCACATCGCTGGGTACCTGTTTGTGGGTTATTGGAAGAAAATTCCATAAAAAACAGAACCATCTTTCAAATAATGATATCGGATTGCGTAACTTGGAACTCGTAAATAAATTAGTGTTTGATAATCGTCGTCATCTGCCGCCAGTTGAATAATATCCGTGGCTCAGCATAACGCCGTGAGAGAACCCAGACAGGTTTTAAGAAATGCCGTAACTTTCACCGAAAAAACTCTCAATAGATCCGGTTCAGACTCTTTGCAAAGTCGTGCGAATTTTCAATAACCGTGTTTTACCTCGTCCGTTTATTCGCGAAACTTTTGTTAATGGTTTTAATGTTGCGATTTTATCATTACGAATTTATCAATGGAAACTGGTTTAATGAGCCCAGTTAATTGGTGTCTTTATAGTTATCAGATAACAGTTATTTGTTATAAATTGATTAATTGGGTACGTAGGTACCATTCTTGAAATAACGAAGACACATATTTTTTTGATAGTAAATTATTTTTTCTCTGTCAAGTTTAGAACTATGTACTTAATAGAAAAAAAACGGTTGTCTGTAAAGTCGGCTTACTGACGATAGTTGAACGTGACAACTTCATACTTTTTAGTAAATACTGATGGAATGGATTGTGCCTTTTTGTTTGTTGCTCGTTGCGCGCTCTCGCTTGCACTGGAACGCCGCATACGTCATACTTTTTCGTGCATGCAACCGGCTCCATCGAATTATAAGACGTTGTCACGTCAAAATACCATATACATAAAGAATCTGTATGTGTAGCTTTAACTTTTTTGCTCTGAATTCGTCAAAATTATCCAAAATATTTGATACATGATTTTGTCCGCTTTCAAATCTCTAATTTAAATATTATAATACAAATAATATGATTATGCAACGATGACGCGGCGTAAAGTTACAGTGATAAAGAAAGTTTACGTAAACCCGCTAGAGGTGAAAGCAATAAAGTGCCGTAATTATTGCTATTGTGCTCATGAATAACGCATGAGAGAAAGATGCTCGCTGTCATACAACGTAACAGTGCTCGCGGCGCGTCGTGTCCGAGATGAATAGGAACTGTCTTGTGCTTAAAAGGCTTTAGAATACCCAAAATGCTTTTTGTAGGATCAATAGCCGCCCGGGAATATTAAGAAAGTGGGTTTCTGATTTTATTTTCCGCAAAGTAATTAGTTGGTATAGATTTTGTAATCAAGTGGAAAAAACCTCTATACTTTAAAACTGCAGCAAATCCATCGACCTTGAACGCTGTACGCTGATGAAACATTTCGTCAACCAAATTTATAGCATAGGCAAATTAAAAATAGAACGCACGTGTCCCAACCTCACACGTAATCACGTAACCCACGGATTCATAAATCCAGATAACAGTACGACGTGGGGTGCGCGTCACGCGGCGCGTCACCTCCGCGTGACGCTGACGGGGTCGTCACTGACGCGCCCCTGCGTGCCATGCGCCTCCCTCTCCTGCCCCCTGCTACCTGTCATATGCACTCCACTGCTTTTGGAACTTCCTTTCTTCTTTGGAAATTTGGAACTCGTCAGTGAAGATGGGCTGCTGTTTACATTTAGCCAATCTTCATGGACGAGTTTAGTGTGCCTTGTTATTGACATTTCAAAGTGTATCTTGTATACCTACTGAAATAAATTAATTTTGAGTGAGTTTGAGTTTAAGACTGCACTCGTTAGCGAGATAAACCACTAGCAACGAAGACCAACTTTAGGACAGGCTCAATTCGTTCTTCATTTGTTATTTATAAACAGTAGTCTGAAAAAGTTGCAGATTTAAAACTGCAAAATATTGCAAGTACTTAATGGTTTAAATGAGTTAGTTTTCTACATTAGAAGTACAATCTTAAGCGCATTGAATCGCATGCAAGTCCGATAAGGAGTTTCCGTGGCGAAAAATTGTGTGTAGTAGTAAATTATGAGTCGATGTACCCATAACATCGAAGGTCTCACGATAACAAACTCAAACAGGTAAATAAATTTACTGCGCGTTTTGTTCAAACCGGGAAAGTTAATTACGTGAATGTAGTTTTAAATTGTCATAAATCACAATATTGGGGACTCTCGATAAAGGTTAATAGATGCACCTTATGCCACGCAACGCAGTCTTTAGAGATAAGAAAGAACGGGAATTTCATGTAAACATTTCTGCGGAAATATATATAGACACAAATTGTAGGACACAGTCCACACACGGTCATTAATCCCAAACTAAGCACGGCCTGTACTATGGGTATAAATGATAAACATTATTTATATTAAACACCCAGACACGAAGCAAATGCTCATGCACACAAACGTTTTCCCCGAACGGGAATCGAAGTCGCAACTGGTAGGGTTACTACCAACTGAACCCATAGTCCCGTCAAAAATCATGTCTTTAGCTATATTTATAGAAAAAAATATGGACTTATGTCACTGGAATCGCGGTATTAGCAGAGCGGTACACGTGGCTCTCGCGGGGAGTGGGGCTGGAGGGGGGTGACTTTTAGGGTAGGGGGAGTGACCCAGTTTCCGACGTGTCGGTGACCGCGTGCGACCTTCGGGCTGCAGCGGATCAACTCGAACGATCGCGATAAAACCCGAAATAGAAGTGCGGCTTGTTGCGTAACTGTCGCTTTTGTTGTCCACACAGCCTCACCGGTTTCTTTTTATGATAATGTTAATGGTTTTCTTTGATCTTTAAGAGTATTGAATTTCTTTTTATGCATTTTTAAGGTAAAGAGGATTGAGGCGATGACAGTGCTAGCTTAAGAGAGTCGCACTTAAAAACTCGTACGCCGTACATATCCTATTAGAATCAGTAACAAGGCACAACTACTTAGGATTGATTAAATTATACTGTCACCTAGACCGTCTGATGCGCAAATCAGTACTAACCAGCAGCCGACTACCAATCATACTGGGCCAAGTACCTAACAGCGTACCTAACCTATGCGGATTGCATCACGCGGCTAGAAAGATCGGTCCCCACCAATGATGTGGCATAGGACGCGGAGTGAAATAGAGATCGTCCTCGAAGCGAGAGCGGTGCACGCGCTGCACTAGTCATTGTGCGGTTGCACTTCGCACGCACGGCAGGCCAGAGTGACCTAATAGTGCTGGAGGGAGGGACCGGGAAGCGCAGCGGGGCGCGGAGCGGGGCGCGGTCGCCGCTCGTGCGGTAGGTCGGGCTCACTGTGAGCGACCGCCCGCCGGCGCGCCGCCGCCACCACGGAAAACTTTCTTCGTACTTTTCCCCGCGCAAAAGTTTTCGGCTTTCCACCCGCGCCGTCGACACCGGGTCGCTAATGACTCTTTCGGACGTTCGTGTGATGAAATGCAATTGATATTGGACTCGCTTATGTGTTTGCCATGTAAACCTCGACACGTGAGAGGGTAACTACGCCTATGGATTTAGTAATAAAAAGTCGGTAAAGTTTCTGATATATTGCTTAAGTGACGAATTTTCTGCTTTTTGAGATTGAAAATCTGAAATTTGTCAATTGCAGCATTAGTCATCTATACTTAACAAGTAAAGGGACTCCATCAATAGATTTTTTTAATTGATTAATCACTTGACATTCTGAAAACTATCTAGTTTAAATAAGAAAAACGATGAGTAAGTAACTAAGACTGCCTATTATCATACCGGCCCGGCGCAAGACTCTCCCTGTGACCCTTCCAATTATTTAACTAAAAGTGTGTAACATGTAATATTCCCAATCCCATTATACATGAGTCCTAGATATAGACACAAAATATCTTGGCATGTCGTGAAGCCCTTTGTTATCGGTGCAGCGCAGGCTCAACGCTTCCGGGCGCTCCATCTGCGCAGGCGCAGCTTTCACTTTCTCCGCGCGCCACTCGCATCTCGCTCGCCCGTTGACTCGCCACGCTTCCTACATTTTTCACATCTATTCCGGATCATTACATAAAATATCTGATTTATGAGTTATACAAAAACTAGAATTTAACTTTTATCATGACACATGTAATATGCAAGAAGATGATATTTGCAAATCGGTTTTCTAAGCTTTGCTTAATAATAATATAATAGACAGTGTAGTTTGCTGGTACCGCTGCGACGCTCACTAGTGACGCAACCGGCTAATCTAGTCGGCGTCGGGAAGTGCAGTGTCGCGTCCCCGCGCGCACCCCGCGCCTTCTAACTGCGCCGCGCGGTCGTTCACATTTCACCTAGTTTCTATTTGTCGCTTCTAAAAGTCCACGGTGCTCTTTTTTTCATAGTTCGGCTTAGGCTAACCGTGTAGTGTGTGTGTCCACAGGCGAGTCGGCCGCCGACACGAGTACGTCTTCGCCGGACCCGGGGCCACCGTCGCCGCGTATGGCGGAGGCGGGCTGCAACACGCCGCCGCACCCGCCACCCGTGTTTGATGGCGGCGGATCACCGTCGCCGTCACCAGCCTGCCACCCCACCGTCATCCGTTCTGCTCCTCCTTACTCTGTCATCAAGTTCGAGGGAACACCGACCGGTATCAAGTCGGAAAGCTCTCCAGCCAGCGGCAAGCATGAAGCTCCACCGCATTCCCAACTGTCCTCTGTGAAGTTGGAGGGTGGGCCGCCGGAGCCTCCCCAGCCGTACAGGCCGCGTGCGCTCGGGCCGCCACCGCCTGGCTCGCACCCGTCGCTTCCACCGGGACCCTGGCCACCTGCCGCCTGCATCAACGGTGTCAAGCCAGAGCTCATCGGTGGACACTTCCCACCTCAAGCTCTCGAAACCAACGCTGGTGCTAGAGGACCAAATCAATGGCGAGGAGCGCCAGCCGTTATTATGGGCGAGTCTGGTGGTGTCCGGACCATGTTTTGGACGCTACCTGCGCCTAATCCCAGTGGAGAACCAGCGGCAAGTGGATCACATACGCTGACTCCACCTACGCTGGACCCAGCCACTTGTAGTGAAGAATCGGCGTCGGCAGCCCGGTTACTGCTCAACTTGGGCGGAGAACTAAGGCGGCCACGTGGTCCTCCACTAAACATGGAGCTCTTGTGGAAGGGTGACGTGTCCCAACTACCGGCTCATCAGCAACACGCGCTGAACCTGAGCGCCGCAGCGGGGAGTTTAGCGGGAGCGCCAAGAGTCGCAGTTGCCAGCTCTCTGGCGCTGCCTCGGCCTGAGTTGCGAGCGTATGCCCCCGAAGCGGAACGTGACGAGGACGAGCAACCTATGATCTGTATGATATGTGAGGATAAGGCAACTGGACTACATTATGGTATTATTACGTGTGAGGGGTGTAAAGGATTCTTTAAACGAACAGTGCAAAACCGACGAGTATACACGTGTGTCGCTGATGGTGGCTGTGAAATTACGAAAGCGCAACGGAACCGATGCCAATACTGCCGATTCAAAAAGTGCATCGAACAGGGAATGGTGTTACAAGGTTCGTATTATATCAATCAACTATTTAGTTTTATTTCTTACGGTATTTCGCTTATTATTTTTTTTATTCGCAGCGGTACGAGAGGATCGTATGCCAGGCGGACGAAACAGCGGCGCCGTGTACAACCTTTACAAAGTCAAATATAAAAAGCACAAAAAGGCTAACAAATCGGCGACTACAACGAGTCGGGCGTCGCCACCTGAGAAACCTAAAGAACCACTACCACCACTCCCACCGCACCTCGTCAACGGGACCATCCTTAAGACTGCACTTACAAACCCAAGCGAGGTAAGTTGCACTGAACTCAAAAACGACAAATTATAAATAAGGTAAACGCAGCTATTAACGACCCATCGAAAATCTGCAGGTATTGCCGACCCATTCTGCTTATTCTTATTTTTATCGGTTCGGAACGATTTGAGTCACAAGAGAGTATAATATACACACATGCTTGTATGTTTCCTAATTAATTTACTGGTGTTAGTGTACGTAGGTACACGGGAATGTGACCAAATACGTTAGTTTCTGTGAACGTAGCGAGTGCGCCGATCGTGTCATACTAACCCTTACTTCCTCAGGTAAGTACTCAAATTTTTTGCTTAAGATATTTTATGTATAAATATTTACGTTAAGTTTATTCTGAATAACTCAAAATATTCCTTTATTTGTATATTCCACATTTCGCAACTAAATTATTGTGTTTTAAGGGATTTCAAAAAGTATTTTTGAAATTAAAATAGAACGGCAATAGCTGCAGTGCATTTTAGTAGTGCAGTCATTACCGACCCACGGATCGGCAATGGCTGAGAAGTTATTCTTTATTTTTTCCCTTTTTCGTTAATGCTTATAATAATTAAACAAGTTTTTATAACACCATTTCAATCTTAAGTATTCTAAAATTATAAGCATCTATTAACGACATACTCCATGTTATACTATAAACTTGTTTTTCCGCGATAAACTGCCACGAATTATTAAACATTTAGACGTGGGGTATGAAAGAAACTACTTAGAGTTTTCTTCGCATTTATATGAAAATGGTGTATTTTTTTATAGTTTAGGACTAAATCAATAAATTATTGTATTAAAACGGATGGGGAAATATATTACAATTAATATCGATTATTTTTCGTGGCTCGGTAAAAGATTTGTTCATTTTTTTATTTAACACTAATTAACGATCCATATGAATCGGAAATTGCAACAAAGAGAAGCTATCACCGATTCTATACCGATTCATTGGTATTTTTTGATTAACGGTATGTAATGTCTAAAAGTAAAGCTACTAATTTGTTTCATTATAATGATTTGATTCAATGAGTTAGGTTAGGTTTAATTTAATTTAATGTCATTATATTTCATTTTCATTTCATATCCATAAAAAAAATCTACTGAAGACTTGGCTGTATGTATAGTTCCCTTTGCCTACCCAGAATGGGTGAAGAAAACAAAAAAACCTCTGCTTTTAATCTTTTACGGTTGGCGCGATTTTCCAAAAATGTTAGTTGAGTTTATTGTATTTTTATTATTTTATTAAATTGCTTAATTTTTTCGCAACTGTATTAAAAATAGTTATTAAGTACACGTGCGCAAGTGTCATTGCAACTTGTTCCGACAGTCAACCCTCACCTTCGGCTGCGCTAAACTTGAGAAGTTCGAAAAAAAATATAGGCTTTTTGGCAAATAAAAAAAAGGGTTTGTTATTTTGAAATAAAATTGTCTTATTATTTTTATTCAAAACATGTAAATTATATATTTATAATAGTTTTTACTTTTATTTTCAGGTTTGTCACTTTGACTTAAATAGTATAAAGTATTAGTGCTAGCCACAGTGGAGCAAATCATGATTCATGTGTGTAGAACCTCCAGCCGCTATCCCAACTTGAAAAAATCTGTGCTGAAAATAAAACAGTGTGTTTTTATTTTATTAACATCTACACATTTACAAAATTGTCTCTGAATTTTGATAGTGAATATTTATGTTTCAGGTGATTCAGTGATCCCATATGTCAAACACAATTGACACTAGGACCAATTCCCTTTAACGGCACTACATGGAACTGCATTGTGAAGTAACAGCATTGACATTGTTTTAAGAAGTAATTACTATTATGCAGGCTAATCAATTAGAAAGAAAGGCTATGGTAACTATGGTTTGCACTAGCTGGCCAAGCAGCAGGTTTCCTGGGGCGCAAGATAACAATACATGACCTAAGTTCTCAATTTGATTTAATGAATGTTATTCTATATACCATTTCTATTAAAGTCTATTTTCTTAAATTACTAAAATTTCATTTATGTCCACCGAGAAATCAATACCTTTATTTTTATTGAGGTCCAAATGTGAAAACAATCTTTTAAAGAATCCACAAGCATTCCGAGCTTCACTGCGATTAGTTGGAAAGCATAGGCACTAGAAGAAGAAATCTACATAACAATGAATTTCATGTTGGTTCTATTCATTTTTTTTCACCCCTTACAGGGTAGGCAAAGGTATTACGCCATGCAGCCTCGTCATTAGTTAATGATATCCTTGAGTAAATGGCTCTGCTTCAGAGTCCATGCACAAAAATACAGCGTCTTCAACACTTTCTACATCCTTAACTTGGTTATCAACAGTAAAATAATAGCATTATTACTGAAGACTTCATTGTGACTTCTTTTATCGAATTTCCCATTCACTGCACACTTTCACGGACACTTGCCACATAATAAACTATCACTATTATGATGAGTCAAAACCAGCAACACACAGCAAAATGAAAATTATACAAAAAACATGACGTCCCTCTTCGGATTCCCGCCAAAAAGCTTAAAGTCAAGTTTATCTACATTTTCAGATTATTTTAGTAACTATAATTATTGTAATGAATCAAGTACAAAAATGAGAAGCAAATAAAAGTAAACGGGACATTTCGAAAACGGGATATTTTGGGAAAGCGATATTTTGCTCAAATTAATAATTATTTTGAGAATCGAACGTGTAGGTAAGTATTCTGTGAAAAAAGTATGCTTTATTTACTTACGGGTCGGTGTTAGATTCATAAAAATCGGTAATAGCTTCAAAGCGTTTCGGATGGGTCGGTAATAGAAACAATTGACTTCAACAATCCTTTGATTATTTTTTTAATGAAAACATGATATTTATAAACAAATGAAAATATAAATATAAAATATACAATCCATATTTAAATATAAAATAAAAAAATCTGGTGTGTTTGCAACCACTACCCTTAATTCTAATAATCAATTTCAAAACTTGCTTAAGGGGGTCGGTAATAGCTGCGTTTACCTTAATTATTTTTTTTATTTTTTTTAAGCATAAATATCTCCTATTATGTAGGTGGTCCGCCTCCGAGCGCGGCTAGAAAGTGCTGTTTCATCATCCCGGGATCGAGCCGTTCCCCTTGATGGGGCGCTACACATGATCCAAGCGCTGATAGATTGTGATGCCATGGAGGACATTGCCACCGTCCGCCATCTACCAGACCTGTTGCATGATACATCAGAAATCGGGGACAAACTCTGCAAGATCGGGGACTCCATTGTGCATAAAATGGTCGCCTGGACGAAGAAGCTGCCCTTTATCATGGAGATACCGATGGAAATTCACTCAAAACTGCTGATGGAAAAGTGGCATGAGATCTCAGTACTGACGACAGCAGCATACCAGGCGATGCACGGGAAGCATGCACACTCACCGGCCTCGTCAGATCATGAGCAAGACTTCATGCAGGAGGTGAGTTTTCTTTTCTACAAATTTCCCACAACTATGGTATTAGCTTTGGTAAGCTATTGCGCTCGGGTCACATTCACTATTTCGCTTCAGAGACTTCCGCCACATGCGCCGGAGTGCAGTTACGTGATCTGCATCGGCGCTTGCGCAACATAGAAAGTCGCGACTGGCATAGAACTAACTGCACTCGGACGCACACTCGCTGCATAACTCGGTTTATTAGAATCGTAAATTAATGCAGTAACTCTTGTGGTACTTCTATTGTTTGTGGGTCGAGCAAAGAGCATAGAAATAGGTCGTAATGTTCTGTAGAATAGTTTGGGTGTGGAAAACATCTATAGATATGGTTCGAAATCTTTGTTTAGGGTAAAATTTTAAAAGTAGCTTCAGAGTTAACATTCGATTTTATTTTATGTAAATACAATCGTACGTAAGTTGTTACTCGTGCAGGGTTACGATCGCAGACCGTGGCTTGCTCGCGAATTGCGATTGCGTAACACAATATCGGTAATAACGGTGGTTACACAAAAACGATTTTTCATTGTCTAGAGCATTTCCTCTTTACTTACACCTTCAATATTACATAATATATCGTCATAATATTCTTGTACTAGAACGCGATGTTTCCTTTTAATGACGATAGATTACAATAGTTTGATGTATGAATCTGTTGTGTTGCTCTACTAAAGTCATTTTATCAGTCAAGTGCCCTACTAAAATGAAAGTACAAATATATTTTCTCATAATTGATTTATTTACTTTCTAGGTTTAATCTTTTCACAATTTTTTCGATTAGCCCTAGCAATTCCACTTATAAAAAATCTTGAGACAACTTTGTCTTCACAATTAATCTTTGTATAAATTCACATAATTTGATCTCGTTCGATTTGACTTTTATTAACATACAAATGTTTTACCCAGGTCAACGCAAACCTGCGGACTCTGCAGAACTGCCTAACCTCACTGATGGGGAGACCGATTACGCTGGAGCAGCTTCGGCTAGACGTGGGCCTTGTGGTGGAGAAAATGACGCAGATCACTTGTGTCTTCCGCCGCATCCAGCTACGAATGGAGGAGTACGTCTGCCTGAAAGTCTACATTCTGCTGAATCAAGGTGAGTTTTACAATGATCTGGTTCCTAAAAACACAGTTAGACCGAAGAAAATGAACGAAATGTTTGTAGGCCTTTCATATTCAGAAACGCTCTGTTCAAAGCTTTTTTTTCCCACTACGAATGCCTGTTTATACATACAATAGAAACCAATAGTGGCACGTTTTCTGTACTAAAATACATGTGTTTCAATATGATTACATTGCTAACTTAAGAGTTTTGAACAGTAGTAAGTAGGTACATTTCATTTAGCTTCCTAGGCCATCGCCAAAACATTTTTCTTTGTAAATAGAGATACTCGTAGTACAGTCATCGAATCGTGTTATGTTTATGAACTTGTGACATGTAGTTTATAAAAAATGTTTTCGTCAATTTCACCAGCCTTTAATGGTGCTTAAAATTGTGTTAATTGGTCCGGACCTTTCACCGCCAAATCATTAAGAACACTATTTATTTAGGCTATGTAAATAGCATTCAGTATGTTTCCGCGTTAAAAGTAAAACACTACGTTGTGATTTTTTATAATCGTAAGCGCAAGTGGCGTTCACGGAATTAGTTTAACCTTTAATTGGGTTACAGGAAGGAAACTAAGCAAAGATCACCTTTGTATTGCAATATGGTGTGTACTGTTTTAATTTTTCTAGCTGAATAATATGTCCCCGTATTTTATATGGTTAGGTTCTGTTAGTTATATTTTATTTTGTACACTTACGTGTCTTTGTCGTTCTATTAAAATATAGGTACCAACATAGTTTAATCAAAATATGACAAGCGTGCTTTTTCAACTGACTATTTCCCTTACAAGTAGTTACTCGCCAAATTCTAGAAAACAACAGGTTTTTAGCATTTCCGACCTACTGAACAGACGAACGAGTTTATTACTCCTTACAAGCATATTATGGTCGCTGTCGCCAGGAGTAATATAAGTCAACGGTCTTGCAGTCCATAATCCGGTTAGGCAAAGTACCAGGAGGGCATAGCCTGACAGAGATTCATGTAGGTCAGTTACGTTACGCAAGCTAGGCATCCTAGTGACGTTGTACCTGTACCTCTACTCATTATGTTGCTACTAGCAAGCCACTTTTTTTGCAACATTTTAATAAGGCAAATACTTGTCTGGAATTTGCTTGTGACATGTCTTTCTGGTGACGTGTTATTTCAAAGTAGCTTATGTTGTTTTCATCAAATGACATTATTGACATTTTATGCGATAATATTTCCTATAGGTACTTTAGCTTAGCTAGCTTACGTGGACTTCGTATTTTCCAAATGATTTTTTTTTGTAACCTATACTATCCAACGCACATAGTACATTTAAGTTTGGTTGGTTAACTAAACAAACAGATTTTCGTTTTAGCTGGAATTTATGGATTTTCAGTAAATAAATATTCCATCAAATTTCATTAATATAGACAAGAAAAATAGAGATATATGTGAACACTAATATGGGCCCCGGGCGGGAATCGAACCGTGAAAAAAAAGCTCCCGACTTTTATCCTTGAGGGGGTAGGCAGGTATTCCATTTCTTGAAATACCCACATTTTCCCGGTATATTCTTCGGGCACTTAAACGTGTTTGGTGGTGAGCCCATCGACGCGCGCCGCCAGCCCGCGGTGCTGTTCCACATGCCTCAGAATTAATTCTGGCACCTGGTTTCACCCGCGTAGTTCCCGTTCCCGTGGGAATACAGAAATAAAATATAGCCTGTATTACTCAGTGATAATTGAGCTTGCCATTGGTTATAGAATGTTTAAAATCGGTCCTGTACGTTTTGAGTTTATTCGTTACAAACATACAGAAATACAAATCTTTTCTTTATAATATTAGTGGAGATATATATGGCGTCGTGGTAACGTGCGTCGCGCCTTGTGCCTTCGTTTGTGACTCGCCTTATGAGCTGTGGTGTCAGTGCAGTGTCCGTTAATATTATTGTAATTTATCATTCATGTAACCCAGTTGAGAGCCGTCTCGGTTGCAAAATCGATTAGGAACAACTTCGGGGCACGCTGATAATTTCACTCGGGCCGCGATAACGATAACTTTAATCGAATGAAAGTACAGCCCAAGTTTAAGATTAAATCTAAACAGCGGTTATAAACTTTACATAAACAGCTTGAAGTGAAATTTATTACTTAATCCTTGTAGTCGTAGCCATTTTGTCGCGATTTCAATAGTGCCGGGTTTTATATAATATAGTTAAATATTATCTACCCCTATATTATTTTATTGCTGCTGATGCTAATAATTTAAAAATATCGAAATAGTTAGGTTGGTACTTACTTTATAAAAACTTATTTTAATAAATCTAAACTTCATTGAAATATACTTTATAAAATTTAATTAATCCTTGATTTCAGCGCTCCTAATCATCTGCAAAATAAGATTTTTAAAACATAGCTATAACATAGCTATAGCGCTAAAACAAGGTACTGTTTGAGTAACGATGAAAATACACACAGACAGTCAGACACGAGCTTTACATATAACAACCTATTTTACGTCGGAGTAAGATTTAAGTATCTAATGTGACCAATTATAGAAATAGCAATAGTAGGTGCGCGCGCGCAGTGCGTAGGGAAACTATGACATCCTGCGTTATCGTGCGTAACTAGGTCGCGCTCGCACGCCATGTTTGAAAATTATTTTCACCGCACACGCACTCTATTACTCTGTTTATCATTTGAGAGAGTGTGTGTAGATAGTGTAGATTCGCTATTACGAACTTAGCGCAGAAATATTTTACACATTCGTATCGATGCTAATATCCAGTTTTATGATTCTAGACAGAAAAGGTTTCTAAGAAAACTAATTATTTGAAACGACGTTGTAGCTTGTTATGTAACCGCGTAAAACATCTATACTAATATCATAGGATAAGCTTATGAGAATAAATAAAATAAAGAGTAATAAAATACGTTTTTAAAGCTAAAAATTTTCCGTCGTAGGTATATCTGTGTTAAAAATGTACTCATAATGAGACCGTTTAACATGGTCTTGGTTTTTTTTTAATAATATACACTCTTAGATATCTAAACCAGTTACTTTTCGGGTAAGCCCATCGCCGGACCAGGGTGCTCAGAGCCAATTCTGAAGCCAGCGGATTTCGACTTTGAGCCTCATACATTAAAGGCGGCATTCCAACAGAGCTGTCACTGCTATGAGATATCCCGTCCTGTAACAGAATGCAGATTAAATAGGATTAACTATCTATAATAGAGCAGTGATAGCCTTACGGTTAAAGAGCCAGCTTTACATGATGATAATCAGTGAGGCTCTGGTTCGAATCCTGTCATGTACCAATGAGTTTTTCAAAATATACGTACAGTCAACAAAGTTGTTAGGGTTACATGGCCAGAAACTAGGATTCCGTTTTCTATTAAAGCCTTGAATGTATTTTTAATTTTGTTTTCGGTAAATCGTAGGGATCAAAGATACCTTTAGAAACAAACATTTATCAATAAGATTTATTTATGACTACACCAGAAAAATTAGTTCTTACTTACTGGCCATGTAACCCTTACAACTTTGTTGACTGTACATATTCATCACTAGCTCGACGGTGAAGGAAAACATCGTGAGGAAACCCGCAGGTCCCAAAATTAATTCTGAGACATGTGTAAAAAAGACCCGGTCCGGCGATGGGCTCACCACCTATCACGTTTAGGGGTCCAATATATCTCGTGAAATGTGGGTATATCTAGTAATGGAATACCTCTGCCTACCCCCTCGGGGATAAAAAGGCGTGAGATTATATATATATATATATAATATATTTATATTCTATTGCCCCTGGAACGCTGATGCTTGATTGGTTGTATTTAGTGAATAGTGAAACGTGCTAATAAGCTGTAGAGTCGTCTCACCTACGCTTTATTTCAAAAGAAAGGGACATTCTAAAGCTCCGTAAGGTAAGGCAAGTGCGCGCCACGGTGAAATGGAAAGCGTTTGCGCAATCGTTCCGCGTATGCGCGCTAGTCTGTTCTTTAAAAAGTCACATGTGTCCATGCGCTAGAGTATTGAGCAACACTCCGGCATTTACTACTGTTGGAGTTGGACACGTTATTGAGCAATAAATACTAGTTCTTAACTCAAAAACGCGTCACGCAGAATTGATTTGTGTGTTCTAAATTGCTGGTAAGTTACTCGAGACTGCGTTTTGAGTACTAAATCGTAAATTCGTATAAATTTTATAAAATAGAGATAATCCAATTTCATTATCATATTCCGATAATGAACACGTAATAGTCTGCAAGCTCGTTCAAATATAAAGTGCATTATACACTGTCAATATGTATAATAGTTACGTCAGTACAACGGGACAACATTTCACTCTCAGAGCGGAAAGCGCAACGCGGAAGGCGCACTTTCTCTTTTGCGCAGCACACGGTGCGCTCGCGCAGGAAAAACGCGCAGATTATAAGCACGCGGCGAATACTGCTTCGTCCCGTAAGTTTACGTAACGTGCGCTCGAACTATGTGCAGCTTATGATTCGATAGATACGACAAAACAATCGCAACCGTGATATATTATTTAGATCACGTAGCCGTATCTGGAAAACAAAAATTATTGACATAGTAAAGCCGTTAAACATTATCATAAAATGATTAACTAATATGAAAGGTCTGTTCGTATAAATTGTTATTTACCCGAAGGAAAATCACATTTCTTATTTAACTTACTTTACTACAAATAGCACTAGTCATGGACCCATAACAATGTGCACAAGATACAAATAAAGAGCGCACACGGAACGGCCGCGCGAACAATACCGTGGAAAAGCGCGCGCGTGCGAGTGGGACAACAACATTGAGGACGCGAGCACAGCGGAGGTCAACGGCTAGCCGCGGTCGTTGCCCCGATATCGCAGTGACCTACTGAGCGCGTGACGTCACCGCGCTTGCTGTGGCATTGGTTTACCGCTGACTTGTGCCGCCATCTAGCGTCGAATAGCACAGAGTCATTCGTGAACATGTCACACTTTATTACTTTATCATTTTATCTAAGATTCTTTTTCTGAAACATACATAGACATAGGTATGTTGTGCGTGTTCTTATCGTTCTTTGAAGAGTGTATACAATTAATAAGCATTCGCTCGCTCTTTTTATAAGTAAATACATTTAGTATACATATAGGGGTAGTTATATACAGTTAACTAACACTAAACAACCGTCAAAATTGTAATTAGTTGCCAGCCACAACCATCCCTATTTGACTTATGACGTCAAATAGGGATAGTGTTATATTGATCAATAATTGTAGGTATAACATTATTTTACTGATCGATCACTAATTTAGACGCCTTAAGTCGACACATAAGATGATGATGATGGTGATGAGAAGTACCTACTTTGTCAAGTCATTTTGTATATTGCTTTCCTAGTTTAACGTTTTTTATTCATAACGATTTTTTATTATATTTAGTATTAAATTTAAAAATATGTAGTAATTTACAGGTAACAATTTTTTTTGGCCGACACTGCGTAGTCACTTACAAGGTTGATTTTGCTTTCTTTTGTTTATGTCTTCTGTGCGTGTCTCTAAATATCTAACTACTTTTTATTTATAAACTAAAACTGTCTCAAACTGTGTCACAAGGAAAATCACCATTATACACAACGTTTTAAGTCATCAAAGAGCCCTCTTCATCTCTATTATTCCACTATGTGTGTGTGTTCCGTTTGTTCCAGAAGTGGAGCTGGAGAGCATCCAGGATAGGTATGTGCAGGTGCTTCGCAGCTACTTGGAGCACGCGGCGCCTCACCATCCCGGACGCCTGCAGGAGCTCTTCGCCAGGATACCAGAGGTGAGTTGAGTTGCTTTTTTACACTCTTTTTTTATTCACAGTTAGGAAGACTTACAGCACTTAACATCAGTATAATAAAGATACAATAAAAAATATAAATAGCTAATTACAAGTCTCCACAAGTAAAAACTAAGTAGGTAGTGCTAAAGACTGCCTATATAACAAGATTAGAATAAAGTAAAATAACGACTTTTAACTAAGGTTCAATTGCCTTTGGATACTTTCTTGATTTAGTAAACGGATCGAGCAAAAACACTTCGGCTTAAGCTTAATATACCTGCAAGATTTATTCATTCTCAGGAATCTCAGGTAATCTGTTCCGCTTTGTAATGGCATCTCTAAAATATTATTCCAGTTTGAGTACAATCTTGTTTCACTAGCCTCGGCCACCCAGATCGGAACTAGCAGAAACATCAGACCTGACACTCGCATAAACCAAGCTAACAAATGTAACTACCGGGCTCTAGAAACTAGTTATGATTCCAATAGAAAGTCCTTTTACATTGTAGAAAGTTTCCGATAGGTACTACAATACAATGTTGGCAACCAATAATGTTGGCAATGTTGTCTCAGCAAGTGACGATCTATGCTTTTCAAAGGACCATTTGAACGGACTCCTAGATTAAACTTTTCCTTTTTTTTAAATAATCAGCTGTCCAAAACTATATCATTGCACATCACCATAAGTGTCCACTCAATAATCAGGTGTTTAAAATTATATACTGCTGCACCTTAAGTCGTGATAAGCAGTGGTATAGTTTTGCACACCTCATTATTGTTTTAACGGTCGTTTAGTGTCTGTAAACTTGAACCTAACAGATGCGTTTTGTTTCAGATCCAAGCAGCTGCCAACCTGCTGCTCGAGAGCAAAATGTTCTATGTACCTTTTGTGCTGAACTCAGCGGAGATTAGATAGTATATGGCGCAGCAGGGCGTTTAGTTCTCGTTGTACGAGCGACTGACGCCCCGCCCCCCGCGGCCTCGTCTTATGATCACCAGCACCACCCTGTGTTCACCTCGGTCCAGCACAACAGCGCGTACAAATGTTCCTACTCGACCGACAATAACCTGCTGGCCACTAGCCAGGCGAGCGAGCGAGCGCGACTGAACGAGCCTCGAGCTCCATGGAAGCAAGTGCTTGGATGGGATAGGATAGTACTTCTGCAGTGATAACAATCGCGAGGACAGTGCGGTACTTCATCTTGTTGAGTCGATGTGTGTAATGGATTACTGTTTAGTAGAGGAATTAAAACGTCCCAATTGACAGACTGATTTATTATTAATAGTTGTAAGACCCAGGGACTTGAATGCGTGTTTTATACGTGGTAGTGTATACTACTTAGTGTTAAATAGAATAAATATATGGATATGTTACTATTTAAAAATTGACAGTCGGAGAATCGCATAATATATTATTTCTGTAAATATAGAATGTAATTTACTATAATAAAGATATTGTTTTAGACAGAATTGTTTCTTGTAAATGAAATATTGCTGTTTTAGTTTGCATTTTATATTGTCTAGGATTAACCAGTAGTCTAATGACTGGGTGTGTAATTATGAGAATTCAATTTAATTTTATATGACTTGTTCGTAAGTAGTTTAAGTAGCACTAAGTACTCTCAGTGTTTACCAAGACTGCTTGTATACAACATTACTGTTTATACATTATTAACACTAACATCGCAGCGCGGTCTGGCGCTGTGCTCTTTTAGTCACAACTTATGCATTTTTATTGCCAATATTTCGCATAATTCTGTGCATATTTTGCTCTGTACATTTCTGATTCTGGTCTTGCTGGAGGCGTGAGTAGTCATGGAGTATGCTTGTACAAACATGGCGCCTGCTACACATGCAGATTCTTATTGCATTTCTATGTTTAATGTTTAATCTTTATGTATGTAGGTGCTTCGATCACTTTGCTTCCTTTGATGTGTTCAATTGTAATTATGCTCAATTTCATCATTTTTCTTTACACGTTAGGTTGTAAATTAGTCATCAAACGTTATTAGAAAAGGTTTTACTTGTACCTCCGGGCGTTATTACGATCGCATCATACGTTCACCTCATCTCGCTCCGAGATCATTCAATATCATCAAGTCCTGCATCACATTGATTACAGCATTCCTTATCTATCTATCACTCATACTAGTAACCATCATAATTGTTCAAGATTAGCGTAACTTCATTAATTATCACAAGTTTCCGTTCATCGCATCCCTCCAACTATTTTTCAGACTTGTCAGACCAAAATCATTACACAAAAATTCATATAATCATCACTTAATTTAATACTTCTAATTTAACTTTATAGTTATAATGGTACTAAAATGCATATTCATAATTCATTTGTTCTAATAAACTTAAGTAATATAAACAGACTTTCCGAACTTAACACTGTCAGTAATCACTGCCTTTTTAAAGCTATTTGCCGTTATCGTTAACTCTCGTATTAATCGTTAATGTTAATAAACGTTCCAGCAACGGTGAACAGTTACCAGTAGAGTAGGGAGGGCGATGTACGCCTCTTTAAAATTAAGCAAATACAACCAAAAAGTTCGTTCTAGGGACTTAGGTTCTAGTTAATTAAATGTATGCCTTAGTATCGCCAGTTTGATGTCTCTTAAATTGCAACGTTTGTTGCCTCACAACTGATTACAATCCTAGAATCCTTTTACACAGAACAATTTCAATATATTTACGTATTAAAACTCAAAGGAATTCTGACCACGCCTATGGAGGTTTAAATTGCAAAAATCAATGCAGAAAAGCAACTATATATAGTGAATATTATTACTTTATTGTGAATTTAGTGAATCCTGTTACCTGAATGAGCGACACACGTCCGTTCCTCATCGTGTTACCATTAGTTAAGTGTTAGCGTTACGAATTTTGTACATTGTAAATTAGTTCGGATACAACCAGTTACGATACTGCCATCAAATGCCTAAATAGTTTCAATTAATTTGTTATTGTGTACGTTTAAGTTCGTGAAATTATTAGTTAATTGTGATAATCGAACAGTGATAGCGATTGGAATACCGACGTTCAATGTTTAAAATGACCGCGAGCGTCAAGCGCATGTTCGGTTCTTGGTCTCACCAGGTCCTCGCCTCCCAAAAGGTGAACCTTCACGACAATTGGGTAACTATATTTATTTATTCATTTTATCTAACTTAATTATAATTAATTAGTTCATAAAAACACCATCAACACGAAGGTGTTAAATCTAAAGTCTGAGGTAAAGATGCCTTTATAGATTTTTAAACAATATAATGACGGAGATCGTAAATATAACTATAATCGCGAATCGTGCATCGTTCTACTAATATGTAAATGATAACGTGTATGTAAGTAATATTGACACTTATTTTGTTAGTAGTGTAGCGTATTGTTAGGGCAAAACTAACGGCAGTGTATCAAATGGAAATTAGAATTGTAAGAATGTTATTGGCGTTGTACAAAGGATAGTATTGTTAGTAAATTAACAATGAAATTGGCGCATTACTGGCGAGTACCTAATTAGAATAGAACACACGGAGCCCACGAGAGGCTATGCATCCTTGTAAATAGGAATTTATACTTCGACGTGTAGATGGCCGCTCGCTTTTTATTGTTCTCCGAAATTTCTTTTGCTCGACTATCGGTTATGGCTTTCGCCTTTTTACATGTTTATAATGTTTATATCTCGGTATTTTATATAAAAAATTGACTGAAAATACACTGAGTAGCGAATTACACTATTATAAGTTGCGCTTGATGTTTTGATTTCTTCGAATGAGTTTGCATAATGTAGAAACCGGCACGGAGCCTGCGCAGGCGGCTCCATGCGCTCGGCTTTGGACTCGCTTGTGGCTTGAGAATATCCTTATAATTATTAAAAATATATTATAAGTAATACACAGAAAATTCACATCCCGACAATAGGCCCTTCCAAAGCCGAGCCGTAGGTATACCGCGAAAATATTTTGACTGATATAGTAATGTAAACATGTTAATATATTTATAAGGATGTAACAAAAACTTAATGCATTTCACAGTTTCTTTACAGTCCAATAAGAGAATAATTAATTACATCTAAGATACATATTGTGACGAAATATTTTCACATTTGTAGAAATAAGGTTTGTTGTGTATAAACATAGCGTTTCATGTGTTTCGGGTGGAGAGGTGAAAATTGTGTAATTAGCTATTGTATTAAAATAGTTATGGAATCGAGTGTAAAACCGTAAGAGAATATATATTTGGAAACGTTAACGAGTGTTTGTTGTATGTAATTACGTGTCACAGATTGATATTTGATTTGAACTCTATCGTCGGTGTGTGACAAATATATTTCTATGTTTTTATCTAATTAAATTGTAATTGGTTCTTTCAGCTATTTTGTTATAACTTTTATCTGTGAATCTAAGAATAGCTGTTACTGACGATGTCCTAAATAAACTAAAACTTTTTAATTACCTTCTCCAGTACATCCATGTATAATAAATCATAAATTACATGAAATATGTTTGCACACACCCATTTACCAAACATGAATACATGTTATAACTTATTTATTCAGATGAATACTTATTCGAGTACCTATCTAATCTGTTTCTGTTAAAGTTACCTACATTTGAAAACAAACACGTTTCGCTTGTTCAAAATTTTTATTGAGTGTAAATTTTCAAATAAAGTTTCTACTAAATAGCACAATAAAGTAGCTATTAAATTATAACTATCATACACGGTAATATGCCTCAGGATAAAACAAAGCACTATAGCGTATAATAATAACGAAGTAACGTTTTCACATAATAAGAGTTCAATTTAATTGAGTGTGCTGTTTTCACGTATTTAGTTGGGCTCGCTCAATTTCAAGACTTATCGCTTTCTGACCTAGTACTTTTAAGTATTATTGATACCATAAGTCTATGTTAACAAGTAGCAAATCACACTAGTTTCGATTGCTGAACTGGGACTCAAATCTGCTAAATGTTCACCGATGTTATAAAAATTAACAATTGGAGATAAGGATTCGTAGCGGGACATTTAACAGAATTGGGATCATCTCGATGGAAAAGGCTGTTGTTTGACCGCTTTACAAATAATACCGCGGCAATTTGAAAGTTGGGTATTGATATAAAATCACTTTGGTATAAATCACACAATTGACTCGTCCGAGTGGTGCGCCGGGTTAGTCAACCGAATGTTTTGGTTTGCCAGGAGAAGTTACCTACAGTTGTGTTTAGTTAGCGATGCATAACGTGTTTGTACTTTAATTTGTTTTTTAGTTGTACTCTTGGAAATCAATGGTTAATAATTTAAGAAAATAAAATGTATGTGAATTAAATTTATGTTTACTTCATTTTATACCCTTTATTTTCCATTCCAAATTTTAAAATAATAAAAGAGAGAATTTAAAAATCCTGAAAATCTAAAGAGGCATAATTAATATTAAATATTATTTACCTACGTGTAACAAAACAATAGTACAAAAAAGATACAGCCAAGGAGGAACTGTAGCATGGAGTATAGTCTAGAAAGCTGACTACATATTTCATAAGAGTGCTCAGAGGCTACGGATGCTCAAAGATTTATGACTTTTTTAATACATGTGGGGTCAACGCTACCTATCGTCTCATATTAAAATGTATTTTAAACATTCAGCGCGCCATCTCTTGACGAGTAGCAAAACTGACTAAACACTGACTAAACTATATTTTTTAATCCTAAGTCATGACCTGGATGGAAGTCATGGATACGAATCCTCCAGTAGGAAACATAATTATGAATTGTATGAGTTTGTTAATTATTGGCACTTTACCTTTAATTCTATGTGAAAACCCGAATTCGTTTTGAAGCATGTATGTCTTAGAACTAGGTCTGAAGTATTATGCTGTCACGTTTTAAAAATACGAAGAGTATTTAAGAAATTCTGATTTTCGGTTTAGCCAAATCTTTGGATTTAAAATGAAAACAAAGCTTCGTTGGTTACTAGTGTAATTAATTTATTTTATATATCGGTAGCACAACTTATACTTTTCTTCAAAGTCATAAAAAGGAGACATAAAAATAAAAAGTTTTCCTTCTGTCAAAAAAATTTGGTCACCGCCACATGTCACACCTGTTTTCTTGTAATTTTTACCGATTTTTAGTGTAAAATAATCAGAAAGAACTGAAAATGGTGAGTTTTATTTGTATAGTCATACACCCACAGTTTATAACCATACTAAAAATGCATACCGTCGTGTCACATCGCAATTTTTACCGAACCTCTGAAAGTGCCCCGTAATTTGTTATTCATTTATTTCAGAAACCTCTTATGCTGCAAGGGCACGAGCGTGCCATCACTCAGATTAAATACAACCGCGAGGGTGACCTGTTGTTTTCTGCCGCCAAAGACTCGAAGCCCAACGTGTGGTGGTCACTAAATGGCGAACGTCTCGGCACTTTCAATGGACACGGAGGCGTCGTCTGGTGCCTTGATGTTGACTGGCAAACAATCAATCTCATCACAGGAGGTGGTGATAGCTCCTGCAGGTGTGTGTTAATTTTAATAATCCGTTTTAGGCAGTGTTCTCACCAAGACCAAGAATATAGTCAGTCGCTGAGTGTGAACAAACTTAACGCAGGCATGCGTAGGGATATTCGATATACATCGATGCATCGAATTCACTCAATGTTTACAATACGATACATCGAATCAATCCGATGTTTTGAAAAGGTATTGATTTACTCGATGTATCGATGTATTTTCATAAAACATCGAATAAGGGAAATTCGATAAAATGCGTGGAACCAAAGAGATTAAAATATCATAGGGCATAGAGGGGACAAAGCAAGGAAAATTTGAAACCGAAAAGTTATTCCAAGTGGAATAAGTCTAGTACAATTTCGACCAAATGACAGCTCGCGTTCATACTAACTGACATGACGCTTGAGCTTCAAACATGCTTAAACGTTTTGTATGAAAATATTCCCAATGCCCCCTCTATGTCCTATTATATTTTAATCTCTTTGCGTGGAATGGACATTTTTGTATTGCCTCAAGAAGTCACAATCAAGTCTTTGGTAAAAGTTACTATCATTTTACTGTCGACAACCAAGAAGATAAATAAACAGTGTATTGTATTATACCTATGTATTGTATTTTGTTTGTACTTTTTCTAATAAAAAAAAAGAATATTCTCTCATTGCTTAATTTTTTTAATTAACAACAACTGAATCAACGCGGGTTTGCATGAAAAGTATTTTTTTTGTTAGTAACAGGTAAAAATACTCGATGTTGAAAAAACATCGATGTTTCTATCTATCTATCTATCTATATATCGGAAAACATCGATGTACAGTCTCGATGTATTGCATCGAAAAAAAACATCGATGTATTTTCTAAGTGGACACCCCTAGGCATGCGTAATTTTTTGTACTATAATCACCCATTGAGGGTCGAGATACTACACACAGCATACTTAAATAAAGTTGGTTTATTGTGAACTGGCACCCTCGTAGTTCCCATTGTATGGGAATACGGGTATAAAATATAGTCTAACCTATGTAACTTCCTGATAAATCACAATGGAGCATTAGATAGATAGAAGAAATAGTTGGAAGCCTTGGAATTGATATCAGCAACTTTGTAACCATAGGAAAATCTCTCATCGTGATCTCTCGGAAAATAGAAATAATACAAATTAATATGTTTAGGATTTCCCTAAATTCCTCAATTTATAGTAATTGTCCTGTTAGTAAAAATATTTATTTGATATTTACAGGTTATGGGATTTGGAGACTGGCAAGAACATAGCTACCATCAAAACAAACTCATCCGTGAGAACATGTAACTTTAGCTTCAGTGCAAACCAAGCTGCCTACACTACTGACAAAGCTATGGGCCACCCTTGTGAGGTAATATCCTATTTTGTAAATGAAGAAATCAATGTCAGCATTGTTGTCAAAACAAACATTAACCCGTGTAGCAACTGGTTCCTGAGGGCGCAAGATAACAATACATAAGCTATTATCTCAAATAAATGTCACCTGACCGGTATTGATTAAAAAAAAGCCTATCTGTCATTATTCTTTCTCATTATGGATTTTCAAGATTTATGCAATAGTTTGGCTCCTAAGAGACTTCATGAATTATTAATTTCAGGTGTTTATTGTTGACACAAGGACTGTTGATGAGTCTATCTCCGGCCAGGCTCCAATCCTTAAGTGGGAGATAACAGATTCCAAGGTTACCTCTATGGTTTGGGGCACACTCGAAGAAACCATCATCACTGGCCATGAAGCTGGAGACCTCATCCAATGGGATCTCAGGGTAAAAATCTTTTTATAATTTAAGCTGCTAAACCTTTAACTCTTTTTTTAAAACAAATAGTTGTCTTCTAAATTAGACATACACATAAATTTAAATATTTTTCAGACTGGCAAGAAAGTGCATTCCATCAAGGAACACACTCATCAAATCAACGATATGCAGCTGTCCCGTGACGGTACGATGTTTATCACAGCTTCCAAGGACCAAACTGCCAAGCTTTTCGACACTAGTTCACTGGAACTCCTCAAGGAGTACAAGACTGAGCGTCCAGTTAACTCAGCAGCTCTCAGTCCTATCCTGGACCATGTTGTGCTTGGTGGTGGTCAAGATGCCATGGATGTGACCACTACGTCAACCAGGCAGGGTAAATTCGATGCACGGCTCTTCCATTTAGTGTTCGAAGAGGAGTTTGGACGAGTGAAAGGTCATTTTGGTCCTATCAACAGTTTGGAATTCCATCCAGATGGTAAAAGTTATGCGTCTGGTGGTGAGGATGGTTATGTGCGTGTGCAAAGTTTTGATCAATCTTACTTCGACTATACTTTTGATTACAACAGGGATTGAATATAAAAAGATTGTACAGTTAACAAACATTAACCATAATCAGTATCTGAAATTAAGTACCAATAAAGATTTATAAGCTGTCACACAAAATATTTTTATTTTTTATCTATATGTACCTACCTACTTACACGTCTCAAATGGTCTGACAAAATACATGTCTATAAAATTAATTATTTTAAACATGTTGCTTGTGGCTCACCGCTCATGCACGAAGATCGGGTTCCAATCCTGATGAGGGTATGTACCAATGAGTTTTTTAAAACCTTACATTTAGCTCAATGTTAAAAATAGAAAAACATCATGAAGAAACCAGCAGGAGGCCCCAGAAATTATTCCGAGGCAGTGTTGCAACACCTCGTGATGGGTTTCACCCTCTGTCACGTCTAGATTTCCAGTAAAGGAATAGCTATGCTGATAGATTTATGCGTCCGCATAATTATGTATTATTTACGAGGATAATAGATTTCCATTTAAAAAAAAAGAATATTCAAATGCTTAACGACTTTAATTCAAAACTAAATATTAAACTTAAAGAACTTTAATAATCTTAAATCTATTTGTCAATTATGTAAACAATTATATGCCTCGACTATGATCAGAAATGGAGCGAACTCTGACAACAACAAACACAACTCAATAAAATGAGCAAGACAGTAAGAATTACGTCCGGTCAGTACGACTGTCTAGAACGAAGAATGAGCGATGAATGAGCGTGTTGTCAGGGCACGCTCCGTTTATATAGTTTTGGTCGGGGAGCGGATTGACGTATCGCTCGCCCCACCATAGTTCACGGGTTGCACCTAACACGGCCTCTCCTGACAGGGCAGCGTCCTCGCGCCCATTTGAGGAGTTCAGCAGCATCAGACGCGCAGTGGCGCCATCGTAAGGCACGCAGTGGCGCCTTCGTAAGACATGCAGTGGCGCCCTCGTAAGGCACGCAGTGGCGCCCTCGTAAGGCACGCAGTGGCGCCCTCGTAAGGCACGCAGTGGCGCCCTCGTAAGGCACGCAGTGGCGCCCTCGTAAGGCACGCAGTGGCGCCCTCGTAAGGCACGCAGTGGCGCCCTCGTAAGGCACGCAGTGGCGCCCTCGTCAGGCGCACAGAGGCGCCGTTGCCCGGTTCGCTAAAACGCTGTGTACTCTTCGAAATCGAGACTGACCGAATACCGCTGCATCGGTCAATCCCCTAGGACCACAGCCCTTCCAGGCACATCAACTCCATGTTAACGCGCATGGTCGCTATCTGTAACATACGGCTGATGCACACCACACAAGTGTCAATGCGCATCGGTTAATGTCTGCAACACAGCTGTAACCTATTTGACAAGTTATAAGCATTAAAATCTGTAGCTGGATTCAGGGTTTTATCCTTCCAATTGAATAATCAAAAATAATCTGCTATGCCACGGCCGCAAGTGTGTACTCAAGCGTCCGTATTCACCTGTATTGCCAATAATAACTTATAAAGCAAAATGAAATAGTTTCAGAGTTTAATAAGTATTTGAATGTACTCCAAATGATAAGACTCCTGAATTCCATCACTTGTGATACATGGATCCACAAAGAAGTAAAAAGAAAGCATGCTCGATAAAGAATACTGTGAGCGTACAATACAGCAACTGATAGGTTTGTACTCATATGGTTTGTTGTCAACTACGCAGCAGAGGCGCCTTCATCTGGCGCGCAGAGGCACCTTTTTCAGGCGCGCAGAGGCGCCGTCGCCAGGCGCGCAGAGGCGCCGTCGCCAGGCGCGCAAAGGCGCCGTCGGTCTGCAAAAGCCAACACCAACTGGTCCCGCAGTTCCAGGTGGTTTGCAAAAACCACACCAACTGGTCCCGCAGTCCCAGATGGTTCTCAAAACTCATACCGACTGGTCCCGCAGTCCCAGTCGGCCAGCACGCAGACTAGTCCCGCAGTTCTAGTCAGCCCGCTGAAACCCACACTGACTGGTCCCGCAGTCCCAGTCAGTCTACAGAAACCCCTACCGACTGGTCCCGCAGTCCCAGTCGGCCTGCACACCAACTAGTCCCGCAGTTCTAGTCGGCGTGCTGAAATCCACACTGACTGGTCCCGCAGTCCCAGTCAGTCTACAGAAGACAACACGAACTGGTCCCGCAGTCCCAGTTGGTTTGCAAAAACCCATACCGACTGGTCCCGCAGTCCCAGTCGGCCTCCACATCAACTAGTCCCGCAGTCCTAGTCGGCGTGCTGAAATCCACACTGACTGGTCCCGCAGTCCCAGTCAGTCTACAGAAGGCAACACCAACTGGTCCCGCAGTCCCAGTTGGTTTGCAAAAACCCATACCGACTGGTCCCGCAGTCCCAGTCGGCCTGCACACCGACTAGTCCCGCAGTCCTAGTCGACGTGCTGAAATCCACACTGACTGGTCCCGCGCAGTCCCAGTCAGTCTACAGAAGGCAACACCAACTGGTCCCACAGTCCCAGTTGGTTTGCAAAAACCCATACCGACTGGTCCCGCAGTCCCAGTCGGCCGCACACCGACTAGTCCCGCAGTCCTAGTCGGTCTGCAGTAGCGCCCTCCAAGGCGCTCAGAGGCACCCTTCCAGTCGCTCAGAGGCGCCCTTGTCAGCCTAGCAAAGGTGCCGTAGTCAGGTGCGCAGATACGCCGTAGTCAGGCTGCGCTGCAATTTGTAGCAGTTCGCTTCGGCCACAGCTGACTCACCCCGTAGCAAAGTATTCCGAAAACACACAAACATGCCATTCAAAGTAATTATTAAAACATAAGACAATTCTGTCTTACATCTTGCACATCTCAGTACCCGGGTAACTCGTTACCAGGAATCAAAAACCTCAAGGCATTCATGAATATTGGGGCCCCTATGACTTTGACACAGTAGGTACTATTTCGTTAGAATAGACTGAAAATAGATAAGCAAGGTTCTAGATTTATTTTTATTTTACTAGTCAGATAAATTCTTTTAGGATTCACAGGTTAGTGCTTTAAAATCTGTGTTGAATAAAGAGGTACCCTTCTAGATTTGAAATGGGAAAATTATCAATCCAATAAATTCCATTGACATTAGCAACATACTGTTTAATCTCTCTTGAAGCATTGTTATTATTATTCTTTTCTTGACACAAGGGGGCCCCCATCGATCTTGGGGCCCTGGGGTGCCCAGAATGAGCAGTAGGAAAGAGAGGCCTTCACGTCATAAACATTAAGATCAAATACAATTACTCTTATCTTACTGGAATCACTTAGTGAGAAAATAAAACACTCCGTAACGTTTCCGCAGCCAGTGGTGATGCCTAACATCGAAAGTAGCATGGTAGGTACTGGTACTCACCCAGTAATCCAATAAGATACTCCGACGATTGGTAGCGATTGCGAGGGTACATCTCGAAAACATACCTCGATAATGACACGGGCCTCACCCGTCTGTGCGGCAGTATTCCGCACTCTGACACTGGGCTCGGTGATTTGATTACACTGTATTGAGTTCGAAACAGAAGCTCAAAAATCATAAAACTTGAGAAGTAAAGTGGGCAAAAGCAAGTCCTATCCCACTTCTGATATTAGCGAGGATAATAGATTTCCATTTAAAAAAAAGAATATTCAAATGCTTAATGACTTTAATTCAAAACTAATTATTAAACTTAAAGAACTTTAATAATCTTAAATCTATTTGTCAATAAACAATTATTATGCCTCGACTATGATCAGAAATGGAGCGAACTCTGACAACAACAAACACAACTCAATAAAATGAGCAAGACAGCAAGAATTACGTCCGGTCAGTACGACCGTCTAGAACGAAGAATGAGCGTGTTGTCAGGGCACGCTCCGTTTATATAGTTTTGGTCGGGGAGCGGATTGACGTATCGCTCGCCCCACCATAGTTCACGGGTTGCACCTAACAGTATTTATCTTCGCTAATTTTAATAAAATTACCTCTACCCTCAATAGTTACGACACAGATATTAGTTGCGTTCATTTCATCGACATTTTTATATCGTAACAGTATGACGATATAAAAATGACGATGAAATGAACGCAAGCGAACTTGATGACGTACATATTTGGAAGTAAAATTAAAGTCGAGTTGCTCTAAGCTTTTTGTTAAAATCAATCAAATGATTTTTTTAATGTAGGTCCACTTATTGAAAGTCATTGCGACTCCACCGCTTCGGTATGTATAGTTGAGGAAAAGAAGCGAGGCAAGAAACTCCTTAACACATTATTATTTTAAACAATTAAAGTAAAAGTTCTCTGGTTTAGTGCTTTGCTGAGCTGGAGAAAATTTACACCAAACATCATTGTCATTCAAATATATACTCATTTAACTTATAATATACCATTTTACATAAAACCCTTTTAGCAAGAGTTTAGAAAAAAAATTCTGGCAAATCAAGAATAGCTTTAGGCTTTCTCTTATTTTAAAAATTCAATACTCTAATCTCACATTATAAGTAAAAACCGTAATATAATAAGATCAAGCCTTCTTAATTTTACTACTTAACTAGTGACCCGCCCCGGCTTCGCACGGGTGCAATGCTAATACTAAAACCTTCCTCTTGAATCACTCTATATATTAAGCGACTTTGTTTTATACTATGTAGTGATGTACTGACCCTGTTTGTATTTACGTTTAGTAATCTACACTTCTACAGCAATATATGTACAAATAAAACAAGATTATAGGTATACTGTACAATATGCAACAATTTATTACACTTATAAAAATCTAATTACACTTGGGAATACTTAATATCACTTGTGCTTAACTCAGAGAAAATAAGGCGTAGTGTGCTGTGGAGGCACTTCTCTTTCACTGTCAGGCACAGCTTGGAAAAGCTTTGCGTTTCTGTCGTTCACTGTTTTGAATTCCATGATTGAAGCCACATTTCCGCAACGGTAACAGTAATTGGGCGCCGACCATACTGTGACCAGTCGTTTGTCAAACATGTATTTGTAACCTGAAGAATGAAAACATATGTTACAAATTATAATGCTGCATGGATGCAAGCATACATAGAATTCAAAATGGGTTCAGATTTGAGAGAAAAATTGATTTATTGTCCTCTTAATTAAGACTCCAAATTGAGAACCTCGTTTTTTGAATTCTGTTAAAATAATGATTTGGTAGTTTGTTTACATTTTCCGATGGAAAAGCTACTGACCTTCATTTACAAGCTGATGTGCACGGCAAATTAAATTTAAATTATTATAGTTCATGAACAACTCTGTGACATAACTTCCAAATAGCCACCCTGCACCACGGGGGCTTACAGACCTGGAAACAATATCATAACATTTGAAGTTATAGTATACAAATCACATTGACTAAATATTCTTTAGACAAAAATTTAAAGGAGTTAATTACCAGTAAACATTATTTTCTTGAGTCAAATAGATTTGTAATATTTTTGTGCGAACATAATTGTCGGATTCATGTGTTTGTCTGGTCTGACTTTTAAGGTATTTAAATCTGTTTATCAGTTTTTTAGTACAGGCTCTTCCTAGTTTGGGACTAATTAGCCATATGTGAATTTCTAAATCACTGAAACTATATTAATGAAGACTGCGAGGCATATTCTTACCACATCTTAACATCAGCTGGATCTGACCACAGTAAATCACAGAAAGCTCCTTTATGGGGTATTTGCTGATTTCTGTCAATGCATCTTATTTGGTCTAACATTGATATTTCAGGAGACAGTCCGCCATGGACACATAGTACTGTTTCGTCTATTAACTTAAACAAAAATAAACAGTTTTTAAAACACAAGGAAGAGTAAGACTACAGAATTTGAAGCTTAAATCAAAAATCTTATTATACAATTTTAGTATTTATGTAAAACTAGCAACACATCCTGACTTGACAATAAAATTGTTTTCCAGTGGATTTTCCTTCTCTTGACAATTAAAAATAGCAAATTGGTCAAAGAATTCCCAAATGCTTCATGCATGTGGTAATAAATTTTTTTATTTCTACAGATAGAAGTGTTTATCCAGTTAAATATCAACTTCCCAGGTGATCAAGGATAACAACAACAATTGTAACATATCTGGGGGCCAATTCTACTAAATGACAGCGGTGATAGTTGGATGACAATTACATGATTGTGGTCACTCAATGGTGATATTTGACACTTTTCGTATTCTGTTATCTGTCAGTTTTCACAATCATTCAACTATCATTGTTGACCACTTTTGGTATTCTACTATTCCTACCATGGAATGGCGCTGTCCAGTGATTGCTTTTTTTCCCTTATTTTAAGGCATTGGCAATTTAGCCATCAGCCCTAAACACGACACGAAATTCAGATTTTAGCACTGCTTCAGAGTCTATGCACAAAAATACACAAGTTTCTTCAAAACTTATCGAAATGTCACATGTACCATAAATAAAATCAATCATCTAAAGATTTTAGTGCCGAAAACCCGAAATAAAACTAATGACACGCATGGTAGTAATAGTTATATATGGTAGGCAACACCTAACGTAGTCCAAAGTCATTCCATTGTAATGTCAATGTATGATTTTAGTGGAATACAAATTAGATGTCATAGTTGCCAGTTGCAGCATAATGGAATGATAGTTCGATGACAATGGCTGACATTTAGTGGAATTGGCCCCCTGGTTGGTAAGCCATAATAAATAAATAAAATCAATTTTATAATCTAATTAGATACTTACAGCAGCAACTGTGAGCAGATCAAACACCCTACAACAGTCTTTCCAAGCATTGGCATTACCATATTTGTTGAGACACTCATCATAGAAACCGTAGACTTTTGTAATTTGGCAAGTCTCATGATTCCCTCTAAGTAGAACAATCCTGGAAAATAAAATTCCAATAGAAAACAATAGATATAATAACATAGGGTTTATCACTATCACTACATAGTATAAAACAAAGTCGCTTTCTCTGTCCCTATATCCCTATGTCCTTATGTCCCTATGTATGCTTAATTCTTTAAAACTACGCAACGCATTTTGATGCGGTTTTTTTTAATAGATAGAGTGATTCAAGAGGAAGGTTTTAGTATTAGCATTGCGGGTTGCTAGTTATAAATATTATATAATTAACACCACAGTATATGCAAAAAAATAACATACAACATAGATTTGTATGTACCGTTATACATAATAATAATATGTCAGATTATATTAAATAGGGTGTGATGGATTAGAAAGGGGTCGCAATTCTGCTGGTATATTAAAAACCCTATACTTTTAATTAATGTGTGTATAAGAACATTGCATTAATTAAATTATTTACAATAGTTTCCAAAACCATGCAGTTCCAATGCGCACCATAACAATTAAAAATCAATTGTGTCTCAGATTCTGAGAGGTTTAAAAGGAAGACTTTTTTAAGTCCTTATCCTTAACAGGAGGCCACATTGCAAGTTATGATTTATGCTAATAATGGGTTCAATTCTACGCGTCCACTGCCTAAATAGCTTAAAACTAAATTTCTTAAATTATATTTAGTTTTACGCAGCCGCTAAGCCAAATGCAATTCTAAAACGCCATGGTTACTAAATTTAGATAGTCTATAACCACAGCGTAAAATGCCTAAGTTGAATAGTGTTGCAATTACAAAGAAAAAAAAGAGCTGAGTGAACGAATGAATGAAATCTAAAAAAAATACAATAATAAATGTGTATATATTTATTAATATGTAAATAAAGTTCTCAACGATTACTTTCGATGCCATTTTTATCATTTTAACATAGGTTTAATTTATATTTTCTTGTTTTACTTCAAATACTAAAGTCACTATTATTCGGGCAACACTGAAAAGGTATTATCAAATAGATTTTTTTTCTTTGGACAGGCTAGAGTCATAGACCGTACTGCCTCGTCTTCAGTTAAGTTTATCTTTAAATGGATATGTGCCTCGTCCTCAGTCTTTGTTTTCTTGTTAATTCAATAACATCTCCAGCAATCTTCAAATTTCTTAGTTAAACGGCTCTGCTTTGGAGTCCATGTACAAAAATACTGAGTCATCAACACCCCTTTTTGGATCATCGACAGTAAAATTATAGTACTATTACTGAAGACTTCATTAAATGACTTCGGCAATCTAACAACGTCGATCCTATGCATTTTATCGAACTTTCCATTCCCTGCACACCTTCACAGACACCTGCCACCACTGTTATTAGTCAAAACCCAAAATATACAGCAAAATATAAATTTTACAAAAAAACATGATCCCCTTTTTCGTATTTCCACCAAAAACCCTCTTGACTATTTCTAAAAATATGGAACATATCTTGAAAAATAACACAAACATAAATATGTCGGGATTTTTCCTATAATCTAATTTAAGCGACACCATTTTAATCGCCGCTAAATTTAGGAGGTTTAGTCGTGATGACATTTCTAAAATGCTTAAAATGGCGTCCACAGAATAGCCATAAGGTCGCTAACCCTAAATTGAATTGGCCAGATAAATTAGGAACGTCAGATTCATTTTTAGTCCTGTCATTTGATTTTGACAGTACTGCCTAGAATAGCAAAATGCTTTAGCAGCTGTCAAATAAAATTAAGAGGTTTAGGCGGTGTTGTAGAATTGAACCCAATACTTGATTAAATTCAGGCACGGATCCGACCCTCAAAAAAGGTTGTAGTCACAGACCCTTTAAATCGGCCAAGTGCGAGTCGGAAAATATACTCGCTCAATATTGATAAAGTGCATTCCCACAAAGATGATTACAAAATACATGAAGCCCTGACCAAAATTTTGTACGGTGCGTGCATGCATCCTAGTAAATAAATAATGCTGTAAAATGTTTGGTTGTTTGTTCACAAATATTACAGAAGTAAATGTGAAACTGTGGCGTCACAATTCTATTAGGGTTGTGGGCATGCCCAATTTCATTGAAATTGGTTAAGCCATTTCAGAGCCTATATGAGACAAACTTTCAGACATCAAACAAAAAAACCTAAAAATGGCATATTTATTCTAATATTATAAAGAGGAAAGATTTGTATATTTGTACGTTTGTTACAAATAAACTCAAAAACTACTGGACCAATTTTAAAAATTCTTTCACCAATGGAAAGCTAGAATATCCCTAAGTAAGATAAGCTATATTTCATTCCCGTATTCCCACAGGAACTACGCGGGTGAAACATTACAGAACCGTTAGTCTATATATATAAAAATGAATCCCTTTTTCCCTTGGTCACGGCATCACGCGTTAATGGCTGAACCGATTTGGCTGAAAGTTGGTGGGGAGGTAGCTTAGAACCAGGAGACGGACATAGGATACTTTTTATTCCGATATTCAAACGGGAACGGGAACTACGCGGGTGAAACCGCGGGGCGCTGCTAGTATAATATAAATAGCAGCATCACTAGAATTTTGGCATTTGTTTCGAAACACATAACAGACACTTTTTATTATTATATTAAAAACAAAACTTACCTATCAGGATACCTAGCTTTGAGTGCCATTAGAAGAGTCAATGTCTCAAGACTGTAGTATCCTCGATCTACATAGTCTCCCATAAATATATACTTTGTGTATGGTACTTGGCCCCCTATGTGGAATAGTTCTTCTAAATCATAGAACTGAAAAATCAATTGAAGAACTTGTGTTAGAATGATTTTTAGCTAGTTTTGTAAACCATTATTAATAATAAAATTAAGTTTTTTTAATTTTTCCATGTCCATGTTATGGTTCTCGACACCTAAATACTTTGTTATGGGAGTAGACATTCGATCTATAGATACAATCTATTGTGTTTGAAAAAGTATGAAAATTGTGTTTTGATCTGCAAAAATCTGATAGGTCGGTCAACCTCCTCCTAAATGTATAAATTACGTATACCATGTGTCTTTTATTAAGTTATAGGAGAGGTGCAAATTGTTCACCAGTTCACTAACTGTATTTATTGACATTACCTGGCCGTGTATGTCTCCGCAAACCGTGACTGGCGTCTGTACCGGTTGAACGTTAGGTTCTTCCAGAAGCAAATCGCACACAATATTGCACAGCTCCCGCAAATCATCCTCGGGTAGATATTTACACCTCTTCGCGATTTCTATCCATTTATCGACATCGCCCATCATGATCAAGAGAATTTCGTTTCAAACGAATTTTACAATAACCTCTCAAACTTCACAAGTTTTTTCTTTTGTTAGACATTGGCAATTTAGTCATCGGCTCTAAACACGACACGTTAGAGTACAAAAATACTAAGTTTTTCAAAACAACTACATCGAATGTCACTTGGCAATCGACAGTAAAACGAAAGTGCACTTTTGGGATGCTGAACGGTGAATTGAAAGCTCGGCTTTGGATATGTACAGTAAATATATTTATTTACAGCATCCTCTTAACTAAACACAATATAATAAATAACACATGGGAGAAATATACATGAAACACAGGTAACAAACATGTACATACAACAACAAATGTAGGTATTTTTTTATTTACAGTACACCAAGATTAAAACCTTTATAAAACATGATTTTGTTAACTGGATAGGTATGTTACTACCCTCGTGAGTTGCGAACTTGCGACAGTGACTTTCGGACACTTCGGACAGTCCGGCTAAAGGCTGATGCGTTTCACCAAAAGATTACGCTGTTTTGGCTTCGATCCTGCATGGGCCCGGGCACATACCAAGAGAAAACTTTTTTCTGACGTATGTGGAGGTGTGTGTGTGACGTGTGTGGTGGTGCTCTTCTTCAAAAAAGGTGACAATACCTTGTTGAAGAATTATAGACCCATCTCACTCCTGAGCCATGTGTACAAACTGTTCTCGAGGGTCATTACAAATCGTCTCGAACGTAGGTTTGATGACTTCCAGCCTCCCGAACAAGCCGGTTTCCGAAAAGGCTTTAGCACCATAGACCACATCCATACGCTCCGTCAGATTATACAGAAGACTAAGGAGTATAATCGGCCATTATGTTTAGCGTTTGTGGACTATGAAAAAGCCTTTGATTCCATCGAAACCTGGGCAGTGTTACAGTCCCTTCAGCGATGCCGTATCGACTATAGGTATATAGAAGTGTTGAAGTGTTTGTATAGAAACGCCACTATGTCTATCCGATTGCAGGACGAGAGCACGGAACCAATCCAATTGCAAAGAGGCGTGAGACAGGGAGACGTCATCTCTCCTAAACTGTTCGCGAACGCATTGGAGGACGTTTTCAAGCTCTTGGATTGGGACGGATTTGGCATCAACATCAATGGCGAATACATCACCCACCTTCGTTTCGCCGATGATATAGTCATCATGGCTGAATCGCTGGAGGATATGAACACTATGCTTGGAGACCTCAACAACGTTTCTCAACAGGTGGGTCTTAAAATGAATATGGACAAGACGAAAATTATGTCGAATGTACATGTTCCACCCATGCCGGTATTAGTTGGAAACGTTGCTATCGAAGTTGTCGACCAGTACGTTTACCTTGGACAAACTGTTCAACTAGGTAAGTCCAACTTCGACAAAGAGGTCGCCCGAAGAATCCAACTCGGATGGGCAGCGTTCGGGAAACTACGCGATATATTTTCGTCCAAAATTCCACAGTGCCTGAAGACGAGGGTTTATAACCAATGTGTGTTGCCAGTGATGACCTATGGCACAGAAACGTGGTCCCTAACTGCTGGCCTCCTAGATAAGCTCAGAGTCACCCAACGAGCTATGGAGAGAGCTATGCTCGGAGTTTCTTTGCGCGATAGAATCCGGAACGAGGAAATCCGCCGAAGAACTAAGGTCACCGACATAGCTCTCAGAATCTGCAAGCTTAAGTGGCAATGGGCAGGCCACATCGCTCGAAGAACCGATAACCGATGGGGAAGAAAGGTTCTCGAGTGGCGACCACGAACCGGAAGACGCAGCGTTGGTAGGCCTCCCACCAGGTGGACCGACGACATCGTCAAGGTCGCGGGTAACCGGTGGATGCAAGCGGCAAGTTGCCGTTCGTTATGGCGTTCTATGGGGGAGGCCTTTGTTCAACAGTGGACGTCTTCCGGCTGATGATGATGATGATGTGGGCCCGGGCATGGGAATACAAAAACAATAGAAGAACAGGCTGTCAAGTGTCACTGTCGCTGTCAGATGTCACTTCTGTTTTCTCTTTGACCTGACGTCTGTCAGTTGTCTGTCACTCATCTGTGTCAAACAAGATTTCAGAAAACGAGGTAAAATAGCATTTCTATAAATTTACTTTGTTTTAAAACTGTTACATTGGATAATAAATTACCCTTATATATTCCGTACAACAATACTATACGAAGGTCTTTCTTTTATCTTCTTACTGCCTCTGAAATTACATTCAGCCATTGTCTATTTTTTTGGCCACATCCTCAATTTATTGTGGCACATGTTTCGCTCGAATACCTACAAAAAATTTAATAGTTTCGTCTTGAGTGCATTTACCTTTACCGTTGTATGTTTCATCTTTTCTCTAGGCGAGTACGAAACGAACGTCTGAATGTTCTACAGTTTGCGAGAGAGTTTGTGCAGTCAGTATTTTGCATCACTAGATTCAAATAAAATTTTAAATCGACAATGACGGAGCAACGAGCTCTCGACTCCAAGCTGCACAATCGTGTGACGAGATACATTCATACCGGTACCGAGATACCCAAGTACTTTCCGGGATGCTGGAATTCGCATAAATATTTTGAAGTCGACAAACTGCAAACTATAAACGAGGTGATTTCAAAAGGTGAAGATATGCTGGAGGTCGTCAATATTATTCTGAAGGTAAATATTGTGGAATATGCCAGCCAGAGAATTATCGTGCACATACTGTATTCATTACAATAATACTCAGTGATGGAAATATTAAAAATATATCATTCAAGTGTATCCAGACATTTCTGCTAATATATATTTTTAAATTAATCCTGTAAATTATTTATTAAAACTTGTAGGCCTACAAAGATGGCTGGTATACTAGGTTCGAGACAATTGCGTATGCGCTAACAAAGTGCCTATGTCTTGGTTCCCCTGCTGTGAAGGAAGCTACATACAAGGCTGCAACAGAGGTGTGCAACACTCCAGAACAATTGATGATCTTCAATAACTTCACTCGGATTATGAAAACAGGTCAGAATCAGTGCAAATTATAGATGAAACTGAGAGATTAGAAAAGTAATAAATATTTTTTATATCTATTTAAATAAGGTTTAAAATTTATTGTCATAATTCAAATGAAAGTAATTGAAATCTAACAACATAAATCACACTCAGCAAAAGAAATGATTCTTCTGAAGCTAGTTTACTTACTTATTTGTTTTTCATTTTCTAAATAATGTATTAATCTGTTTCAGAATGGAACTAGGCTAGGCTAGCTAGCCTAGTTCCATTCTGAAACAGGTTGTTAGTATAATATCAATTTATTCAAGCCAGAGTGAACCTTGACTTGCAATTTTTTTTATAATCTTAGGCTAGGTTGGAACTGGTTTTTCTTCAACAATTTACTGAAATGCCCCAATGCTTCAGTAAATTGTCTCCCTCAGTCTTGATGTAACGGTGTTTGGCTTCTAGCATCTCTGGTCTAGCCATAGTATTGGCCATCTTTTTAATCTTGTAGTGTCCTTGTTGGTATGAACTAGATCTCTAGAGGGTTGGTTTGTGTGCTTTTGCAGCCTCCTTGTATTTGGCACAGTATTTGTTTACCTCCTCCTTGACTGTTAGCATTTCTAAGTAGACTATTGCTATTAGAGGTGCACTCTGGCTCAAATTATAATTATAAAAGTACCTAAATGTATATTATTCTAGGTAATGGCCGAGGATGGTGTAATCATGTTAAGGAATGGTATCTCAGAAAGGAACCCATGGAACTTGCGAAGGAAATGACCAGAGTAAGATCTCGCCATGGAAGATCTCACAAGACTCTTATTCGGAAATCTCATGTAAAGGTTCCTGAGAATGAGCATGGTAGGTATTCTTACTACAATAATGGCTATTTACTCCATCTAATTGTTTTTTATTCAGATACATAAGATGTCCTTGCAGATATTTAAAACACTTAACCTGATTGGACTGAAATATTAATTGTACAAAACTATCTTTTGGTTTGAGTTTAAATAAAAGGGTAAATTGAAAATTTGATGACAATGCCCATATATTTCGCTAACACATTCGCAAAATCGAATAGTATTTATTGTCACACTGGTCCTGAAAGCGTAAATGTTCTTGCTGCATTAAGAAAATTAGATTCAACCTTAGACAGCATATAAATACCTTAGTATTCATCAGTCTGTTACTTCATCATTAACACTTGCTACGGCACCACATTCGAATGCTGAAACTGGAGTGTACATAGAAGTCATATTTCAGAAGGCACCTTGAAGCCAGTTACGTTTACACCCAATGAAATTCCTCATGTGTGCCCTGACCCTTAGCTCAGCAATTGGATGTTATAGGTTGATGATGTGATGACTGTCCTAAGGGGGTTTATCCATAATCTTTTTTCTATCCTGCAGCTCGAGACGCAGTCGTAAAATACGCAATCTTCGGCCTCAAACGCGCGAAGCAGCTTGTAGGGGAAACGGAGGCTACCAAGGAGGTCTTTGATTACATCCAAAAAGTGGAAGATATGCGCCACTGTGAGGACCCAGCTGCGGCCGGCACTATGGCGGCGGAAAACCAGTTCACGCTTGACCATGTTCCGGGACATCTGCTGACGTCGCAAGATGTATGTAGTTTAATTTTTTTTTAATATGTCCAAAGTCACTGCATTAAGAATATTGTCTATAAGTTTATGGCTATTTAATAAAATTAAGGAAAGCTTTTCCTTCCCGTGTTCTAAAATTGGTCTTCAGATTACACTCCAGACATATTCTAAAATTATTATCAGCAAGGTTTGCCTATTAATGATGATAGCTGACTTCCCTTACTGTAGTTATGTAGTAATTACTGTAGAAGATGCAAATCACGTCCTAATGGAATGTTTTGGGAATGAAAGGGAAAGACAGTTGCTGGTAACCTCAGGCTGAGTAAATGGAATATAAGGTATACATAGGATCCATTTCAGAGGCAAGATTAAAATATATAATTTCAAACCAAGATTATTTGGTCGCATAGTTACAAAGTACAGTGTAACCAAGGCCTGCGCAGACGAGGGACTTTCGTGAATTTTACGTTCCATTATTACTCAGGTGTGGAATGCGGTTCTTTCTCAATTTACCTTGGAAGAGCTCCTGTACAATGTGCAGCGTATCCATAACATGGGCTTTCTGACAAGCGACTCTACTACTACAGCCATCCTCATATCCATGCTGAACAATAAGGATGTGATCCAGAAGTCGAAGGTTACCCCATTGGCGGTCTACATCACTCTCTGCAACTATAAGAAGAAGACAAGGTAGCATTCACGTTGATATATAATAATTATGATATTTATTCATGTTTTTATTTGTGCAGAAGTTAATGTCACAGATATTTTTAGTTATGGTGACTGGTTTTTTTTAATGAAATCTTCTTAATATTGTATCTACATTTGTATAAATTGCAATAGTGTTTAGTTTACTTAAATAGATGCAGTATTTTCCGAGGTTATGATTCGCCAATTCCAGCCTAGTCAGACAGTAAACTGTATTAATTATGGGGCTAAAATGCGACTGCTATTCCAATAGTTTTATTTGACAGTAAAAAAGGCACAAAAGTAAAACTCGAAAAGGGGTAAATGGTTCCAAATTTAAGATATATTCACTACATAGTATAAAACAAAGTCGCTTTCTCTGTCCCTATATCCCTATGTATGCTTATCTTTAAAACTACGCAACGGATTTTGATGAACGGTTTTTTTAATAGAAAGAGTGATTCAAGAGGAAGGTTTTAGTATTAGCATTGCACCCGTGCGAAGCCGGGGCGGGTCGCTAGTATATTATATATCGGCCAGCACATCGGCAACATTTACTAGGATAAGATTTTTTTAATTGACAGGCCTCTGAAGCACGAAAAAGCGAAAGTGGCATTGGAAAAAGAACAACGTCGTCGCACTCGCCAGATATTCGACAGCAAGACTGGACTGTGGGAATGGACGGTTACCAGGAGGCATCCCAAGGAGGTCAAGAATTGGGGTTAGTGTATCTTCATAACATTTAATCTATACATAATTATACAGTGTGAGTCTCCATAAAGTGCACATATGAACATGGGTGACACTAGACACATTTTTAGTGACGGAAAAAATGTTAAAAAAAATCGGAGATTTTATTTTTTTATATTTTAAAGATATATTTTTTTTCTGATTATTTACTGTTGACTTTATGTAAAGAAAACGTTATTACTTTTAAACTATGAAGTATATCGTGATAAAATAAAAACAGTAATGATGTCAAATAACAGAAGATACTAATAAAATAAAAATAAAACCCAAAAAACGGTACTAAGAAATAATAAAATGAGACAAACTAGAACGAAGTGTTCCGGGTTCACCATTCGGTGAACCCGGAATGACTTAGTTCAAACACTCATAGTAAATGTTGTGATATGGATAAAGATACGGGATTTTTGTTTTTTGAAAGGTAATCCGATGGAGAATAACATAAAGTAATAAAAACTACATATAATATGGGCATTATTTAGAGAAATTTGATAATTAATTAAAAAAACACAAATAAAAATACAGATTTTTCCTCAAAAAGTCCCTTTCTATTATTTCTTGTTACCGTTTTTTGGGTATTTTTTTATTTTATTAGTATCTTCTGTTATTTTACATCATAACTGTTTTTATTTTATCACAATATACTTCTTAGTTAAAAAGTTATAACGTTTTATTTACATAAAGTCAACAGTACGTAATCAAAAGAAAAAATATTTATAAAAAATAAATAAAAAAATTCAGATTTTTTTTTATCATTTTTTCCGTCGATAAAAATGTGCCTAGTTTCACCCATTTTCATATGTGCACTTTATGGAGACTCACACTGTATAATAAAACTGGAAGAAGACTGTACATGACATATTTTATGAAAATTTTTGCAGTAGTGTTAAATATCTTAAAACCCATTTTTAAAAATTTTTGTCTCTCTGTCTGCACGCATCATGCAAAAACTACTAGACGGATTTTAAAGAAAGGTTGAAATATCTGAGTGACTAGTTCAACATTTAAGGTACTTTTTACAACAGGAAAATATCATCATTTGCACAGGAAAATATAAAAAGTTGTTAAAAAGAGAAATATGTACTACTCCGAAACGATAACACCTAGAAACTTGTAATATAGTATGTGCTCGTAGGTGTATTATATATCGTAGGCCACCGCTATGAAGGGATTTTTGGAAATTTCCAGGGGAACGGAAATAAACTGGATCCCTGCGGGCAACGCCAATGGGCACCTGCTAGTCCTAAATAAAAAAAAAAATATATTACATGAATGGTTTTTATGCAGATTGCTGTATTATAGTGGGTATTTGTGTTATCTATTTCAGTGTTATGTTTATTAACTAATTAATTTTTTTGTTTTTTTCTGGTGTGTAAAGCAAATCACGTCATTTCTTCTTTGCTCTGTCAAAATCCTGATAGCTAATTTAAAAATGTAAGTTATAAGTCTTAGGCTAAGTTTATTTAAATAATTAATTTCATCATTAAATCACATAGGGTACATACCTAAATGATTAAATAAATTATTTTTCTCTCAATTATTGTTTTTTTTTAATCCAAACATGCGAACGGGACAGTACCTAGTCCATAAGCACTTATTATGGGTGTTGTATATTGGCATTTTAGACTTCCCTCCCAGTGTCAGGCTGCCTATTTATTTGTTGCATTCAACACCGCAGTTAAAGCTTTTTTATGTATGCATTCGCTTTAGGCGTCTGACCAGTAGTGGTTCACTCAGATTCTGGGCGAGTCCATTTTGGTTGTTTAGAATTCTGCCTTTGTAAGCTTCTCTAAAGTTTTCTCTCAATTAAGCTAAATATATTCACTGTTTGACACAGGTATCGATCACCCTGCTAACCAAGCTGTGATCGCAGCACTGAACAAACTCATCGACGAGACTTGGCTGCTGACGCCGCCCACGAAGGCCCGCTACATGATCACGCTGGACATGAGACACCATATGTTCAAAGGTAATAACTTAGTCCCATATTAGCAGATAACGTAAAAAGTTACTGATTTCAAAAGTGAAAAACCTTAATGGGTAGTTGACTCCATCGAAGTTAAAATGCGAGTAGTCATTCGTTAAAAACATTATTTCAAAATACCACTAAAATTATTACTGTTTTAATTCCAAAACAAAATGAACATGCTGAAATGTGATGTCATACATAACTCATCTTTTTAATTTGCGGTGTTTTGGGATAAGCTTTTAAATTCGATACACTCAAATACCCTATTGTATAAAATTAATCTTTTTTTATTCTAGGTCGTCATTTTTGCAAGAACTACGTTTTGCCGAAGAAGGTGAAGAAAACTCCTGTTAAGAGCACACCGGCTTCTGGTGGCGGCGACGCGGACACTGAGAAGAAAAGCAAGAAGCGCCTACTGGCCGAATGCTTCTACAACAAGCACGTCACGCCTGGACACGCGGGTACGACAATGGAATAAAATACTAGATGAAATACTTTAACTCACGTACCCGGGTTCCGTACTGTACTCTTAACCTTCGTATTTGTTGTTCCAATTTAGAATTTGAGCAATACTAACGGGCGGGCCTGTTGGCTCTGTTGGTAGTGACCCTGCCTTCTGAGTCGGAGGTCGCGGGTTCGATCCGTTGCCAACATTTGTGTGCATGAACATGTCTGTTGGCTTCGTGTCTGGTCGTTTAATATTTATTTAAGTATGTGTTTAGTACCCATAGTACAGGCTCTGCCTAGTTTGGAACTGAATAACTGTGTGTGAATTGTGTCCCACAATTTATTTATTTATGTATTACCTATGACTTGGACAAATCTATACTTCTATACTAAAGTATGTTTGTAGCAGGTAAGCTTTGTAAGTAGTGAATCGATTAAAAAAATTCTTTCACTGCAAATATAAATATGGCTATGTATTAATATTACACAAGTTAAACTGCGCACTGTAGCTAGTCTACACTAATATTAGAAGACTTATATAAGAAGTAAGAAACTCTTCCGAAACTATTGGCTGGTCGTTTTAAAATTCAACTAAAGGGAAGCTTACTTATCTGGGAATAACATGAGCTATAAGTAGATTCCTGATTAAAAAGCTTCACACAGTTACCACGATAGGATTCATATTATTATGTCACATTAATGTTGTTGTGACATAGTACCATTTTTTATCTGACTGAAAAATAACGAACAGTGGATAGATTTTTTTTTGAATGTTTATGTTTAGTAACTAAACACCTTTCATGATATATGCTTATTCAAAACTACACTTCCGTAAATTAAGTTTTTCTCGTTCTCAAAAGGAAAATTTAATCATAATTATAAAAATATATTGTGATTTGTGCGTTTTTTTATAAGAGTTTGAAATCCCAGTGGTGTTTCAAAATCCAGCTCTATACAATGGCTTATATCGTAAGTGTCTAAATTTCTTTGCAGCTATAATTGTTGCGCTCCAAATTTTGAAACGCGAAAAGAATGTGAAGTTAGCTGTGTTTACCGAGGATGGCGTGAAGATAGTCTCTATAGAGCGCAACTTCAGCAGCATTGAGGAGGCAGAATTTCAACTAAGGGTAATTCAAAAATATTATTAAGATATTATGTAAAATCGTATATGTTATAATAATCTTATTATTTACTTTTGCTAATCTGTAAAAGGTACCTGAAAACAACGCTTCTGAATACGATAGTTAACTGTATCAAAATTAAATTGTAAGAACTCATTCCTTAACCTCTAAAAATGTATATCGACTAGCGGCCCGCCCCGGCTTCGCACGGGTGGACATATTTTTTAAACATTTCGGGATAAACGTAGAGTAAATGTATCTTTATGAAGGACATAAGTTGGTTCTTTTTATTATTCAAATAGAACAGCGCGGAACCAGTATATTCCCGTTCCCGTGAGAATTTCTATAAATCCCTTCATAGAGCGGTTGCGTACGACATATAGGACACCTACATAACATATTTAAAATTTCTAGGTGTTATCGATTCGGAGTAGTACTGATACCAAAGGGTATGCATGTGCTCATGATAACAAACAAATTTCCAAAAAGAACAAATACCTAATGAATTCTCAAAAATAAAATCGACTTTGTATGGAGACTTTTAAAGAATATCAAAACCACACTTCTCCATACCAACTTCAGCCTCTACTTTTGCCCTTTAGGGGATGATTTTCGAAAAATCCACATTTCTAAGAGTACCCATTTGTGCCAAGTATCGAGCTAATAGACGTAAAAAACAACAGGTATCCATACAAACTTATACCTCCCGTTTCACCCCCATAGAGGGTGATTTTTGGAAAATCCAGAAATACGTGTCTTGTTGTTTGTTTTGTACAGCAAAAAATTAAGATTGTCTATACAAAATTCAACCCCCACTTGCACCGCCTTGGAGGATGATTTGAATATATAAACGCTATGAACTTCAACTCCTACTTTCACTCCTTTAAGGGATGATTTTCCAAAAATCCAAAAACACGTATCTCATCATTTATTTTTAAGAGTATTTCTGTCAAGTTTGTGATAGACTTAAAAAACAATTCGTCTCCATACAAACTCCAGCCCCCTGTTTCACTCCCTTAGGGGGTGGTTTTCGGAAACTATTGAAATATGTGTGTTGTTGTTTGTTTTGCGGAGTATTTTTACAAAGTTTCGAATCGATACACCCAAAAATTAAGGTTTTCCATACAAACTTCAACCCCCACTTTCATCCCCTTGAAAAATAATTTTCGAAAAATCCTAGAACTAATATCTCATAATTTATTTCTAAGAGTATTTAGGTAAAGTTTGAAGTTGATAGACGTAAAAAACAACACGTCTCCATACAAACTCCACTCCACTGTTTCACCCCCTTAGGGGATGGTTTTTGAAAAATCCGGAAATACGTGTCTTGTTGTTTGTTTTGAGGAGTATTTTTACAAAGTTTCGAATTGATACACCCAAAAATGAAGGTTTTCCATACAAACTTCATCCCCTACTTTCACCCCCTTGGAGGATGATTTTCAAAAAATCCTAGAACTAATATTTCATAGTGTGTTTTGAAGAGTATTTGTGCCAAGTTTAAAGTTGATACACGCAGAAATCACACTGTCCCATACAAACTTCAACCCCCTCTTTCACCCCCTTAGGGGTTGAATTTCGTAAAATCCTTTCTTAGCGAGCACCTACACTATAAACGTAACCTACACACAAAATTTCATGTTTCTATGTTCAGCGGTTTGGGCTGGGCCTTGATTTTTAGATTTAGCTTCTCCTTTTATATATATAGATAACCATTTTACTATTTTTAAAAGTAAATCTATTGAATACTAAAAATTATGACGACACAGGGTATTTATTACAATGTAATAATTACATTCTCCATAGTGAATTTGCATTTTGATAAAAAGTAAATATTATGTAAACGGCCCCCCTAGCCAAGTGGCATTGCACAATCTAATCGAATGTTCTTTTAAATAGACATGTATGGGATTGACATTAGCGTTAGCGCTCGTTAGCAAGTGTTTATGTCAATCCCGTACATGTCAATCTAAAAGAACATCGATTAGATTGTACAATGCCACTTGGCTAGGGGGGCCGGTCTGGCGATGGGCTCACCACCTATCTTGTTAGGGGTCCAAATAATATCTCGTGAAATGTGGGTATATCCAGATATGGAATACCTCTGCCTACCCCCTCGGGGATATAAGGCGAGAGTTTTTTTTTAAAGTACCTCATTTGAATGTACTAGTACTTACATGGCCCCATTTAATTTATTATTACAGAAAGAAAACCTGGGTCGCGTGCAGATGGACGCGCCGATCGAATGGGCGATCAAGACTAAGGCGAACGTGGATGTGTTCATTAACATGATTGACCGCCCTACGCGTTACATGGAGTTGGACCTTAAGTCTCGCGGGGGTCGCGGGCCAGGAGGCCGCTATGGGCCGCCGCCTGCCCCCGCCCGGGAGCTGGTAGACCACTGCCCGGTGAGGGCTTTGGAACGCTACCGCACCGAGGTCAAGAAAAAAGATGCCAAGTGAGTTGAATCACTACATAGTATAAAACAAAGTCGCTCTGTCCCTATGTATGCTTAAATCTTTACAACTACGCAACGGTTTTTGATGAGGTTTTTTTAATAGATGAGTGGTTCAAGAGGAAGATTTTAGTATTAGCATTGCACCCGTGCGAAGCCGGGGCGGGTCGCTAGTTACATTTATATATTTAACTTCATTGCAAAGAGAGATCACCTGATTATGGCTGAAAAAACTAGTAGGTGAAAAGAAAATAGTACACATTGCGAACTTGATAATGTACCAGTTAACCGTCAGGCTAAGCGAATGTAATTTGGAGGCATTGGCCTCAGAATCCTGGCCGTCATTTAGCAGTACCTTTTATAAATAGGTAGCTGGTTGAAATTTGAAGAGCGGTGATAGCCCGGACGGTTAAAGAGCCTGCCTAAAATCAGTGAGGCTCGGGTTCGAATCCTGGCATTTACCAATGAGTTTTTCAAAAACTTACGTACATATTTATCACTAGCTCGACGGTGAAGGAAAACATCGTGAGGAAACCCGCAGGTCTCAGAATTAATTCTGAGACATGTGTAAATAGACCCGGTCCGGCGATAGGCTCACCACCTATCACGTTTAGGGGTCCAATATAACTCGTGAAATGTGGGTATTTCCAGTAATGGAATACCTCTGCCTACCCCCTCGGGGATAAGAAAGGCGTGAGATTATACTTATACTGGTTGAAATTTAGCATAAAATGTGTAAAAAGCAAGAAACGCCTTTTTATTTGTTTCTGCTCTATCGTAAAAACGGTAAGACATCCCGGCGTCAAACTTGCTGTGTAGACAATACGTAACTGAATAAGCGCAATTCCATAGACACTAATATAAAAAATATATAATTACTTCGTATTTTAGTTGTCTAACCGATTTTCTTAAATAAAGAGCAATAATGGTAAGATTTCCATAGATATAGTCCGTGCGAAATAGATCTGGATAAAAGTGTGTTGACGCCTCTCTACCAATATACGCCATTTTTGCAAACGATACGCTACAATGTCTATGACAAGTATCGCAAACACGTCTTACCTTGCGTATCGCAGTAGAAGGCGGGGTGAGCAAATGACCTTGCCAGACGTGACAAACATTTTTTAAATGACATTAGATTAAAAAATAGAGCTTCGCAGTTGGAATAAATGTTTATTTATTTATGAGGGGTTGTATAGTAGTAGTAGTATTTATTCAAAAACAATGTACATTGTATTCGAATTTCAATCATAAAAAAATCAATTTAACATAATCAATTATAAATTTGATTTGTTAACTAAATATAATGTAAAAATTATTCTTCAATAAAAATAAATAATAATGCAATGTTTCAAAACAATTAAATAAGTCAATAAAATAAATAAATAAAAATAAGCATATCATTCAAAATAAATTCATCAATTTAATAATAGCACTTTTCTATCATAGATTTAAACTTAATTATGCTTAAAAAACTGTAGAAAACTCAAATCAAATGCAGTAAATCTACAACTTAATAATTTTCTTATTTTGTATTAATCGGTTGTAGTAATAAATAAAATACATCATGAGGAAGGAATTAAAAAAAAAAACATGTAATCTAAACCTTAACTTAAAAGAGAGAGTTTTCAAAAATCTGTAGCACTACTGATAAAACTAAGGTACTACTCTGCGACCGAGTGGTGTACCCCTGGCTGCAGGACGTTTGCCAACGAATGCGCGTAACTTAAAATATTAAATTTTTTAGTCTCAAAAATACAATTGTTAATTACTTTATGTAATAAAGTATTTTACAGTCTATAATGAACTACGCATATAGAATTGAGGATTACATTTACAAAATATTTATTTAACGTAACTAAATCTTCAATTATATCAAAAATAATGAAAATTGCGGAATGATATATGTATTTAACAACCATATCAACCTTAATTTCTGTAATAATAATAAATGTCAAAATAATAATAATGTCAAATACCACAAAAAAATCCTGATAAAGTGCAACTTTCGGGGTTACACTTTTCACATTTGTCCGACGTATTATGAAACGCGTGTCGCGTCATGATTAGCGACAAGTTAGCGACAGTTTGTATGACGAGCGATAAAGTGCGTAAATGTTGTGTGAAATTTAGTAGAGGTTGGGTCAATGCACTTTTATCCAGATCTATTTCGCACGGACTATAGCACTTCATCATTTTTCGGAATAAATTAACACATATTAAAAAAAAATTGAAATCGATTAAGTAATTGATACTGAACAAACTAATTTCAGGAATTGCGCTTATTCTGTTACATATTGTGAAGTACGGAACTCAGTGCGAATTTGTAGCCTACCGGGTTGACTGCATGTACTTTCAAAATTGGCGAATTTGTAGCCTACCGGGTTGACTGCATGTACTTTCAAAATTGGTCCATATTATTCTATTACTATTTCTTTTCAGGCTTATCGTGATGTCGCTAGCTTCTCACCGCGTGGCGACCACCGACGGGAGCCACGAGGGCGTACTTGACATCGTTGGTATCGACGAGTATGTGCCGAAGGTCATCGACGCTTTCGTCCTCGGGCAGTTCAAGTAACCGCGAAAACCTTCGCAAGAAATACACCTCGATCAAAATTCCCTTCAACCACTCTTTTGGTCACCTTTCATACGATCGAAACGACGTTTTGCCTCAGTTTGCAAATTTTTGAAGAGAGAGAAGAGAAGAGAAGAGATATAATTAAAATTAAGAAATTGAAGTAGCTAGAGAAAAACATTCTTTTTATAAAATTGAATAATAAGGCATTTGAGGTGGCCTTGCTTATAGTTTTTTAAACGACAATATGTGACGCCCGGACCGTGGATCTCTGCTTTATGCACAAATTTGTTACAGATGACTGATATAGAATAACTGATAACGATTGGGAACCATTTTACTAACCAGCTATGAAGGGTGAATGTGTAAAAGTATTTTGGTCAAATTCCCTGTCTGATGAATGAAGATTTAATATTTTTGTATCTGATCCAAAGTAGTTTTAGCTAAAGCACTCTTATTATAAAGCTTTATCAGAAATCCACTAAGTATACCTCAAAATGGCGCATTCTGCTTCTGTTTTCGCTACTTTTTAGTCTGATTAATACTTTCAAAAGTATAAGTTATTTATTATTACATCATAGCAAACAAAGTGCGAATCAAATACAAGAAGTAGCGGGAATGCTTTGGCACTAGACTTTGTTTTCTAATGTAAACTAGAAAATACTTTTGGGTTACACAAACAGTCGACCTGTAAGATGATATTAATTTAATCAAGGCATGTCGATTTAATTTGTCACGAATAATAAAAATAAAAAATCTGTCCGTTGGTAAGCGTATCACTCTAGAATGACTGGACCGATTATGCATTTTTTATATTTGTAGTAGTCAGAATAAGGTTTTTAGGGCAAGAAAAATTGCCCAGAAAACTGATTTTTTTGTATGGGATTTTTTTATGAACTCAAGACCATCGTTTGTATTTTAAACAGGACATCTGTGTATAACTCTAGTTTGTCTAACTTGTCTTCAGAAAAACCAAAAATCCATACAATGTATCCATGCAGCACTATTGCAATTATCGTAGGTAAATGCATGCTAATTATCATTATTGATATTAAATTGTTTTTTTTTTTATGTTTTCCGTGAGGATTAATCTTGTTTTATTTTAAGTAGAAGTGTGTATCAATAGGTTAAGCTTAGTTTTTATAACTTTAACCATTTCGTAACAGGGTCTTTTTGGTTATTCTAAAAAATTGGCACCTGGCGGTAACTTACAACTATGTGTTCAGTGTAACAATAACCAGGGGGTGGCAATCAGCGGGGTAATATCTCTTTTATTTCAAAAACATAAAAGATTGTATTTCGTACACTAACCGTAATTTCACCTCCTATGTTTGCGAGCTAGTACCTTTTTTATAATTAATTCATTATTATTCAAATTTGTATTTTTGACTTATTCTTATTTACTATCCACGTGACGGATGTTGTGCGTAATAAATTGCCCTTTTGGCAAAGTAGGTAGTTCGACTTTCTAATGTTATTAACCATTTAGGTACTGGCTGGCAAATAACCTAAATAGATGTTTAGTAATTATAACTAATAAATAGCATATCTTTCGTATTATTGTAAACCAATTGAAAGCGGATGCGTGCCTTTTTCTGATGAGAGTTCCTCGGATAAATTTGGGGACTAAACAATTAAGGGGGCGGGATCTAGCAACATGTCACGTAAATACGTCGCAAATTGTTATCAGGGCAAGTTGCGGGACGCTGGGCAATGTTGTACCGTCATATTGGGGGATATTTTGTACCCTAAAATATCCGTGGCTTTATGTTCTTTGTTCGTTTCCACGTCAAATGGGCATGTATCGGTTTTCACACTTCTGGTTAGAATAGGCAAATCCGTTTATATGTTGGTTATTTTTGAACTGATAAATGAACGGACTTTTCAGAATCTGTGATCACTTGGTACTCTCTCGGGTTAAGTATTTTTTATATCTGAAATGTTGGGAAATTATTCAAAACATAGAAGGAAAAGTAACTTTTAAATCGCTTGTTGTTTTGTTTAAAATATTCTTTTAGTTATAAGTGGCTTAGTATTATCTTGCGTCGATCAGCTGCTGGTTGGAGCAAGTTATTTAGTTTATGCTTTTATTGAAGTTGGTATCATTCGTTAATATAAGAGTGACAATTCATGAAGTATTTAACCTCGTATCATTTGGACTACTTTCGTTTGTCTCATGCCTGCTTTACTTTATGACTAGTCACTACAAAATATATCTAAAAAAATAGCATTCTGTGATTTATGATGCCTTGACAACTTCGAAGTTTTACGGTTATTATTCCTAATTTAAGCTGAAGTTTTCGTTTGCCAATCATATTGAAATCAGACAGTTCAATTATTACACTGATATGCGTCATTATTACGAAACGCGTCCTGTTGTTGACTCAGTAAAGTTTTTTATTTAAAATTTATATTTTGTTTCAATGTGGTTTTGCTAATGAGATTTTCAATTGAAGAAAAATTGATCCGTCCGCTGATAATTTCATCTGTTGTAACGAACATATTGATTTTAGTTCATAGTAGTCATAATAATTTTGTTTAACACTTTCACAGCAGCATATCGAGGCACTACAATATAGAATAACAAAAATGTAATAACATTTAAAAAATGTACTTGCATGTTTGTTTTCATTTTAAAATAAACTGAGTATATTCAAAATTGTCCATATTTATTGAAATTATTAGGGTATGTGCAGCGTAAGTTTTAAATATTTCGGTAAACTTAGTTGGTACGGAAGCTACTTTCTGATTATGTTCTAGTGGACGTTTGTACTAAGTTTACATTCTATACCCTATACCTAATACGACCGTAGTGGAACGGACCCAGTGTAGGGACCTTGCCGATCCGCGTACGTACACATCTTTGTGTGAAATGGCTATACAACACACCGGCCGTTATAACTTGACCACTCTGAAGTTGCGCAAATGGCTGCGCAATAAGATTTTTAGCGGACCATTTGGCGGTACGGGGGGGGTTTGCGCAGGCGAAGCCTATGTTCAGAGAAGCCAAGTTAAAACGGCCGTACTGTATATGCGCGGAATTAATACGCGCACATGCACAGTTGTAGTGTGGATACTAAAACACAATATTTGAAATTTTTGTCAGTCTGTCTGTCTGCCGCACCAAAGAGATTAAAATATAATTATCATATTTTAATCTCTTTGCTGCGCACGCATCACGCAAAACAATCAGACACATTTTGGTGAAATTTGATGTGGAGATAACTTAGTAACTAGGTCAACACTTAGGGTACTTGTTACTACAGGAAAATATCTAATTCCTACGGGAAATCATAAGAACTAGTTAAAATCGGAAATATGTAGGTACTACTCCGAAACGATAACACCTAGAAACTTGAAATATGGTATGTATGGTCTGGAGAGAGAACTGGATCCGTGAGGGCAACGCCCCGCTGGGCACACACTAGTGTAGGTATTCAATATTTCTATTAGTGTTATCCTTATGATTAGTACATATCATATTACCAAAGGATGATGCGACGATAAATCTACATGAAAAATTCGGTCGTGGCTCGTTGGTTTTCCGCCATGATTTCACCGCTCTTTTTTTGGGAACTTTTGTTTATTTGTTTTTTTTTTTTTTTTTTTAAATCATTTATTTAAACGGGCTTTTAAAGGAAAACCTTTATGTCAGCCCTATTGGGCAAGACTAGGGAATTTGGTTTTTACATACGCTGATTCTGCACATTACAAGCTATCTTTCACATGTAGGTATATATTATTATGTATCAATGCTATACATAAAAGTGTTGAAGACGCTATATTTTTAACTCCGAGGCAAAACCGAGGGGTTATTTTTAAGCATAGGTTCTTTAGCCGCAAAACATCAAAACGTGTCTGTGTACCCGTAGCCATGAAATAAAAAACAATGTCTGTCACTGTCAGGTTGACAGGACAGGTGTACAATCACATTAAAAATAATAAAATTACAAAAACTTTGTGTTCAGTCACTGTATTGGTTTTTTCCATTTCATTGCTAAGAAAAATAGCAAAATACGGCCCGACCCGGTTAGTGTTTTGCGATGCATTGATTTATATACTTACTCTACCCGTAACGTTCACATGAGTTTGGAATTAGAAGAAGCGAACGAAACTCAACAGCTGATGCAAAATGAAGGCGAAGAAGAGGAACAGAAAGTTCAGTCTGCAACCTCTCCAGTTACAAGTAACAAAATGTCAAGTGGAGCAGCTAGCTTATCGTCAAGAAACCCTCAAGTACCTACGAGTACAGGCAACAGCAGTTGGAACGACTCTACGAAGGTGTCATACGTGAACGAGAGACGTCTGCATCGCGATCTGATTCGTTCCAATTACAGCAACAGGCCAAAACATGTACCAAAAGAAGCTACTGATGTGAAGCATATGGAGAAGGCTTTACTTGACTTGCTTGACGACTTCCACACTGGCAAGCTAAGTGCTTTTGGGTCAGGGTGTAGTATGGAACAAATGATCAGTATAAGAGACCAGCAGGAACATTTAGCAAGGTTGCACTTTCGCCTCTATGCCGATGTAGAGAAGCCAATTGAAGAAAGTTTCGATAATTCTGCCTCGAAGGACAAAATGGCGCAGTTGGTGCAAAGCCTTGAACAATTATCTACATCTATAGAGCATCTGCATTCTGATGACAGTCTCAACGCTAGTTGTAGTAGTAGTACAAAATAAATAATAAACCTGTGATAATCTGAAACCATCTTTCATTTTGTAGAAGCTATATAAAGTTAATCAAAGAAATAAAGCGCATTATATATTCTTGTACTTAATGGTACATAGTTTTAATAATAATGTATAGTAGGTATACATACATTAATTGTCACTTTAAAAAATAATCAAAATTATTTCACTATTAAAGCATGTACTAATGTGACTCATTTAACAATTGATACAATTAAATGCAGCGGTATGTGTATTTATAACCACCTACTTATATATAATAACTAACAATATTTCACTTTGTAGTAACTCATCGTCTGTGAAGCAGGAGCAAAACATAAGTATCTGCAAGGCATAACTATTATGTGATGCAACCTCAAAGTATATACAATGCGTAACAGAATTACAGAATACAATTAGTACATTATTATAAAAAAATTATGACACCTTCGTACATTGTGTCTAACCAATTTCTTAAATCAAGAGCCATAATAGTCGGTTTCCATAGGTAGCTAAATTCAGCTATGATAAGATTTTTCGAAAAAAATTTCCATACATTAAAAATAGCAGTTGATACTGAACAAAACTAATTTCAGGAATTGCGCTTATTCTGTTACATATTGTATAATACAGTGTGTCTCCATAAAGTGCACATATGAAAATGGGTGAAACTAGACAGTTTTAGCGACGGAAAAAATGATAAAAAAAATCTGAGATTTTTTTTTATATTTTATAGATATTTTTTTCTTCTGAGTACTTACTGTTGACTTGATGTAAAGAAAACGTTATAACTTATAACTTTTAAACTATGAAGTATATCGTGATGAAATAAAAACAGTAATGATGTCAAATAACAGACGATACTAAAAAAAATAAAAATAAAACCCAAAAAATGGTACTAAGAAATAGTAAAATGGGACAAACTAGAACGAAGCGTTGAATAGTGCACCCGGAATGACTTAGTTCAAACACTCATAGTAAACGTTGTGATATGGATAAAGATACGGGATTTTTGTTTTGTGAGAGGTAATACGATGGAGAATAACAAAGTAATAAAAACTACATATAATATGGGCATTATTTAGAGAAATTTGATAATTAATTTAAAAAAACACGAATAAAAATACAAATTTTCCTCAAAAAGTCCCTTTTTATTATTTCTTGGTACCGTTTTTTAGGTATTTTTTTATTTTATTAGTATCTTCTGGTATTTTACATCATAACTGTTTTTATTTTATCACAATATACTTCTTAGTTAAAAAGTTATAACGTTTTATTTACAGTCAACAGTACGTAATCAAAAGAAAAAATATTTTTAACCCTAGATCACTAATCATTCGTCTCACAGTCGACCGGCACCTGTCGCGTTCGATGTTTAGGTATGTTCCCGACACTTCTCGCCCCGCCCCTCTCAGTACCTTCCTGATTGGCAATTTAGTGACCCGTGTGGAAAAGACGCGGACGCATGCTTCCTAGTTCCGGAGCTATAGCAAAATATGCGGATTTTGTCTATACAAAAAACGCAGAATCACTGAGTATTTATGCCACTCGTGCAGAATGGCAATTTGCGGCGAGCACACAGTTCTTACATGTAATGACTGCAAAGATTGAAAAAAAAAAACAAGTTTATCTACTATATAAAAATAAGTCGGGTTTTCCTTCCTGACGATTTAACTCCAGAACTGACGAACCGATTTCGATGGTTTTGCATTCGTTGGAAAGGTCTCGGGCTCCGCAAGGTTTATAGCAAAGAAAATTCAGCATTGCACCCGTGCGAAGCCGGGGCGGGTCGCTAGTTTCTTATAATAATATTTAGATAACTAACTTGGCTATGTTGTTCATTATTTCACTTAAATATAACAAATAAATAAAATACATGCATTTTAATTTGTTCGTCTGTAAGTCGAATGTTTAGTGTCAAAGTTACACCAAAATATGTTAAGTAAGCTAGGGTTAAAAAAGAAATAAAAAAAAAACAGATTTTTTTAATCATTTTTTCCGTCGATAATGTGTCTAGTTTCACCCATTTTCATATGTGCACTTTATGGAGACTCACACTGTATATATGATGGCCTTTCCCCTGGAATAAATATAGCTCATGTTACTCATAGAAAATAAAGTTTCCATTGGTGGACGAATTAAAAATTAGTCCAGCAGTTCCATAGCTTATTCATTACAAACATATAAACAAAACAAATCATCCCTCTTTTAAATATAAGTGTAGATAAATGTCAGAATTACTTATATCTTAAAATATACATACAGTATCTTTACGAGGCCTTGTATAAATCGTATAGACTGTAAATCCAAGTATACTCGGTTTCTTTTAAACACAAGGTCCTCTAACTCTTAAGGGCTCCAGCTTCACAGTCTCTCCCATTGATAAAAAATACATAGTATAAAAACTAGAAAAGACAATTGTAGGTATAAAAATATCACAATAACAATAAAACATGAACATGTTTTCAATTATCTAGAATTTACACTATTAAAGTCATCCCACTGTAGTAATTTTTAATTATTTCAAGTTAATCTACAACTCCTTTTATGATGAATTTCTAAAAAATATCCCCTGATAAGGCCCCGATGAACAACCAATCCCTAAACATATTAATTAACAACAAAGATTAATACAATTTATATAAGATCTATATAGAATAATTCCTTGTAGTCTGTACAAAATAGACAGCTTCAGATTTACTGAGAATGCCAGAGTACCACTTATCTATAGAAATTAGAAGACTCTTGGCCAAACATTTTCGTCACATTATTTGATTATATCTAATAACAAAAGATTGACAGGAAATAAAATCTGGAAACTAGTATTTGCTGCTAATCCTCATAACAGAGCACTCAACATTCAGGCAGGGCTTGAGATGATAATGATAAGAAAATTGATTCAACAGTTGGGTCCACTAGCAGCTTTTCAGCAGCAGCAAAGAAAATGTGTGTAGTTGTTTTGAGTTATTCCGCTCCAATCCCTTAATAAAATCCCCCGCTAATTATTATTTAAAATTCTAGTCTGATCCACTAGGTAGACACCTAAAGTAAGTTTGTACAGTCGACAGAAAAATTAAACGTTTATATTTACTTCAATTCTTACAAAAAAAAAACAATGAATGTATGTACTTATAGACAATGTTTTTATTTATTTTTTAACTTCTTTTACGACTTGATTTTCAACATCAACATAAAGTCAAGTAAATAAAACCAAAACTTACGCCTTTTATCCCCAAAGGTTTGGCAAAAGTATTCCATTTCTGAAAATACCCACGTTTCACCAGAATATTCTTTGGATGGTGAGCCCATCACTTCATCGTCTGTTACACATGCCTCTGAACGATTAAGGACCTGTGGTTCTCCTTCACCATGGAGCTAGATATAAATATTTATTTAACTTCATGTACCAAGAGAATGCACACATGGCGAACTTAATGCCTAAACGCATTATCTTCCAGTCAACCAAAATATAACATAAGCTTTCCCCAGGGATCAGACTGGTTAAATCATTTAAAAAAAAACAGTCATGGTGGTGCATGGATTTGCTAAGATGCATTATTGCATATTCATATATCTTTGGCACCACAAAGCTAATTATTTAATAACCAATTAAAATTATACTAAAGATTATACTACTGACCCCTTTTACTCTCAGTAGGGTTTATATGACCTGCATATTCTCATTATTTCGTTTTATTTATACAGTATTAGTACTAGTTTTTATGATGTAATAACGCATAATACCTCTTAACACAATCACTGAATAGAAGACTAGTTGAATACCTCATTACCAAGAACTTTGAACATTATACAATTATTATATCAGCATAACAATTATACAATTTTCTTTTATAATTAGGTTACCATTTATAAAAATAGTTGATGATAACCAACTCCTTTAAATTTCATTCGGCAATTAGGACATTTTTTACCATTTGCTTTAACTGCTGCCTTGATACATTTCATGCAAAACACATGGCCACAGATTGTTGAAGCAATGGGGTTATTTAGTAAACTATCCATGCAAATTGGACAATCTCCCAGTCTCGGATGAGATGGCATCTGCTGAGGGCTACTTCTGTTAGCACCAGTGTTGTCAGCAGTTGGGCCAGCAGATGGGACAATGTTTTCATGTAAAACTGATGGTACTGAATTTGGTTGCTGGTAATTTCTTTTGGCGATTGATGGCACTGTCGTAATTTTTGTATAGAGTGATTGATTATCTCGAACCTGGCAGATCCTTATTCGCCCACTTTGCAGGTGACTCTGGTCATTACTCTCACCTGAATTTGATGGTGTTTGATTTACAAATCTTAAGAAATTATTCCCTTCATCTTGACTAGTGTGACGGCCATTCATGAATGATTGTATTTTTGAAATCCATGATGTTATCTTGTTAACTAATGTTCCCGAAGAATGTTCAGTTAAATCTATAACGTTATCTTGGTTATTTCTTTCATTGTCAGACTGAGCAAAGAAATCTGCTACAACATTTGCAATTCTGTCAGCATTACTTCCAGTATCTTGCAGTGTGACTGGAATGGATTCTGGTATAGTTTTATTTTGTTCTAAATTTGTTTCTAAGGTATTACTGGGATTAGTATTCCTATCTGAGGCAGTATCTTCCTCAGAATTTCTAGAATTACTTGGTTTAACTAGAGTTACACTATCCAAGGTGTTTTTCACACGATACTTACTAATAGTAGCTTCATTTTCAGCAATAATACTATCAATGTCTATAACCTCACCCATATCAATGTCATTATTATCAGTCAAGTCAATTGTGCTGATGTCATAATTTGGAAGATCATCTTCTATAATTGTCTCAATACATCTGTTTTCATTTTTCCCTTCTGAATCTGAATCTATGATAACACAACAGTCAACAGAGCTTTCATTATTGTTCCGACTTTCATTTTTAATTTCATTTCCTATGATAATGCAAGAGTCATCATCTGCACTGTATTGTTGATTATTTTGAATGCTAACATCTTTATTATCTTTACTACACTTTGTATTGTTTATTTCAATGACTTCCAGGTGATCTTGTGAATTATTTGAAAGTGCACTGTTTAAACTCTCATTAAATAGTCTGTCATTTATATCAATGGTGACTCTGTCAGTGGATGTACTAGCTAGGGGTTCAAAGTGTTTTGTCATGTAATTAGAGTTTTCACTGTATTCATAAGGCTCCGTATTAGTACTTTCCGGACTACTGTTAAGTTGGCCTTCTAATCTCTCTTCATTGTTCTTCAGTCTTTCTGCAATTTCATCACTTTGAGCATTAAATATGGACTTCGAAAGATTTACTTTAGTGCCTCTACGGCGTTTTTTCGGACACGAATTTTCTTCGTCGTCGCTACCTGCAGCATTTTTGTCAACACCATAGTCTTCATCACCCTGACCAAAACTTGTTTTGGGTTGCCATGGTACTTGACGTCTCTCTTTGCAACCAACAATATAAGGAATGTCACTTTTTTTGGGTTTCTTTTGAGGGACGATGGGCGGAGGGGGCCCGTCATTGACAATTGGTAAAATTTCATTGTTAGAAATCATATCCATTAGTTTGGATGCTATATTTTTAATCGTTTTGGGTGAAACTAACTTTTTCTCAATAGCAGGGATAGGGTTCTCAGGTGTCTTAGGTCTTTCAGAGATCTTCACTTTAGCAGTAGATGTTGGTTCTTCATCACTGTCCGAGTCTTCAAACATTCTTTCTAGGTCCGCCAAGGATGGCATCGGCATCCCATTACCACAAAGTCTTGGTTCGGTTTTTTTACTGGAACTGGACGACCGAGACGTCGGGTTGCGCAACCTACTAGCTAATTGTTTGGACTTTGCAATTTCATTCTTATAGTCGGGTTTCTTTAGCAACTTCCTCTTTTTTGGGGCGATATTACCTTCATCTCCGTTCAAGGCTGTGTTTTCACTGGAAATACGGGACGTCTTACGTTTTGTCTGCGCACCTTTCTTCTTATCTGATGATTTCGGCATTTTGTAATGCAACAAAACTTATTGTATGTGGTTACCTTCTGTAAAGTTGTGAAAAGTTAAATAGTAGGTATGTTTAAAATTTAAAAAATTACAATTAAAAGTACGCCGCAAAACGCCGTTTTTTTTTTTAAATGACAGCCTAAGAGTATAATACTAGGATGACAGCAGCTCAGTGTTACCAACACTCAGAAATGTGTACCCCTAAACCTAAAGTCAAAAACCCCTAAAATAAAATTCCCCTAATAAAAGAATAATATTATCAATAAAATTATAAATAATAAATAGCGCAAAGATTTTTGCCTTCATTTCGAAATTTTTTAAATATTTGATATAAGGTCAAAAATATTGGTCTTTCTGAAATATTGGATTTCTAAAAAAAAACTAAATATTTTTTTAATAAAATATCCCTTATGATTTTTTATACAACCACCCTTGACCGTAATTCTAAAATTAAGATGATAAATGATTACAATTTTTGGTAAATATGATAAATTTTATTGTTGAAATTACGGCTTTCTTATTGGTACTAAAAAAAAATATAACGTGACATTATATATATAAATATAATCTCACGCCTTTTTTTTATCCCTGGGGGGGTGAGATGAGGTATTCCATTACTGGATATACCCACATTTCACGAGATATATTGGACCCCTAAACGTGATAGGTGGTGAGCCCATCGCCGGACCGGGTCTGTTTACACATGCGGGTTTCCTCACGATGTTTTCCTTCACCGTCGAGCTTGTGATAAATATGTACTTACGTAAGTTTTTGAAAAACTTATTGGTCATGCCAGATTCGAACCCGAGCCTCACTGATTTTCCGGCCGGCTCTTTAACCGTTCGGATTATCGCTGCTTACAATGCTTATAACGTGACATTGATATTTAATAATATGTCACGTTATAATTTTTCTCATGAAATCATAGGTACAGTCAAGAGCAAGTTAAGCTTTACATTACTAGTTTATGCTGAGCTCTGATTTATACTGAGTGCCATAGAATACAGGACCGGTTCAAAGTCCAAACTCAAAGTGTCAAGCTTAGCGTGCTCTTGACTGTACATATTAGATAGAGAACAAATAAATAGATAGCGTTACTGTAACTCCCATATTTTTATACCTTTATATTTTTTCTTAAAATTATATACGAAGTCAAAAAACACCCTAAAAAATAAAGGCCATTAAAAAATCCCAACGCACTTGTTTACCCCCTAAATTTGGGGTAAAAACCTTCAAGTTGGGAACACTGTAGCAGCTAAAGCTTTGTTTTGCCTATTTTTCTTTGACAGGCTAAGATCAAAGATCAATATCATACTGCCTCGTTTTCAGTCTTTACCAAATGTTACTCTTTTCGTTTTTTTACTCGTTTATATTACGCGTGGATCCAGTTTATTCCCGTTTCCTTGGAAATTTCCGAAAAATCCATCATGATGGTTACATAATAATATAAGAGACCTACACTACATACAATATTTCAAATAGTGAGTGCCCAGCGGCGTTGCCCCAGTTGATCCAGTTTATTCCTGTTCCCGAGGGAATTTGCAAAAATACCGTCATATTGGTTGCGTACGACAAACAACTTACATAACATATTAATTTATATAAATATCTAGATATAATTACTCTGTATTTACTGTCATTGTTTTATATATATTTAAGATATTAGAATAGGTTTTCTTTGTTATTCTGTTGGTAAAATAACTATTATACATATTTCAAGTATAATATACTTATGTGTTATCATTTCGAAGTAGTACGTATTTCTCTTTTTACCCAGTAATTTAATTTTCCCGTGGGAATGAGACATTCTTCAGATGTAAAAAGTACTTTCAATGTTGACCCAGTTACTCAGTTATCTACACCCCAAATTTCATCAAAATCCATCCAGTAGTTTTTACGTGATGCGCGCACAACCAGACAGACACAAAAAAAATTAAAATGGGTGTCTTGATAATTACATCGATAACTATTTATTTACACTACTAATTTTTTGTCTTCAAATGCGATCTGCCGTGCTTCCAGCGGTGTACGCTGGGCTTCGAGTATTAAACCAACAGGAGACGTCACGCGCACTAGTGTCTTTGCAAAAAAGTCTGCCAATTTCTGCGCGGTGGACGAGGAAACGCACACAAATAATGTTAAAACAAACGCATTTTTTGACAAAATAATTAAACACTAGCTTGAACTAGATGCACACAAGTAGATACATTTACACACAGAAACAACCAACCAAAACAAACAGGTATGAGCGTTGCTCATAACTTTTTTGGCAGAGGGGAACACCTGTCAGAGTGGCGTCTCCGGTTGGTTTAATACTCAAAGGCTCTGGGCCTAAATGGCTATTCTTCAGAGTCCATGCACAAAAATATAGTGAGTTCAACACTTTCTTATTACTATCATTAGACTGTCGATGTACGAAGGGTCTGATGATCAGTCTAATGATAGTACTTTAACTACTAGAAGACTATATATTGTGACTTCTTGAGGTTTCTTGAGGCAATACAAAAATGGCCATCCCACGAATTTTATCGGATTTCCACTTCATTGCACACGGACACTGCTGCTGCTGCCTAATATTACTATCACTATTAATAGTCAAAACCCGAATTTAAAATTTTACAAAAACATGACGTCTCTCTTAAAAAAGTTCTGTCAGTTAAAAAAACACTCAAGCATTTGATTCCCGAGGGGGTAGGCAAAGCTATTCCATATCTGGAAATACCCACTTTTCAAATGAATTTATTGGACCCCTAAACGTGATATGGTGGGGTGCCCATCGCCAGACCGGGTCTGTTACACATGCGAATTAATTCTGGGACCTGCTAGTTTCCTCACAATGTTTTCCTTTACCATCGAGCTAGTGATGAATATGTACTAATTATAATCGTTCGTTTTGGTTCAGGGGGGCATAAAAATTAAAAAGAACGATTGCTGTTCGGGACGGCTTCAACTTTTTATACAATATTGACTTTTGGCCACTGTATAATAGGAAATAGGAATCCGTAATTTTAGGTGCTACTACCTACTTTACTTTCGGTTTCTCATGAATAATATGATCGACCATAATATGTGCCTCAGTGTTAAAAATTCAAACGTTCCTCTGTATCAATCCTGCAATGTTCCAATAAAGGTTTGTAACCCTGTCATTTGAAATTACATCAATATGAAAATGCTTAAGGCCACCACATCCGCAAAATAATTTGTTACGAGCTTGCGACGAACACGCACATGTTCTCGCCCCAAAATAATTCGTTACTGTAAAGGAAGAGGTACACTACCACCAGGGACCTCAATTTTCCCTTCTAAAAAAATTTTTCAGTCACGCTTACGTAGCCAATCTAGGTGCATGAACATTGCCATTTTGTCCAGAAACCATTAATGTACGTCAAAACTGGAAATATGTGAGAGGTCTCCGTGAAGTTTCAGCCACACAGCGGGCCACCGTGATGGGACTTTGGGGGACGTTCGACGTTTGTAGCCAGTTATGTGTGGCGGTGTATATTACGGAAGATTGCCATAGATGAGGGAACTTACGTTTGGAAAAATGACTTAGGTAGCAGATTTAAAAAATATAATATTATTAAAATCAGTTTGATTGAGATTTGATCATCAGTAGGTACGAGTATGATATATTATAAGTACCTACCTTATTTTTTCATACCTACTTTTATTTTTAAAGGAACACTACGACAGATTACGGAAGTTATGACATCAAAATGCCTAAAAATATTTGAATTCCTGTTACTTTTGTGTTTTTGAAGTTTTTCTAAAAGTATATTTTTGCCGAGTTTCATATAAAATAGGAAACTTTTAGGCTAAGTTCATATTCATGAACGCGCGGTACCGCGCGGTGACGCGCGGTGAAAGCATTCACATGACAGAATATGTATGCTCCTCTTTTGCTTTTATCTAAGTGTACGCTAGATCTGCGGTCATGTAGACTTATGCACTGTTTAGATTGATCTTGCGCCGCGCGGTGCCGCGCGCTCATATGAACTTAGCCTTAAATAGCCAACAAAAACTCCAGAATATTTTCTATAACAAGATTTACAAGCCACTCCGCCGTAACGAGTGGCGTTGGCCGTCGCGCGGTGTCCGCTGTGAGCACTTTTCACGTTTTCTTTCGACACCAATTTTGCCGCTCGCCTATCGTATCGCCTCCTCCAACTTTACAGAAGTTCACCGCACACAATAAAAGTTATCTTAATATTATAAACTAGCGACCCGCCCCGGCTTCGCACAGCTACAATACTAACACTAAAACCTCTTGAATCACTCTATCTAAGTATTAAAAAAAACCGCATCAAAATCCGTTGCGTGGTTTTAAAGATTTAAGCATACAAATGGACATTTATATTATACAATTACTGTATCCTTGCAAATAAACCATTCATTTCATTTCATTTCATTTCATAGGAACATAAGGACATAGGGATATAGGGATATAGGGACAGAGAAAGCGACTTTGTTTTATACTATGTAGTGAAGATCTCATAAATCTTCTCTGGGAGTTTTAAAAGTAAAATATTGTACCTAATAAACCTGTGTCGTGAAATCGCGCCTTTATTTTAGTTTTCACGTAATTACGTTACGTTGCTTCGCGTGGCGATATAACGACTTATTGCCGCCTCGAGTGAATAGTAAATGATTTATTGAGGTGACCGCGAGGTTAATCCAACCCTTTGTCCAATAATTTTATTTGATATAGACTGATTTTAATTTAATTCCTGTATTTTTAAAAAAAATAGGTTTGATATAACTCTTATATTGACAACAGCGTTGTGCATAGCTCAATCCGGTGGGTCTACACTTCTACAGCTACATGAAGGGTTCCTTATATATTATGTACAATGTACAGTGATCACTAAGACAAGATTATTAAAATTTCATCTTCTAAGGAGGACGGTCAAGCAGCAGGTTCCCAAGGGCGCACGCTGACTATTTAATTCGGAATTATTATTATAATTGTAATCGCAATCTTTATTTGACATTTGTTACGAGGTCAGCGCTTGCTCAAGTTATACAGGCGGTAATAACAGATGTAAGTTGTCCTACGCTACGGAAGAAGCAACGTTCGTTGCGAAATAGACAATAACTAGGCCAGCTTACCCAACAAACAGGAGTGCGATTTTTTAATCTCACTGGTGATATCAAAATCACAGGTGACTAAAATTATCACCGATGACTTTTATGTCATCATTTTAAAAAAGGCGTATTTTTTAAAGTCACACGCTGTTTTCAATAAATCGTCGCAATCACAAAATATCACAATCGAGCCCCGCTGCTAATTCTTCCGAAAAACATACTTTGGCACTTTTGGCAGATGTCACATTCGTCAACTGTCAAAAACAATCGAATGGTGATTTCAATTACGAGTGGGTGCACTCGTAAATCGTTATCATAGCTAGCGCTTAGGTATGACAAATGTAAGTCACCGATGAGTTTCAAAAATACGAACTTTCGGAAATCACTCACATCGGTGAGAATTTGTCACTTGGTGCGATTCAAAAATCGACCCCCTGATTTACAGTTAGGCGAGTATTTTATGTTAGAATTTGTAATACCTATTGCAAATAAGTAAATAAAGATAAATAATTTAATGATCTTTCGTATTCACCGGTTTGAGACGGAGCATGAATCTCAATTTTAATTTATTGTCATTGTTTAAGTGCCCAGCAGGTGGGCTTGATCCGGTCAAAAACAGGGTCTCACAAGCAGACGAGAACAATCGATAATCCTATCCCTCGAATCGTTACGTTATATTATGCTGATTATGAAGTACGTTAGAAAGGTAAAAGTGAATAATGTTATTTTGGTAAGATACTCGTAACACATACCATGCCGAAATTACGCGACAATAACAGGACGTATTTTCACCCTAATTCATTTCAGTGTCGCAAGTAATTTAAAAAACATTGTACTCAGGCGTAACCACTCTGAATTTCGGCCGCATTGTGTTCCTACTTGCATAGCGCGTTACTATTACATATATAGGTACTTAATGGTAAATTAAACCGGCTGTAAATAAAGATAGTTGTAGTAGGTACTCGACTTTAAATCACACTTGGCCGAGAATGTAACGAAAACTATGCTATGTGAGACCAATTACACTTTTATATTACATTAGCACTGGTAGTTCCCAGAGTCATATATCGGGTCTCTAGTGGCTTTAAAAGTTTGATGTCGCTCACAAGTCGATAGCTGCCCGAAGCTTACATAAGCGAGGACTTCGCGTTGGTGCCGACTCTAAGCGTGGAAGCCACGGTCAGTCGCGCTCCGCGCCGCCAGCGAAAACATCGTGCGTAACGCAAACTGAACGCACATTTTCGGGTATCGCTCAATCAAACCATGAATTAAACAATAACGTGGCAGCTTTAACCAAAATAAAATAGTTCTCGTTTAATCCTTTTGGAATTAATTACTGTGAGTAGCAATTTGTTTAGTGAGGCGCAAACATTCGGCAGTAAAACAAGTCGATCGGGAAAAGTTTGAATATTGCATGAAGAGCGAAAGCTCCATTCGAGGAAAACAAGTTTGTTTTGTTTTCGAATGTATCCTTCGTAGAAAAAACAACAAAATAAATAACCGATATTTAGGTAGGTATTGCATCATATACTTATACCGGTATATAATGTATTTTTCGTTAGGTATTTGGTTGACTGCTTCATAATGTGAATAATGTAGAATTTTTTGGACTAGAAAGAAAGAAAGAAAAAATGTTTATTTTTGCCACAGTTACACACACACATATAAAGCAATAACAATATTATAATAACACATAATATTAACACAGACAAGTATAATTACAAAATAAAACAAAACAATAAAACAAAAATAATTTAATATTGAATAAAATAAAATAAAAAATAATCTCACGCCTTTTATCCCCGAGGGGGTAGGCAGAGGTATTCCATTTCTGGAAATACCCACTTTTCACGAGAACATTCGACCCCTAAAGATGATAGGTTCTGAGCCCATCGCCATCGCATTTAATATTGAAGATTTGTATAATGTAGAATTATTTATAGTAAGTAACAAAGGTTATAATACTGAATCTAATAATACCTACCATATCTAATAAGTGTATTATTATATAAATAGTATTAGGTACTTTGAATAACAATACAATAGGAAGCACTTGAAGTATCTAGACGAAAACGCAATATAAAGGTATGTATAGGTACATATAATATAATTAAACGTACCTTTATATTGCGTTCGACCCTGTATGGCACATATAATAATAATTCGATAGCGATTATTATGAAACTCTGATACCTATCACACTTTGATAAGTGGAATAAATAAAGTACAATAGATTAAAAAAGAAATACGATGTTTACATTATCGCTTAAACAAGCGTTCACCAAAGCATAAATAGAATTTCAGCTGGCACGGGCGGGCGTAGAGATAAAGCTCGTAGCAGGCTACGCTCGTAGCATCCGCTACGGGCTGTAGCAATAAAATGCTAACGTAGGGCTTGCAAAAAGCATCTGAAAATGCTCTTTTGGTATATTTTTTATGGGTTTTTAGAACATAAGTTATTCAGTTGTTGACTAATTGAACTTAGATTGCGAATATCAGATTGGTTAAAAAGACTAAATCAACATTTATCTCATTCCCACAGGAAAATATAAAAACTGGTTAAAAAGAGAAATACGTACTACTCCAAAACGATAACACCTAGAAACTTGAAAAATGGTATGAAGGTGTCTTATATGTAGTAGGAAACCAGTATGAAGGGATTTTTGGGAATAAACTGAATCCACGCGGGAAAACGCCGCTGGGCACCCGCTATTTGAAATATGGTATGTGGTAGGTGTCTTAAATATGTCGTAGACAACCACTATGAAGGGATTTTCGGAAATTCCCACGGGAACGGGAATAATCGGAATCCGCGCGGGCAACGCCGCTGGACATCCGCTAGTAATAAAATAAATATAAAAATGTATCGGTGAAATGTGAGTAAAAGGCGTAAGCATATTTATTTATTTTTAATAAAACAAAATTAATTACTAAAACGATGACGTTACTGTTTAAATTCCATTAAAAATGCGTTTTGACAAATGATAAAAGTAACAGATTTGATCAGCTACCCAATTCTGCTGTGGTTGCAAAACCCTTTCACCCATATTTTTTAATAATGCTACTGTTCATTTCATAATACAGCTCTCGCTTTTATTTTCAACACAAATTTAGTTCTAAAGTCTCGATACCAAGACGTCAAAGTTACAAAACTATCACGAGGTCAACATAAGTGATGTAGAGTGTCATCGGCCAGTGAGATGGAGAGGCGACCAGATGACGGAAGACCTCGAGCGGCTGCGCCTCAAGAGTCAGGTGAGCTCTTTGTGATTTTAAAAATAACAATATGCTTATTGTTACGTATCGGTGTGGCACCTGGCTTCGTAAATGTTATTCTATAGGTCCCCTACTTCTTGAGGATATTGTAAAGCTGATAGCTTTTCTGCGCTCAGTGAATCAGTAAGTTTCCTTGGTTTCTTAAAGGAATTTATAACCCGTTATGAAAAAAAGCAGCAATAACCCGGGGGCTTATGAGCTCCCCTCTTATGCGTGATGCTTGGTTTAGAATCGTGGTTATGGCATGTGCAAATGAGTTTAAAAAAACTTACGTACATATTTATCACTAGCTCTACGGTGAAGAAAACATCGTGAGGAAACCATAAGGTCCCAGAATTGATTATTAGGCATGTGTGAGGCACCCAGAATATTTTCAGATAAAGGCGTGAACATATACCCGTAATAAAATAAATTCCAGTAGGTACATATTTATCAAACAAAGAAACTAATGAGTAATCGGTCAAGATGGTGGTTTCCTGAATAGCTATAATACAGTGTAAGAGAATAAGGTTTATCCCTCTGGTCATCCGAAACATTCACGAAACTTAACGACAGATTGATGAGATTGGAATCCCACGGTATTATGGTGTTATCGCTCAGTGCCCAGTTACAAATAGGACCACTTCTAGTGTGCTTTATGATTGATTGATTTATTTAATTTTGGAAGATGAATATCTTTATACCAAGCTAGTGCGTGTCCAACGACAATAATACATTTTCTTCGAATAAATAAATATAAAAAAATATTACAGTTTTAAACTAAAAACTCTCGGTAGAATATCGAAATAGGTAGCCAGGCTCCAATCTACATCTACACTAATATTATAAAGAGGAAAGATTTGTATGTTTGTTAGGAATAAACTCAAAAACTACTGGACTGATTTCAAAAATTCTTTCACCATTAGAAGCTAGTCAGATATTTATATCTAACTAGCTTCTAATGGTGAAAGAATTTTGCGCGTACACACTCTAGATATTCGCCAGTAACACTTTATCCTGGTTAAATATATAGGGACCGTGTAAACAATTGTTGGTAAACCTTAATTAAAAAAAAATAGACACATTAAAAATACCACGTACATAACCGCGGAATAATTGTTTTCTTTGAGGGTTTGCATTGCTATCAAATTACTCTTATACTCATGAAATAAATATACCGACTCGTATATTTACTCCTTTTCCCGACGGGATTTGTAGAAAATACAAGTTCTGGAAATACCCACTCTTTAGTGACAAAATTTTTTTTGGACCGCTTACTCGACAGATGGCTTGTCGAGCTGGACCAAGCTGCCTTTACACTTTACATAATATGCAAAATTCGGGCGAGTTGCAATGAGTTTCCACAACTGGAGTTATAAGCTCCTACAAAATAAAATTTTCTGATGTCCGTTGAGGAGTTCCGTTCTTCACCTGAAGTTCTTCATCGCATTTCAGAAAACTTATGATAGGTACCAGGAAGTTATGGATTAACATACCAAGAAAAAAAACCATACGCGATGAATTGAGAACCTCCTTCTTTTTTGAAGTCGGTTAAAAAGTCACGGACTGAATACGGTTGACGCCAAAATGAAGTCCATTTCCTGCGGAGCCACAGGGATTCGTTTTAAGTGCCCCCGCATGGGGCCAATTCCGAATGTACCTACTCGTAACTGTCCCTCAGTAATGAGACAACCCGCTTACTAATAGACCAATGTACTTGGTTAAATACCGCAAATAACGTTTATTTAGACAGATTTCGAGTTCGAGAGCAATTTGGCGATTATGCCTAACACCATCTATCTACCTACTAATAATACGTATTAAGAGCAAAGATTTATATAGCAGTGATAGCCCAGTGTTTAAAGAGCCCCTTCTCATTCGTGAGGCTTGGGTTCGAGTCCTGGCATGTACCAAAGAGTTTTTCAAAAACCTTACCAACACATTCCTCACTAGCTCGACGGTGAAGGAAAACATCATATTTTTTATTTTATTTTTAGGCTTCGAATCTACTGGGCTGATTTAAAAAAATCATTTTAGCAATGGAAAGTTGACTTTTCAGGGAGTGGGTTATAATTTTCCAACTGGAACGAACTTTACGCGGGTGAAATCACTGGGAAAAGTTAGTCTTTTTTGTCCGGGATAACAAGTAGCCTATTTGTTAATATATAAAAATAAATAATCTCACGCCTTTTATCCCCAAAGAGGCAGGCAGAAAAGTATTCTTAAAATACCCACGGATTTTTAAAAACATAAAATAATTAAATAAATAAATCCTCACAAACTTTCGCGTTTGTAATATTAGTAGGATTAGAAGTAGGATCACGATTCCGGAATATTTTGTTTCAAGTATTCGAATTATGCCCGTAAATAAGTTGGATGTGAGGTATTCCTTTGGCGCAGCGGGTTGAAGGATTTTAACAAATGAGGTTAGGTTTGCGTTCGTGGGATAGACGGCTTGATGACGTCAAAAAAGCAATTTGGAGGACCTGTTTCTTTAAAGCTCTAGCCTAAATGGTTTGACGGATTTTGAAGGTGTCGCTAGATTTGACTTCATCTCCGAAGTATGACAAACTTGCTACATTTTAAAGTATTTTTTCAGTCAGTCGTGTTAATTTTTCTTATTTTTATTTCCCGGCATAACTTTTCTTAACTTATTTTTTAAAATCTTCTTTCCGCGACTTATATTAAGGTTTCAAATTGCAACATTTTAAAATTTATTAATATTTTTCTTAATAAAACTGAAGTCAATAATTATAGTAGTCACAAGCAAAGTCAGGGGACGTCATTAGTACTAGTAACCAGATTATAATAAAGTTAAAATTCAAATTGTAGTACTCGCTGTATCAACTTGGGGATTTCATGACTTTAAATAACATTGCTTTCTTCTGACAATACTTCCCACTTCCCTTCACGTGCACCTGAAAGAATGTAGATGCGGCAATTTATTGTGTTGTAGGTCATTTGATAGACCTATAATAAATAATGTAGGTCTAAATTCTTTGTTAGTCTGGCTAACGAAAGTAGATAATCGTCTTTTTTTTAAACTTTCGAATAGCAACACATAATGACAGTGTCAATTTCTCATTGTCAAACATTCGTTTTAGTTTGTTATGTTCTTATTTCTTCATTTTTGTGTTAAAATATGAATAAAAATATAATACTATTAAAAGT